>CM077085.1:13265431-14465431 GCA_039513925.1 Platanthera zijinensis
AGATATCAGGTTACTTCCACAATCATCACAAGATTTGTTAAGCGCCATGATTCTTATTTAGACCTTGAAAATATTTCTAGACATGAAGTTCACCAGTAATATTGGTGTTCTCGTATTCATATCTTCTAATTTAAGAATGTAAAATTAAAGCAAATATTGATGAAAACTTTCAAATGATCTCCCACAGTATTAAATTTATGTTGATTTACAAGAATTTTTTAAAAATGAGGATGAATTAAATCTGAATATCTACAGTGTTTATGATAGATGGATGTTGGGGTAGTGGGGCCATGGACCCGAAAACGATTACGGGTGTGTGGCCGCAACAAGGTGAGTAACGCGCTAAGTAGTGGTCCGGCGAGAAGCCAGGGACGTACGTGGTCACCTAGATGAAGTCGTCTATGTAAGCGTCAACGGAGTCGGCTTGGTGGGCGTTGCTCAAGCGCTCATACGGGTTGCTGGCGTGGCGGTTGTTGTAACGGAGGATCAACTCATCTTTAAGGAGCGGCCAGGCCAAAGTCGGCAACGATTGGCGAAGCCAACGGACCCAAAGAAGGGCCGAGCCTGCCATGTAAATAGTGGCGAGGGGAACCATTTGAGTCGTGGGCGTTCCCTGGATGTCGAAGTAGAGCCCGGCCCGTGCGAGCCAACCCAAGGGATCAGTCCCGTCGAAGACCGACAGTTCGAGGCGGTGGAGGGCGCCAGAGGATAGCTCGGGCAGAGGATGGTCGATGACCGGAAGGCGTCGGGGCTGCTAGCCGACGCCGCAGTGGCTAGCGGCTAGGTTGGCGGGGTAGCCGGGGATGGGAGCGAGTGGCGAGGAGTGTGTGGATGTCGTGGACGACCACTTGGAGGTCCAATAGGGTCGTATCAACCCGGTCGAGGCGGTCGAAGAGCGTCGTCGTGGTTGAGGCAGGATCAAAATCACACGCCATGATGCGGGCGAGGCATACGTCGGGGCCGCGGAGAGGAGCCGAGATGCCGGTCGGAGGCGAGATCCGTGGGGAAAAGGGGCATCGAACGTCCCAAAGGACGTGCACGGGCGATAGACGGACGATGCTTGTGCGCGGCACAGCGGGAGGGGTGGCGTGCGAAGGCGGGCGAACCAGTTGATAGATGCATGTTTAGGGTGTGGTGGAGGCGGTGAGGGCCGCTGGTGAGGCTACCGAGCATGGCGGTGCGGGCTGAGCGGACGCGAGAGAGAGCGAGGGGGAGGGAACGAGCGGCTAGGGAAAAACAGGGGAATCGTTGGGGTCGGTGTCTCCCTTCTTTAATTTTCAAATCACAATTAAAATCCAAGCATACATAAATCGTTCACATATCTCCCTTATATAGGGAGAGACACAACAAGGCCGATCGGTCGTACAACACAAATAAATGCTACGAAATAAAACACGAAAAGATAAATAGATACTAGGTCCGCCAAGTGTTGCACGGGTTCATGTCGCTCACGTCCCTCGGGCGCGCCTAGTGTAGATGTTCGTGAAACGGCTTCCTACGACCGGATCCGCTCCGTGCCATGCAACATTGATGAACCCCTCCGATTCACGTCACCCTATTTATTTCATGCTAGAATTAGGTTGATGAACACTTCATATTGAAATTCGGCTCAATGGGTACACTTAGTTCACTTACAATTCTCTGGGGTAGGCTTCAGGTCACACCAAACCCATCACTAGGTCACACCAAACCCATCACTAGGTCACACCAAACCCATCACTAGGCTTGAAGACTGTGTACAGAAGTACTCACAGGAACCGTTCCAAGGTAGCCCGAGTCCAGGGGCTCTTTGGCTCGAATATTTAGGATGCCATTAAAGCTAATGTTCACATCTATTTATAGACGTGCGGGCTCTGCCGACAAGCAACTCCTAAAAATATGGGCTGCCGCTTATAAGGTATGGAAAAAATGTCAAGTATAAGAGGACGGCATGGTCGGCGAGATCCCATGTGGGGGTCAGCAAGACCTATCTGGGGGAGACAGAAGCAGTTATCCCCTTGATTGTTGACGGTGAGTGTGGGGAAATTTGGACAAACATATATATATATATACATATATACTCACAGGTATGGTTGTCAGGATCGCGATCCGGATCATAGGATCTTACGATCCAGATCGTGTAAATCGATCCAGATTTTGTAAAGCGATACTCAATCCAATCCTACCATCCGATCTGATCTAACCTCAAAACAAACTCATCTAGGATCTCGATCCTGACAACCTTACTCACAGGTTTCCTAAGGATGCCACAAAATTTCAAGGATCCCCTCTGAAAGTTGGGATGTTACAGCTCAGTCCTCCACCAATGCAATTGCATCAGGGCAATGAACTCATGCACATAGGCAAGCAGCACCACATGGTCACCATTTATGTTTCTACTTATACTATTCATAAAGTATATTTTTATCAAATGACTCTTATGGCTATCAGTGGATTCTTGGACCATAACCCTGGCTGGTATCCATGAATTTTATGTGAAATTCAATGTGGACATATTCTCGAGAGTGGCCTACCACGAGACAAAAATATAACGACGGCCTTAATTTTCTTGTTGTATCTCATCTATGCAGTCACCGCAAATACAAAAAAAGTGGCAGGTAGACTATTTCAAGTTCGGCAGTCCCATTTTTAGCTTGTTGAGGTAAACACCCTTAGATTTCTTGATGGGAGGGATCTTCTTTTAATTAAAAAATGTCTTAATTTTTTACATATAAGTACACATGAAGCTGCAGTGCAGAACAAAGACTGCCCATGGAGATGTGACGCCCATCACCAAGAAAGATGATGAAAGCTGAGAGTGGAGTTGTAGGCAGCTGCAAATGGTCGATTAAGGCCTTGGAGAGGAAATTGTGGGTTGTCTCACTGTAAATCATAACTAGGATAGTTGTCCCATGGGGTATCCTCTGAATTTCATAATTTGTGGCTCTAAGATCCATCTTACAGAGAAACAAGGTAACTAAAAACAAATCAGACTGCCCAGTAGGGGTTATGTGAGGTGTCCTCCTCAATCTCTAGAGCCTCAAAGTCCACCTAAGTGTCATCATCAATGATCGCACATAGCTCTTTCATTAAACAATCATTGTTGTGACTGTAAGTATTCTTATACCAAAATCAGAGCCCCATGCTCCATATGGGGTACTCCTGATTCTAAAGGCATTGAGTAGTAGAGTTGTGAGCTAAGGGAGGTGCAAATGATGGTTTAATGGGTAGATGGATGTTCATGAAAAGGTAGTTCGACTATATGAGGGGGGATATGATATGTGGTTGATGTGGGAGGTGGAGGTTGGGGAGGGGTGAGGATAGTCGTTGGCCTTAACAAAAAAATTTGATTCAGCAAAGCGAACAATCTCTATGAAATCTGTGATGGTGAGGGGACAATGCATACGAAGATGAGAGCATGTTGGGATGGATCCCTTGCATGAAAAACCTCTAGTAGTGCTCAGGGAGGAGGCATGACACATGGGTGATGAATTCAATGAACTCATCGACGTAGCTATCCAAGGAGCCATCCCAACAAACCTTGCATAGGAGCTCCCGTACATTTTCAAAGTATCTATGGTCATTGAGCATGAGCATGATGAGTACCTGGCTACCTGCTTGAGCAAGGGCCATGAAAGATTTCTAGCCATCTGCATAGCCAACGGACTGAGGGCAGACCTTTCCATTCCAACAAAATGATTGGAACCTTACGTGCCTCAGAGGTTCGCTGAATGACAAAAAAAAATTTTGTATTGGGGATCCACCTCATGGGATCCAAACTACTGAAGTAGGGTATTTCCAAGGCACAAGAGGCATAAGAGGATGCATCAAGGAAGAATGAAATGTTGGATTGTGTATTGGATAGGATGCCAAGAAGGGGCGGTGGCTCTGTAATGGAGTTGGGCGACCTAGTCTTTTGATATTGTTCAATCCTAGCATCAATGCATTGCAAGGCAGCTTGCATGGAGGCCATCAACTCCTCACATGCCTCTAGCCCGTGAATAGCCAGTGAATGAGGGTTTTTCCAATGCATCGATGCGAGTGATGGTCATTGCGCGAATGCAGAGCGTGCACTGAGGAAAAATGATGAGGATGGTGGTGATGAAGGTTTGGTTACACGGACGCAATCGCTGAGACTAGTGGTGATAGGAATGAGGCAACAAGTGAGACAGTGGAGTGGCAAAGCGTTGATGTCAAGGATTGAGGACGCCATAATTCAATGTCGAGGATTGTAATTACAACGATTCGACGAGAAGACAATATGGTGCAAGATGGAGGCGAGATACGACCTAAGCCAACTGGTGGTGCACGTCAAAGCAAGGCTTAGGAAAGGAATTTGGACGTTGCTCCGCAGGTGGCAGAGTCGGTTGATTCCCGACAGCTGGAGAGAGCATGGTAGAACAAAATATTACTGTAAGGAAGGAGAGAGTTGAAAGGAGGAGGAAATTTCAAGGAAGAAATCCTAAAATAAGCCATTGAAGAGTTCAAGCTTAAACACAAATGACCTTCACAATACATGGGTGAAATTTGAATTAAAAGAACATAAGATGTAGTATTTAAAAAAAGCACTAGCAATGATCAATGAAGACGCTTATCCCCATATGTGGTCTACATTCTCTCCCCACAATGTCAATACACTCACCACGTCCTCATATCCGTCTCCCTGTCAACCGGCTCCATAACAGAAGATGATTGACGATGATAACAAATTAGATCCAAATTATTATGATGCTCACATGAAAATTTAAGAGATTATTGCAAATGATTATTAATAATATTATTGCAACACTAGATGGTCGTAAATTAGAATGAAGATGAAGATTCTAGCCAACCCCGTTGGAGTGCAATATATGTCAAAACTGATCTAGCTAGCCGAAAATTCAACGAATGTAAGTTTCAACTAACCTCCATAGGAAAGAAATCTAGCTAAAACTGATCTTGTATATATGGAAACAACTATAATGAGGGTGAGATTGATCCATATCTACATGGTAAGAGATCTTGGTTTAGTCAACCTTTATTAAATGAGGAATTGTTAGGGATAGGGGGAGAGAGGGAGAAAGGGGGGAGAAATTAGAGAGGAAGAGAGGGAAAAGAAATCCAAAAGTTTCAAATACTTTCAAGTCTGCCAAAATACAATAGATCTCCGACTTATATACATGTCAGGCTCAACATAATGAAACTGAAACATAAACGATACCCAAAATGTAACAAATACAACAACACCACTCGACCCATGTCGACTAAGCCGGCATTTTACGCGCGTCGCGCTTGCGACGTCGGTACACCCACCACACTGGCGGTTGCCCCTCGCCCTCTTCCGCTCCGTCGGGGTCTGTAACAATTCCGCCCACTGGGAAATTTGTCTTGTCATCAAGGAGAATTCTGGGAATTGGTGGCACAAATCCGCTCGATCTACCCATGTCGCCTCCTAGAGCGGGCGATACTGCCAAATCACTAAGATCTGATCCACTGGCTGCTCCACGCGGAGAATCGTGCGCATGTCTGTAATGCGCTGGGGAAAGAAGACCGTTGTAGTGGCGTCGGGTGTCAGCGGGGGAAGTGCCTCCTCAACTGGGTGGTCACCGATCACCCGCTTGAGCTATGAGACATGGACCACCGAATGAATAAGGCATTCCGGGGGGTAGGCGAAGGCGATACACTCAAGTGCCCACCCGGGCTATGATCTCAAAAGGGTCGTAGAACTTGATCGCTAACTTGGAGTGGGTCCGCGGGGTCTCTGTCACCTGTCGGGGTTGTCGGAGCTTGAGAAACACGAAATCACCCTCGGTGAACTGGACGTCGCGTCGATGGAGGTTGGCTAAGGACACCATCCTATTTTGGGCACGCTGGAGGTGTTGGCGCAGCTTATGGAGCATGGCACAACGGTCGTGGAGGAGGCCGTCCACGGAGGCTGCCGCGCATTCGCTCGGCACGGCCCATGTGATGACAGGCGAAGGCCTACCATAAACTGCCTCGAACAGTGTGGTGTCGGTGCTGGAGTGGAAGGACGTATTGAAGGAGATCTTAAGTTGATCGGGTCTCTGTTTGTATACGCAGGCAGGGAATGAAATTTGAAAATGAGGAACCGCTGGCCCCTGAGTCACTCTGATCCCGAAGTACTCGGCCCAGGAGAGTCATTCGGCCCAAGCACGCGGGTGATCACAAACAAAACATCGCAGATAGGTCTCTAGCCACCGATTCATGACCTCGGACTGTCCGCCCGTCTACGGGTGGTAGGTTGTACTCATCCGAAGTTGCGTACCCTGCAGCTTGAACACCGCCTGCCAAAAGGAACTTAGGAAGAGGGGGTCGCGGTCACTCACAATGGAACGAGGGAATCCATGGAGGTGAAAAACCCCGTCAACGAAGGCAGCGACCACTCCGGGAGTCGTGAACGGGTGATGGAGTGGAATAAGATGAGCATACTTGGACAAGCGGTCCACGACTACCAATATGCAGTCCCATGTCTTGGAGAGGGGAAGGTGGGAGATGAAATTCATCGAAATGTCTTCCCAAATCTGAGTCGGAACGGGAAGAGGATGGAGGAGGCCCCCTGGAAAGGTAGCCTCGTACTTGGCGTCGGCAGGGTAGGCAGGCCGCGACGAAGGTCTTGACCCGCTGGAACATTCCTGGACAATATAGCGAAGCGGCGAGGCAACAATACATCCTGAAGGCGCTCGCGTGACCCTCTTCTAGAGTCGCATGGAACTCCATGAGTAAGCGGGGAATCAGCAGAGATGATGCGGATAGTATCAGACGATCATGATAGTAAAGGCGTCGCCTACAAGACAATAAGATGGGCGGGCATTGGCGTCCGCCTGCAAAACCTCCGCAAATGACTGAGACTCGGGGTCGGCTGCAACTTCGCGCTGAAGAATGAAGGCATCCTCCCAGATCGGTCGGGAAATGGCCATCAAATTCGTCGTCTGCAATTGGCGGGAGAGGTTATCAGCCGCCCGGTTGGACGAAACCCGCTCGAAACTCGATGTCAAAGTCGTATCCCAAGAGCTTGGCCACCAAAACCTGTTACACCGAAGTGGCAATCTTCTGGTGGTGGCAGTAGTGCAGATTGTGATGATTTTTCCTAACCGTGAAGTGGCGGCCCAACAGGTAGGGTTGCCAATATTGTACTGCTAGAACCAGCGCCAACAGCTTGAACTCATATGGGGAACGAGGCCGCACGGTGGCGGCAAACGTACGGCTGAAATAGGCGATGGGTTGTCCCACTTGCATCAAAACCGCACTGACTCCCAATCCTAATGTGTCGCACTCGACCACAAATGGTTGTGAAAAATCTGGCATAGCTAACATGGGGTGGTGCTCAATGACTGTTGAAGGGCCTGGAATGTCGCGGCCACTGCCGGTGGCCACCGGTCTCTGAATTCTTCAACAAGCTGGAGAGAGGTTTTGCAATCTTACCGTAGTCCCGGATGAACCGACGGTAGTACCCTGTAAGATCCAAAAATCCACGGACATCACAGAGTGATCGAGGAGTGGGCCACTGAAGGACGGCCTGGACCTTGTCTGAAACCATAGCTACTGCATTTTCTAAGATGGTGTGCCCCAAGTAACGTATTTTTGTGGGGCCGAAGACACATTTCTTGGGGCTCACATGGGAGTGCTCCCGGAGAGTGGTGAGAGTTGTCTGAATATGGTCCAGGTGGTCCAGCCAAAATGAGAGATAAACTAGAATGTCATCGAAGAAAACCAATATATACCTGCGCAAGACTGGACGAAATGGGTCATTTATAGTGGCCTGAAAGGTGGCAACAGCATTCATCAGGCCAAAAGGCATGACCAGAAACTCGTAATGGTCATCATGTGTGTCGAACGCCATCTTGGGCACATCCTCCTCTCGGGCCCGTATCTGATGGTAGCTGGCGCATAAGTCCAACTTCGAGAAACAGACTGCCCCTTGTAGCTCGTCCAAGAGCTCCTAAATGACCAGAATAGGATACTTATTCGGGATGGTGAGCTTGTTGAGTTCCAGGTAGTCCGCAAAAACATCAGCTGCAATCCTTCTTGCGGACCAGGAAGACCGGGCTCAAGAAGGGGCTAGTACTAGGGCGAATGATGTCATCCGCGAGCATGTCGCTCACCAGTGTCTCGATCTTGCCTTTTTGAGCGTGGTCATAGTGATATGGTCGAACAGAGATGGAGGAAACACCCTTTTGTAGGGGGATGTTGTGATCTGTTGGTCTGGCAGAGGGAAAATGGGTCCTGTCGGCGAAGATGTCTGGAAAGAGGTCCAAAATATCCTGCAGCGCCGGGTCGATCAAAGAACAATGGACGGACTGCCACTCCACGTGCCAAGGAGGTCGCCCAATCCATATCGGTGAATTTCCTAAGGGACTGTAAGGAAACAGACTGGCGAAGTAAATCCAAGTCGCCCTCCAGCAAGTAAGGTGTAGGGGTGAGTATGAAAAACCGCAAACCGCAAAAACCGCCCGCACCGCATAAATCGCACCGATTTTTAAACCGCACCGCGTAGTTTAGGTGCGGTGCGATTTTGAACTTTTACAAACCGAGCGCGGTTTGGTGCGGTGCGGTTTTTGGATTTTGAAAACCACAAAAACCGCACCGCACCGAATATTTTGTGCATTTAATTTTTATAATTATGTGACGTCACATTTAAGTATATTAAGTAAAAGAGATCAATTGAGAAATAGAAAGAGCAAGATTAAGATCATACATGATATTATCATGCCAAGAAGTGGAGGTGGAGAATCAACAGTATCAACACTTGGTGGAGGTGGATAATGTGGATAATCATCCTCGATTTTTATACAACAAGTACAAACCATAATATGTTACTTTGATATTGTCATGTGAGTTGAGAATTCGTCAAGAGTCACAGTAGTAACAGTGACTTGATCAAAGAATTATTTGATCGAGATAAACTCACAAGAGAAAATTCGATGAGTGTTGTGGAATTAATTGTGTTGTTCGATATCAAGGCTAGAGAAAACAATGTAGAAAAAGAAAAATCTTCATCAAAAGCAATCAAAGGAATGACCTTTAATGAACTCAATGGAATTTGAGATAAAATACTAAAATAACATGACCGTTTTAAAAAGGTGCATCTATAGTAGTAGAAAATTTGTTTCTCTATAAATAGAACGCTCAACTTGACGTTACTGGGGGCGATGCTTACCTGTAGTCTATGTAAAATACATGTAAAAACCGCAACCGCACCGAAACCGCAACCGCACCGCAAAAAACCGCACCGAACCAAAACTGCACCGCATAATTTCGGTGCGGTGCGGTTTTGCTCGGGCAAAAACCGAGCCCTTACGGTGCGGTTGCGGTTTGGGCCAAAACCGCACCAAACCGCACCGTGCACACCCCTAGTAAGGTGTTCCTCCACAGAGGAAGAGCATAGGCATGTGGTCCGGGTTGATGTCCCCAAGGGTGCGGAGCCAATCCACCCCGAGAATAACATACACCCCGCCAAGAGAGAAGGCGTAGAAGTCGTCCTGAAATGGGTTCTGGCAGATGGCGAGAGTGAGGGTCGTGCACATACCACCCATCGCCCGTCGGCTACCATCTCCTAAGCACACTGAGAAACAATCGGCGGTCTGGACTGGCAGCTCCAGACGATCCATCATGTGCTAAGAGATAAAGTTGTGGCTCACTCCACTTTTAATCATCACCACAACAGAGGCCCCTTGAAGCGTCCCCCGAAGCTTCGTCGTCTGTGGGCCCGAGAATCCGCCGACGGTAAACAGTGGAAGATACAAGCGATGGAAGGTAGCAGCGGGGGAGGGGGGTCCTTGGTTGTCGTATCCAACACAAAGGCCTCGAAGTATGTGAGGGTCACCTCGGGTTCCTCCTCGGGAATGAGAATCCGAAGATCTTTCAGCGGGCACTCGTGCGTAGGGGAGTAGGATTGCTTGCAGCAGAAGCACAAACCCTTGATACGCAGATCATGATACTCCTGATTGGAAAGCCGGAGTAGGCCATCGTCCTAGGAGGGCGGGGCTGCGGTGCAGCCCGACCAAGGGTCAGGGGTATCTCCAACTGTGGTGGATGGTAGGCAGCTGTGGTGGATGGTAGGCAGCTATTGGCTGGATGTCCGGGCGCATCAAAGGCATGGGGGCGGCTTGCCTGTGTCCAGAGGTCGAGTCTCGAAGTTCGCTTCAACCAAGCGGGCGAGATCCATGGCCTCCGTAATCGACGGCGGATGGTGGGTGTAGATACGGGCACGGATGTATGGGAGGATCCCATGCATGAAGAAGCTGAGGTAGTAGCCCAATGAAAGTCCCGACACATGCGTCGCGAGGGCACTAAACTCATTGATATACTCGTCCAAGGAGCCCGTTTGGCGGATGCCAAGAGCCGCTCCACAGCGAAGCCCGAGTAGAGGGTGTCATAATGGAGAATGAGTTCTTGTTGGAGATATGACCGAGACATGGTCGGTTTGGATTGTCGGAGCCAGTGCACCCAGTGGAGGGCGGAGCCCTCCATGCAGATCAATGTCGTGCTGACCTTCTGAGACTCGAAGATCTGCCGAATCCCAAAGAATTGTTCAGTCAGAGCAATCCATCTCATGGGATCGGTGTCATTGAATGAGGGGACATCAAAGGACCGAGGGCCCGGTGAGACACCCCCCCCCCCCCCCCCAAGAAGGGTTGTTGCCTTGTAAGTTTTTGGTGGAGCACAGAGGAGGGATGGCGAACCCACCGCGGATGTGGTAGGGCGGCCGGCCAAGACGGAGTCGATCTTAGCATCCATGTGTAGCATGAGGGCCTGCGACGACGCGAATGAGTCGTCGTGTTTGTCCAAACGACGAAAGACGACTAGATCCGTGAGTGGGAGCGGCGTTGTTGCATCGGTATTGACCATTGATCGCAGCCTAGGGGCATGCACTCGACCAGTTGGAAGGGAAGCTGATGTGGAAGCGGCCAGAAGCCCTAGGGCGGAGAAGTGAAACCCTGTTGGCACAGCGACTGGGGCAGGCGGCGATGCCGGAAACGGCCAAAAAACCTAGGTGAAGCAAATTACGGTGGCAGGCGGAGAAATATGTGTCGACCGCGACGATGTTGTGCGGAGAAAGCCGAGGTGAAGGCGCGGCTAGCGCGGCGCTGAAGCGGACATGGAGGCGATGGAGGACGCGGAATAGCAAGGCCCAGCTGCGGTTGGAAGGCGCAGGTACTTCGGGCGGCGGAGACCGGGGCCGGAAGGCGGCAGGTCAGACCAAATTGTTAGGTCTAGAGAGAGAGAGGGAGAGAGAGGGAGAAAGGGAGAGAAATTAGAGAGGAAAAGAGAGAAGAAATCCATAAGTTCTAAATACTTTCAAGCCTGCCAAAATACAATAGGTCTCTGGCTTATATACATGTCGGGCTCAACATAACGAAACAGAAACATAACGATGCCCAAAACGTAACGGATACAATAACACCACTTGACCCATGTCGGCGTCCGACATGTTACGCGCGCCGTGCTCCCGACGTCGATACACACGCCACACTGACGGTCGCCCCTCGCCCTTGTCTACTCCGACGGGGTCTGTAACAGGAATAGTTATTGGGAGAGCAAAGGGTTGCCCAAGAAATAATCTTGGGTTTGCCCACCCTCCATATTAATTAAAAGGATCAAGCTAGTTTAGGAAGGATCTAACCATCAATGTTAAAACAATCATCATGGATAGAACATACAGCCATAAGATCTATACATAAGAAATAAAATGAAATTAAGCATTTAGATTCTGGCATCGCCATAAGGCAGCTTCCGTTATCTTGTATTTAAGTGCATTTAGATTCTCAAATTTTATTATTTCAGTCCAATTACTGTAATGCCTCTGGATCGGGTATAAATACTCCAGCTTGCATGCCTTGCGTTGCTTTATCTTCAATGTAGGAGAAAGTTGGAGCCAAGAATGTTTCGTAGTCCTCTCTTCTTCTCCCTTCCCCTCTCTACGTAAGAAAACTTAGAAATTCCCACTAGGCAACAATATATGGATAAGAATAAAATAAGATGTATATGCGTATGTAAAGTAGAAATAGATGAAAGATCATTGAATTGCATGTATATTTAAAACATTATCACCATAGGGTAGCTAAGAACCAAGCCTATCTAGCATGTAGGAAATATATTAAGAAAAAAAATTATAAATGAGAATATATTCATTATAGTGATAAGAATAAAGAAATGACTTCATTTAAATTCTCAGTTTCCATAGAATCAATTTAGGTAAGGTAAAAGTATACTTAGTTCTGTTGTAAGCAAGAAAATAGTTTGATGAGGGGTCAGGCTTCGGGAAGATGGACAAGCTACAGCGTGGAGAAGAACTAGGAAGGGGAAGGACGGTGTGGAAAGGGATGATGGGGAAGTTGTTGGAGCTGAGGAAGTTAATCGCAATTCGCAATGTGGGTTGGGAGGCGGAGGACGTAGCTAGGGAGACAGGATACCTAGTGGTTGGTCAAAGTGATGTATGACAGGCATTTAAGTTCGAAAAAATAAACTTCGAGTCAATCAAGAGAAGCATTGAAAGAGGTCAACTTTATGTCCTTCTTGACAAAGGAAGTGGGAGAGAATAGATGGTGGTCTTGGCTAAAATAGATGATAGATTGCATGACAGAAAGATAACAATAAGACTTTGAGAGACATACCCAAGCAAACAATTGATGGTTTGATCCCTTTCCCAGCACAAGACCTAATCTAAAATACAAACTATGAAATACCCATTCACATTACAACTCGCTCCTTAAAAAGGTTCTCTGCATATGCTAAATAAGAAATACAATGATAAAAGATACCTTCTTAAATATTACTAAAAAGAAACTCATATAATATTGTGTGGTCCCTATTATGTCATGGTGGAGAATTCGGATTATTCTCCTGTCGTGGAAGGATCAGGTGGAGCTTATACATAATATCTCTATAACAATGAGCTTTTACACTTGCAGTCTCCATTATTAAATGTTTTAGATCAACCCACATGCTGTGCAAGCATTAAACCAATTCTAAGAGTACTCAAATCATGGGCAATGGAAGGGAAGGATTCTCAAAGGAGTTTGCTCAATTTGAAAATTTCACATCATAGCAAAATATTACCTCTCAAGTGTTTGATTCTTCCTCAATTGCATGCGAGAAAAATTCAAATGCCAAGCAAGCTTATCAGGATACCAAGGCAAAGGTCTAATAGCTTCAGTTTCATAGTCATTAACCTGCACAGAAACACAAAAACAGAAATGAATATATGCACATCACAAGAATTCCAGAAATCAAACATAAAAAATGAAAGCATAAGATTAGATACCTCGGTATCCAGAGACGTGGTGAACTCATTTTCCAATTGCAAACGAATGTCCTTGAAAAATTGACCACTGCAGTAAAAATACCATTGACTTCTGTTGTGAGACAAACAATGAAAATGGCAATGTACATTTGTGACCAAAAACAAAGCAAAATGTTGTACAATCTGAACATAAGATGGTAATAATTGATGGGAGATTTTAAAAAACATGACGTTGAGTTAACTATATATATATCTTATTATATAAAGCAATATAGGTATTTGGAGGCACACCATAGATCAAACAAGAGCCATTGGATCTTGAGAGAGAGCATGAGATGGGGGGAGAGAGTTGGGAGAGAGAGAGGAGGGAAGAGAGTAAGAAAGAGAGAGTAGAGAGAGGGAGAGAAGGTGGCGGGGTTTCTTTATATATATATATATATATATTATTAAAGAGAGAGGGGAGGAGAGTGTGAGGGAGAGAGAGCTAGAGAGAGAGAGAGGGAGAGAGAGCTAGAGAGAGAGGGAGAGATAAGAAGAGAAAGAGAGCGAAAATAATATTTTTACGTCAAATAATAATTTTTTTACAATATAAATATTGTAATATTAATGTATATTTTTTACGATCATTTTGAGTACTCATATGTATATGTTGCGGACATAACCCGCCTTGATGTGGGCGCAACTTGCAGACGCATCAAACACGGGAGAAGCCCGTGTCGAGGCGTCTGCAAGTTGCCCACTTGGATGCGGTCGAAGGCCGCCCGAGAGCATCGAGCACGGGCGTAGCCCGTGCGAAGGTGCTCGTATATATATATACATATATATATACATATATATAATGAACAGAAAAAAAAAAAAATATATATATATATATATATAATGAACAGAAAAGATTAATGATTGATCTAAATATATGGGAAACATCAATCCATAAACGCACAAGAAACTATGCAAGAACAATGCATAAAGATTTTTAATATAACAATGATTATGATTTTAGTAAGAGAAAATAAAAAACAATTTCTGAATGATGTCTGCTTGTACTTGAGTCCCTACGAGCCGTCTAGTATATCTTACGCCTCGGAGTTCAATACCCTTGTTGAGCTAATAATTCAGTTGAGAGTGGAGGTGGTGAAGGGATAGATCATCATAACACTACCATTGTCAGTAAATTTATTCCAACTATTTGGAGTCCAGGTTTATGAATCCCCATTCTGCATTTGTCCTTATTGATGCTAGAGATATGACGGCATTCTGTTACCAATCGGAAAATAGCATTTGCAATAAAAGAAATAAGCTTGATACAATCACGAGATATGCTCGTGCCCAACTTTAGACGGATAATTCCTCCTAAAAGTCCCTCTCCAAAATGGAGATCAGGGGGGTCACATAAATCATAATGCATATTATTTAAAATAGGAATTACAACCATACTACTAATACGTGCATGCGTAACAATCCATCCCGCCAGAAAATCGACATTGACCGTAAGGCTAAGGTGCTGCCCGCCATCTAGTAGTGATGTGCTCGCGGGTGGGTTGTCGCAGAGGTGATTGGAGCTCTGTCTGGCGGTACATTCATGATCATAAGGGCGTCAAAGTTAGCCATACAGAGCTCGTTCAAGTCATCCCTGATGAGGGCCTAAAACTCTTTGACAAGACAATTATGATTACGCAAATAGGGTTTCCTGCAATGGTAGCACAGACCCTTGCTTCGCAAATTATTGTACTCTTAGTTGGACAAACGGTGAGTAGGAATATGGTGATTGGTATGTGGGCACATAATGGTCGGTCGAGGTAGAGGAGGTGGAGGTGGTTGGATTGGAGGTTTGGAAGGAGGCGATGGGAAAGGAGGGTCCCCGGACGTCGCCAGGAAGTCGGCTTCCACTAGTGGGGCAAGGTCCATGGCTTAGTTGACATTTAATGGTTGCAGGTACAGAAGCGGGCCCGGATGTGGGCATGTAAGTCATGCATGAAGTAAGCCAAGTAATGGTCGGGTGGAATACCTGGAACATGGGTGGCCAACTCGATAAATGAATCAACATAAGAGTCAATGGATCTGGTCTGACGGACTCCGCAAAGGCCCTCGATCATGGAATTGGAGTAGCGGTGATCATACCGCTAGATGAGGGCCTCCATGAGAGTTGTCCAAGTGAGGTCGAGAGAGGACTGGCAAAGCCAGCGGACCCTTCCATGCGGATAATTGTTGTGGAGACCTGCTGCGTCTGAGGAGTTTGATGAATGACAAAAAACTGCTCGGAGCGGGCAATCCAACCGAGGGGGGTAGTCCTGTTGAATGTGAGAATGGCGAGGTGTGGGAGTTGCGGAGGAGGCAATCCCTCCAATGCGGGTTCGGCGGGGGATAATGTGTTGGGGGATCCCAAGACAGAGGCAGCAGGGGGGCAGAACTTTGGTCGGGTTGCAAGTTGTGTACCATGGCCATGATCGAAGTGAACTGCTCGGCTTGGGTCTTGAGACAAGCATTGATGGTGGTGAGGGCGTGTTCGAGGGCTTTCACGCGGGATTCCATCCGGCCTTCTGGCATATGACTCGATCGGCGCTGCTGAGAAGGGAGCGGACTGCGGCTGACGGAGCAGAGGGCTGATGGACGGCGTTGTTGAGAAGGGAGCAGGCAGAGGACTGGACAGAATCGATGTTGGCTGAAAGAACAAAGGGATTTGGGCCTAGAACAGGCAGAGCGGGCGAAGTAACGAACGGATCTGGCCTGGAGCAGGCGGAGCGGCCGAAGGAACGAACGGAAGCAATGTTGGCTGAAGGAACGAACAGGTCCGGGCCTGGAGCAGGCAGAGTAGTTGACGAGAAGCACGATCTGGCAGGCGTTGGATCTAGCGGAGCGGGCGATGCGCGGCACTGTCGCCGAGCAACGGAGACGAGTTGCGATGTCGATGCAGAGGTAGGAGACAAACGACCCTGGCGGAGAGCTCGATCGTTGCTGGAGGGAACGTGATGCAAGCCCGCGCAGTTGTCGATGCCAAGATTGAAACAGAACAAACCCGACGGCTAGAGATGCAGGCGGGGAGGCTAGATTGGACCAAATGTTACCAATCGGAAAATACCACTTGCAATGGAAGAAATAAGCTTGATAAAATCACGAGGTATGTTCATGCCCAACTTCAGGAGGTTGGTTCCTCCTAGAAGTCTCTCTCCAAAATGAAGATCTCAAAACCCTAAATGATCTCAAGACGAAAACTAACAATCCTATGCCACCTCCTTATATAGGGAGGGGGCTCACATAAAACATAATGCATATTATTTAAAATAGGAATTACAACCATACTACTAATACGTAACACATTCACTATAGCATTTCAGTTGTGAAGTATTTGCATGACAAAGATATGCACAATAAAAAAGCTTTTTGTGGCTTTATATCAAGAGAAGGTGATGTGGAGCAGAGACGAGCACGAGCTTTGGGCCCGTTCGGGGTTGATTTACCATATATGGCGTGCCCGGATCATCAGACTCCGCAGATGTGTCTGGATCCGCGCCGCGAGTTGAGATCATATATTAGTTTATTTTTATTGGTTTATTTTCATGTATTTTAGTGGTCTCTCCCACCGGCCAACCATAGTCGTTGATAAGGATGCCCTAGTGTTTTTTTTTATTATAAATAATGGTCTAAGAGGCTGAACCGAGACATTGCAGGTTTTGGAGAGATTATTCCCGGAACTCCGTGATCACACCTCGGTGCCGATGCTGTGGAACCCTAGGTGACAACTCCTAGGCGCTCAAACTTCCCCCCAAGGTACTACCCATCCATTGTCTTCTTTTTCACCCCTCTGAAACCCTCATCCGCAGCCCCTACAGCCCCCAAATTCCAAGCCACTACCGGTGTCCAGGAAACCCGACTATTGTTCATTGGTTACTGTTCGTGGGTACTGTTCACGGGTTACCGCTCACACGGTCACACCGACACTGTTCACGTTGTCACTGTTCACGTTGTCACTGTTCACGTCGGCCCTCCACTTCTTCCCTCTCGTGGATCCACTCCCCTTTAGCCCTAATTTCTTGGATCAATTCAGATCTAGGAATTTCAGCCCCGATCCGTTATTTCCACCTTCCGTTCATCACCCCTCCCAGGGGCGGACCTAGATGGAGGCACACCCGGGCACGTGCCCGGGTCAGATTTTTGAAAATTTTAAATAGGTTGTACTCTATAACTGTAGTCTGTAGCTAGAGACTTATGTTGGACTATTCTAGGCTATTAATTAACTTAGAAACTTTTCAGAACTCTGATCGGGCACCATAAGCTTTGTCTTTTCTCCTTCTTGCTTCACATTCAAGCTTTCAAGTTCAACCTCCCTGACTCCACCTTCCTCATTGGTGCTTCGAGTTCCCATTCTTCCTTCCTATCGTTCCAAGTAGGAGAGTAGCGGAGCAAAAAACACATATTGTCGCCGTCAAAGGCTCTCTCTCACATCTTTAGACCATCATGTGGCAGAGTTTCCCTGCTAGGCCAATGTCGGTAGGCAACTCCCATGACAGCCTTTGCGGTGACCCCGACAAATAATGGCATCTAATGGATTGTAGCATTAATGGTGGTGAACTATATCTGCTTTTGGGAGAAAAGTTTTAAACAACCATGGAAGACAGTCCAGTTCTTATTCCTCCTCTGCACCAACAGAATTACAACTTTGATCCATTTTTTATTTTTTAATTTCCTTTTTCTTTATATACAGCTTTTATATATACACATTACTGGAGTCTGAATCAATTTATATTGCAATTTATTCACATCTCTGAAGTCTTTGGTAAGTTTTCTATTTTGTATTGTTAGTTTATTTCTTACTCTGTTTTATTTTGAAGCATTAATGGAGCAATCTTTTTTATGTACACATTACTAGATCAATCTTTTATATATACACATTAATGGAGCATTATTATTTGCTGCTCTCCTGTTGTTCTTTCTTGTCATTCGTGATTGTTGTAAAATGCATTTATTGATGTTGGTTAATGACAACATCATTTGGGTGTTTGATGAAATGCCTCAATGAACTTATGCATTTGTTTCAGTTGTATGTTCTTTTATTTTTAACTGCACCTAAATTTTCTTCACTTTTCTAGCATATTTTTCACATAAAATGCACATGTTTAATTTGATCAAATTTCTTTAGGTTTTGACTTAGTGTTGGATAGTGAAGCACTAGATTGTGCTAGTCTCTCCATAGATAGCCTATATATTTATAAAAAAATCCATGATGCATGTGACAAGATTTTGGGATGTTCTATATTTTATCAAAGATTTTGTAATGGTTTGGTGTAAGTTCTAGTATTTGTTAATTAGTGCCCGGGTTAGCCAAAAATCTTGGGTCCGCCACTGACCCCTCCACCCGAATTTGATCCCAATATATCGAATCTAGTCTCCCCCACCCGGATCTCCCTCTTAGTGGCCGGATCTTTCCATTTCCGGCCCGATCTCCCCGCTCGCCGCCAAGGACAGCCACCTCCACCATTTCCGCGCCGCCAGGTCCATCTTCGATCGCCGATCCACACGTCCGGATCCATAATCTTCAGTGTTTCGGTTCAGCCCTCTACTTTGTGAGTTCTCTTGTGGTGGTTTATGTGATTTGACATTTTTCATTGATGAATTAATATACATCGCTTTGATTCTTGCTAGTGGAGAATTGTTTTGATACACTACTAACTTGCAGGAGGAGTTATTCGCCGCGCCCTTGACCTTGGCCCTCTGAGCGGAGGAACGACATATTAAATCGTCAAATTGAATGTTTATTTTGCACTTTAATTATTCGCGTGGCGCTAATATTTTCATTGCTCAAGTTTAGTCGTCGTCACTGACGGTTGCATTGCATTTAGATCCGGATTAGTGTGTCACTCCCGCACCTCCACCTAGAGTCGTAGGTTTTGGTGCACCTCGTAGCCTACCCTACATCAGAAGGAGTCTTAATCCCTTCTGATCCACTAGAAAGTGATGAGATTTATCGTAGGGAGGTCTACTTACTGTTAGACAAAAGGCAGAACAAGTAAACGAGGTCCATGTCTTTTCGAAATGCTGTTTTCGCACAAGTTGCATATGAGTTTTGACCTATTCACTTGCAGTTTTACAAGCCAAGTCTTTACTTGTTGTAAAGATTCAAGTCTTTCGTGGATTTTTTTTCTTAATTTGAAAGTAATCCATACTTATCTTACAAACATTTAATGCTGTTTTCGTAGTGATGTCATAATATTGTCTGTCAATCAACCAGATTTTTGATTCAAACATTTATAAACTGTACGGTGAATGAACTTCTATGGTCATTTAGTATTGTTGATGTACAATTGTGTTTTTATTACGCATTAGCTATTATAATTTATACTTGGATGTTTTTATAAATTGTCTTTTTGTTGGACCTTTTTGTAAATGTCTTGTTTGTTAGATTTCTATAACCATTGGGATAAAAATGAAGCAAAATTGAATCTCTCACCTCAGTCAAATCTTATTGATGTTGGTTGACCTAATTCCAGCGGGTCAGCATTGTGTGGGGCAGCCCCACATGCGGATTATCTCTGGTGGAGCGTGTTGTTGATTAGTATTACATTGCCTACCACATTTCACTTGTCTGTGCTTATAAGCTCTGTCCCACTCCACCTATCACTTTGGATTTTTGGTATGGAACAGAAGGTTTCTTAGATGGTATCAAAACATTGGTTTGACCGGCTACAGGGGGGATGATGGTTGATTTGTTTTCAGTAGGTCAACATCGTGTGGGACCACCCTATGTGCGGATTATCACCCGTGGCATGTGTTGATGGTTAGTCTTACATTGTCTACCGCCCAACACTCGCACGTGCTAATAAGACCCATCCCACTCCTATCACTTTGGACTTTTGGGATGGAAGTGTCGGTTTCTTAGATAGCATCGGTGTGTTGGTTTGATGTGGAGCAGAGAGAGGACAAGCTTTGGGCCCATTCGGGACTGATTTGGAGACTTACCATATATGGCGTGCCCGGATCGACGATCCGACTCCGTGGATGAGTCCGGATTGGCGTTGCAAATCAATTTCATATATAGCTTTGTACTTTTCGGATTTTATTTCATGTAGTTTTGGGCTCAACACCAACGGCCAATCATCGTCGTTGATTCCGGGTGCCCTAATTTTTATTTCTTATAAATAGGTGGTTTAGGGCTGCCGTCATGGCGGATTGTTGAATGTTTGGAGAGTCTTCTTCCTTCATTCCAGTGATCTCCTCCGCGGTGCCGACTCCGTGGAGCCCCCTTGGTGACGACTCCTTGGGTAAGTGTGTATCCTTTGTTATTTTCCTCCCTCCCTGTTTTTCCCTTTGCTGTCCAGCCACCTTTCTTCTCTGAAACCCTCATCCGCAGCCCCTACAACCCACAAAATAGCCGGCCATTTTGCTGTCCAGAAACCACAATCACTGTTCACGTCGTTATTCACGGTACTGTTCACGGCACTGTTCATTTATATCATTTACTGTTCATTGCATATGGTTTTTCCCATTGTTGTAGCCTTCAAGAGCCGCCGGACACCTTCCGGACCCCCTCCAGCCGCCTCCACCCCTCCTGCAGCCTACCAACAGGCTGTCTAGCCTCCTCCGCCCCTCCAGCCCCCCACCAGTGAGTTGCTGCCCTCCCTCTGCCCAACCCCATCCCAACCACACCCTCTCTATCTCCGTCCAACACCCGCCTGGCTATTTTCAACCCCAAACCAGTCGAGATCAGGGCATTCCAGCCCAGATCCAGCCACCCAGCCCTTTCCTTTTGCTGCCCTCACTCCCCCATCACACGGAACCACCTCCAAACAACCACCCACTGTCGGATCTGCTCTGATCCGAGCAATCCAGCCCAGATCCATCCCCCTCATCCCCTGATCCAGGCCTCGCAAGACCAACCAGCCATCCCCCTTACCCGTCCCGGCCTCCCCATCACCGGAACCCTTCTCCAAGCTCTCCAACGTTCAGATCTCTTTTATTGGCAGCAGCCCTAATATTTGTGTGATGTATTTGCATTGGTATTTGGTTGTAAGACATGAATATGGTGTGATTATTACATGTTTGTTTGGTATTCAATTTGTTATAGTTATTTGCTCCTATACTAATCTCTAACTACAGGAAGAATTTATTCGTCGCGCGCTCGTGCTTTGGCCCTCCGCGCGGAGGAAAGTCTAAGCATGTTCCGCTTAATTAATTTATTTTGCCTTGTTATGGAATTGTCTGTGTGGGATGTTATATTTATTATCCAATTGTGATCTAATCGCCGGACATTTGCATAGCATGTAGGGTTAGGTCGCAGATTTCCCGCCGCCTATAGATTCGCCTTGCATCAATTAGTATCAGAGGAGGTTGTGCGCAACCAGGTTGCACACACTTTTCGATACACAGTCATAGATTCTATAGGTTTTTCATTATTTCTAGGTATCACCATTTGTCCCCACCTCACTTTGGGGGTCTTGAGTCCATTTGCACCACCTTTCACAGAGACCCGTCAGGGAGATCCTCACATTATTACGACGATCATTCTCGATCGCAGTGCACCACTTTCAGAGATCGTGTTGACCCACCGAAACGACCCCACTATACTAGAGACGATCAGTATGATGATTGTCGTCGTGCTTATCCGTGCACGCGAGCAGATCGTGTTGATCCTTCGACACGACTTGGATACCTTAGAAATGATTATTATGAGGATAGTCGTTCCGAGAGAGATCTTGAGAGTCAGTTTCATACTGCTTCCCCTTCCTTTGGCGGCTCATCGAGTACCAAGTCTTTCAGCTATTGGTTCGTGGATATGGAGTATTATTTAGATCATTTTGAGTTATTCAGTGAGCATCGCATCAAGTTTGCGAAACTTAGACTTTTAGATCAGGTGAGGGCTTATTGGGCTAGCGTTGAGAGGACCCACAAGCGAGACCGTCTTCGTCGCATCACTAGTTGGGCGGACATGAAGTGAATATTGTGTCAGAGATATTTGCCTTCGTCATATCGGAGTCGCTTGCTCGACCAATTATTTTCCCTCTAACAAGAATCCATGTTTGTCGCTGAGTACAAGGATCGCTTCGATGAGTTAGTTGTGCGAAGCGATCTCCGAGAGGACCCAACAATGACCACTACCAGATTTTGGTCTGGACTTTGGTCTGACATACGTACTAAGGTAGTTTATCATACCTCGGAGTCCCTCGAGCAGACATATCAGCTCGCCCTTCATTATGAACAGTCATTGAGATCCGCAAGAGCTGGTCGATGGGATTCTCACATTGACCTTCGCAGTACGAGTACCTTCCATAGTGGGGTCACCACGACGCCTACCACTGTCCTGTCAGTCATAACAGAAGTGGTACCTGATGCGGATTACTCTAGTCCAAGTGAGGAGCTTGGCCCAGTGAGTGACCTATCTCTTGTTTCTGACCCGGCTCTTGTGACTCCGACTGAGAGCGAGCTTGAGCGACCTACTGAGTCTGTAGTGTTGTGTCCCTCACCCACACCTCCTCTGCCATAAAACGGGTTAGTTAGCACCTCAACCATAGACCCATTTCTTAACACCGCACCCACGGATCCCTTCACGAGGGTAGGTCTGTATCGCTCTCCTAATGTCATTACCCGGAATCACATCACGATTGAGAGCCCATAGCCTGGTGATTGGTGTTGATCTCGTAGTGACTATGTCACCCATTTACGGGGACACTACCCCTCACGATGGTACTCACATGGAGGATCATGACCCTAGTGATGAGTTTTACGATGACCCCCTTGTTGAGCCTCCTGATGAGCCGCCACATCCTGGTGAGGATGCGACTCGGGTGAGACGCTTGTCTATGAGTTTTGAGTTATTGGCATCTCTTTCGCAATCATATATATCCTTGCCCCGGAGAATTGATCTTGCGTGGAGCATAACGTATGTAGGTGCTTCCTTGAGTACGCTTGAGCATACGCATATTTTGAGAGTCTACCTTATGACGCATTGCACCATCAATGAGTTTTGGGACGCACCACTGGCTGACCTACCAGATGAGCTCTTTCTTTTTGGTAACACGCACCACACTCGAGAGTCACGTCTTTTAGTCGGTGTACACGACTTTCACTCAGGTGGTCATCTTATCCGTGATGACTTTTCGTACACACCTCCTGGTGAGCCCCATGATGTGTTATGTTCCCCGAGAGACATTTGGCTCTTTACAAGCTCGTATTTAAGTATAGATGTCTCTCACGGTCATCTGAGCACTCGTCACACACGGGATGAGTTTTTCTACACTCCACTGAGAGAGCCCCCTGATAGGCCACCTTATTTTAGAGACGTCTCAATCATTATTAGACTTTCCCGTAATAAGAACGTCGTGTCGGTCATGTGTCATTTGCATCATTTGCATGATCCTGTTGAGTCGTTTGAGTCGATTCGACGAATAATCTATATTGATATTAAATCTTGTAAATCACATGCAGATGTCCATTGGCAAGTGCGGGTACTTCATGAACGCGAGCAGGTGATGGTAAAAATCTGCGTTGTGAGGTTCCGTTTGAGGCTTGCTAAAAGCTTGAGCGTTACGCGAATGGGTCGCTACTCAGTCCTGAGACGCATCAGGACAAATGCTTATGAGTTGGACATCCCCGCGAGCATGGGTACTCATACTGTGTTCAATGTCAAGGACCTGAAGTCATACTTTGCACCTCACGAGTACTCAGGCCGACATCTTGGCGTCCCTCCCGAGCCTTTACCATAGTTTTTACCACCCACCACTCAGTCTACCCCCGAGCTCTTGCTACCACATTCATTACCTCGTGCTCAGCCCATTTCTGACCCCCACTTACCCGGGATCCAGTCCCCAACGGTTCCACCATTGGGACCTCAGATCCCACCGGATCCTTCTGTTACTGTGTTGAGAGATGAGATTATCACTGAGATCTTTACGCATGAGTCTGTCCCCTCTACAGACGGTCTTGGGTGTCGCTACCTGGTTTGCTGGCGCGGACGACCCTTCATTGATGACACCTAGATGCTACCAGCGGAGCTAGATCGACTCGTCCTGGACTTCGACTTCAGTACGACCGTCTCCATTCATTGGAGATGAAAGCTTTTCAGTCTGGCGGAGTTGAATGGTGAGGACACTCTTCCATTGACGACACTTAGACGACCTCCGGCGGACCTCTTCGAGTTTTACCTGACATACAGCGAGAGAATTTTGATCCCTATTCATGAATTCTTTCAAGCCGGGGAGATTGATGCGGAGCAGAGACGAGGACAAGCTTTGGACCCGTTCAGGGCTGGTTTGGAGACTTACCATATATGGCATGCCCGGATCGACGATCCGACTTCGTGGATGCATCCGGATTCGTGTTGCGAATCAATTTCATATATAGCTTTGTACTTTTCGAATTTTATTTCATGTAGTTTTGGCCCCAAGACCAACGGCTAATCATAGTCGTTGATTCCGGGTGCCCTAATTTTTATTTCTTATAAATACGTGGTTTAGAGTTGTCGTCATGGCTGATTGCTGAATGTTTGGAGAGTCTTCTTCCTTCATTCCGGTGATCTTCTCCGCGGTATCGACTCCGTGGAGCCCCTTTGGTGACGACTCCTTGGGTAAGTGTGAATTCTTTGTTATTTTCCTCCCTCCTCCATGTTTTTCCCTTTGTTGTCAAGCCATCGTTCTCCTCTGAAACTCTCATCTGCAACCCCTACAACCCAAAAAATAGTCGGAGGTTTTGCGGTTCAGAAGCAGCCACTGTTCACGACACTGTTCATTTATATCATTTACTGTTCATTGCATATGGTTTTTTTCTCATTTTTGTAGCCTTCCAAAGCCGTCGGACCCTCCTACAGCCATCTGTCCAGCCGCATCCACCCCTCCTGTCGCCTACCAGCAGGCTGCCCAGCCTCCTCCGCCCCTCCAACAGCACACCAGTGAGTCGTCGCCCTCCTCTTCCCAACCCCATCCCACCCACACCCTCTCTATCTCCGTTCAACAGTCGTTTGGCTGTTTTCAGCCCCAAACCCGTCCAGATCTGGGCATTCCAGCCAAAATCCAGCCACCCCGCCCTTTCCTTTTGCTGCCCTCACCACCCCCCCCCCCATCACGCAGAACCACCTCCAAACAGCCACCCACTGTCGGATCTGCTCTGATCCAGGCAATCCAGCCCAGATCCAGCCCCCCAACCCCCGATCCAGGCCTCGCAACACCAACCAGCCATCCCCCTTAACCGTCCCAGCCTCCCCATCACCGGAACCCTTCTACAAGCCCTCAAAAGTTCAGATCTCTTTTATTGGCAGCAGCCCTAATATTTGTGTGGTGTATTTGTATTGGTATTTTGTTGTAAGATATGAATATGGAGTGATTATTACATGTTTGCTTGGTATTTCAGCTTGTTATAGTTATTTACTCTTGTACTAATCTCTAACTGCAGAAAGAACTTATTCGTTGCGCTCCCGTGCTTTGGCCCTCCACGCGTAGGATGCCTAAGCATGTTCCGCTTAATTAATTTATTTTGCCTTGCTGTGGAATTGTCCGCGTGAGATGTTGTATTTAGCATCCAATTATGATCTAACCGTCGGACATTTGCATAGCAAGTAGGGTTAGGTCGCAGATTTCCCGCCGCCTATAGATTCGCACTGCGTGAGGTTTGACCCACTGTGAGGGAATGTTGGTTGACTTGATTCCAGCGGGTCTGCGTCATCTGGGACCACCACATGTGTGCATTATCCCTGATGGCCCGTGTTGTTGATTAATCCCACATTATCTATTGTGCATCACCCGCTTGTGCTTATAATCCTCACCTCACTCTTCCTATTACTTCAGATTTTCGGGATGAAAGTGCGGGATTTTAAGAATTTAGTAGCTCTCCCTTGAGTATTCTACCTTCAGAAGCCGCAACAAGGGTATATTGTATCATAATGATCTTTGGATCATAAAAACTTGACATTAGAGCCACTGCTCCTCAATTCCATGTTTTTAACCATTCCACGTATAATAATAGTACCACCTTTGTTATTAGCATGGTTCATTACAAAATTTCAAAAATGCCCTACAAACATTCCTTCGATCCCCATCAATCTAGCACAACCACTAGCTTTGTAGACGCCCTAGTTGCAAATGTCGATCTCCTACAATATTCGATGACATTTAGCCAGGTTTCAAATCGATGGACTGCTCTCAATCCGCTTTACAACATTCTTGTCGATCTACTCCATTCAATCATTTTATTCCTATCTACACATTTCGACACGGGAACCACAAAGACGATCTGATGGCTGGATCACATTTCACGGGTGAGGCAACCCTTATTGGAACCCGCACGAGTGAAGGTACATAGGAGGCGTAGTTAGGATCGTCGGATGGACGATTCGAGTCACTAATCGCATTCAAAACGACGACAACATATTTTTATGTATTTTTGTATTATCATTTCATGAAAAATAAATGAATTTATGTTCCGGGAGATCTTGCTCATCTGTAGTGGTTCTAATCTAAGTCTATAAATAGAGGTCAATGGGCTGATTTTTAGCCATCGCAGATATTGGGTAAATATTTTGGGCTCTCGAGGTCGTCCTACAGTGCCGATTTAGTGATTTGAAGCCAAGGTAACTACTTTTCTTCCATAACTACCTCATAACCACCTTCCCACTACCCAACATCACCCTCTCCCACTAAGCCATTAACCATAGCTACCAAAAACTACCATTAATACTGCAGTTATTCCCTTCCAGAGTCGTGTTTCTGCCCAGTCAAGGCCGTCGTCATTCTTAATGTTCCATCCCAGTCCTGTTTCGAGGAGAATCCCAGCAATTATACCCTCCCTGGAGAAGTTTTTGCCTGCCAAGCCCCGATCTCCCTGTATTTTCTACAGTATGTTCCCAGCATTCCTGCCCCTCTCTTTCAGTAAACCGAGCATTCCTCTCCCATTAAACACATTGTTTCCTACAGCATATCCCCCTCCCGACCACTCTAGTTCGTGCAGAGGCCATCCAACACCTTATTTCCACAACCTTGTCAGCCCATTGCCTCAATTCCCCTCCAAGCAGCCTACCTCCTGTAGCCAAAACCGTGTTCAACCCCTCCCACAATCCTCTCCACCCAGTCTCCTTCCGTACCACAGAATCCTTCCAGAATCATAATTCAGCGCAAGAATTAAGGGTGCAAGTTGAGTTGAGCCGGCTCAAGAGCTCGATGAGCCGTCTCGAAAAAACTCGACTCGAGCTCGAGCCAGTTGAGCTCGAGTTCGACGAGCTCAAGCTCGAGCTCGTCTGCTCTTGTTCATGAGCTCGC
This sequence comes from Platanthera zijinensis, assembly GCA_039513925.1. Classification (NCBI taxonomy): domain Eukaryota; kingdom Viridiplantae; phylum Streptophyta; class Magnoliopsida; order Asparagales; family Orchidaceae; genus Platanthera; species Platanthera zijinensis. Next base: position 13,292,885 of record CM077085.1, read on the forward strand.
GAGCTTTTTTTTACTTTTTTTTAATAATTAATTATAAATAAAAATGGTTAATGAGCTGAAAAACTCGTAAGCAGCTCGACTCGGACTCGTGAGGAGCTCGACTCAAGCTCGTGAGTAGCTCGACTCGAGCTTGTGAGCTCGAAAGCTCAAGCTCGAGCTCAATATATTGGTCTCGAGCTCGAGCCATGTGCATAATGAGCTCGTCGAGCTCAAGCTCAAAATATTTAGCTTGAGCTCGAGCTTGGGAATTTTGCCAAGCTCGACTCGAGCTTGACTCATTTACATTTCTAGCGAGAATTCAGTGAATTTCACTGCCCAGCCCTCGAAACAGCCCTTCACACTCCTACAACAAGAATCTGCACCAGAACGTCACTGAATTGTTCTCCGGGTCCCAGAATTCAGTGAGATATTATTTCACTGGACTTTTATTATTTGTGTAGGTTCTAATTTTGAGTTTATACTAGTTATAGTTGAATGTTTGGTGGATAATCATATTATTTAAGATTTGAGATATTAATTTGTACTATTTTTTCTTTCAATTGTGCTACTTGCAATATTTATTCGTTTAACATTTAATTGAAGCACTTTCTCTTTAATTAACTAGATCTTGCTTGTTTCACTAACGTATAATCTCAAACGTGAATACTTGCGGACTCTATTAATAATTTCCGAAGTTATTGTGATTATTCGTTGGAGTATTACTTATGCATCACATCATTTTGAATTCTTGATATCATCACACTAAGACTCGAGCATTAGAGTTACTTTAGGGCATTATTGCACATCACTCTCACATCACATTCTTCTTGTGTCACGATCCTTCCAATCTCACAGCCGATCGTCAACCCACGATCGAATCTAGTTGTTCGACGACTACATTTTATTTGATGAAGCGCAAAATTGAACCTCTCAATCTCTCAGTTGTTTGTTGTTATGGATGCCTTATGGGGCAAGGCTTATCCACAAAGGTGCGTCATCTAACCCACACATGAAGGACACATATGTTCACCTTTATTTTTGATTATTTATTTTAATTTCAATAAATTTGAACTGTTTTAATTTTCCATTTGGTTTTTGTTTTTATTTCCATTTAAGGAAATGTGTTTTAAACCTTTAACTATTTAAGCCTTAGTTCCATTGGTCATAAAATTTCAATTTTACTTTCTTCTTCAATGCCCCCCACCCCCTTTCCAATTCTTCCCTCGCGGATGACATGTCAGTTCTACTGGAAAGCGTGACCACCAACGTCAACTTCTGCCAACCAATTCTTGATCCTCTGGTCCTCCCTAGCAACATCGTGATTCGCAGGTCCTGTTTGGAAATCTTGACCTAGTTTTCCCGCACCAACCAACCCACTACAATTCACCTCTAGGCAGCCACGGTGAAGGCTCCTCACTTACCATTGGGCATTGAGGATTTTAGAGAAATTCTACATATCTTAAATCTAATTCTTCCTCTTTCATTCACGGGCATGGGACTAGATCAAAAACTAGAATACTAACAACTTGATATCAGAGCGAGTTTCTTAGGAGATTCGATCAATCAATTCAAAAAATGATGAATAAAACTCATTGATAATCAAGCCACGATAGAAAGACACAAGGAATCAAGCCGCTTTTGTCATCCTATCCAAATAAATTGATGGTCTCACGCAATCACCAAGAGTTGAATAAAGGATAATGGGATCAAGCAACAAGTAGCAATATAGTCCAAGCATCGAAATGTGTAGGATTTTTCCAAGAAGGCCGGGCATATACAATTACCGTGCCAAGTTATACAGAGCTTGATTTCCCAACATATGATAGCAAAGAAGACCTACTTGGATGGATTACTATATGTTAAAATTTTTTGGGAAATCAACGAACTCTTTATTGTGAGTAGATTGGAATGGATTGGCTTCTTTCAATATCCTTGGAGCAGCACCTATGTAGCACGGGGACGAAAACGGGATACGAGATACGATACGAAACGGATACCGGAAACGTGATTTAAAAAAAAGAATACGGGAACATTTTAAATTATTTTTAATTATTTTAATATAAGTATTAATTAACATAAGAATAAAACAACTAACAAACTATTTGTACATATCTTGAATTGTAACGAAAAAAAATTAATAAGACGACAACATACACACACACTCACACATATATACTTCAATATTGATTTATCTCCTCAAAAGATAATGATTATTTTCATACAATTCTAGTTCTGAAATAATTGCCTTTAAGTGCATGATCCAGACCTTCCATTTTCTTCAACATTATTAAAAACTAGGGGTATTTGTATGATTGTTCATTATGTACCTTTACCAATCAAAAATTTGCATAACTTGTGACCAGAATCGCATGACAAATAATTGAAATTTTGTGAAAAACTGATATTTCTCAAGGCTTCAATGAAAAGAAACGCAGATGTGTATGATCTTCTTCTCATTTGCATACTTTATAATTCCATTTAACGTGCATTGCCAGTAAGACTCTGGGGATGTATTTCATATGCATTTTATGCACATAGTGCCTCCAGAATTTATAATTAATTCCCTAAACTTTTGTAAAATTTGCAATAAAAAATAGATAACTTAGACTGTTATAGCACGATACAGTGATTCTATCAACAATCTAGCATGGTAGCAGAACCATGATACCTCTGTTAGGGTACGATTGGAGCTAGCAAGTCCAACAAGAATAAAGCTAATGAGAACTTGGTGATGCACTGGATGCCAAAGTAGATGAAAATCAATTAGTACTAGATAGGAGAATGAAGAAAACAAATATGAATAAGAGGAAGAGGAAGAAGCAGAGGAAGAGGAAGAAGAAGAGGAGGAGGAGGAAGAAGAAGAAGAGAAAGAAGAAGAAGAAGAAGAGGAAGGAGAAGAAGAGGAGGAATAAGAAAACGAAGCAGAGGAAGAAGAAGAAGAGGAGGAGGAGAAGCAGGAGTAAGAAGAAGAGGAAGAAGAAGACGAAGAAGAGGAAGAAACAGAAGAGGAAGAAGAAAAAGAAGAGGAGGCGGAAAAATAAGAGGAGGCAGAAAAAGAAGAGGAAGAAGAATAAGAGGAGGCGGAGGAGGAGGAGGAAGAAGATAAGAAGAAGAACTTACTACAGGCAACGACAGCGTCTCCTCGAGTGGCAAAGCAGCAGCATGATGCGGGAGAAAGCCTGGGGCGTAATGCGGGAGAAAGCGTCGGGTGTGTGGAGTAAATGAAACCGAAACCTAAACCGTGAATAAGAGGAAGAGGCGGTGACTCATTTCCACGGGAATCGCGTATCCTGATTGCGGGATACGCGTTTCCTATTTTATTTTATTTTTAATTTACAAAAAAATGTTTCCTAGAGTTTCAGGAACGCATTTTCGAGTGTTTCCGAACGTTTCCCGTATCTGATATGCGTTATAGCCAATACGCAGAGCATTTTTAAGTATCTGTGCTTCGTAGAGCGGCACAACTTTGGCTTGCTAGCATTAATTTGGAAAATATGGAAATGACTTGTGTGGATTTCAAGACATTGTAAGTTTGTAACATGAGATTTGGGTCACCTCTCCTAAGCAACCCTCTTGGTGAGATAATTCCCTTAAAAAACAGATCTAATGGATGAATACTTAGAAAAATTTCACACTTTGCTGGCCACCAAAGCAACAAGTTGCCACATTTATAGCAGGATTCGGGAAAGATGTCGCCTTTATGTAGAATTTCAAAACCACCGTGTTTTAATCATGTCTATGAGTTTTGTTCACATCTATGACCAAATACTTCAATTGTATAAAAGAAAATTCTGGTAACCTCCAAAAGAAATTTTAGCCCCACCACTACTAGTACAACATCATAATGACGGGATTAGCTGTGCATTATTGACAATCAAGTAAAGGTTATTAAAGAGATTACTTAGTGTGGAAATTATAGATGGGAGGACCAAGGGATTATGTTTAAACAATGATGAGACGTATGTGCAAGGACATGATGTAAAAACTTATTTTGGCTAGAAGTGGACAAGGTGGACGATACACAAGGATTTGAACAAGGGAAATATGAAACACAACTTCATGTTGTTACGAAAAATTAGAATTCTCACACACTGCAGTTGCAGGTCAATATATCACTACAAGAATACAGGCTTTTAGTGACGAAAATTTAGTGGCAAAATATTTTTCGTCACTAAAAACACATCTTTAGTGACGAAGTAATTGTTTACTCACTGAAGAGAAAAATTTTATGACGAAGTAAAGTTTAGTCACTAAAGACAAATATCTAGTGACGTGTTAAAATTTAGTCACTAAAGATTAGTAACGAAGTAAAATGTTAGTCACTGAAGACACATTTCTTTGTGACAAAATTAAAAATTGATAACTAAAGAGTAAATTTTAGTGATAAAATAAAAGTTTGTCACTGAAGACAAAACTTTAGTGACGAATTGTTATTGACAGAATATATTTTGTACCTAAAGGCATTTTTTAGTGACGAAATAAAAGTTTATTCACTAAAAACACACCTTTAGTGACGAAGTAAAAGATTCGTCACTGCAGACATATTTTTAGTGACAATAAAGTTTGGTCACTAAAGAAGCAACTTTAATATCAAAATATAAGCTTATTGGTAATTACAGGCCTGAATATAAATGCCTGAATATAATCATATATATATCTTGGGATTGTATAGTAGTAGAGACAGACGAAGTTGATAATGATAATCCTCCAGTTTATATAATCTATCGGCATGTACATAATGTAATGATTCTTCAATAATTTTAGTTATATATCTTGAATTGTTCCTTATAATAATGTAATTAGGTCCTACAAAATTTAAATCGCAGGCTCCAATAAATAAAGGCGATTGTTAACGCAACCCGGATTTGGCTGTTCGCACCCCATTGTTAACCGCAACCCGAAAATATAATCGCACCCCAATATTTGGCTTGCCGCATCCCGTTGTTAACCGCACCCCAAAATATTTTAAAAAAAAATTCCACACCCCAATATTTTCAATTTGAACAATTTTTAAATTGCATCAGCACGTACAACTTGTTATTGCACATAACAGTGTTCATTGTCATAAATATCATGATGAATTATCTTCATAAATTGACCCAATAATTTCAAAATTCTTCCAACAATTTGCATTTAAAGTGTCATTATGAAGGACTTAAAAGCTTTATCATCACTCCCAGTTCATTATGATCTCTCCAACCTGCTATATGCATGATAATTATGCCTAAATTTGATAATACATATTACAATGGTCAGCTGCTGGCAAAGTTTAAATCCTGATTTTAGGCCACGTACAGTTTCTAATTTTACTGTAAAGAAGTGTTTTTTATGTGTCAAAATGTGAAAAAAAACAGACAAGATTAGCAGTCCAAACAACACGCATTACTTACTAGCTGCTTTTTCAAACACAAAATTAAACAAATAAATATTAATACGACGCATTATAAAAACATGATTTCTTTACAAAAAATCAGATATTATTGTGCAATCAGGTAAAGCAAACCCTCATCCCTACAAAAAATCATTCACGTGCTCTCCACATTGCCTCTGCCAACTCATCCCCTTCCAAACCCCCTCACCACTATAATGACCCAAAGCTCTTCTATTTAGAAACTTGCATGAGATCGGAGAGATCAGCAAGACTGAGATGGAAACTGAAAGATCATAGAGACGGAGATGGAAACCATACCAGGAACTTCAGGAATAGGAAGATTCAAAAATGCTGGAGCCGGAGGTCCGTAGAGGCGGAGATGGGGTCACGAGAGACTGTATCGCTGGCATTCACAATTCGCGAGTGGGTGATGCCCTAATTTCTCCTAACTCTCGATCACGACGCCACGCTGGAGAGGAAGGAGGCGTCGGCTTGTTCAAGGGAGAGCAAGGAGGCGCCAGCTTGTTCAGGGGAGGAAGGAAGCGTGTGCGGCTTCAAGGACGGGAGCAGCTCGGCGAGGAGGGACACGCAAAGCGGTGAAGAGATTTAGGGTTGTGAATAAAGTTTTTAAAAAACAAATAATGTTTTAAAAAAAAATTGAGGTGCGGATAAAAAACTCACACGGACCGAAACTTTTCTGCATTAATATATATATTCTGCCACTGTCTAATAATTAAGAATATATAACTGCAATGACGGTTTCTAATAATCAGAAACCTTTCCGCACTAATATTAATTCCGCCACTATATATCAAATTAAGTATAATTGTTAATGTAATTAATTAAGTATAACTGCAAATGACGGTTCCTACTTCCTAAAAATCCGCTAGCGCTCCTGATCATTTCCACGAAAAATTAGGTCGCCCACTACTCCTCGCCTCCATCTTCCGGCGTTCCTCGCATCCATCTCCCACGCTGATTCAATCGCCTCCATCTTCCTCGTCGCTCCTCGCCTCCATCTCCCTCGTCGCTCCTCGCCCCCATCTCCCCCGCCACTTACATCGCTTCCATCTTCTATCGCTCCTCGCCTCCATCTCCCTCGTCGTTGTCGGTCCTCTTCCACTGTCGCAATAGCATATCCACAACTCGCAACACCTACCACTGCCTCTCCTTCAACGGAAAATCCTCGCACCTCGCACCTTGCCTGCATCCGACGGCCTGAATCCTACAGTTTTCCGACGGTTTGGTAACCAAATATGCAAACTCTTTTTCTTTTTGCAATCATTCATCTGTCAATTTATAACTGTGAGAATGTTTTCTTGTTTTTCTTCCATCATTGTCAGGGGCATATATATCACTTGAAGCAGTTTGATTGGTGCTGCTGCTAAAGCTCTGAGAATTACATCCAAGAATCTCATTAGGTATGGGACGTGTCTCTGTCTAATTCTTTGATCTTTAGGCGTCTTAGCCTCTTCCTTATTTGGAGAATGAAAATCATAGTTTTTCTGCAATTGCTGACTTGTAGTAAATATGATAATAGTCATCTACCTTATTTATAAATGGCCCAAAACATTCAATCATTTAGCACTTGTATATAAATTCTGCCATTCGGTTTACCTGAAAGTGGTTGAATTTATAGGGCTTATTGGATAAATTGTTATAAGGAGAGGAATATAAATTAGTGGGAGCACTACAAAAAGGTAGACCATTAGAATTAAATTCCCAACTTCTGGCCATGTAGAACCCCCTAAATCTATCTTCATATTATGTTCTAAAGCAGGAAGGAAAAATGCTATGTTTACTGTTAATGAACAAAACAGCACAGCGGGTGTTTGTATGAATGCCCCAGTGAAGCCATCCAGTTCCGCCTCGAGATCTGCAATCCCGTTTAATGTTGCAGCAAAGCAGTTCACTTAGTTACTAAAATGATTAGAGTTATAGTTTTGATTGTGCGAGATTTTAAACTTTGGCATCCTCTTTGAACGCCGAAGGGAATGCTATCCTAGTTCGTATCTTTTGTTAATACTGTATTTGCTAATGGATCAGGATCACCAAACTTCTTCCTTAAATTATATGGTTTAGTCATATCATCTTAATATCCACTATTGAAATGCATTTAAAATATCAAAATTTGGTGAATAGAAAGGAGATTCTTCCTCTAGAATCTCCTCAGGAAATCATGAAGGTGGCAGTGGAGAACATGACTATGCTTCTCTTGCTTTGTAAAGTGGTTGGGGCTTTATAAACATAAATCTGTTTATATTTATAATGTTTACTATTGATTGATGCTCCCTTTGTGTAGTTGCATGTCTTAATGTGGATGAGTTGCTGATGGAGATTATAGATGGTCGAAGGGAGGGGATGGAAGCTCGGCTGAAGACGTAAAAGAAGGATGTGTTTAGTTACAACCTTCAATTGATGATGAACTAGTGCAAGACCTTCGCCGGCCATGAGACATTGGGCTTGGGACCTTTTTCTTAGTATAGATATTTTTTCATTTATTCAGTTTAATTATAATTGAAAATAATTTTACTCTGTATTGAGGGATTTGGGCTATCTCCCACCCTCTTTTTTCCTATTAATGAAATAATTTATGTTAAACAATATTCTTGTTGCAATTGAGTAAATACGAATTTTAGTGAATAACAAATGAAATAATTATATAATATTTTGTGAGAAATTGAACAAATTTTAACGTCAAATTATCACTATTGTCTCATCTTTTAAGTGACCAAATATTCCATCACAAAAAATAAATATAGTGATGAAATTTGTTTGGTCACTAAATTCTCTTTTAGTGACTGAGTTAATGCAGTCACTACATATGTATAATTAGTGATGAAATTGGTATGTCACTAAAGAAACTTAGTGAGGAGGCATGCTTCGTCACTAAAGAAACTTAGTGAGGAGGCATGCTTCGTAACTAAAAATTGTTTTACTGACCAGTGTGTTTTGGTCACAGGAACTGTTAGTGACGGAAATGAGTTGGTAACAAAATATGCACATTAAGTGACAAACGTTTTTGGCCACTGAAGAAAACTAGTGATGGGCCATACATCGTCACTAAAAGTTGTTTTAGTGACTGTTGTATTTTGGTCACTAGAACTTCTTTTAGTGACCTATTTAATTTGGTCCCTAAAACAACTTTCAATGAGGAACATTTTGGGTGTCACTAAAGACATTTAGTGGCGGGGCAATTGTGACCACGTTGTGACGGGCTGAATTTGATCACTAAATGTCTTTAATGACTACAATTCAATATTTAGTGACAAAAAATTTTCTTCACTAAAAGTCAATTTTCTAGTAGTGATCTTCATACTCTATTTTAATATTACTAGATTCAAGTACGCATAATTTTATCACTGCGATGACTGCTAATAAATTGAGCTTAGCCATCACGAAAAAAATCAGAAATGCGAGTATTGGTGGCCAATTTGGGGGATTTTGAAGCCTTAAATAAGGCATTTTGAATGAACGAAGAGAAAATGATATGGAAGGTTGTCACAAATAACCAAAGATCAAGTCTCCAGTTATTTCACGAAGAGTCGTATTTGAATCATTTGAATGAGTTTTATGAATTAATCAAAACTGAGAATCGGAGGCATTAACATCTTGTAACGTCCAAAAATTTACGTCACGTCTTTATTTTATTTCAGGGTTCGATCACGAGTAAAATTGATTGAGCCAGTGGTTTGTCAAGGTACGAGTTTCATTATAATTGACGGATACGCACCAATCAATAAATAAATTGCAATTACTTGAATTTATTCGACGCATTTTAATACATCTGCGAGAGCGAAGTGCGTAGACTTATTGTATTAGAAAGGTATGAACTTATTGAAATTTAAAATTTCAATCCTTTCTCTCCCCCAAGGTTTTCGTAACCGCATCGCGATGCGTTACCGCTCACGCCTTACCTTTTATACCCCCTCCCGTAGGCGCTTGACATAAAGAAACCGTTGATATTCACTTTCTTCCCCCCACGACCGGAGCGAGAGAAGGAATAGGGCTTCCGGTTTCTCGTCCCTATTGATCAACGACGAAGCGCCTTCTTTTATTGGTTCCCATCGTCGGCAGCAGCCGTTGGACCCTCCTCCTTATCAAAAATCCTGGATACCGCACTCCACTCCTCTCGCAAATGCTCCCAGCGACAAATCTCTCCTTGCTCAGCAGACGATCGTCAGTCTCAGTGCCAATTGAAACCCCCTCTGCGTTTTTCAGACCTGGACAAACCCCTCTTAGCGCAGATCCAACTCTCGGTTGACCTTCCCCCTCTGTTTGCTTCTGGTAATCGCAGGAAATTCCTTTTTCGATGGTTCTATAAATTCTTCTTCCTCATATTTCAAGTTTAGAAGTTAGGACTCATGATTGCCCCTCCTACCTCAGCAGAAAGCGGGGATTTTTCTCCTTGCCTCGACAACTCTAGTTGGGTGGCCGGCCCTTTTCTGAACAAATCAACCTTGTCTGGCAGCCCTAAGGTATCGTCGATCCCCTCTCACAAATGCAAACTTTATTTCATTCTTAAATTATTATTGTTCAGAATTTTCAAGTAGCCCTAGTTGTATTAGTGAATCTCCTTTAAAGTCGTGATTAGAGCAACGATTTCCAATTTTCTGTTTTAAATTTTGCAGCCCTCCTTTGATAGTGAGGTGGTAAGTTTTCCATCTCTTCGTCATGAAATACTATTCTAGAAATTTAAGGAGATTTTAAATATATGTGTAACACATTTTTCCCTTTCGGGGTTGCGAGTTGAATTGGGTAAGAGAGCTAGTGATAAATTAGAAGAGAATCTTGCGTATTCTTCAAAGTAACCTTAGCTATGTCGCTGCGTCTTGTGTACGGGCACCGCAACTGTAAAAAATTCTAATTCCTTTTGGCTAGACATATCACTTAGTATATTGCATGAAATGTACACGTATAATTAATGGATGCACATAATGATGGGAAATCGTATGAGCCCAGATACAATAATAGTTGAATATAAGAATCTACAAAAACATCAAAACATCCAATTAATACAAGTAGAACTGTGTGAGCATAAGTAAAGTACTTTATTTTCAATTAGACACCCAAAAATTTAGTGAGAATATACAAAATATGAAATCACCCAAATCTTTAGACATGCTGGAAAAAAACTAAATCACATGAGTATGAAAATATGAAGATTAACTAGTAAGAGACAGTCTAGATATTCAGATGAATAAGTATGCAATCCAACACTTAAAAGAAAATAATTATGACGCACGATCGAGACTTTTTCTCATGATAGAAAGCGGCGCACTATCTTACTCATACGGCGCAGACGCTCAGTAGACTGTATGACCCTCAAGTTGGGGAGACGACACCCCAGTCAGAAGATTAATAGATGTGAGTATGTGTCTATGAGACACTCGAACGCCTGCATTTGTTGGTGAGGGCTCGAATTATTAGAATTATGCATAAAAAGATTACTAAACCGAAAATATGAAGGACACGCATAAGACACATAGTTAAGACATTTTATGAACTTAAATAAAAATGCATAATATGATTAAACTGTAATTGACATTAATGTTTACAGTATTTTATTAAAAAAACATGCATAGTATAACGTATTTTTCCTCTGTATAAAAATAATATTTCAAAAAACATGCACTCATGTTCTTTCAAATTATTTTAGTGTCACTAGGAGGAATGATTTTTCTTACTCTCCAATGAGCTGACTCGTTTTCGGGCATTTCATTACAGGGGTCACATGTGTAACACCCCAACCTAGTTTAACAGAAAATCAGCAGTCCGGTCGAGCCCGCGATAAAAAGTAAACTAAGTAACAGTATATAAACTGGTATAAATCAGGTAAATTAAAAGTACTAAAGAATAAATTACAGCGGAAGTAAAGTAAATCTAACTATGGGTAAAAATATACCTTGACATGTTGAATTCACAGATCCAACTAAACAAAAAAACAACATTATGAAACTGGTAAATTATCAGTCTGAAGTAAACGGGTACGACAAAACATGGGTGAAGTACAACAATTACATAATGTCTGCAAATAAAAGCAAAGTACAACAGCAGTGGTACAACTGAACAAACAGATGACTGTAAAGACTGAGCCGCCTATCCTAAGAGGATCCCCTGACCTGAGCTCCCTGTAAAAACAAGTTTCAAATGGATCAGGCTCACTGGAGAGTAAGAAAACTACTCCCTTCAGCAACACTTAAAGGAAAAGAAATATTTTAAATGATTATTACATGAATTTAAAATATGCATGATTTTTCTAACATAAACCTTGGCACTTGAACTCATGACATGGAATAAAATCGACCCATCATATGATCTGACACTTTATTTTCTTAATTGTATCAATCGTTGATTTCTGAAGTTTTGGAGTTATATTCATTGTAGGTTTCAACCAGTTTCATTAATTTTTTAATAGCTTTAGTCACTAAGGACGATTGTGCACAACTAAAAACTACAGTCTGAGTAGCAAACCTGATGGTGCCCTGAACTGGGTGTCCCTCAAGTGAAACACGGACTCCTATCTGCGGAGTTCCCTATCTGTAACAAGAGTCATTGACCCAGAGCTTGAAGTTCGAGTGGTGGCCTACTGGCCCTGAAAACAAGGTGGTGTGCATCCACCAGAATCACGAGGGTAAACCTTCCTCGCCACTTTACTGAATTAACTTAGACTGGTGTTCAGTGAGTCAAACACAGAGTAGGACTCTTGTTAAATACACTGGGCTTAGAATTTTCATGACTCTTAATCTATTAATTAAGCCTAACTGGGTTCTGACTAAAGGAACTAGTAATTTCTAAGTGCATATTCCAACATAGTTATTACATGAATTAAAAAAAATAATCTGAATTGTTAGACTAGAAGGAGTCGAGTTTCTTATCGCGGTGCTACGACGCTCGTAAACGCGGCGAGGTGACATGGTGCTCCTTCCCAAAAGATCTGACCACTAAGAACTTCTCCAATCTTATGCTCTAACGACCACCAAAAATATGAAATCCAACGGTAACCCTATCTTAAGTGTTTTCCACCTTAGGGTTTCGGTGGAAATTACTTTAAATGGTGAAAATTGCCTAAAGGGACAGAAAAATATAAACAGAAGCGTTACCTTGGATAATCGCGATAAAAATCTCAAAATTTGAGGTTGATTTCTGGTTGGGAAAAACTTAATCCTTCAATTCCTAAAATTAGGGCAAGGAAAACGGTGGAAAAAACAAAGTTGGCTTCCAACTGAAACAATTTTTACTAGGAGAAGAAAAATAGCAGGAAACAAAACTCACTGGAACCAAAATCAACGACTTAAGGGATTTCCTCTTCCGGCTAGGGTTGAGAACGGAACTTCCTCTACGTTGGGAAAGGAGGATGGAGGAACGCCGGAGTGTGCGGTGGAAAGAGGAGTGCTCAGCGCCCTAATTCCAACGAAGAAGAGGGGTCGACGTGGCTTCCCTGGCGTCGACGAGCGGGGTTCTTAGGGATCGGCGTGCAGAACAAGCGGAACGCTTACGGGAAAACTACCGCTTGGCTTAGTGGGTTACGAGATAATATAGGGAGGCACGGGTGCGGCTTTACTCACGGCTTTTCATATCCGTGAACCGGTTACAAGAGGGGGGAAAGTCCCATTATTATTATCTATTATTGTTGTTATTATTAATTTATATATATATGCTAATACACTACCATTAAGGAGTAATAACTAAAACGAATGTTACCTCCAAACTCCGTCGGCTCGATTAATTATGCTCGTGATCGGTCCTGAAATTTATTTTGTCGCGACGTCAAAAATTGGGATGTTACAAATCTTCCCTCCTAATAAATTTTTGTCCTCGAAAATTACAATCGTACCTGAATCGAAGAGGGACGCATAATCTTCATTGCCACAGAGTTTGTCCTCTCTTTCTCAAGTAAACTCTGGCCGACCACAATTCATCCAAAAGACCTTAACCATACGGATCTCTCTGTTTCTGAGCTTCTGAATCCTCGAGTCCACAATCCTGACTGGCAAAATACTGCTACTCAGATTTGACTCAATCGGCGCATCCTTAATATTGATCACCTCATTAGGATCTCTGACTGCTCTCCTCAAATAGGAGACGTGAAATATGTCATGTAATCCACTCATATCCTCGGATAAGGCCAATCTGTATGCAACCTCACCCATGCGCTCGAGTACCTTAAATGGGCCGACATATCTGGCACTCAACTTCTTCATCTGTTTAAGCCTAGATACTCCCTTGACTGGTCTCACCTTCAGATAAACGTGGTCCCCAACCTTGAATTCAATGGCTTTATGTCTCTGATCGTAATACTTGGTGTGTCTATCCTAAGCAATCCGCATATGCTCCTGAATGAGTCTGACTAAATCTGTGATCTTATCTATCAATGATTCTTTGCTAGAAGCTCTCTCTTCGCTTTCTACCCAACATAAAGGTGTCCAACAACGTCTGTCATACAAAGTCTCGAATGGTGTCATGTCGATACTCGCCTGAAAACTATAATTATAGGAGAATTCCATCAAAGTGACATACTTCTCCCATTTGCACCAAAGTCCAAGATACACATGTGAAGCATATCATCCATGGTTCTATTTGTACTCTTTGTCTGCCCATCAATCTGGGGGTGAAATGTTGTGTTGAACTTCAACTGAATACCCAGACGCTCCTGAACATATCTCCAATCTCTGACGGTAAATCTACCATCTCTATCTGACACAATAGACTTTGGCACACCATGAAAACGAACTATCTCACCCACATACAATTGGGTCAACCTTGGACCGTGATTGGTCCTCTTGTTGGAAATAAAATGTGCAACCATGGACACTCGATCCACGATCACCCAAATCGAGTCATTCCCACTCTGGGATCTAGGAAGGCATGCACAAAATCCATAGAGATGTCTTCGAAATTCCACTCTGGAATAGGGAGAGATTGTAGCTTGCCTTCAGGCCTCTGACACTCTGTCTTGACTAACTTGCAAGTCTCGCACTTCCCTACATAGTCTGAGACATCTCTCTTAAGTCTTGGCCACCAAACTGACTTCTTGAGGTCTGCATACATCTTCGTGCTGCCCGGTTGGATGGAATACCTGGAGTTATGAGCCTCAACTAAAATATCCTTGAGAAGATGACTGACATCAGGAATGCACATTGTACCCTTGAACAACAACAACCCGTCACGAACCATGAAATCATCTCTCTGATCTGCCCGAGTCAAATCAAAAATCTCTGTCATCTTTGGATCTAAGGGCAAGGCATCACGGATCCTCTTTTTGATGTCGCATTTTATCTAAATCCACCCCAAACTGACATAGCCAAAACTAGTGTGTGGCACCACACTGATCTCTAGCCTTTTCAAGGCTCACACCAACACTTCCTGCTGGGTGATGAGAAAATAACTAGAATTCCTGCTGAGAGCATCCGCTACAACAGTAGATTTTCCGGTATGGTACTGAATAGTCACATCATAATCTGCTAAAAACTCGAGCCACCTACACTGCCTCATGTTGAGCTTCTACTGATCAAAGATGTACTTGAAGCTCTTATGATCCGTGAAGACCTCACACCGTACACCGCAGAGGTAGTGTCTCCAAATCTTCAATGCGTGGATTATAGTTGTTAACTCCAAATCGTGAACAGGATAATTTCTCTCGTGATTCTTCAGTTGTCTGGATGCAAAAGCTAAAACTTTCTCATGCTGCTTGAAAACACAACCCAGACCCTGGCCTGAATCTATTGTTTGATCAAGATCGGGTATTTGCTAGTCGAATTTGGTAACTACTCAAGCTAAGTGACAAGGTATCATCTTTCTTCTCTTACAACCCTTGGTCGAACGGGTAAACCGAAGTGGTAATTGGACAATCGAGATGTATTTGAGATGCTAGATGGGTGAAAATCTAAAGGAATGGGTGACTTTGATACCATGGGTGAAATTCTGTTACAAAACTTCCTACCATTATACTTTGCAAACTACACCATTTTGAGTAGTGTACATCATGGATCCTCGGGGTCTTATCTATCATAGGTGGAAAATTTTTACTCTGTCAAAGAGGAGGATCAACTTTTCAGTGTAGAGAGCATATTTAGTTATGTGCATGCAATCATCTTCAAGAGCTCCAAATTCAAAGCATAGGCAATATGATTCTCATCATCGAGTTTATTTTGGGTGATTGGATTTGGCTAAAACTACGCCCACACAGATAATTATTCGTGGCCAGACGATCTAATTTAAAATTATCCCCAAAGTTTTATGGGCCTTTCCAAATATTGCAAAAAAAAATTAGAAAGGTAGTTTATAAATTAGAGTTACCACATGATACCAGAATCTTCAATATCTTTCCCAATTCAATCATCAGGAGGTTTATTGGAGTTGCTCCACCTCAACCTCACATATACCCACAAGTTGTAGATGGCCGAGTTGTTCTAGTACTAGTTCGCGCAATTCATCTAAGACTTCAAAATGGAGACAAAAAATTTTATTCAATAGAAATATTTATCACTGGAAGAAACTACTTGGGAATCATTAAAAGTGTTCCAGAATACTTGTCATGCATTTAAACGTATGGACAAGCTCGAAGTCGAAAAGAGTATTGTTCTGGTGTGCCATGTGGGGACAGACATATCAACAAAGGCTCTTCAACTGACGACACACATGGCGTACTGGTCACCAAACATACCATTTATAGAGACATATCAACAAAGGCTCTTCAACTGACGACACACATGGCGTACTGGTCACCAAACTTACCATTTATACTCCACTTTTCCAAATTATCCACCTTCACCTAAGGCTCTTGATACAACAGCATTTATTTTTTTGGCAAAAATTATTGCCATGCCTAAAATTGCAAAAGACCAGGACAAATTTAATCCATTATTCTTTATATTGTCACCCTGATCGAGGTCGTGGCACAACTGACAAGCGACCACCACAATAAAGATCTTTTCGTTGTTTGACCTAGGGGCAAGGTCGATTTTCAGGATGGGAGTATTGATACATATGCGTCTTCCAGACAAGTAAACAAATGCAATCTAAGTTGCATCCTTATGTTATTTTCTGCATTTTTCTGCATTTGTTTTGCGCTCGTTTCTTTTAACTTTGTGCATGTTCTTTTAGTTTCGCGCATGATATCACGCTTATGTCATATATCGCGCTCACGCACCCTAGTGCGACTTATTGGCATCACCGGCCAATAAGACCCCGAATAAAATAGTCCGTCAAATTAAGTAAAGTGGCAAGTAGGGTAAGCTTTTGAAAATATATTAAAATTAACTGTTTTATATTTTAATATTTAATATTCTGGAATTAAATACTTTATAAATTAAAATATTTAATTTAATTTCAACATTATTAAAAAACATACAAATTCCTAATTTTTTAAAGGCTCATTTATGAGTTATAACTTCCAAGGGCCACATTAAAATGAGACCTTTTAAATTATCCCACCGTTCAAGTTTTAAGTCCTTTAAGCCCCTCCATTATTCTCATAATTGAAACATCTCAAAAACCAAAGAATGTTAACCATCCTATTTTATAGCTCCCCCCCCCCCCCCCCACACACATCTTTTATTCATTAAAATCATCATCAAAACCTCACTTTCATTAGAAAGGAATAGACGGCCCCTCCTAATCAGCTAGCTTGGACAAAATAGGGAACAGAGAAAACATCTCTCTGTTTCCCAAAAGATCCAATCCCGATAGGCCAGCCATATCTCATCGGTTCCATACGCGCTTGTTGTTCTCCCTTCCCAGACTCCCTTGCCGGAGCACGCAACCGCTGCCCTATGACCGCTGGTCCTAAGGCGATCCTCCCTCCATCAGCTTCCGACGGTTCAACGGGCCCTCGACAGGACAAACTCCAGTGACTGGATTGAGCAGATCCTATTTGACTAGTGCATTGTTCCCCTTTCCGTCGTCAGTAGTAGCTTCGTCGGACTTGCCGATAGCTTCCACGACCCCCAGGTTTCCGACAACCTTTTTCCATATCGACCAGCAACACAAAGGCTCTTCTCATCAACACCATCCCCTGTGTATTGTGTCCTTGTCCAAAACGGGTTGATCTGTCACTATTTGCATCCTACCCAACTTACATTTCTAGCCCGACTCCCAACACTTCTTGAGTTAAACCTCTCCCTCTCTTTGCTCATAATTTGTTATATTAATATTTATGCTTAATATTGTATGACCTTAATATTTTAGAGCTTGCCCATAATCATCATCATTGCCTTTTTGTCATTAATTTTTAAATGTTTGTGTTCTTATTCTTTTCAAATTGACTTGTGGAATAATTATGTCATGTTATTAAATACGCTTTACTGCTAGGTCCATATGAGTATTTGCGAAACTGAGGTCGGTTATCGCCAATATTGCTTGTGAAAATTCTCGCTTGCGCCGCATTATTTTAAAAGGGATTGCAAATTTACTTTTAAAATCTAATTTGCCGATATTAGTATACATCAGTTTAGTATCAAAGCGGGTTGGATTCACTCCTCTCGTGAATCTGATGCTTCGTTTATATAAAAAAAAACAATATCCTTAAGATCTTTGTTTTTTTAAATGTTTTCATTTTAAATATAAATTTTCTTGTTTCTTATTTACAAAAAATATAGTTTATTAAAAAAGTTATTTTTAAGTGAGTTTTAAAGTAAAAAAGCAGTACATTGCACTCTTTTTAGCATAAAAATTTGTTTAAAAAAACTAGAGTAACTTTTAATTACGCTCTTCCTTAAGTATTTAAGAAAAACTCTTTTAAAATGAAGAATTTTGACAAGCGTCTTAAAAAGTTAATGATAAACGTTGAGATTATCTCCGCTAAAATTAAATAGGAAGTGAACGAGATGTGGACTACGGTAAAAAAGACTTGATGTGTAAGTACCCAAGCCTTACGTTTTACTTAACAACCTCCCAACTCTGTATCATATAGTGGAACCTGAGCTTTAGGTCAACTGGTAGTCTTCTTTCTAGTATTGTCATTTTCGGCACGAGTACCTTGGCCCCACCTATACCCACCATGACATTGTCTTCTGTCGAGGAGTTTTCACCTGCACTACAACTCTTGGAAGAAGAGCTTCTTTCTCATCCCGTCATCCCGACTGTAATGATGATTCCACTTGCTCACACTGTATCACGGCCACTAGTCACTGATTTCTCCATGGGCCTCTGCTTTAGGAAGAAATTACTAATGACGTGTCACCTTATGTGACATAGTTTCGATCTTCATTCTCTCGGAAAAGGAATTGGCTAGCGATGAGTCACTCATCGTAGATGATATATACTCAGTCTCCACACATTCTAACCCTCCTAGTTTATTATAGTCGCATACACTTGAGCCCACACATATTGCACTTGTTGACCACTCACTTTTGACATCTAAGTCATCACACTATGTCGATTTTGTGTTTGGTGACCGCCCTCTCATTAGAGTTCTCTACCATCTGAGTCTAGCGCCGCACGTCAAACTATATCATCACATTATCTATCTATTTAATAAAATTTGTATTAGGAGGATAGCCAAGGTGATGGCAATCGATGGCCCACGTGCGGTTATTCCCGCAGGAGGCGGTGATCGGTGATCCGAGCCTGCAGATGCTCCCGGATGGTCGTTTTGAGTCAGTTTGATATTTTATTTTATTTATTTAGTGTTGTATTTAGCCCCTGATCGGCCCGAACATTATTAGTCGTCTGATCAGGGTGCCCTAGTTCTTATTTCCCCTCCCCCCCCATAAATACATGTGGCTGAATTTAGGGATCGATAGTTGCCCTTTGTGCAACCGGCGGTCAATTTTGTCGGTGGACTCCGAGAGATTGTTCTCCCCGAGCGCTGCTGCACAGCTTCTCCCGTAAGCCCTTTGCCCGTTGCTTCCCCTCCCTTCTCCGATCCCAGGTAACCTTCTACCACCTCCCCCCCCCCAAGCCATCAGCCCCATGCTCAACTCCACCTACGTCGCCCGCTAATCAGCCCCATCTCCGATCTCAGGTGACCTCCTGGGAAGTCCCCGTAGGGGCGCTTAGGGAGGGATGCAACCTCCAACAACCCGCCTGTGAATGAAGAGAGGGTTGGGGTGCATGGTCTGCAGACCCGTTGAGGTTGAATCCTTTCGAGCATGGTGCTAGGGGTGTCGGTGGTCGTCCTTTCGAGTCATGTGCTGGGGAGGCCGTTGCACGGGAGCTCTCTCAGAGATGGGGCTATCTTTACGGATTATCTTGCATTCTTAATTAAGTGCATATTTCTTTTTTTAGTATGTTTTGTCCTATAGTGGCTCACCATCTTATATATGGAGTCTATAACGGATTAACAGTGTCGTTGTAGAACGTCGGTAGAGTTGCCAAAAAATGGCCAAAGACGGGGATGATGAAAGCAGAGGATAATACGGAGCTGGAACTGTGGCTCCCTAAGCGGGTTGCGCTCGAAGAGAGTTACAGTGATAGGTCGACTCGGGGTGGACTCACTAAATGCAATTATGTATGTGATGGAGTGTTGAAAATGCATGAAGAGGTCTATTTTAAAATTAACAACAATAATTAATTATTATAACTCGAACAAGAGGGCAAGCATTCACAAATTTTAATTAAGGAGAACAAATTTCATTCAACAATCGATAGAAGCGCAATTAATATTTAGTACGCACAGAATAAATACTGCAAATTGCACGAAGAATGAACTAATAGCAAATAAAATAAATATCCATTACAGGTCGGGTGACATAATACACAACAATAGAAAATAAAACATCAAACTACAACTTACACGTGCAAGTGGCGGAAGACGATGGTTGTGGGTATCCAAGGTCTTTGTGGAGCGGAGAAGGCACCGAAAAAGGATACTGGGCTGATGGGAGGACTCAGGTGGTGTAGTAGTGGTTGGTTATAAGCCTAGTGGTTGTGGGAACTCACGGTAGGAGGATTTAGGAACAGTGGCTAAGGGGAATTCACTGGATTGGCTCGGGAACAATGACAGAGGTGGCAGGGAGTAAATTGTGGTGGTAGGAAACCCAAACAACAGGGTATGTGGTTAGGGGAAAGAACGGGAGCTTAGCTGGGGATGTTGGGAGGAAATTCTGGGAAGGGGAAATAACGGGAAGTGATACAGGATCACATGGGGAGGCTCTGGCAATGAACTCACGGTGGCAGGGAGTAAATTGCGGTGGTAGGAAACCCAAACAACAGGGTATGCGGTTAGGGGAAGATACGGGTACTTAGCTGGGGATGATGAGAGGAAATTCTGGGAAGGAGAAATAACAGGAAGTGATACATGATCACGAGGGGAGGCTCTGGCAGTGAACTTACAAGACAGGGTGAGACGGGAGTGGCTTCCAGGCATGGGATGCTAAAGAAAAGGGAAAAGGGTGATCGCGGGGAAGGGCTAGGGCTTGCAGTGGATGAGCAGAGGAGAAGAGGAGGAAGGTGAGCTTACCCTGGAATCACACCAAGCAGAAGTTCCTTTCCGACATCACACCAGAAGGATATGGAGACCAACGGTTGCAAAACTGTTGCAAGCCTTCGATAGCCCCTCTTGAACCGCTGCCAACAATATTTATAACCTTAAAACTAACTTAAGCACCTGAATCAAACGGCCCATAATGTCCGGCCCGATCGGGCATCAAATACAACTCAAAACATAAAAAATAATATATGAAATTAACTCGGATCGACCATCCGGACGCAATCAGAGACCCAGATCGTCTGATTGGGTAGTGGGTCACTGGCTCTTGCAGGAATACACATGTGTCGGACATTGTGCGTCATCAGAGAGCTATCACAATCTCATACAGAACAAGAAAATACACTAATCTTCTTTCATGCCCTAATTCCATACAACTCATGCCTTTAAATAGGTTTACAAGACTCATAATGAAAATGCAATCAGCTAACAACTCAACTAACAACAATTAATATTTAGGGATAATAATAAAAGACATTCAATAAAAGATAATAATAACTAGGTCAGGTGCATGAGGCTCATAACAACCCGCCCCGATTCAATTTGAGCTTGAACTCAAGCTCGAATAAAGCTCGATTGATTTGATTATCTGGCTCGTTTATTTCCTGCCAAAACAGCACTATGCAGTGCATTGTTGCAGAGGGGGTTGCGAAGAGCAGCAAGCATTCATCGTGATCATACCTGTTATAGATGATGGAGATGTCGGTGGGTCCGAGGAAGGATGGATCTGATACCAAATTGTTATGGGCTCGTCGTAGAATGTCAGTAGAGTTCCCGGAGGATGACCGGAGGCGGGGATGACGGAGGCGGAGGATACTAAGGAGCCGGAACCGCAACTGACTAAGCAGGGTGTACTCGGAGAGAGAAAGCTACCACAACCTCAAAAAATACAAGGACATGGACTAAACTTTTCCAAGCCCTCATTCCATACAATTCATGCCTTTAAATTGGTTTACAAGACTCGTAATGAAAACCAAATTAACTAACAACAATTAAAACTAAAGGAAAATAATAAAGACATTCAATAAAAGATAATAATAACTAGGCTTGGCATCCGAGGCTCGTAACAATTGTGGGCCCATAACAGAGTAATAGTTAGAGGGTACCGATATATTAGATCATTAGATATTTTTGGGCTCTCTTGGAAAGTAGGCTCTTAGAGGGATCTTGCTCTCAAAAGTTGTTGTGAGCTTGTAGTGATATCTTGTGTCTTTGTTTGTACTAATCAATATTTGTTGTTCGATGCTAGCCGAAGCTATAATTGTTAAATTTTGTGACTACAATTATTGTTTCTTCACTTAGATGCATTAATGATTCACATTATCATTACTTCAGCCACCATCCTCCACATCAGCAGCCATCCATCATAGGCCTCTGCCACCGAAAGGGGGATGCATACCAATCCACTAATGCCAGAATTATGAAGTAGCTGACAACCACCCAAGGAGGAAGAAACGAAAAGTATATTGTCTTTTCCAAAGAAAATATCCAATAATTTTCTCCATCCAATATTTATTTACATGGGAAGACCTTAAAAGAGCAAAAAATCCAATTGTTTCATACCTATTAAAAAATGACAATGAACAACTTTAAAATATATATGAATAAAATGAAAGAATTACCTGGCATTAATTCTAAATGCAGCTGGCAATGGCTTCCTCAATGTACTGATAAATTCATCCCACTGCTCTTCAGGCACAATTGCTTGCCCCTGTGTCCAATTAGTAAATTATGGCCTTAAGAG
This sequence comes from Platanthera zijinensis, assembly GCA_039513925.1. Lineage (NCBI taxonomy): Eukaryota > Viridiplantae > Streptophyta > Magnoliopsida > Asparagales > Orchidaceae > Platanthera > Platanthera zijinensis. The sequence goes on from CM077085.1 coordinate 13,315,409, forward strand.
AGTGTAGAAATAATGTGTATATTTCTGATGACAAAATCTCAAATATTAGAAAAACATTGTTGTTAGAATTTATGTTTAGTTTTATTATTTTTGGTGTGCTTTTAGCCTTGTATTCTCTCCTCACTATATAAGAGGGGGTGCTTGTTATAATTAATCAAGTGTGTTTTTACCTAATTCTAACATGGTATCAGAGCACGACGTAACCTAGCCCGCTCGCCCGCTCGCCCGCTCGCCTCGCCTCGCCTGCGCCTGTCCGCCGCTCGCCCGCACGCCCGCCTGCGCCCGCTCCTGTCCGTCGCCGCCCGCCTGCTTCCGTAGCAGCACCACCCCGCCTCCTCTCCTCTCTCTCCCGCCTCCTCTCTTTTCTCTCCTGTTTGAACCCGTCGGTCTTGCTATGGATTAACCGGCGGGATTTTTTTCCTGCGACCTTCCAATGGTCCGATTGAGCCGAAATTCTGGGAATAGTTTCGCTTTCCTCTCCTTATTATCATACTTGATTCTTGGTGGTTTTTACCGGTTCGTCTTTCCGGAGATTCAGATCTACCTTTTCTCTCCATTTTTTTTACCGTCGTTCTTCTACTCCCGGAAGTTCAGATCTATGATGCCCTAAGGTTCCCCTCTTCCTTTGGACCGTTCTTCTTCGTTGGTGCCATGTCAGACGTTGATTCCGGTGCTTCCGGTGCCTCTGTGCCCCCCGCTGGATCTACCCAGGTTGGCTCCGATCACAGTTTCTCTCAGCTCACTACGATTCGACTAGATGACACCAACTACCTATCTTGGTCCCGTTCTATTACTCTGGCCTTAAAGAGTCGGCGTCTCTTTGGCTATGTTAGTGGCGACACTCCTGCGCCTGCTCGCACCTCTGCTACCTGGTCCCAATGGGACTCTGAAAACTCGCTGGTCATGTCTTGGCTCATCAATTTCATGCAGGAGTTCATTGCCCGGAATTACCTCTTTCTCGAAACTGCTGCAGACATCTGGAAACGGGCTGAATCTACTTACTCCCGCAAAGGGAATGCGGCACAAATCTACCATCTTCGCCGACAGTTGTTCCATCTTCGTCAGGGAGATAGTCCTCCTTCTGCCTACTATTTGGAGTTTACCCAACTCTACCAGGAGTATGACCATTTTGAGTCTTTTGCAATGGTCTGTGATGCTTATGCCCTCCTATTAAGGGCTCGTGAGGATCGTAACAGGGTGTTCGAATTTCTCCAGGGGCTTCACCGCGATTTTGATCAGATTACTGTGCAGGTTTTGGGCCACGTTCCCATTCCCTCCTTGCCTGAGGTCTTTAGCATTACTCAGCAGGAGTTTGATCGTAGACAGTCCTGGAACATGACCACCACTCCTGAGGGTTCAGCTTTGGTTGCTCATCCTCCCACCACTGGTAGCAGGGCCTCTCGGGACTTCAAGCCTCGTGCCACGGATAAGGATCATCTCATGTGCGATTATTGTGGCAAACCCCGTCATACTCGGGATACCTGTTACAGTCTACACGGCTTCCCTCCAGGATTTTCTTCTCGGGGTGGGTCTTCTTCCCGTGGGGGGCGAGGTCGTGGACGCACTTCTGGCCGTTCACATCATTCTGCCCATCTGACTGAGATTCCTGAGAGCAGCCCTCCGGGTCTTCTTGGACCTCCTCCTGCAACTATGTCCTCTTTTTCTGCTGATGAGATGCAGACTCTTCGCCGCTTGATGCAGGGCCTTCTTACTGAGCCGGTTACTGCTTCTTCCTCATCTGCCTTGCCCATTCAGGTATCCCAGGTGCTCACTCTGCTACAATTTGCTCCTCTCCCCATTGGATTATTGACTCCGGAGCTACTGATCATATGACTGGATCGGCTTCAGGTTTTGTGTTTTATTCCCCTCTCTCTGGTCGAGATAAAGTGAGTATTGCTGATGGATCCTTTTCCTCCATTGCTGGGAAAGGGTCCATACCTTGTTCATCTCTCACTTTATCTTCTGTCCTCCATATTCCAAACTTCACCCGCAGTTTACTTTCTGTTAGTCAGTTGACTACTTCCCTTCAATGCTCAGTCACCTTTTTTCCTACTTATTGTGTTTTTCAGGATCTGAAGACGGGGAAGGCGATTGGGTCTGGTAGCTTGCAGGACGGCTTGTATGTGTTTGACCCCTCCAATGGGTCCACCTCTCCGCACGCTCTTCATGCCACCCAGTCATCCCAGCTGCTCACCTGGCATCGTCGTCTTGGCCATCCTTCTGTTTCCACTATGCAACGTCTTTTATCTACTTTTCCCTCTAGTTGTTTTAAAAAATTTGTGTGTGATGTATGTGACGTTGCAAAACATCATCGTCTCCCTGTTAATCATGTTTCTTTACCTAGTACTATTCCTTTTCATATTGTTCATACTGATGTGTGGGGGCCTTGCTCTATTGGCTCTATTTCTGGATGTCACTGGTTTATTTCCCTTATTGATTGTTTTTCTCGAACGACATGGGTTTATCTCATGAAACATAAGGGTGAAGCTTTTTCTATTTTTCAACGCTTCCATAAGATGGTATCTACTCAGTTTTCTGCATCCATAAAAATTTTACGCAGTGACAATGGTAGAGAGTATATCAACTCTTCCTTTGACCACTACCTTACCACTCATGGCATTATTCATCAAACTTCCTGTGCTCATTCCCCGTCACAGAATGGGGTAGCCGAGCGAAAGAACCGTCACTTGCTGGATGTTACCAGGTGCCTCTTGCTTACTATGCATCTCCCCAAGTTCTATTGGGGGGATGTTGTCCTTACCGCTGCTTATCTCATTAATCGTTTGCCCTCTCCTGTCCTTGGTAACCAAACTCCTCTCACCACCTTAGGAGTTTCTCCGACATCCTCTCTTCCTCCTCGCATATTTGGGAGTACGTGCTTTGTCCACATTCCCTCTACTGGGAGGTCTAAACTCGACCCCCGCGCCCTCAAGTGTGTCTTCATTGGTTATTCCCCTACTCAAAAGGGGTATAAATGTTATCACCCTCCTACTCGTCGGACACTTGTATCTGCTGACGTTACTTTTCGTGATTCTACTCCTTATTATGCTACCTCATTTCAGGGTGAGCCTGCTGTTGAAGTGAGTTCTCCTACCTTCTCCCTTCCGATTCCTCCCTCTAGCGAGAATATCATACCGGTTATTTCTCTGGTTGATCATCCAACTGTTTCTCCTGTTGCTCCTCCCGTTATATCTTCTCCTCCGCCTACTCGCCCCTTACAGGTTTACACCCGACGGCGTAAAGGTCAGAACACAACGGCTAATCCCATGCTCCTAGACCCTATGCCAACTCTGTCAGAAGATCTCTCCCTCCATGAAGGTATCCGATTGAGTACTCAACACCCTATATCTCAATATGTTTCCTATGATACGCTGACTCCCTCTTATAAAGGATTTGTGTCGTCCCTTGCTTCGGTCTCTATTCCATCTACCTGGCAGGAGACACTTGAACATCCTGATTGGAAAAGGGCAATGGTAGAAGAAATGGCAGCTTTGGAGAAGAATAATACTTGGGACTTAACCACCCTTCCACATGGGAAGAAAACAGTTGGTTGCAAGTGGGTCTTTGCGGTCAAACATAATTCCAAAGGCATAGTGGAACGTTTCAAGGCAAGATTAGTGGCGAGAGGGTATACTCAAACTCTTGGCATTGACTATCAAGAAACCTTTGCTCCTGTGGCAAAAATGAATTCTATTCGAGTCCTGCTGTCATGTGTTGCATGCAAGGGTTGGGATCTCATCCAATTGGATGTTAAAAATGTCTTCCTTCATGGCAATTTAGAAGAAGTGTATATGTCCCTTCCACCCGGTTTTATCTCTCAGGGTTCAGATGGAAAAGTTTGCAAATTGAAGAAGGCTCTCTACGGCCTGAAGCAATCCCCAAGGGCGTGGTTTGGACGGTTCCATAGCGCTATGGTCTCCCTGGGATACAAACAAAGTCATGCTGATCATACTCTGTTTATCAAAAAGAGGGCCAACATGGTAACAATTTTAATAGTCTATGTTGATGACATCATTATTACAGGGGATGATATTGATGAAGTAAAAGCCTTAAAGAAACACTTGGCACAAGAATTTGAGGTGAAAGATCTTGGCAAACTGAAGTATTTTCTGGGTATTGAAGTTGCCAGATCTAAGAACGGCATTCTCATCTCTCAACGGAAGTACATTCTTGATCTCTTAGAACAAACGGGTCTGAGTGGGTGTAGACCTGCTGACACTCCCATGGAGGTTAACCACAATCTTGGAAGAAATGATGGCGATCTTATAGAAGATGTTAAAGGTTATCAAAGACTTGTAGGGAGATTGATCTACTTGTCTCATACTCGACCTGACATTGCTTACGCCGTTGGAGTTGTGAGTCAATACATGCACTCTCCGAGGGCCAGACATCTTGATGTTGCCCATCGGATCTTGAGATACTTGAAAACTTCACCTGGAAGAGGAATCCTTTTCACCTCCAATTCTGACCTGAAGATCGAATTTTATACTGATACTGACTGGGCAGGAAGTGTTGAAGATAGACGATCCACGTCTGGGTATTGTTCGTTTATTGGGAGGAATCTTGTCACTTGGAGAAGCAAGAAGCAACAAGTCGTCTCCAGGTCGTGTGCTGAAGCAGAATTTCGTGCCATGGCACATGGCATTTGTGAAGGACTCTGGCTGCGCTCCCTCATGAGTGATCTGGGGTTGAGTGAAACTGCTCCTATTCGGTTGTACTGCGACAACAAGGCTACCATTAGCATTGCCAACAATCCTGTTCAGCATGATCGCACAAAACACATTGAGGCGGACAGACATTTCATTAAGGAACACATTGAGAAGAAGATCATATGTATTCCCTTTGTTCCCTCAGAGGGCCAACTTGCAGATATTCTTACAAAGAGTCTTGGGGCAAATCTTCACTATGGCTTGATTGACAAGTTGGGCATGAGAAATATAACATGTCCAACTTGAGGGGGAGTGTTAGAATTTATGTTTAGTTTTATTATTTTTGGTGTGCTTTTAGCCTTGTATTCTCCCCTCACTATATAAGAGGGGGTGCTTGTTATAATTAATCAAGTGTGTTTTTACCTAATTCTAACAATTGTTTATAGGAAAAAAGTTATAGGGAAAATTTTGATTATCCGTTTGTTGGGTCCGACGTTACTTCACTTGACCCGTGACGCTTTGCTACTTATTTAAGAAATTAAGTAGCGTCCTCTCCAACAGTCCGGGCTTTTGGTGCAGTTGGGTATGCGCTTGATCCTTCAATTGGTATCAGAGGAGCTCACGGGTTCAAGACCGGGGGGGGCGCTATTAAATCCTGATTTTTCCCTTCTACCTGTGTGGGTCCGGCAAACCGTGGACATGTGGTAACCCCACCTCTGAGCCATGTGGTAACCCCACCTCTGCGACCGCGGGTTGTGCTGGACGCCGGGGGGGGATTGTTGTTCCGGCGTTCCTTCACTTGACCCGTGGCGCTTTGCTATTTATTTAAGAAATTAAGTAGCGTCCTCTCCAACAGTCCGGGCTTTTTGTGCAGTTGGGTATGCGCTTGATTATCCGTTAACGAAGAAAATGCTATGTACATTTATCATGGTTGGCCTATAAAGAATTTTTTTTCTTTGAAAACCCTAAACAGCTATAACTAGATTATGTATCTATTAAAATCAGATAATAAATCTGTCCGTACATATTATATATTCAAAATAGCATCCTAACCTTCAATGAACACACCTAATTCACATATAGCCACTCAAAAAAACAATTCATACAGTACCAAACAAAAATTAGACAATGTAATGTAATAGATGTGCTACTTGCTATGCAAACAAAACCTACACTTATACTTCAGATAAACATGTTAACCAAAAACTTGAGCAAAAATACTCAAAAACTTGAGTGATTATGACTTCAATATAAAGTAAATCTAAAGCTAGTAAACACGATCAAAGTTTTAAAGATGCTTGAATCACTTTGATCACAATCAATACAGAGGGGATCCTCTGGAGTGCTAAGAAAATATTATGTCTAGAAACAAATTTAATTTTCTAGTGCGAGCAAAGTTAAAAATAGAGGACCGATGGGCAGCTGAAAGAAAGAAGGAGCATGACAGAGGGTGAGAGCCGGGATAGTCAAGTAAGAGATTAGAGAAGGAAAAGTAGTGGGTTTGGTCATGATTGAGAGAGATTGAGACGAGATAGGTAGTCAGCGAGAGGTTATCATCACCTAAGGAAGCTTCTCTGCCTTCTATTTCCTCCTTATAGGTAACCGTTAACTCATACTTCTTCCTTTATGATTTAGGTGTGTTAGAGATAAGAATTCAGGTTTGAGTACTACTATGAAACTTATATCCCAATTTAAATTATGGTCGCCAAAACTTAAGGATAAATCTCGAATGCATACATCTACACTTGCAAGGCATGGATTGGAGTTTTGGATGATAAATTGTATATAATTTTAAGATGCTAAAGCTTTATTGCTATGTTACGGTAGGGGGAAAAATGTCACAGCGGTCCTAATGGTGTAGGGTTAAAAGCCTCATTTGATATGGAAAGGATACCCATTCACTCAAGTGTTCCAAATTTCCATGTTCCTCTATATAACCAAAACTGCCCCTAAATTTTTGAACGAAAGAGGGGTTCAAACTGCTCAATGTGGATTGCTATTCATCCAAACTCCCCTTTTGGTTCTTGTGTTCTTCTCATTGTTGATTTGTAGCTAGGGTTTGGCAAATATAAGTGTTCAAACTTCTCTGCATAAATTGCTAGTCCCAATCAAAGGTTTTCTACCTTTCACCTTTGTCTTTGTTAAACCTTCTAAGCACCGTTCCCTCTTGAATTGCTATATAGAAAACTGAGTGTTTACGTATTGGTAAATCTTCTTATCGATCAGTTCACAAAATTAGGTGGGTGGGATTAAAAATCATTTTTGCATGTGGTGTATAAAAGAAATAATGATCAATCACCACTTTATGAGCACATAATGATTTCAATATTAGTTTAGATCATACCAGTCAAGAATACTTAGACTTGACAATAGGATCTCATGAAATTCATGTTTAGTATAGGTCAAAAGATTCAATGCATTTATAAATGATTAATGTTTTAGAAGTGTTTACCCGGAAGCCCGCAACCAGATTTTTCGCCAAGTTCAACCGGCGCGGTTAGGACTCTGCTAGCTACACTAACTGCTGGGTCGTCAAGTTGCAAATGTAACATCCGCAATTTCTTACCGAAATTAAATTCGATTGCAGGGCCCGATTGCGAGCGAAATTGATTGAGCAATTACTCTGTTGAGGTATGGCGTTTGATTATTTTTGTCGCACATTAATAAATATATTAGTTGTCGTTATTGCTACGGTCCGACGCGTTCCGGCGAAAGGGTGTAACTCAAATTTTAAGTGTTGAGTGAAGTGGGGTGATAATTTGGTAATATAATGGAAATATCTAATTCCTCCTAAAGGTGAGAAGGGGGCACGGTTCTTATCTCACCCGAGCGGTTACCGAAAACTGCAACCCGCTGCTTAGTTTTAAGTCGTAACCCTATTCCATCGATTAGAACAACCACCCCTTCCTTCCGCAGTCGGCGAAGCCTTAGGCGTTTCCTCCTTCATCGATCAAGGGCGCAAGCCCTCTTTCCAGTTTCTAAAGGGTTAGACGTCCCTTTCTCCCGTTTCAGTTGTCGGCAACCGCGACAGATAACTCTGTTCCGTGCGGTGAGGTCACTGTTAGCCGGTGCTGGCCTTTGTCCCCCATCCAGAAACCCAAAGTATAGTTCCATGCTGCGTGAGGAGGCCTCCAACTACTGCCTGAGGGGAATCTCTCTTGGATTCTCCGCCTATCAGCGGGCTTTTTCCCCATTTCTGCGCAGCTTAGTAGTGAACTTTGGTTTTGTTTTTTGCCTTTTCAACCATAGCAGATGGTGAAATCCCTCTCCTCCCTCTAATTTTGGTGGGTGCCCTCTACCTTTCCAGGTTTTGTAAACCCTAATCGTTGAAGTCCTTCCAACAGTCGATCCCTTAACAGAAAACCAATCTAGCAGTCCATTTCTCCGTGTTTCAGTCCAGGTAAGGGAACATTTTCACCTCGATTTCAGCCAACGTTGTATGTTAAAACCTCCTTATGGTTATATGAAATTTTATTAGGATTTTGTGCAACAAAACCTAGCGTAGGCGAGGACGTGTTCCGTATCAGAAATAGCAACCTCCACTAGTGGAGAAGTGGTAAGCGTCTTTTTGTTACTATCGAATAATACTCCTTAAATTTCGGAGAGAGTTATGAGTATGTTAAGTGCTCTATTTTAGGTTTCTCGAGAAGTTAAGCTTCCTTACTAATCGGAGATCAATTAGGGTTACAGATAATTTTTCAAAAGAAACTATGTATAGTAATGTTCATTATAATTCAGTAAAATTAATATAGTTGTATGAAACTGCTACCACAAACAACAACACTCAAGTCTTTATCCCACTATAGTGGGGTGGGCTATACGGATCCTTTGTCGCCATTGTGCCCTATCTTTTGTAATAATCTCACTAATGCCTAAGTACATCATGTCTTTCCTTATAGTTTCATTCCAAGTCTTTATTGGTCTACTCCTCCCCTGTTTAATATGTCTAGTGACTAGACTCTCACAACGCCTAACAGGTGCCTCTAATAGTCTCCTTTGTACGTGTCCAAACCATCTTAGTCGAGCTTCTCGCATCTTCTCTGTAATTGGTGTTACTCCTTTGTTATCCCTGATACATTCATTCCTAATTTTATCCAGTCTTGTGTGTCCACACATATAGCCGATCCCACTATAGTGGGATAAAGGCTTGAGTGTTGTTGTCGTGTGTCCACACATCCACCTAAGCATTCTCATCTCCGCAACTCCAATTTTTTGCTCATGTACATAATTTACTGCCCAACACTCAGAACCATAGAGCATCGCGGGTCTAATTGCAGTACGGTAAAACTTGCCCTTAAGTTTTAGTGGTACTTTAAAATCACATTAGATCCCTGACGTGCCTCTCCACTTTCAACCAACCCACTTGGATTCTATGCGTCGCATCTTTATCAATACCTCCGTCTTTTTGAACTATCGATCCAAGATATTTAAACCACTCACTACGGCAAATATCTTAATCACCCAATTTAATAACAAAGTCATCTGTCCTTCTTGTACTGTTAAATTTAAGCTCATGTACTCTGTCTTTACCCTGCTCAACCTAAAACTCTTCTTTTCTAAAGTATCTCATCAAGATTCAAGTTTTGCGTTTACACCCCCGCGCGTCTCATCAACCAAAATGATATCATCCGCAAGCAATAAACACCAAGGTATTGCTTGTTGGATATGTCTGTTAAGCTCATCTAAGACAAGGGTAAAGAGATAAGGGCTTAAAACTGAACCTTGACGTAAGCCAACAGTGATAGAGAATTCTTATGTTAATCCTCCACATGTCCTCACCCTTGTCACTGAATTTGTATACATATCTTTGATTATGTCAATATATGATACATTTACACCTCTCTTTTCTAAGACTCTCCATAAGATCTCTCTTGGAACTCTATCATAAGCCTTCTCAAGATCAATAAACAGCATATGCAAATCTTGTTTTCTTTCTCCATAGTTGTCAATGAGTCTCCTTAAGAGGTGTATAGCTTCCATGGTCGACCGTTCTGGCATGAATCCAAATTGATTCTCCTGTATGTTAGTCTTCCGTCTTACTCTTTTTTCTATTACTCGTTCCCAAAGTTTCATGCTATAACTCATCAATTTAATTCCTCTGTAAATAACGCAATTTTGTATATCTCTTTTATTCTTATACAAAGGTACCAAGATACTTTTTCTCCATTGTTCTTGCATACTCTTTGATTTCAGTATCTTACTGAAAAAGCATGTAAGTCACAAAATTCCTTCATTTCCTAGACATTTTCATATTTTGATTGGTATATCGTCTGGTCCAACCGCCTTTCCATTTTTCATCTTATTTAGAGCATCTTTTACCTCTGATAATTGAATTTTACGATAAAATGTTATGTCCTTATACTTCTCAGATTTACTTAACTCTTCCAAATTCAATTCATTGTTCTTTGTTTCATTATAGAGTTAATAAAAGTATTTTTTCATCGCTTTTTAATATCGACATCATCCGTCAAAACTGAATCTATCTCATCTTTTATGCATTTTATTTGACTTAAATCTCTTGTCTTTCTTTCTCTAGCTCAAGCAATTTATATGTCACGCTCCCCATCTTTGGTATATAATTGCTTATAAAATTCTTCATAAGCTTGACTTTTTGTTTTACTTACTGTCTGTTTAGGTTCTTTTTTTGCAACTTTATACCTGGCTAAGTTTTCATCATTTCTACAAGCGTAGAGTGATTTATAGCTGGCCCTATTTGCCCTCACTTTGTTTTGCACTTCCACGTTCCATTACCAAGATTATTTATTTGTGGGCACACGACTTTTTGATACTCCAAGTACGTTCTTTCTATTTATCCTTAAATGTGAAAACATAACTTCACATGAGATATTAGGATCAACATTGGGGTCATCAATAGTTGTTCCATAACTGCTGTCTTGAAAGCAACCTGTTTTTTCATCTTCAAGTTCCACCACCGAATTTTTTGCAATATTTTTGTTCTTGTCTTAAATTTATTATAGTATATCCAACACCACTAACCTATGTTGTGTTGTCAAACTTTCTCCTATTATGACTTTGCAATTCTTACAAATCATTTTATTCATTTTGTGAGTCATAAAATAATCAATTTGTGACTTATTTGATCCGTTTTTAAACGCAATTAAATGTTCTTCCCTCTTTATGAGAAGCATATTTGATACAATTAGCTCATGTACTACGACAAAGTCTAAAATGTTTTGTACATCTTCATTCATTTTCCCATAATCATATCCTTCATGAATGGTTTTGTAATCTACATTTTTCTTACACATATGTTCATTTACGTCTCCTCCTATGAAAATCTTCTCTTTTTGTGGGATTTCTCTTACTAAATCATCTATTTTTTTCCCAAAATTACACTTTAATAGTTTCACTTAATCCTACTTGTAGCGCGTATGTACTGATCACATTAATAGTTTCTTTTTCTATGACTAATTTAAGAGCTAAGATTCTATCAACTTTTCTATTTACCCGAACAACTTCATTCCTCCAAGTAGTATCCACAATAATACCTACTCTACTGCTTGTTTTATTTTTTCATATGTACAATAATTTAAAACCTGAAGTATCTAAAAATTTAGCTTTCTCACTCACTCATCTAGTCTCTTGCAAATATAAAATATTTATCCTTCTCTTAATCATCGTATTCACTACTTTCATCGCTTTACCCATTAGAAATTTGTAGTTCAAATATCACCTAGCCAGTATATACAATATGTAATTAATTTTTAAACATCCCAAACAGTTAAACCATACGAACCATATATATACTCATATAGATTTAAGAACATAAAATATTAAATTCAGGAATATGATTTCTAGTCGATTAAATCAATATAATGAACTATCTTTATCAAGCACATATGTTCGCAAGCAGGGTAGTACTAGATAGAAGGTGTTTAGTAGGCACGGTTGAGACCTCTCGTGTTTGATAGAGGCGCACTATATTTCTCATGGGTCGTAGTATACCTTATGAGTCTCAGTGTTTGGGAGATGTTATCCCGTTTTAGAAGATTAGTAGTTTCAAGTCTCTGTCTGTGAGACACTAGAACACTTATAGCAGGACTCGGATCATTAGATTAGTATTGCGCGATAGAAGCTACTCTGTCTAGAGCTTTAAAGAAGGACAACCATAATTTATTAAAAACTCAAGTATAGACCGAAACTTAAAAACCCCTAGTCAACCAAATTTTTGGAACTTGAGTAAATATACTTAACATGACTACTAGAACAGATATTTATTTTGCTAGTTTTATTTTTAAAAACATGCATAATACATTAGCATATAGTTTTTCAATAGTATAAAACTTTTTTTAAAAAACATGGATACATTTCTTTTCAACCAATTTTAGTGTCACTGTGAGGAATAGTTTTTCTTACTCTCTCTTTGGGCTGACCCATGTTTGGGCATGTTTTTACAGGGGACTCAGGTGGGAAGTTGCGCCTAGGATGAGCGTGTTTTTGAAGTTGCGCTTATAGTTTGTTTTTCTTTCCATTGTTCTTTTTTAGTACAGTAATGTTTAGTTCTTGGACACTTGTATTATTAATGTTTAAAGAATTTTCTTTGTACCAGACAGTTTATAGTATTTCAGATATTCGGTTGTTTGGTTCTTTTTCATTTCTAGTGGCTCTGTGAATTCGGCTTGTTGAGGTACACTTTTGCCCTTAGTTGTACTTTTACTTCCGCTGTAAGTTCATTTTCAGATTTTTTTCATTTATGTTTGTTATGTACTAGTTTTAATATTGTTTCTTAATTTACTGCTTATTGTTGGACCCGGTCGGACTGCTAATTTGTTGTTAAACTAGGATGGGTGTTACAGCAAAGTCCAAGGGAGAGGCAGTCCAAACTCAAGCTTGACTTCCTAGTCGCGCGGTCAGGGTGTCTTTCTTTTTATTCGCACACTGTGTATCACATCACTCCTGTCCGGTTCTCCTGTACCCCAGGCAGACAGTAATCTTAGTTATGCCCGCTTGGGCAAGCCCCCGAGCCTATAAATAGGGGGTGCAGCACTTCCAAAACATGTTGATTTGAATCCTGGAGCTCGCCTGTTGTGAGTTGCGGTCTCGAATTTGGTGCCTTTGCAACCTCCTACTCGCTCGGCTTCTTCCTTTTCATTCGATGTAACTGCCTTTTTTCTAAATCAATAGATAGCCTGTCGGAAATGGTATTTGCCGCAGCGGGTCAGTCTAGTGTTGTCGCTCAGGCGGCCCTCTCATTTCTCGCATTCGCTCGACCGCTAGTAACCGATAACTCGCAGTCTCCACCTTCCCTCTAGCTCCCCTCTAGCGTGTCGTTGTGAAAGTGCACTTCTAGCGCCAACAAGAAGGTTATTAAAAATACTTAACAAATAACTATACATATGGGCATATCATTCAGCTGAATTTAAATAGTCAGCGAACATTGTTTTACTAAACAATTATTATTGTTTTGATTTTTTGAACCATATTGCAGAAGTTCTTCCAAATAGTCTTCTATATTTCTCATCAATGATTTCTCGCTGCTCCATATGTCATCATTGCCGCTCTCTCCAACAGTTCACAAGTGTTCAGGATTAATTAGATGTTCTTTCATAACTAAATGATGTGAAACAACTTATGTTATTATTCTGCGATATAAGCTTAAAATTTATTGATATATAGAAACTAGGTTATATGAATAAAGTTTAGGTTTGGAGTTACTTACAGGGCATGTTTATACATGTATGTATGCACCTTACATGCATATATGATAAAAATGATTACTATGTGTACTTATGAAAGCCCTAAGTTGCATCTAGTGGTAATTTTTAGTTGCTATCACCCTTCATAACTTAATCTTTCTACTTACATTTTTTTACTATCGAAGTGAAGTATCTCATTAACACCCCCTTATGCTGAATTATATCATAGCATGTTTACTTAGCTTTAAACTCTTTTTTAAATTCTATTAATGCTTGTGCCTTCTTCGGTTACTTCCTTATTCACTTACTCTTTATCCCCTAACCATCATTTTCTTTTTATAAACTGACATTCATTTTTTTCCTTTTTAGAAACTGAATAGAAGACAATGTGGAGCTTTCAAAAGTAACTATCTACCTTCCATGCATCAAAATAATCAGAAAAAATCCACCTAAACATTTTTGCAACACTTTCTTCAACAACAAAACAAGCAAGCCGTCGATGCTTAGTTATTAAAGGCGCAAGGCGCACCAAGGCGCAAAGGGGTCTTGGAGCCTAGGCGCAAGGCTCAAGGCGCAGGCGCGCGCCCGAAGAAGACAAGGCGCAACGACATTCATTTTAAATAATTGACATTAAACATCAATTCATCTTCTTGAACATAATCTTTATATATTCTACTCATTAATAATTCATTACTATCATTTATATCTCTTAAAAAATAAAATCAATATGATCGTCTGCGTCATATCTAATTCTCAATGATCGATTATGTATCAAAAACATTAAATCATATAAAAATTATTGAGTTTTTGTATTATTTTTTTCATTATTTTGAAAAAAATAGGTTTACAACAAAAAACACACTCAGACACGCCTATAATGTCCAAAGGCGCAAAAAAGGCGCACGAAGGCGCAAACCTCTGAGCTTGGTGAGCCTGGAGCCTTAGGCGCGCCTGAGGCGCGCCTTTAACAACATAGCGTCGATGCACCTAACGTTGTGCTGATTTCCTAAATTAACTTCCACTATTAGTTGCCTAAACTGTTGGTGCATATGGAAGACTTTTAACTTAGCAACAATACGATACCAACTCAAAGAGAAATGAATTCTAAAAACACAAAGATGAGAAATTTATAGTACAAACTTCATAGACATGCACCCGCAAAAATACAGTCAAGGGTCAGCTATCTAGCTCGGCACAAGGCTATTTCCAAAAAGACAAAAAAAAAATGCTTCCCTAGCACACATGCTTTTTCATATAGAAGGAAAGCCATGACTAATAAGACAAAAGTGACTTAATTAGTTAATACATTTAATATTAAAAATTAACAAAAAGGCCCCTCCAGTTCTTCTCTCCACATGGGGCTGGGGGGTGATCCGTGGAAGCTTAACATATATTAGGGAATATATGTAATAATATACCTCCCACGAAATTTGACGTTATCCCCAAGGTCGAGCGAGTGAAATTGTCAAAATTACCCATTTACCCAAGTTCCAACAAGGGAAAACTGGCCTTGAAAGTAATAACATCATGACACACGAAAACAAATTGTGGCATGGATAAATCGTAATTTGTCTCAATTGAAATGACGGTGTGTGAATTTGTCCGGAAAGTTTCATATTTTTTAAGACATGGAAATCCGGATGATGAAGAGTGGATGTTGTTGGGGCAGAATGCTAGCAGCTGTTGTGTAGTGGGGCTGCCATGGGCAATGGATAATGCCATGTACCATTGTAATTGGGTTTCTTAGTCTGAGGGGGGTTAAATGAGTGGTTTAGTCGGAGGTGTTGAGCATGGAGGAGCACCAAAAGCATGCGTTGGATTTTTGATTTCCAAACCACTATTTTTAATCTTGATGCCAATAATGAAAAAAGGCTATTTCTAACAAAGTTTTTGGTATGAAGGTGTAAGTAGGAATTGGAGTGTGATTCTACTTGCAGGTGGTCCTATGTGAGGGACTGCGAGGAAAGATTGCACGGGATGTAGAAAGGGAGTAGTTGGCGTGATGTATGGAAGCTAGTGAATGCATTAGGTCGCGAAAAATTAGAGTGGAAAGAAGGAAGAAAAGTTAGCATGGGGCAGTGTCGCGGTGATTTGGGGGCCCGATGGAAGGAAGCTAAGTTATTAAAGGCACAAGGCGTACCAAGCCGCAAATGGGTCTTGGATCCTAGGTGTAGGCGCGTGTCTAAAGCACGTGAGGTGCAAAAATGAAAAAATAATATATAGTCTATTAAATGCAAAAAAGACATAAAATAAACTACCACAATAGCAAATCATTATAATTAATGCCAACAACAAATAAGATGATACAAAAAATGAATAACACAAAGGCGACATTGGCGCCTTTTTTTAATTATTGTGTTAAAAAATTAATGCAAAAATATCTTTGGATGGATGTTTTTCAATATCAAATTCACAATTATGCAATTTTAATAAAACCAACTCTAAATGATTCTTTGCGTCGACGGGCATATCATATAACAAAATATCAAATAAAAAAACAATTTCTTGACTAGCAAGTAAAATAGTTGCTAAAAAAGGATTTGAGGGTGCAGAAAAATCAAATCAACAGATACTAATAGCTTAGGTTCATAATCACATTTTATTTTAGGATTACACACATGCTGATATGAAAATTTATCTTGTAATAAATAATCGTTCGCAAACTGCTGCACAGGAAAAGAATTCCAAGTGCTGGAATTAATTTCAAGAGTAGTTTGGGATGGGAGGAAGTCGTCTGTTTGTCTAGAGAGGGCCGCTTTTTGGTTTCCTGAAGGTGGAATGAGGGATTGCGAAGAAGTTGGCTTATAGGAGGGGATGAAGTGGCCACCATTAGGGAGGAATGTGGTGGCTGGGAGGGTCGGCAGGCTGTCGAGGTGGCTGGACTGCAAGGAAAGCTAGCTTGCGGCTTGGAATGGGCTGTTTTTTGGCCCTAAAACCGCAAGGTGCGCCTTAAGCTCCATGCATGGCGCGCGCCTGAGTCTCCCCGCCCACCTATGACTTGCAGAGGTGAGGGCCTGTGCGCACAGCACCTTAGGCGTGCACCTTAACAACTTAGGAAGGAAGAGAAGTAAGGTAATACTCTATTTTGGGAAAATCTAGGAATCATTAGGAGAAGGGTGTGCATGTGACTTGGAGGAAATGAGGTGTGGTTTTGAAAGGAATTGAAAGTAGATGTAACATTGGTATAAGGTGAACGTCGAATGAATCAGGGCCGGAGAAGAAGGGTTTGTCGCAACTAATGAAACAAACGGCGCTATTGTCATTGGGCGTTGAATCATCATTAGATAGTCGACAAAAGAATGCAGCTAGTTTGCGTTGTTGGGGACTAGAGATGAGAGTAGTGTAGATGGCGTGGGGGGGTGCAATCGGCGTCGGAGGTATGACATCACTCTGGCTTGTGGCGGTCTGTAATGTCTGCCGGACGATACTCCGGCGAGATTACCGTGCTAATCTATTTACTAAAAGTAATTAACTATTTTTATTCATTCTTATTCATAATGTCGCTACAGAACTATTTATACATGACATGGCCAATTGACCGTTGCAGACTATTACACGTGGCTTTATTATATTGGTACATCAGCAGTCCCTGGGCTTGCTCCGTTGGCTCCATCTGATCCGTTGATATGAATTGTGTTTTTAGCTGTTACATCAGTCCCCCTCCTCTTAAGCAACGTCCTCGTTGCCTGATCCTTGCCTGGGTTGACGACAAACCAATTTTGTGCAGGTGTGGTTCGCCGGAAGCGGGAGCGCTGTCGGCGGGGAATAACTGGAAGACGTGGTAAACGCAGCGTACGACGGAGTTGTAAGCGATGAGATCTTCGAGCTGGTGGTGGCGGATGTTGTGTACCGGCTGGCCATATCTCTGGAGGCGGTTCTACTGTTCCGATAGTTGGTGATCCAAGAGAGAAGTCCTTTTCTTTGCCTTGTCTTGTTTTATCTGTGTTGGTTTCCGGAGCAACGAACCCCTTTATCCGAGCTTGCGTTCCTGCATCAACCGGAAGTGTGTGAGATTGACTGTGTAGGCGAAGTGTTGAGCGTACCTGGTCGGGTAGGGAGTCTGCGTCTTCCCAGGAGCTATCTTCTGGCGCCAGCCCGTCCCATTGGATGAGGGCTTGGTGAACCTGCTTTTCCTGTCTCCAAATAATACGTTCATCGAGTACAGATAATATATTGTGAACGGGATGATCGTTATCGTCTGTTAGGGGCAGATGATGAATAGTTAGTTCTGTTGACGCAAAATAGGGTTTGAGTAACGAAACATGAAAAACTGGGTGGATACGTGAGTAGTCTGGTAGCTTTAATTTATATGTCACCGGGTTTATTTGTTTGAGTATTTCAAAGGGTCCATAATATTTAAGATTAAACCTTGCATTTCTCTGATTTTTTAGGGAGAGTTGTTTATACGGGTGTAATTTAACGAGGACTAAGTCTCCTACGGCCAACTGGAGTGGCGTGCGTTTGGTGTTGGCTGTTGCTTGGATTCGAAGTTGTGCTTTCTGGAGGTTGACGCGCAGCTGGCTTAACAATTTATCTCTATCCTGCAAGTTAGCTTGTACTGCCTGTATTGTATTATTTTCTTGATAGTGCCGGACAAGTGCGGGTGGTGCTCGGCCAAACATGGCTTCATAAGGAGTCATGCCGGCTGATGAGTGATAAGTGGAGTCATAGTAGTACTCTGCCCAGCTCAACAATTCGGACCAATTTTTAGGATTTTGATGTGCGAAAATCCTAAGATATTGATTCAAACACCGGTTGACACGTTCCGTTTGACCATCAGTTTCTGGATGGTAGGCGGAACTGTAGCGGAGCTTAGTACCTTGCTGTGAAAATAAGGCTTGCCAAAATTTACTTAAAAACACTGGGTCACGGTCAGAAATTATGGTTTCTGGTAAACCATGAATTTTGCCGACGTGATCCCAAAAGGCTCGTGCTACCACAGGGGCTGTTAACGCTTTCAATTGGGCAAAGTGAGCCCCTTTTGTAAGCCTGTCGACCACTACTAAGATTTTTGTGTTGCCTTCGGATTGTGGTAGGTGAGTGATAAAATCCATACATAATTCTGTCCAAATGTGGGAAGGTATGGGAAGTGGTTGTAGCAGGCCAAATGGACTGTGATTAATCCCCTTACCCTTTTGGCATAAATCACAAGTTTTGATGAATCGTTTTGTGTCGATTAACTGTTTGGGCCAGAAGTATGTTTTAATCAGTCTGTGGTAAGTTGGTTTAATGCCTGAGTGTCCACTGGTTCGGGAGGAATGTGCTTCTTCCAGTAATTGTCGACGCAATGGACAGTGGGGAATGTATAACCTCTTTTTAAAAAATAATCTGTTGTTGTAATAAGTCCAGTGTGTAAATGTCGTGGGGTTGTTGGTCAAAAGGTGTTTAATTTTATTTGCGAGACTATCTCGTTGATAATAAGATAACAATTTATCAAAGTTGCAGCAAATATTATATGCGCATATATAATTGTTGAAATGGATAGAGGTGTCAGGTAATCTGGAGAGCGCGTCTGCGGCCGTATTGAGACGCCCTGGTTTATATTCTATTTTGAAATCAAATCCTAAAATTTTTGAAATGAACCGTTGTTGAGACGGGGTTGTGAGGAGTTGGGTGGTCAGATGATGAAGTGTCTGATGATCAGTGCGTATAATAAATGGCGCGCCTAGCAAGTATTGTCGCCATTTATCTAAAGCTGTTGAAACAGCTAAGAGTTCTCTCTCATATGTTGACTTTAGCTGCTCTTTCGGGGTGAGCTTCTTGCTAAAAAATGCTATGGGATGATTATTTTGAGAGAGAACTGCTCCGATTCCACAACCGGAAGCATCAGTTTCTAGTGTGAATGGTTTACTAAAGTCGGGCAAAGCAAGGGTTGGGGCTGTTGTGATTACCCGTTTTAAAGTGTCAAACGCTTGTGTTGCGTTGTCTGTCCAGTGAAATTTCTCCTTAGCTAATAAATCAGTAAGTGGTGCTGCCATTGTAGCGTAATTTTTGATAAAACGCCGATAATACCCTGATAGTCCTAAAAAAGACTTTAATTGTTTAACAGATTGGGGGGCCGGCCAGTTTGTAATGGCAGAAACTTTTTCAGGGTTTGGACTCACTCCTTGGTTAGTAATTACGTGTCCTAAAAATTCGACTGAAGATGTCATAAAGTGGCACTTTGTGAGTTTAATAAAGAGGTCATTGGCACGCAATGTAGAAAAAACAAGCTTTAAATGATGGAGATGATGTTGGACATCTGAGCTATAGATTAAAATGTCATCGAAAAAAATTACGGCAAATTTTCTTAGGAAAGGTTGAAAAATCTTATTCATTAAGGATTGAAATGTGGCCGGGGCATTAGTTAGGCCGAACGGCATAACTAAAAATTCATATAATCCTAAATGCGTTCGAAATGCAGTTTTGTGGATGTCATCTGGTTGCATTCGTACCTGATGATATCCTGCCTGCAAGTCCAGTTTTGAAAATAGGGTGGAACCGTGAAGTTCATCTAATAGTTCGTCGACTGTGGGCATGGGGAAAGCATCATGTATTGTTACCGAGTTTAAGGCTCTGTAGTCTACACAAAAACGCCAAGTTCCGTCTTTTTTCTTAATTAGTAATACCGGGGAACTAAATGACGAGGAACTGGGTCGTATAAATCCTTGTTTTAACATTTCTTCCACTAAGCGTTCAATTTCAGTCTTTTGATAGTGCGGATAGCGATAGGGTTTTACTTTTATTATTGTGTTTGGGTTTTGTAATGGTATCCTATGGTCGCAATCTCGAGTAGGAGGAAGATTCGTGGGTTGTTGAAATATATCCTTAAATTCATCTAGTAAGTTTTGTAATTCTGGTATTTCGGTGCTTTGGGCAGAACGGTCGTGGTCTTTAGGTTGTAGCATGAAAAAACATAGTAATGAGGTGGAAATTGAATTTTGGGTAACCAATTTGGATATTTGGCTTGGGGAGATTGGGGTAAGTGTAGATTATGTGATTCCTTTGAGGCAGATTTTATTCCCATTTTGGTGAAATGTCATATGTTTTTCTTTGTAATTGGTCATTACATCCCCCAGTGATTCCAACCATATCATTCCTAACACTAAGTCCGAGCCGTATAGGTCGATTACGAATAGATTTGTTTGAAATTGGTAATTTTGTATGGTAATTGTGGCGTCTATGTATATACCAGAACAGACTAAAGTCGCTCCATTTCCCACATGGACATTGAAAGGTTTAATTACCGTAATGGGTATGTTCAGAAACTTAGCCATTCGACTAGAGACAAAATTTGTGGAACTACCACAGTCTAGGAGGATTTGTATCCAGTGAGATAGAAGTATTCCCTGAAATCTAATGGATTGACTGGATAACGATCCTATTAGCGCATTGTAACTAATTTCTGTTTCCTGATTTAGTGGGTGGGTAGTGTCTATATTATCTGTTAAGGAAAGTTGTTCAGGAATTTCTAGTGAGTTGGGGAGATCATCATCTAAATATAAGCATGTGACCTTGTTTTTGCACTTGTGTCCTGGTAAATAACGCTCGTCGCAAGTATAACATAAGCCTTTTTCTCGTTTAAATTGGAGTTCTGCTGGCGTTAATCGTTTATAATTTGGTTTGTTAGAATACATTTGTCTTGTTGGTTGCGTCGGGGTGTTATTGGAATATTGTCTAGCCGTTTTTTGTTCGTCTAACCATTGTTCCTCGAATAACTTGGCAAGATTAAAAGCTGCATCTAACGTATAAGGACGTTGTGAGATAACACTACGCTGGATTGGTGGTTTTAGCCCTGCAATAAAAATTGATTTCAGTAGTTCTGGTGGCATTCCATTAATTTTAGTTGATAATTCTTCAAATTTATCTTTAAAATTCATTACCGAATTAACTTGTCGTAGCAAAGTAAGTCTTAACATCGGGTCCTCGAATGCTGATGGGCCAAATCTGTTAAAGAGAGCGAATTTAAATTCGTTCCAATTAAAGTATGCCCCATCTGAGTTTAAAGACTCATACCAACGTGATGCAGGTGGATCCAAATGTAAGGAAACAATTGACATATATGCAGGATACGGAATGTTATAGAAACGAAAATAATGTTCAGCTTTTTTTACCCAGTCAGATGGATCCCCGTTGTCAAATCGCGGAAAATGAAATTTAATTCGGATATTATTAAAGGGCGCGAAAGAAGATTGACCTGCGGACATGAAGGTGTTCTGATCACTTCCTTCGCGCTGATGCATATTGTTGTGCCAGGTTGGTCTTTGTTGCTCCGGTGGTATGAACTGGGGTGGGCCTGCCATTGATTGTTGCCCAGGATGAATGTTCATGATTCCCTGTGGGCCGCTTGGCGGAAAGAATTGTCCCGAATTGCAAAATGATGTGGCCTGTCCAACTGATTGCAAGATTTGTGCGTTTGGTTGCAAGATTTGTGCGTTCGATTGTCCCGGAATCTCCAAATATGGCCCTCTTGTTGTTGTGCCTGGAAAATTCAAGAAGGTATTTGCTATATTTCCATCAATGATGTTTTGAGATGGAAATCCTCCCAGGAAATTGCTCATGCTTCGAGTATTAGGTGTTGTCGCGATAATCGGTGAAGTAAATCCGGTCAATGATGATGGGAATGTCGAAAGAACCTCCGCCTGAGACTGGATCGGCTCCATTCCTCCCTCTCTGCTTCCTGATGAAGATGCTTTGATAAACGAACTCATTTCTTGCCTTAGTAGTCGCATGTCCTGTGCTGTTTGTTCCGTTGATTGCTGCATGGCCAAACTGAGTTTGATCATTTCGGCCTCTAACCTTGAGAAATTATGAGCCTGCTCCGCCTGCCTGGAATCCATTGTCTTCCACAGTTCTTGCTGTCCCGTTTGGAGATCCTTTAAGCGGGTGGTTGGTGGCGGGTCGTCACCGGCCATGGCGCCGGCTGTTACCACCGCCTCTCAACGAGAGCACCAATGTAATGTCTGCCGGACGATACTCCGGCGAGATTACCGTGCTAATCTATTTACTAAAAGTAATTAACTATTTTTATTCATTCTTATTCATAATGTCGCTACAGAACTATTTATACATGACATGGCCAATTGACCGTTGCAGACTATTACACGTGGCTTTATTATATTGGTACATCAGCAGTCCCTGGGCTTGCTCCGTTGGCTCCATCTGATCCGTTGATATGAATTGTGTTTTTAGCTGTTACACGGTCTAAGAAAGGATTGAGGGCAGCGCCATAGCAAGTGGTTGATAGGCCTGGGCACTAGTAGACTATTGTGAAATAGTGGTAAATAAAGGAAATACAAGACCAACCTAAAGCATAACCCTAGTTGTCATGAGCATATTGACTAAATCAGGTAACATTTATTAACTTGTTCATCAAGATGAAAGTTGCATTTTCTCCATTCTTTTTTCCTCCCAACAAACATGTTATTTTACACTATTCATAGAGAGTGTCAAGATAGTAAGGCATACCATCACTATGACCTCTAATGTTGAGATTTGTTTGCTCGGTCTATCAATATGTGGTTGGATTTCTAGAAAAATCATATATTATTCATCCTAGATCACAAACTTAGTATTGTATTAATGATCACTGTGATGATGTGCTTCGGCAATATTCATATGGTTTTAGAGCACATTTTTTTATATTTATCTTCGCATATATGTAGCATAATCATCATAATAGAAAGAGAAGAATAAAGGAGTAAATTAACAATAACATGCTTGTATACTCATTTTTTGATCTATGCACAAATCATCATAACCATCGCATTAGCATTCGAAAAGGTGCCACGTGACAGAAATCATGACTAGACAGGTTGACTCGGTAAAATTAATTTTGAAGGAACCATTCAACATGAGATATACAATATAACAAATTGCATTCCATCGATATTTAAAGTTGATTACATCATTAAAACATGAAGACCATTAGTTAGTAACGTAGTCAAGTGAATATAATGGTAGAATAGAAATCGATAACGAAGATAAAAAAATGATTACTTCTAAAGAAGCATTTCAAGAGCAACAGTCATCAGTGTTACATGCCAATCATCACAGAGATTATTACCTCGAACCATTTTATTTCAACCAGCGGATTCAATGAGACCGTGTGTTTCCTCATTAATGCTTGGGTATTCTCAAATTGTCATCATGTACCAATAAATTCTTGTAATTCCAAAGGCAAAGGAATTGGAATCTGATATCGGTATATTTACTATTCAAATCCTGTAGTGCCATTACCTGAGTTGATTCTTTGAAGGGAAAATTTTATATATCTCCTTGGTTATATGAGGGAAACTCACCAATAAATATCATCATTTCTCATTACTGCGGTAGTTTTTGTAATGGTGTTCTATACCGTTAAGTATATTGGCCTACCCCAGGCAAGAAAATAATTAGTTCTCAACTATGCCAACTACATAAGAAATGTCATGCAGTGCAAACAACACTCAAGTTAACGCAAACAATAGAAATTTCCCAATAATTGAAACTTTCTCATGCCTAAGAGGACTAGACTCAACCCTACAACATGATAAATGTGTATCTCAACATGAAAAAGGACAAACAATGAAACTCCATGAATTAATGTTGCCAGGAAATGGAACAGACACTACCTTGTAGTACTCCTCGAAACCAGGATTTTGGGTAGAAAAGGGTTCCCAGGAAGGATTGGGGTTAGGGTTAGGGTTGGGGTCGTCGACAGTAGCGCCCTCGTCCGAGCGGGTCTTCTTAGTCCCGTACTTCCAGGCATTCTCTCTGCCCTCCCTGAAGTGCCGCCGCTGTGTTCTTCCGCGCTTCTGCACGGCTTTCCCTCCCCCCATCACCGCTTTCTTCAGCTGGTCTCCGCCCTCGAACTCGAAGTCGGGGTGCTGGGTTGGCTTGCCGGAAGCACTCGCCAGTCGCCGCAGCAACCGGAGCAAAGGATTTTGACTTGTGCTTTTGACCTTAGAACAGCCAACAGAGTGGGGAGTTTTAATGGGGCAGGCCTACAACATAAATTGATCCATGGCCCGTTGGTTCTTCATGTGAATCCGAACTGACCTAAGGAATTCCGTTGAAAATGTTCAAATATAAATATATGGTCCCAGATAATGCGGATCTGTGTATTTACGCCTGCGGTTTCCTTGCCGTTGGATTTAATCCAAGGGCGTTAAAATAAAGCGGCGAGTGACAGCGGGGCGGCCGGCAGCTGCGGGCTCACCGGCCACCCTGGGCCCGTCAACGATCACGCCGACGAGCCCAGATCAGCTGGTGGCCGGCGAGCCCATTGCCGCCGGCCGCCCTGCTGGGCGGCTGCGGGCTCACCGGCCGCCCAGGGCTCGTCGTTGTGGAAATCCTCCTGCAGCGGGCTCGCGCGTACATAAATGGAAATCCGTGTTATTCCATTTATCTGTGTGTGTGTGTGTGGTGGGGGGGGTTATGTGCGCGCGCGTGTGCGTGTGCGCGTGCGCGTGTGTGTGTGAATTGTTATAGGCACTGTAGTTTTTGACACCGCATATAGTTAAATTTAGGGGATAAATTCAATCCTAAAAAAATCTAATGACGTCTTTTAATTCGCACCTCTCCATGACGGTTGTCGCTCACGATCAAGTCCAAAATCTAGGTGTCGCTCCCTCCCGTCGCACGCTCTCCCGCTCGTCGCTCGAGCCGCAGCCCCTTGCGGGCCCCCAAGATCTCTCCAGCCAACGCTCCATCCCTCGAGATCTCCTCTCCAGCCGCCGCTCCTCCCTGCCTTCAAGTTCACCGCACCCTAGCCCTTTTCGTTTGGTAAATCCCTAAGGTTGTCTTCCTCCTGGTTTCTTTCACTTACCGTTGCAGACCTCCAATCCCTAAGATCTTGTTCATACTGAAAACATATAAGTGAATGTTAGTTCTCATTTCGTAACATATCAAGTTTTCTCTAGAAGAGAAGTCTTAATTGAGTGGGCTAAAAATATTGTGTGGAGGCTTCGAGGAAAGGAAATGCTAGCACCATTTTGCGACTTGTGGAACAAAGGTTCAACACCCGAGATTTAAATTCCTTATATTGTTGGTGCTTTTACTTTAAAAAAAATTTGAAAATGAAATTTAATTCATGCAAATATGTTGAGGACTTTTGTTAAAAAAAATCGCAACATTCATGTTTTATTTGTTCTTTTCCAAGATATTTCCATACTAGCAGATCACATCTATGATGGTCTTTTTGTTTGGCATTTATCCTACTTATACGGAAGAAAATGTTGCGCTAACATCATTTTGCTAATGAAAGAATTTTGTAAAACTTTCATATAATGCAATTATATCTTTTGTTACTTGTATTATGTTGTTTATTTTTCAGCTATAATTGTTGTGAAGCACTTGAATTTTTAATGTAATTAACAAAATTTTATTTGTGATGCATTTAAATTTTTTTATGATGCAATTAACATTTTAGAGTGTTTTTAGCCATGTGTGATGTTTTTAATAAATTGGTGACAATAATCAAAACTACGGTGCCAATAATAATTCCCAAAAAAAAAATCTATAACGATAATAATTGTTCGTGTCAAACATATATTTTATCAAAATGACATTTTTGTCCCCCTCATCGGAGCAAAAACACTTCGTCATACTAGTCCTTCCATATCCACTCTATGCTCTGGTCCTTGTGGGAGAGTGGCAGGACTAAGAGCATCTCCAACCGGTCTCTATAAATGCAGAATCTGTATTTTTGCCGGAATTTTCGCCTCCAACCGTTCGGCAATTCCCTCTCCATTTATGGAGATCTTCTCTCTCCTCCTCTAAATATAGAGTTGGGGGAGAGGAAATGCCGTGGCCGGCATTTAGTTTTTTATTATTATTTTAATTTTTTAATTACTTAATTCTTTATTTTATGAATTTTTCGTATAATCTATAAATTCTCGTATCCGCTATAATATTTTTTCAATTGTGACATATAATATATCAATAAAATTATTTTTTCGAGACCTACAAAACGAGACTAATATTGAATACATTCTAATTATTATTTGGCATTCAAAAAGAAGGAGAAGACTTTTTTACTGATTAAACTTGCATAAAAAAAAATACATTCAAATTAATATGCATAAAATATTCAAAATTACATTGCTTCATTTCCATGTCGTTCCCACAAGTGTTCAACTAGTGCATCTCGAAGTGCAAAATGTGCATCTCTGTCTTTGATCTTTTTATGCCGATTTAGGAACTGACGAAATCGTTCGACTTCACTAGTGTTCAACTCTTCAACATTTTGAGTTGGTGATGGAGTAGAAATAGTGGCATAGTCATTTTCATCCCGCTCGTCTTCGACAATCATGTTGTGCATTATAACACAAGCAGTCATGATATCGTGTAAAACATGTTTATCCCAAAATCGGGCAGGCCCCTTAATTATCGCAAATCTTGATTGAAGAACTCCAAATGCCCGCTCTACATCTTTTCGACATGCTTCTTGCATCATTGCAAAGTGTTGTTTTTTTTGTCATGTGAATGAGAAATAGTCTGAACTAGTGTTGACCACTTCGGATATATTCCGTCGGCTAAGTAGTAACCAACGTCATATTTTTTCTCCAAAATTTCATAATTAGTAGGAGGCGTGATACCTTGTGCTAAGTTGGCAAACAAAGGAGACGATTGCAGGACATTGATATCATTGTTCGAGTCTGGTAAACCAAAATATGTGTGCCATATCCATAAGTCATAAGATGCTACTGCCTCGAGAATAATTGTTGGCCCACCGTGTCGTCCTGAATATTGTCCTGCCCATGCTGTCGGGCAATTTTTCCACTGCCAATGCATGCAATCTAGACTTCCCAACATCCCTGGAAATCCTCGTTCTTCACCTTTCCGTAATAATCTAGCAACATCATTGGCGTTGGAATATCTCAAATATTCGTCTTTGTACACTTGTACAATGGCCCTGCAAAATCTCTTCAAACATTGAATCACGGTTGACTCACCGATTCGAATATATTCATCGCAGTTATCAGCTGCTGTTCCATATGCCAACATACGGAATGCTGCCGTAATTTTTTGTAAAGTTGACAATCCAAGCGTTCCAAGACCATCCTTCTTTTGAATGAAGTAATTATCGTGCTCCCGCACCGCGGCGACAATACGAAGGAATAAATTCTTTCGCATTCGAAATCTTCTTCGAAAATATGTTTCCCCGTATGTGGGATGATCAGAGAAGTAGTCATTCCACAATCTAGTATCACCTTCAATCCTGCCCCTATTGATTATCGCATGACCAGGTGTTGAACCTCTGTATCTCGGAAGTTCATCTCCGTGAAGTTGAACTGCAATTTTGGCTGTGTTTGACGCATAAGCACAAGCCAAAATTTCATCTTCTTGCTCCCATTCAGCTGAGTCTTCTTCCCACTGATGAATTTGTTGATAAAATAATTCATCATCCGAAGACGATGAAGATCGTAAATGAGATGACCCTGCACCGTAGTTCATTTTTTGGATGAGGGAAAGATAGTTAGTTAGCCAGAAAATGAGAACGGAAGTGTTGATTATATAGGATTTTTGGATTCTCATCACCAGCATTGGATTCTCTACCAGCATTGGATTCTCCACAGCTTTGGATTCTTATCACAAGCATTTAATTCTCCACTAGCATTGGATTCTCTACCAGCATTGGATTCTCTACCAGCACTGGATTCTCCACCAGCATTGGATTCTCCACCAGCATTTAGGCCGTTCGACGCTATTATAAAAAGAGCCGAACGGCTCTTTCTATAATAGCGTCGAACGGCCATTTAGGTCGTTCGACGCTATTATAAATAGAGCTGAACGGCTCTTTCTATAAAAGCGTCGAACGGCCATTTATGGCCGTTCGACGCTATTATAGAAAGAGTCGAATGGCTCTTTCTATTAAAGCGTCGAACGGCCATTTATGGCCGTTCGACGCTATTATAGAAAGAGCCGAACGGCTCTTTCTATAATAGCGTCGAACGGCCATTTAGGCCGTTCGACGCTATTAAAAAAAGAGTCGAACGGCTCTTTTTATAAAAGCGTCGAACGGCTATTTAGCACGTTCGACGCTTTTATAAAAAGAGCCAAACGGCTCATTCTATAATAGCGTCGAACAGCCATTTAGGCCGTTCGACGCTATTATAAAAAGAGCCGAACGGCTCTTTTTATAAAAGCGTCGAACGACCATTTAGGCCGTTCGACGCTATTATAGAAAGAGCCGAACGGCTCTTTCTATAATAGCGTCGAACGGCCATTTAGGCCGTTCGATGCTATTATAAAAAGAGCCAAACGGCTCATTCTATAATAGCGTCGAACGGCCATTTAGGCCGTTCGACGCTATTATAAAAAGTGTCGAACGGCCATTTAGGCCGTTCTACCAACATTGGATTCTCCACCAGCATTAGATTCTCCACCAGCATTGGATTCTTATCACAAGCATTGAATTCTCATCACCAGCATTAGTTCTATAAGTATCTCACCAACATGAAGTGCAAGCTAAAGAAGATCAATCACTCTTTCTCTCCTTAGTTAAGAAGAGCACTTCTTCTCTCCTTAACCATAACTTCCAGTCGGGGAACAGCATTCTCAGTGAAAGAAGATCAAGCACTATGCTATGCATGGCTTGAGGTATCTGAAGACCCAGTTATGGGTAGTAATCAGAAGGAGCATAGGATGTGGGAAAGAGTTTCAGTGATTTTTCACAAAACAAGACCCGCAACTTGTTTAGGACAGAGAACCCCTAAATCTCTCTCCTGTCGTTGGTCATTGTTAGCAAGTAAGGCTAGCAAATTTCGAGGATGTATTCGACAAATTGAGCAACGAAATCCGAGTGATGCATCTGAACTCGATATTGTAAGTACTAATTTATATTTTACATAATATATTAAAGAATCACTATATTTTAATTATTGTTTGTTTGTAGATTAATCAGGCCAAAATTTTATATGGAGAAGATCCGAACGAGAAAAGAGGCTTCTTGTTTGATCATGTTTGGTCAATTTTGAAAAATACAGAGAAGTGGATAGAGTCGTCCGGGACTACAGAAGGTAACAACTCTCAACATTTTGACATGTCACCACCTTTTGATTCTAACTCTCCCACCCAACGGAGACGAATAGACCTAAACACAGACAGCAATGAAATGAACCGTAATAGTACTGGTGATGAAGAATCTCCGGCCTCAATTTCAAATACGAGACCTACTGGAAGAAAGAAAGAAAAAGAGAGAAGAAGACAAGTTAGTTGTAAAAAGTCGGCGGATATTGAAACCCATTTTAAAACAAATGAAGAATTCTTAGAGATTTTGAAGAGAGGACAAGAAGAACGAGCAAAAGATAGGTCTTCTATGACTCAACTCTTGAAGTTAAAGGTCGAAAATGAAAAGAAAAAACTAGAACTTCAGAGTGCTAAACAAGATCATGATATTATGATGATTGATTTAGAAAGCATAAAAGGAACTCCAGAGCGGCAATATTTTCGGCAAAAAAAACAAGAAATTATGAATAAAAATGTGAAACAATCCCTATTTAGAGGATCATCATCACTCGAAGCTACCGGGTATGGAGGAGGCATGTATGGAGGTTGTGGTGATGGAGGAAACCATTATGGAGGAGATCAACATGGAGGACATCAGTTTGGAGGAGGTTGGCATGTAGGAAGCCAATATGGAGGAAGTCATTATGGAGGAGACCCATACGAAGGACCTCAATTTGGAGGGTCTCAATTTGTTGGACCTCAATTTGGAGGGTCTCAATTTGGTGGACCTCAATTTGGAGGGTCTCAATTTGGTGGACCTCAATTTGGAGGACCTCAGTATGGAGGAAGCCAGTATCGAGAAAGCCAGTATGGAGGAAGCGACTATGGAGTACCCGGGTATAGAGGAGAACAACCAGGGGGAAGCGCACGCGTAAGTCGTAGCGAACCCGATGATGACCTCCCCGAATTTTAGAATTACTACCAAATGTAATTTTTTTTTGAATTATGCTATGTGTGTTGTATTTTAGTTATGTAATCAAATTTGAAATTTTAAAAAAAAGCTTTAAAATTCGTCGACGTTTTTGCTTTAAACGTGAAGCTCTGCTCGACGTTTTTGCTTTATATCTATAAGAGCTCTGCTCGCCATTTTACGGGTAACACTTCTATTTATATTTAAATATTTATATTTAAATATTTATATTTAATTATAAATATAAATATTTAAATATAAATAATTTCAATATTTTTAAGAGCTCTGCTAGACGTTTATATTTAAATATAAATATTTTTATTTTTATTTTAATTATTATATATATTTATTTATACATATAAATATGCAAATTATATAAATATATTATTATTATATGTATATTTATTTATACATATAATATTAAAAAAATCATGTTCTCCAAATATGGAGAACATGGTTGGAGTTGGTTCTCCATGTTCTCCATATTTGGAGAACATAAATCTCTAAATATAGAGATGAATCTCTAAATATAGAGATCTCCGGTTGGAGATGCTCTAAGGTTTCTTCTTCCACAACAATTATAAACTAAAAGTAGTTGTTAAAAATACTTGTTGATGCGTACCTTCATTTTTTTACTAGAGATGGAATGTGAATAGCGCTTTCCTCGTAGAAATTGGGTTGTGCATAGTAAATACCCTTTCGTTATTAGAAGTGCTTCAATTTGAAGAGGTAACCACCCATAACCGCCCCCAACCACTAGTGGCATGTGCGCACGGACTTGCTCCCCTAGATGCACCTCATCCGGTCATGCACCATGGAGGGGATAGTAGGGCAGTCACCCGGTCGACACGTGGGCCCCCCCCCCCCCCCGACCGAGCGGCCCATCGGTCCCACAGCCAGGATGCGGCCACCCCGATGGCAAGTCTAGGGTTGCATAGCCGAGGTTGCACGCCCCAGACGGCGCGCTGCCACGATCGCAGCCATGCTCCCTTGCCCCTCCTTCCAGAGCGTCTCGTCGCCAAATCTGAGGTCGCGCGGACCCTAACTGTAACGCCCCCGAATTTTTCGATGATTTATTTTAAATCCTTTTTCGGCGTTACGTTGACGTTTTCCGTCTCGAGCCGTTGTTAGAGTACCTCGTTAGGTGTTCTTAGAGGTTAGCCTGTTTGCGGGTTTCCCCAGCTAGCCGGTGTCTGTTCTGGAGACCCGGTTGAGCCTTTCAGGGAATTCTCGTGTTTTGGCTTCGGGCGAGACTAGCTCGAGTTTTTGTTCGTCGGAAGTCGTTTTCGACTTCGCCGTTGTGTTCGTAGCCCAAGTAATTAGCTACGGTGCGAGTTTGATCGAAATTCGAGAACGTTACGTTCCGCGTCGTTTTGGCGGTCGCTAATTAGCGGGTCGTCATCCTTTTTTTATATAACGTATGGTTGTGTTTCACGTTCGGTCGGGTTAGTGATTTGGACGTGCCGGTGCGTAAATGCGCTCGTGCTCGTGCGTGTCGGCGTTTGTGTTAGTGTGTATGCATATATATGTGTGTTATTAGTATGTATATATATTTATGTGTGTAAGTTTAAGTATATATATTGTATGGGGTAATATAGGTGTATATATATATGTAGATTAGGGGGTGTTTAGTTAATAGGTTTTATTAGTGGGCTATTATTTCATGTAGTTAGTGTGTCATTAGAGTTAGTAAGTTAGTAAAAATATAAGTTATATTATGCAATTAAGTTATATGGCTTAGTGTTAGGATTAATTTCCCCCCCTAATAACCGAACCCAGCCCTTTATAAAATTAAAACCGCCGGCCCCCCCCCCCCAAAAATCAAAAACCGATCCCTCCCCTCCTGTGCGAACCCCGAGCCCGACTAGAGGTGAAACCGGCGACCTAGCCGGCCTCCTTCCGCCGCCCGCCGCCCGCAGCTCCGGCCTCCCCTTCCCGATCCGAGCCCGGATCCGCGTTCCCCTCGCCGAGGCCTACGAGCCTAGGTATTCTTTTCGCCCTTTCCTCCATGATTCCGTGGGATCTCCGTTTTTATTTTGTTTGGATTTCGTTAGTTTTTCTTGCTCATTTTGTTGATTAGATGATAATCTCATAGGTTTTTGGTATTGCGTGAATTGTTGGGAGCTTTCCGGAATTTTTGGGCGTCCGCCATAGCGCCGTTGTGCCGGCGAAATTTTTGGTGATTTAGCGAGGCAAGTGCTTCCCCTCTTTTCGCCGTTTGGCCTCTCGTTTGTTCAATTCCTTGTAATTTCATGTATTATTGCAATTAAAATTTGTTGATTTAACTTCCTCCTAACCCTTATCCCCATTGGAACGCGCTAGAAAAATTAGGATTTCTACCCTCCCGCTAGTAGCTTCCGATTTAGGACGGCGTCGCGGTAGGTGTGTCGCGTAGATATGGGTTAGCGTCGGGTTGAGTTTATGTTAGGCCTAGGTGTAGGTCTAGGTTTTGGGAATTTTGCCTAGTTTGCCTATTTGAGGCGTTTAGGTGTAATTGTGCACGCACGGCCTATGGTCGTGCGTCTTTTAAATCGTGCGACCCGATGTCGGTGCTCGTACGCTAGGCTTAGGATCGAGTGAGTGTACCCACTCGCAGCGGCGTTGCGTAATCGCAACGACTAATCCCTTAGCGTTGATTTCTCCCCGAGTGTTTTGCTCGTGTATCGAGAGTCCCTTGTCGGCTGTTACTTTTCGAAGGCCGAATCGTGGGTTGTGGTCAGTAGTGGTGGTGGATGGCTCTTTTAGGGGTTGTGTGGCGTGATGTAGCCTTGACCACACTCTTTACCTTGACCCGAGTAGTTTTCTGGGCAAGTGAGTGATGGGTCTTTTGTGCCTTCACGTGTCAACCCTTGAGCAATTTGTTGACTTGGAATTAGGGGTTGGGCGATTTGGAACGCCTTCAACCTGATTTCAAGTTTCTTGTTTTTGCTACTGCCGCCTCTCACAGTTTAGGATGTTAGGCGTTTCTTCCGTAGGTGTTGCAGCATTTTTGGCATCATGGCCATGTTGACTCTGCAGGTTTTTAGGCAGAGTAGTTGCTGTTTACCCGCACTTGGTGCAGGTTTGCTTTTCGCCCTTTCTAGGGCATTGTTGTTCCACTCTAGTTGTACTCTCTTTACCTTACTTTACCTGCTTTTACCTTACTTTTCTTTTTAGCACTTGCATTCCTTTTTCCTTGCTCTGAGGTGTTCTATTTTCTTCTGAACGCCTCAGGTTCTGGGCGGTAGCCAGTAGGTGGCTGTTGCTGTGGTGCTGTTGGAGGTCCTTCTGTTGCCTGTTGAGACTCTCTTGAGTCATTGTGAGGTAGTTTTACTGCACTTTCTACAGACATACATACTTGCCAGTGGGTTCGTGTCAGCTGTTGGCGCCCCTGGTAGTTTTACCTTTTTGTACTAGATATGTTTTTCTTCTTACTGCTACCCTTTCTGGGAGATAGTTTACTTGCTCTGGGAAGTTTTATGTTAGGTTGCTAGCTATTTTAAAACTATAAAAGTAAAACCATATTATGTATATAAAGCATGATCAGCATGATTTCTAAAAAGAACTCACTTAGCGTACTTTCTTAATTACGTATAACAAATGATTTTTTTTCTATATATGTATAAATTAAAACTAGAGTTTTGGTTCAGCGTAAGGGTCCTTCGGGATCACTTATGCGCTCATTTAGGATGTTGTCATAAATGAAGTATTTTCCGCTACGTATAAAAAAATCAGTTTTGAAACCGTGGACTCTTTGGTCCACTGAGCCGAGGGATACGGCCAATAAATAAATCAAGTTTTCCTAATCAATTAATTCATGATTTGAAGGATTTGGAGTGTCGCCTGAACGTCGGCAGTTATCCCCTGCTCGACGTGGCATCACAGCGCGTAGTTTTTCTCTTACTCTGATTTTATAAATAGTGAGAAAAATGCGGGTTGTGACAGTTGGTATCAGAGGGAGGTTGCTCGACAAGTTGGTCGGGCAACCTTTCCTTTGTTTGTGTTAGATGTTTAGAGTCATATCATACACACACCGACATGTCATCGGCACGTTTTGGCTGAAGCACGAACACTGCACTACACTCATAAGCATAACATGAAGTATACGGGGCATATTATGTATTTTACGATACATAATATGTGGTTGTATATGGATCCACCATAGGGGCAACATGCGAGGGTTATGTATTATGGGGTGCATAACCTCACCGCATGGATGCGACTAGCACGTTTTCTTTTTTTAGTTGCATGAGAATGTTATGTATTATGGGATGCATAACATTTTCATGTGTACTCCGCCATGGCATGCACTAGGGCCTTTTTAGAATGCATAGCATAATCATGCATAGCATAACATCGCATAAGCACAACGCGCCAAGCTAAAGACGTGCAGGATGACATGTGTACACACATAATTTTTGAGTCAAAAATAATATAATTCATGCAATCCCGATCTAGGCACAAGAGTTAGTGTGATGGTGGTGAACCATCTTAGGCTAAGCATATCATTCCTTTTGTATTAAATAAAATAAAATCTCAGAGCAAGTATAGCAGCAGAAGATCATATTTATGTATGTATTGTCTGTACCTTTTGTCTAATCCTAGGAGTTTAGCTAAGTTCTAATCGTTTGTTATGTTTTAATTTTCCTTATAGTATGCCGCCGAAGCGTAGAGTGACGAGGTCGACTTCCCAGTCTGAGGGCGAGTCTTCTGGGGCTCAGAGTGATGCAATGGTGGAAAGCCTGAGGCAGAGTAACGAGGCCTTATCAAGGCAGGTGGTGGAGTTGCAGGCCCAGATGCAGTCCTTTTTATCCGGAGCGGCGGGTCAGACTCCGGGAGTTCAGGACCCCGCCGTGGGTACAGCTGTCCTAGCCCCTCCTGCCCCTCCTGCTCCTCTCGTGCCTCCAGTGGTGGTGCCCCCCGGGATGGCTTTCATCTCCCAGTTTCAGCGGCTGCGACCTCCTACCTACGATGGTAAGGCAGACTTTATGGTACTGGATGACTGGGTGATCTCCATAGAGGAGATGTTTCACTACTCTGGGGTGACTGAGGACCAGAAGGTGATGTTAGCCGCCTATCAGCTGAAGGGGCTAGCGAAGAGCTGGTGGATGCGAGAGAAGGAAGGCATGGTGGGAGGATGTACTTGGGCATCCTTCAAAGAGATCCTGATGAGGAAGTTTCTACCATCAGTAGAGCGAGACAGGCTGATGAATGACTTTATTCATTTGAAGCAGAGGCAGCTCTCCGTCAGCGATTACGAGATTGAGTTTAGCAAACTCAGTCGCTTTGGTCCTAGCTTGGTGAGCTCCGAGGAGGACAGGGTGAAGCGGTTTCTTGGTGGCCTGAGGAGCGACGTTCAGCAGCTAGCGGTCGCCCACGGAGCGGTGACTTATGCAGGGGCAGTTGAGGCCGCTTTGAAGGTAGAGGCTATCGAGAACGGAAAGCAGCGTGGTCAGCAGGCGAGAAACGAGAAGAGGAGGTCAGTTGAGGAAAAGGGTCCCCAGGTTCTTGGTGCTGCTTCTGAGAAGAAGAGCAAGGTAGTGTGCAGTTTCTGTGGCCATCCGGGCCACCCAGCTGAGAGGTGCTTCAAGAGGGCAAGGGTCCAGAAGAAGGAGCATGTGCATGCTATCCAGGGTGCTCCTAGGAGGGATGTTCCTTGTCCTGTCTGCAAGCGACCCGGTCACGAGGCTGCTCAGTGCTGGTCCAGGGATCGTGTTTGCTACCAGTGTGGCCAGAAGGGCCATATTAAGTCGAGGTGCCCTCAGGTTCAGTCCGCTCTACATGCCGTTCCGCTCCAGGCTTTACCTCCGCCTCAGCCGGTGGACAAGGGTAAAGGGAAGCTGAATGTGGTATCTTCAGCGGAGGCTGAGACTTCGACGCAGGTCATTTCAGGTAAACCCCCCTCGCTTGACTTTCTCTTTTGTAGCAGTCTTAGTGTTGCTATTGTTTTGTTAATTGCTTGTGCGTTTAATATTTTGTTTGTGTATAGGGAAATTTAAGGTAAGGAACCGCTGGGCCCGCGTTCTGTTTGACTCAGGTGCTACCCACTCCTTTGTGGCTAGGGCCTTTGTCGAGCGGTGCCAGTGGGTTCTTGATCGTGTTGGTGGTGCCTTTAGCGTCAAGTTCCCCTCGGGTGAATCCGTGATATCAGATCAGGGCATTCTGGACTGCCCTATTTTGTTGGGGGATTATCTGGCCAAGGCTGATCTGAAAGTGTTGGACTTAGAGGATTTCGATGTCATCCTGGGTATGGACTGGTTGTCCCGATATGATGCAGTGATTCAGTGCAGGGGAAAGCGCTTGGATTTCAGAAAGGACAGCGGTCAGCCCGGGAGTGTTTTCGGTGATTCGCGTCGGGACTCTCCGGCGATTTCTGCGGTATGTGCTCAGGGGGTTTTTCCTGCTAGCTGTTTTGCTTGTTTAGTCTCAGTGTTGGGGACTGTTAGCAGTGTGCCGCTTTTGGATGAGATTCCGGTTGCGCGAGAGTTTCCTGACGTGTTTCCTAGCGATCTTCCCGGTCTTCCTCCAGACAGGGATGTGGAGTTCGTGATTGATTTGGAGCCTGGTACGCGTCCGATTGCCAAGGCGCCGTATCGGATGGCCCCGCGAGAGCTGGAGGAGCTTCGTACTCAGCTTGATGAGTTGTTGGAGAAGGGCTTCATAAGGCAAAGCTCGTCGCCCTGGGGTGCTCCGGTTCTCTTTGTGAAGAAGAAGGATGGTTCGATGCGCCTTTGTATCGACTATAGAGAGTTGAACAAAGTCACCATCAAGAACAGGTATCCACTGCCCAGAATTGACGATTTATTCGATCAGTTGCGTGGCAGTTCAGTATTTTCGAAGATAGACCTCCGTTCGGGTTACCATCAGCTTAGGATCCGAGAGTCGGATGTTCCACGGACGGCTTTCCGATCGAGGCATGGTCATTTCGAGTTCCTGGTCATGTCTTTTGGGCTGACCAATGCGCCTTCAGCATTTATGGACATGATGAACCGGGTGTTCAAGGACTTTCTGGACAAGTTTGTCGTCGTGTTCATTGACGACGTTCTGATTTATTCTCGAAATGCGGCGGAGCATGATCAGCATTTGCGGTTGGTGTTATCAGCATTGAGGGATCATCAGTTGTACGCCAAGCTGAGCAAATGTGAGTTCTGGTTGCCTCAGGTTTCTTTCCTGGGTCATGTAGTGAACAAGGATGGTATTTCAGTGGATCCGGAGAAGATTTCTGCAGTGATGGATTGGCTTAGGCCGAGCACACCCAAGGAGATCAGGAGTTTCTTGGGATTGGCCGGCTATTATAGAAGATTCGTCGAGGGTTTTTCTACCTTGGCAGCGCCCTTGACAAAGCTGACGCAGAAGCATGCGGCGTTCGTTTGGAGTGATAAGTGCGAGGAGGCCTTTCTGGAGCTGAAGAGCCGGTTATGTTCTGCCCCTGTGTTGACCTTACCGGCGGAGGGACAGGACTATGACGTTTATGTGGATGCCTCGCATGTTGGGCTCGGTGGCGTGTTGATGCAGGAAGGGAAGGTGATCGCTTATGGGTCTCGTCAGTTGAAGATTCATGAGCGGAACTATCCTACGCACGACCTCGAGTTCGCAGCGGTGATTTTCGCCTTGAAGCTGTGGAGACACTTACTTTATGGGGCCCAGTGCAGGATCTTCACCGATCATAAGAGCCTGAAGTACGTGTTCACACAGAAGGAGCTGAATTTGCGCCAGCGGCGGTGGCTTGAGTATGTTGCTGATTATGATGTTGAGATTCAGTACCATCCGGGCAAGGCCAATGTGGTGGCCGACGCCTTGAGCCGGAAGACGGGGAAAGTCTTCAATCTCACCGCGGATCGGTTAGTGGAGGAGTTTCTATTGATGGATATCACCGCAGGACGCTGTGAGTTGCAGAGCAGTTTGGTAGTGGCAGAGCCATCATGGATTTCTCTCACCAGATTGCACCAGAGAGAGGATCCGGATTTGTTGCACTTGTACCTCAGAGCTGAGAGGGGAGAGTTGCCAGATTTCTCCATCGACGAGGCGGGTACTTTGAAGTACCGCGGCAGGTTTTGCATCCCCGCAGTTGGAGACATCAGAGTATTGATTTGCAAAGAGGCTCACGGATCCAGTGTTTCCTACCACCCGGGATCTACGAAGATGTACCATGATCTGAAGCAGATTGCCTGGTGGTATGGGATGAAGGGTGATATAGCTCGTTTTGTCTCGGAGTGTTACACTTGCAGGCGGGTGAAGGCCGACCATGGGAGGCCTGGTGGCAAGTTGGCACCTTTGGAGATCCCGACTTGGAAGTGGGAAAGCATCTCGATGGATTTCATTACAGGCTTACCGAGATCTCCGAGAGGGTTTGATTCTGTTTGGGTGATCGTGGACCGATTGACGAAGTGTGCGCACTTCGTACCATATAAGATCGATTACTCGATGAAGAAGATTGCTGAGTTGTACTTGGATGAGGTCGTCAGATTGCACGGCGTTCCAGTTAGCATCGTTTCAGATCGAGACTCTCGGTTTACATCTCGTTTCTGGAGGAGTTTGCAGGAGGGTTTGGGCACTGATTTGAGGTATTCCACAGCTTACCATCCGCAGACCAACGGGCAGACCGAGCGTGTGAATCAGATTGTGGAGGATATGATCCGGTGCTATGTTCTTGATCATGGAGGTGCTTGGGATGAGCGTTTGCGGCTCATGGAATTTGCCTACAACAACAGCTACCAAGAGAGTCTACAGATGGCTCCCTTCGAGGCGTTGTATGGGAGGCGCTGCAGAACCCCTTTGTTTTGGGCCGAGGCCGGTGAGAGGCCTGTTTTGGGTCCTGATGCACTCGAAGAGATGGAGGTTTCCGTGAAACTTATTCGGGAGAAGCTTCGAGTTGCTCAGGAGAGGTATGAGAAGAACGCCAATCGGCGTAGGTCCGATTTGGAGTTTTCAGTGGATGATTTGGTCTTCTTGAAGGTGTCTCCGATGGCAGGAGTGAAGAGGTTTGGCAGGAATCGGAAGTTGGATCCAAGATTTGTGGGCCCGTTCAGGATTTTGGAGCGTATTGGTGTGGCTGCTTATAGGCTGGATCTGCCAGCTAGCTTCCCGGGGGTTCATAATGTCTTTCATGTGAGCCAGTTGCGGAAGTGTGTGCGGAGCAGTGGGCAAGTCTTGGATGCTGTGCCCCAGTTGGAGCCTAATCTCTCGTACGTCGAGGTGCCGGTCCGCATTTTGGACGCTCAAGCTCGAGTGTTGCGGACGAAGTCTATTCCTATGGTGAAGGTTCTTTGGAAGAATCAGGATTTGGAGAGCGCGACTTGGGAGCTAGAGTCGGCTATGAGGGAGGCTCACCCTCATTTGTTCCCCTGAGTTGTCGGGTACGTTTCCTCTCTAGTAGTTGGTTTCTTTCCTTCTGTTGTAGGAGTAGTTTTCGCAAAGTTTCGGGTCGAAACTTTTTGTTAGGGGGAGTGACTGTAACGCCCCCGAATTTTTCGATGATTTATTTTAAATCCTTTTTCGGCGTTACGTTGACGTTTTCCGTCTCGAGCCGTTGTTAGAGTACCTCGTTAGGTGTTCTTAGAGGTTAGCCTGTTTGCGGGTTTCCCCAGCTAGCCGGTGTCTGTTCTGGAGACCCGGTTGAGCCTTTCAGGGAATTCTCGTGTTTTGGCTTCGGGCGAGACTAGCTCGAGTTTTTGTTCGTCGGAAGTCGTTTTCGACTTCGCCGTTGTGTTCGTAGCCCAAGTAATTAGCTACGGTGCGAGTTTGATCGAAATTCGAGAACGTTACGTTCCGCGTCGTTTTGGCGGTCGCTAATTAGCGGGTCGTCATCCTTTTTTTATATAACGTATGGTTGTGTTTCACGTTCGGTCGGGTTAGTGATTTGGACGTGCCGGTGCGTAAATGCGCTCGTGCTCGTGCGTGTCGGCGTTTGTGTTAGTGTGTATGCATATATATGTGTGTTATTAGTATGTATATATATTTATGTGTGTAAGTTTAAGTATATATATTGTATGGGGTAATATAGGTGTATATATATATGTAGATTAGGGGGTGTTTAGTTAATAGGTTTTATTAGTGGGCTATTATTTCATGTAGTTAGTGTGTCATTAGAGTTAGTAAGTTAGTAAAAATATAAGTTATATTATGCAATTAAGTTATATGGCTTAGTGTTAGGATTAATTTCCCCCCTAATAACCGAACCCAGCCCTTTATAAAATTAAAACCGCCGGCCCCCCCCCCCAAAAATCAAAAACCGATCCCTCCCCTCCTGTGCGAACCCCGAGCCCGACTAGAGGTGAAACCGGCGACCTAGCCGGCCTCCTTCCGCCGCCCGCCGCCCGCAGCTCCGGCCTCCCCTTCCCGATCCGAGCCCGGATCCGCGTTCCCCTCGCCGAGGCCTACGAGCCTAGGTATTCTTTTCGCCCTTTCCTCCATGATTCCGTGGGATCTCCGTTTTTATTTTGTTTGGATTTCGTTAGTTTTTCTTGCTCATTTTGTTGATTAGATGATAATCTCATAGGTTTTTGGTATTGCGTGAATTGTTGGGAGCTTTCCGGAATTTTTGGGCGTCCGCCATAGCGCCGTTGTGCCGGCGAAATTTTTGGTGATTTAGCGAGGCAAGTGCTTCCCCTCTTTTCGCCGTTTGGCCTCTCGTTTGTTCAATTCCTTGTAATTTCATGTATTATTGCAATTAAAATTTGTTGATTTAACTTCCTCCTAACCCTTATCCCCATTGGAACGCGCTAGAAAAATTAGGATTTCTACCCTCCCGCTAGTAGCTTCCGATTTAGGACGGCGTCGCGGTAGGTGTGTCGCGTAGATATGGGTTAGCGTCGGGTTGAGTTTATGTTAGGCCTAGGTGTAGGTCTAGGTTTTGGGAATTTTGCCTAGTTTGCCTATTTGAGGCGTTTAGGTGTAATTGTGCACGCACGGCCTATGGTCGTGCGTCTTTTAAATCGTGCGACCCGATGTCGGTGCTCGTACGCTAGGCTTAGGATCGAGTGAGTGTACCCACTCGCAGCGGCGTTGCGTAATCGCAACGACTAATCCCTTAGCGTTGATTTCTCCCCGAGTGTTTTGCTCGTGTATCGAGAGTCCCTTGTCGGCTGTTACTTTTCGAAGGCCGAATCGTGGGTTGTGGTCAGTAGTGGTGGTGGATGGCTCTTTTAGGGGTTGTGTGGCGTGATGTAGCCTTGACCACACTCTTTACCTTGACCCGAGTAGTTTTCTGGGCAAGTGAGTGATGGGTCTTTTGTGCCTTCACGTGTCAACCCTTGAGCAATTTGTTGACTTGGAATTAGGGGTTGGGCGATTTGGAACGCCTTCAACCTGATTTCAAGTTTCTTGTTTTTGCTACTGCCGCCTCTCACAGTTTAGGATGTTAGGCGTTTCTTCCGTAGGTGTTGCAGCATTTTTGGCATCATGGCCATGTTGACTCTGCAGGTTTTTAGGCAGAGTAGTTGCTGTTTACCCGCACTTGGTGCAGGTTTGTTTTTCGCCCTTTCTAGGGCATTGTTGTTCCACTCTAGTTGTACTCTCTTTACCTTACTTTACCTGCTTTTACCTTACTTTTCTTTTTAGCACTTGCATTCCTTTTTCCTTGCTCTGAGGTGTTCTATTTTCTTCTGAACGCCTCAGGTTCTGGGCGGTAGCCAGTAGGTGGCTGTTGCTGTGGTGCTGTTGGAGGTCCTTCTGTTGCCTGTTGAGACTCTCTTGAGTCATTGTGAGGTAGTTTTACTGCACTTTCTACAGACATACATACTTGCCAGTGGGTTCGTGTCAGCTGTTGGCGCCCCTGGTAGTTTTACCTTTTTGTACTAGATATGTTTTTCTTCTTACTGCTACCCTTTCTGGGAGATAGTTTACTTGCTCTGGGAAGTTTTATGTTAGGTTGCTAGCTATTTTAAAACTATAAAAGTAAAACCATATTATGTATATAAAGCATGATCAGCATGATTTCTAAAAAGAACTCACTTAGCGTACTTTCTTAATTACGTATAACAAATGATTTTTTTTCTATATATGTATAAATTAAAACTAGAGTTTTGGTTCAGCGTAAGGGTCCTTCGGGATCACTTATGCGCTCATTTAGGATGTTGTCATAAATGAAGTATTTTCCGCTACGTATAAAAAAATCAGTTTTGAAACCGTGGACTCTTTGGTCCACTGAGCCGAGGGATACGGCCAATAAATAAATCAAGTTTTCCTAATCAATTAATTCATGATTTGAAGGATTTGGAGTGTCGCCTGAACGTCGGCAGTTATCCCCTGCTCGACGTGGCATCACAGCGCGTAGTTTTTCTCTTACTCTGATTTTATAAATAGTGAGAAAAATGCGGGTTGTGACACTAACTGTGACTCCTCCACACTCACAACGCCTCACCATGTTGTTGCGCTCACGGCGCGCTCACAACGCCTTCACGCTCCCAGTGCGCTCATAACATTTGTACACACGAGCTCACAAAATTCCTTCTAAGCGCGCACTATAATTTAACTTCTTTGCTACTCGTGTTCACAAGGATTGCAAAACTTGTCGTGTTTGTCGTTGTCACAGTCGCCACCAATCCTGCCCAAACTACCTGAATTGCCCGGGGGGAGCAAAATCATCATATTTGCAAAAATGGCTATTTGTGTGCTCTGGATCGAGAAATATTATTCGTCTATTTGAGAGTTATGGTGATTACAACGGGGCAATTACCGAGCCGCCCCCTTCAAAAGTTATAAATGGTGCCCAAAGCCCTCATTTGTGGGCACCATGCCTTCAGCACCAAAGAGAATTCCTTCGAAGATCCTTCAGACGTCTCATTTAGTGTTCGAAGATTCGTTCAAAGATCTCATTCGGTTCTTGA
The DNA here is from genome assembly GCA_039513925.1 of Platanthera zijinensis. Classification (NCBI taxonomy): domain Eukaryota; kingdom Viridiplantae; phylum Streptophyta; class Magnoliopsida; order Asparagales; family Orchidaceae; genus Platanthera; species Platanthera zijinensis. The sequence goes on from CM077085.1 coordinate 13,358,403, forward strand.
AGATCTCCCTCCCCTTCGAAGGTGACTCGAAGATTCAATTTTGGCCATAGAAGATCTCCTTCGAAGGCGATTTGAAATTCTCATTTATGCATTCTATCAAATTCTCTTTGTAACGAGCGGTGGTCAGTTACCCTCAAAAATTTAATTGTTGAAACACCCATAGAAGTAGTGCAATTTGGTTGGTATTGATCTGGCCTTGTGGTTACACCTTTCTCAAGTTTTCCACGCAAAAGTCTCCTGTCAATTGTTATCCTTATATGTGACTATTTACGTGCTCGACTCACTCTTGAGCTGAGAAGGTTCATTTCGACCGGTCTATAAGTGTGTCGAGTGATCCACAATATTTTTGCATCGTCTGCGGAAAAGGTGTTCCCAAACTCCGCAAAAACTCCTTAAAGACAACACGGCTTTGCGGCTATACTTTTGACTAACGATTATGACAAGAAGGGGTAGTCATACTACCGAGGGGTCAATCCCAGAGGGGCACATTGATCTAGCTCCCTCCCCTCATTCGTCAACGCACCACTCACGGAAGAGGCAATGATCATGCTCGTAGCTGCATTGGAACGGCGCATGTGTCAAATGGAACAGTCGAGCGCGCGCACAGTCGATGAAAATGAAACAGTGAAGACAAGTCTTGATGACGTGGAAAAACCCCTTAAATGGGTAAAAAACCACGTGACCGGATCTGTGCCGGTCAAATTCCACTAGCTTCTGGGGGTTACAGTATGTTCGGTGAATCGGGGCGACAGGCCGCTCCCGTTACAACTTGAGGGAGAGAAATAGAGAGAGTGTAGCTTCCTGCGGGCAACAGGCTGCACTGCAGGAGCGACTTAGATGAGAGAATGCGTGGAATGCTTCTAGTGCGCGTGCCTGGGTCGGCGCGCGCTTGCTGGCTTCGGATGTCTTCTTCCTTCAACTTCCTTCAGATCTTGAGTGTCCCCTCGCTGTCAGCGCGTTAGTGGAGTGTCAATAGCCGCTGGTGGCCGCTGGTGGTCGCTGGAGGCTGCTGGTGGCTGGCGGTGATTTACGGCGAGTGGAGTCCGACTTGATGGAGGAGGTTGGAGAGCTCTCACCTGAGGAAGAAGGGGAAGAGCCGGAGAAGAGAAAGGTCCGAAATGAGGAGCCCATGGGGGTCCTTTTATAGCCTCCAGGGGAGGATCATGGCGGGCCCCACCACTAAAGTGGTGGGATAGTGGGTGGTTACCCCCTTAATCGGACGACGACCAGGCGGTTAGGCCGGCTAGGCGGTGGCGGCTAGGCGGCGGCGGCTAGGCCAGCTAGGCAGCGGCCTGGCGAGGCGGCCAGGCGGCGATCTGGCCGGGCGGCCAGGCGGCCAGACGGTTAGTGCGAGGTCTAAGTTGTTAGCCTAAATCACCTAGAGGGGGGTGAATAGGTGAAATGCGTGTCAAAAGCGGAATTAAAATTTAACGCAGCGCACGTCAAGCAATCACAGAAGACAAGAGATTTATAGTGGTTCCCCAACCTTGGGTACGTCCACTTTCCTCACCGATCTAGCAAATCACTAGACTCGGCTACTCCACTATCTCGGATTGAAAACAATCCTACACCTCGGAACCACGTTCCTACAAATCTCGATCCAACTGGATCTACAAAACTCGGAAGAAAGATCTTCCTACAAATCTCGGAGAAAAACTCCTACAATGAAATTTAGGTTTGAGAATAAAAATCAACACAACAAATTTCAGATCTGGATCTTTGACAGTCTTCTTCTTTAGGAGCTTTGATTTGATCAGAAAAGGTTGAAGATGACTTGAGAGAAAGATCCACAAATCTGAAAACTAGAACCACCTCGATCGAGAAGATAGATCTGAAATCCTTGAGGCTCGGCGAGATCGAGTGATTCACTCTTGTCTGGATCGCTGGAGAAATAGTTCCTTGAAGACGGAGATCGACGATCCAGAATTTCTTCCGTGAACAACGATGGCGGCGGCGGCGGCGTGAGAATTAGGGTTCACGGAATTTCCTTTTTCTTCAAAAGAATATCTCTGTAATCTTGTTAATTAGTCAATTCTGAAATGACCTATTTATAGGTGGACTCCAACGGTCATAATCTTAATTAAGGATGACACGTGGACCAATCAGAAATGACGGATTCAAAAATACTTAGCGAATTCGAACTTAGAAGAATTCTGGAATAGAGAACAGCTATACTCGAGTAAGAGAAGATATACTCGAGTATGGGAGTTTAGATACTCGAGTGACAAAGAGACATATACTCGAGTATGAGAATAGAAATTTACTTGATAGAGAAATGAACTACTCGAGTATAAGAAGAGATATACTCGAGTATCAGAAAAGATATACTCGAGTATCAGCAAAGATATACTCGAGTATCAGCAAAGATATACTCGAGTATCAGTATATGAATCCAGGAAACATTCACCTACTCGAGTATTAAAATCAACTACTCGAGTATAGAATAATTTACTCGAGTATCAAAATCAATTACTCGAGTATCAATACTTGAACTTGCAGAAAAGAGAAGAAAAGGATCTACTCGAGTATGATATATTATTTACTCGAGTGATTAACTTACTTACTCGAGTATGAAAACACCTTACCCGAGTGACTGACTAACTACTCGAGTATAGAAGTATATACACGAGTATTCAGAGCCTACTCGAGTAAGTCTAACTGATTACTCGAGTAAGTCTAATTAACTACTCGAGTATGGAAATATATACACGAGTATTAAGTCTGATACTCGAGTATAACAAAGGGGTTACTCGAGTATTTTGGACTTAGAAATATTTTTGAGGAAATTAGTTCCAATGCTTCTGTCCATCAATCCAAGTGCATATAGGAAGTGTATCCCAATTGAGAGGCTATACATGGGCCAACACTTTGGATCACACAATGAGGGATTACATTGTATGGTCCTGTGTTTGGTGACCCATTATAGACTGACATTGGTCTACACTTGGCAATTAGAACCTGCACACATACAACCTAAACACAGCATCAAATACACTTTAATTCATCTTAGTTCAAGGTCTGACCTCCTACAAATCTGAGGTATTGTGGAGACAAATCCCAACAATCTCCCCCTATTTGTAGATGTCAGCATCCTCTATACTAAGGTGAATTATACAGAGTAAAAAGAACAATGCATATATACTTGAAAAACAAAACATAAGTTAAAGCAGGTTAGTTAATGAAATAGCCATAACCAGAATTAAATATATATATATATAGAAATGTTTTAAGCACAGAAACAAAAGTCCAATTCCACATTCTTAGTTCAACTCAAGATGGGGCATCCTTGTGCATCCTTTCTCTTTTCAAGTCTTGCCTTTCTAGGTAGCTGAAAGGTTTTGGAAAGTAAGTCCTGGGCCTAGGAGGAGCAGCTGGATTGTTATGCCCCCAATTTCTGTCATGCAGCCTGATCTTTATCTGAGATGCTTCGTAGGCTTTCCACTCTGAATAACTGTAGTAATTATCTCTGTTCTTCCCAAGATCAGTCACTAACCTCAGAGTATCAAGAATTAGGGACTTAGAGGTAGGACTCCACACTTCAGCATGAACAACAGGTGGTCTACCTTCAGAAGCTGGCTCTTTCCTTGGTGCAGAACGGCTGGCAGAAGCGCCGTCACCATATTTTCTTTTCTTCTTGGAAGGGCCTTGAGAACTGGAAGGGAAATCATCTTGCCATGCTTCAGTATAGGATAGAGGAGGCTCAGTCACATCACCCTCAGCTCTAGGTGAGAAAACTGGCACACCTCCTTGAAGGGTTGCTTGAGCTGAGACATCTGCTGGAGGCTGTTCTGCAAGAGGATTTAGATGCTGAGGAATAATGGTAGGGTCCAGTTGAAACTCAGGAAAGTTTTGATTATGCAGCCAGACAGCAGTGTCATAGGTATAGAATTTGACTGACTGGAGCTGGGAAAGAATGGATTCTTTCAATCCTTTTACTAGATCACTTATAGCCTCTTGAGATTGGGTAGACTGTTGTTTGACCTGGGCTTTAGCTTGTTCAGAAAGTTTTTCAACTTGTTCTTTTACAATCTTCTCCCCCTTGCTGATATCTATGGATAGCTTGGCAATAGCTTCATCCCTGAAGGTGCTCACTTCATCACATACTTTCACAACATTGGTTTCAGCTCTCTCATCTAGCTTGAGCTGATTGTGAGCTACTGTCTCTGCTTGGTTTCTTAGCTCACCTATGCTCGTGATGGTGTGATCTATGGCCTTGCCTCCAATCTGGAACAATCTTTTCAGTTCATCAGTATTTGCCTGGATTTCAGCAAAGCCTCTGCTCATCTCCTTTTCAAGAGCAGAGACCTTGGAGTTGACTGACTGCAGAGAGGCATCAAAGTAATCTCTCTGTTCTTTGAGCATGAGCTCAATCTTGCTGACTAGATCTGAAGAGGAGGAGGAAGAGGGAGCTGAGGTTAATCCAGGGACTGGTAGAGCAGTAGCAGTCCAAGGGGCGATCTCTTCCACAACCACTGAGCTTACAACTCTCTTGGTTTGGACTAACTCAATGGAGTCACAGGGATCAGAGAAGGAGGGGAGAGAGAAGTCAAGTGTCCTCAGAGGAGGGTCAACAGGGTCTGGGGAATCCTCCTCGTCATCGGACAGAATGATATCATCATGAAGATCTGTGGCACCCAAAGGGGAGAGAGCTGGAGACTGAGCAGGAGACTTGGCAGCTGAATCATTTTGAAAAGGAGGAGCATCTGAGCTTAGCACATCAATGAATCTGTCTATATCTTCAGCTGTAGACAGTAGGTGAGCTGTATCTGGAATCTCAGATTCAGGAATTTCTGATTGAAGATGAGCTGGAGTAGGGGAAACTAGAGGAGTAGCAACTCTGACTTCTTCTTGTGCTGGAATCACTGATTCAGAAGTAACTTGAAGCTGAGAAAGAGAAGTGGCAGGCTCCCCCTCAACTAAAGCACCAGAGGTAGCAATAGTTTGATGTAGAGGAGGAGATGGGATCCTGACTTCAGGTAAACTGCTGTCTTGGTGTTGTGCTGAGATGGCCTCAGCCTTGGAGGCTTGGGCAGGGTTCATGATCTTGAGGTCATACCTCTGAATGGAAGATATTGAGACTTTCTTCATGTGGTGAAGAGGAGTCCCTTTAGAGAAGTCAAACACTGTAGGATTGATCTCATGGAGGAGGAGGGAGATAATCCTGGCAAAACTGGGATGTTTGACGCTTTCTCTGATCTTATCCAGTATCATCATTCCAAACTGGAACTTCTTCCTGCAGACAATAGCTTGCATAACGTCAAATAGATTTTGGGATACATCTCTAATGGAGTAAGTCTTGCACCAGAAGATTTTGGCAATGATGTCAACGAGAAACTTTCCTTCTGAATTGAACAAAGAACGATTCAGGGTTTCACCTCCACCTTCTGGATCTCGACCACAGAATAAGGAGGTGCGGTCGGCATCTGCCTTGTCTAAGTCATCTTCTTCGTCGACCACTGGCATCCGAAGCAGAGTGGCGACAGAGGTTTTATCTAACCGAATTTCAACTCCCCTGACCTTTGATTTCAGAACTGTACCATTGTGTCTAACCTTCAAATTTTTGTAGAACTCTTCAACATCAGGAAACAAGAGGCGGCAGGGTTCTTGAAGAACGAAGGTCAATCCGGCCGTGTCCAGGAGAATCAGTAGGTTCTTGGAATCATCCGAGATATCTTCAATGCCATCTGTCACTAATTCAGAGCCGATTCCAAACTTGGAGGAGGGAGGAGCCATCAGCGATTCGGAAATCTTGCGGTGAAGGAAGACGAAGAACAGTAGTCGGGAATACGAGAAGTCGGCGGCTACTCGAGTGAATGAGAAGTGGAAAGGACTTTTTCGTTTTGAATATATATATAAATAATCCTAATTAGGTTTAAAGAGAATTAAGTATAATGGCATACCTGAACAAGGCGGCAATTTGCTGGGTGCGAGTAGAGATTTTGAAAATCCAAAATACTTCCGAATACTCGAGTAGAAGATGACAGCATACATGTGTATTAGGTTTAGTATACTCGAGTAGGCACAGCATACACGAGTAATCAATCATACATACTCGAGTATGTAATCAACATACACGAGTATTAAGTTCTTAACGAATTTTCATACTCGAGTATGAGAAGTTCATACGCGAGTATCTTTTGGATTACTCGAGTATATGAACCTTTTTACTCGAGTATTAGCCGTTTACTCGTGTAAGTGTAGCGATGCTCGAGTCTCTAATACTTGAAGGAATTGCCCTGGTAGATGTCTATTTCCACTGAAAAACTATACCTCTGAGCAGCCAACATTACTGATATCTTCTTAATTTGAGAGTCCATCACTTGTCTTCTTTGTTGAGCAGTCCAAGCTCAGTTTTGAAGAACGAGAACTTGGACTCGTCCAGCGGCTTTGTAAAAATATCTGCAACTTGCCTGTCTGTGGAGACATACTGTAGATCTATATCTCCATTTTCCACATGCTCCCGGATGAAATGATAGCGAAGCTCTATATGCTTGGTCCGGCTGTGGGAGACTGGATTGTTGGCTATTGCTATAGCGCTGGAAGAGTCACAGAACAGGGGAATGTTCTGGAACTGTATGTTGTAGTCTTCAAATTGATTCTTGATCCATAAGAGCTGTGCACAACAGCTGCCTGCAGAGATGTACTCTGATTCAGCCGTTGAGATGGCTACACAGTTTTGTTTCTTACTGCTCCAGGAAATGAGTCTCCTTCCGAGAAATTGGCAAGTCCCGGAGGTACTTTTCCTGTCATCTTTGCTACCTGCAAAATCTGCATCTGAAAATCCAATTAGTTCACTATCATTACTTCTTGGGTACCATAAGCCAAGATTTGGTGTACCTTTGAGGTATCTCAAGATTCGCTTTGCAGCGATGTAGTGAGATTCCTTAGAGTTCACCTGAAATCTAGCACATACACATGTTGAGAACATTATATCTGGTCTACTTGCAGTGAGATAGAGCAAGGACCCAATTATGCTTCTGTACTTGGTTTCATCAAAAGGTTTCCCTTTCTCATCCTTGTCCAGAGACATAGCTGAGGCCATTGGAGTCCTCATAGAGGTTGCATTCTCCATTCCGAATTTCTTAAGTAGCTCTTTGGTGAACTTGGTCTGTGAGATGAAAATCCCATCTTCAGATTGTTTCACCTGAAGCCCTAAGAAATACTTTAGCTCTCCCATACTGCTCATTTCAAACTTCCCTTGCATAAGTTTAGAAAACTTCTTGCAGAGGTTGTTATCCGTAGAGCCGAAAATAATATCGTCGACATAGATCTGCACTAGCAAAATCTTGCCTTTTATTTCCCTAAGAAATAATGTTTTGTCTATCTTTCCTCTTGTGAACTTGTTCTCAAGAAGAAAGGTAGACAGCGTCTCATACCAAGCTCGAGGAGCTTGTTTAAGACCATATAGTGCTTTTTGCAATAAGTACACATAATTAGGATGGGTTGAATCAACAAAACCTGGAGGTTGCTCTACGTACACCTCTTCCTTTATGTCACCATTTAGGAAGGCGGACTTAACGTCCATTTGATAGACGGTAAAGCCCTTGAGTGCAGCGTAGGCAAGAAATAACCTGATCGCTTCCAGTCTCGCTACTGGAGCATAAGTCTGGTCGAAGTCGATTCCTTCTTCTTGACGATATCCCTTGGCGACAAGTCTGGCTTTATTCTTTATAATAGTTCCATCTTCATCCATCTTGTTCCGGTAGACCCACTTTGTCCCGATGACGTTCTTACCTTTGGGTCTAGGAACAAGTGTCCAAACCTTGCATCGTTTGAACTGATTCAATTCTTCTTCCATGGCTAGAATCCAGGATGCGTCGGAGTTGGCTTCCTCAAATTTCTTTGGTTCAACCTGTGAGAGAAAGCTTAAGTGTAAATTCTCGTTAGTTGTACCTCGACGAGTTCTGACGCCATCCCGAGGATCTCCTATTATTTGGTCAACAGGATGATTCTGCAAGTATCTGAACTCTAGAGTCCTTGCATCTGGGATCTCTTTCGCCACTGGAGTTGCATCTTCAGCTGGGATGTCTTCTTCATCTTGATCATCCACCTCTCCAATGGTGGTAGGAGAGGGGACCTTGATGAATGTCTCATTTTTATCTTCACTAGGTTCATCCAAGCTAAGTTCTTTCAACTTTGTACCTGCATCTACAATAGGCACACTAGACGAGTTGCTTTGCAACAGACTCGTCTCATCAAATACAAGATGTATCGACTCTTCCACCACCAGAGTTTTTCTATTGAATACTCTATAAGCCTTACTATGGCTACTATATCCTACGAAAATACCTTCAAAGCTTTTCTCGCTAAACTTGGTAGAGTGATACTTGCCATTGTTAAGTACGAAGCACTTACAGCCAAAGATTCTAAAGTATGAAATGGTTGGTTGCCTGCCTTTTAGAAGTTCGTAAGGAGTCTTATCATGGTTCTTGTTGATGAGTGCTCGATTTTGTACGTGATAAGCGGTGTTGACTGCTTCAGCCCAGAAATACTCCGGAAGTGAGGCATCACTCAACATAGTCCGACAAGCCTCTATGAGTGTTCTGTTCCTTCTCTCAGCTACTCCATTTTGCTGTGGAGTGCGAGGAGAGGAAAACTCATGAAAGATACCTTGACTTTCACAAAATTCTGTCATGGCTCTAGACTTGAATTCCGTTTCATTGTCACTTCTGATTTTGACTACGGAACAGTTGTATTCATTCTGGATCTGCCTCACAAAATTAGTGAAAATACCGAAGGTATCTGACTTGTGTTTCAGAAAGAACACCCACGCAAAGCGCGAGTAATCATCCACAATAACCAACGTATATTCCTTACCTCCCAAACTTCTAACCTGCAGTGGACCAAACAAGTCCATATGGAGAAGCTGCAAACTTCTATTGGAGTCCTTGCCTATTATGCTTTTAAACGAACTTCTTGTTTGCTTGCCTTTGATACAAGCGTGACAAGGACTGTCAGTAACGCACTTGACATTAGGTGCATCATGCACTAAGTTTTGAGAGAATAATTTATTAATAGTTTTGAAATTAATATGTGCTAGTCTCTTGTGCCATTGGTCAGCAAGAGATGCACTACTTTTTGCCAAAAGACACACTGGTGTCGAAGAGTCTATACAAATAAAATTCAGAAAGAAAATATTTCTGCTTCGAGTGCCTGATAAAATAGTTTTCATATTGTTAACCGATTTTATCAAACACTTGTCAGCATGAAATTCAACTACGTATCCTTTGTCGCATAGTTGGCTTATGCTAATGAGATTGTGTTCCAATCCTTCAACATAGGCTACATCCGAAAAGGATACACTACCGTTAGAGATCATACCATAGCCTTTAGTTATTCCTCGATCTGAACCTCCAAAGATGACCTTTGGTCCGTTGCAGACTGAGGTGTAATTCTGTAGTAGGCTCCTTGTCCCGGTCATATGCCGAGAACATCCACTGTCCAAGTACCAGATTGGCATTTTGGTGGCCTTTGGACATACCTGCAATTACAATCATTTAGCCTTAGGAACCCAAACAAGTTTGGGTCCTTGGTCTCGAGTTAGAATACTCTCCCTACGAGTATTAGCCTCATGAGTGGTCACTCTCACATTGCTAACCTTAGGGGTTGCAGCTTTTCAGGATTGAACCAACAATCACTGGCAAAATGACCAATTCTGCCACAGCACCAACATTTGAACCTGTTGTATCTTTGCCTTGTGTAGTCCTGCTTGACTTTCTGGAATGAAGGTCTGGCAGGAGCTTTACTCTTGGAGGAGGAGGCTTCATGATGATGGCAGTTACATGAGGTCTTCTCCTTCATAGGCTTTTCTACAATGGGTTTTACTTTTGGTGTCTTTTTGAAATTATGACCATGAGCATAAGGTCCATAGCTTTGAAGCTGAATCTCCTCATAAGGTGCCTTGAAGACATTCTCGCCAAAGTTACGAGGACGAGTCCAACCTTGGTATCTTGACTTAGGCTTCTCAGGGATCGGCCTAGAAAAGTGTCCGTAGGTGGACTCATAATCGAGTTCGTTCGTGGGAAAGATAACTTTCTTGAACACAACAGGTTCCAAGGGAGCTTTCCCTTTTTCTTCAGCTAGAGCCTTCCGGGCAGCCTTATTCTTTCTCTTGGCCTTGTTTCTCCTAGAGGATTTACTAGAAGAGACAATGTGGCCTAAACCAGCACCCTTGGCCTTAGCAGAGAATTCAGCAACGATTGGAAGAACTGTCTTAGGCTTAGAAAAACTCTCAACAAGCTTCTTTTCAGCCTCGAGTTGTCGTTCCAATTCTTTGATGATTTCCTCTTTAAGGTCGATGTGCTTGAGAGCTTTATTGTATCCCTCCATAGCTGCATTGAGGTTCTCTTGAAGAGAGTTAGTCTTATCGACTTCTTCTCTCAAGCTGCTCTCAGTAGCTCGTAGAGAATTTATCTCTTTGGCTTGAGTTTTCATTAATCTACGACATTTTTCGTAAGCGGTGAGTAACTCCTTGTACTGACCCATGAGCTCAGATTCATCTTCAGAGGAATATCCCTCTTGCTCATTGTCATCATCAGAATCAGAGAGAGGAGTGTGAGATTTTACCTCCCCAGTAAACTGGGGGACTTGTTCATCATCCGAATGAGCCATGAGCCCAAAGTAAGCTTCCTCTTCTTCACTCGACTCAGATGAGTCAGAGTCGCTGAGAGTTTTGCTCTTTTTGGCTACTAAGCTTTTCTCTGTCCTCTTCTTGTGGTGTGAGGATTTCTTTTCCTCTCTTCTTCCACCCTCTTTCTTTTTGTGAGGGCAATCGGCGATGACGTGACCTGGCTTATTGCAACAATAACAAATGATGTCAGTAGAAATCTGTTTGTTCGGTTTAGAATTATACCTATCATGGCTACTTGAGCCTTTCTTCCGATGATCACTGTCATGTCGTGATCTTCTATATGAGGCATCCTTGCCTCTCCATTGCTTCTTCTTGTTCAAAAATTTCTTGAACTGCCTTGAGAGTAGGGAGAACTCTCCATCAGATAGTTCTGAGCCAGATGAGCTGGGCTCAGATGATTCTTCTTCATCAGCCTCAGGAACTGGGGCAGGAGAGCTAGCCTTTATCTTCCTTGAGCTATCTGCCTTTAGAGCGACAGATTTCTCCTTGGATGCAGACCTGCTTGTCTCTTCTTCAGCTTTTCTTGAGTTGATTTGTAGCTCGTAAGACATAAGCTTTCCGAACAGATTTTGCGGGTCCGTCTCAGCTAACCTTCCAAACTCCCGAATGGCACATACCTTATTGTCCCATTCCTTGGTTAGGGATCTTAAGAATTTGTCATTGAGTTCCCCGTTGGTGAAGACTCGGCCATAAACTCTTAGGCCGTTCACTATCTTGAAAAAGTTCTCGAATGTGTCAGCTATGGCTTCCTTGTGACCTTGCCGGAAGGCTTCATACTTTTGATTCAGAAGGGATCTCTGATCATCCCTCACTTCTTCAGTGCCTTCCATCAGAGTCACCAGGGATTGCCACATCTCCTTGGCAGACTGGCAATGAATTAGATTCTGCAGCATTGAGTCATCGACTGCACTTGCTATAATATTTTTAGCCTTCTTGTCCAGAGAGACAAGTGCAATCTCATCCTTGTCTAGATCCATCAACTTCTTGGGAACTTGCTTGTTAGGATCTATGGTGGAAGTAGTCATAGGAATGTGGGGACCTTCTTCAACAATCATGAAGATCCGGGGATCTACTGCTTCCATGAAGAACTTTACTCTTTCTTTCCACATAGGAAAGTTGTTCTTGGTGCAGATAGGGAGTTTAGCAAAATCCTTGGTCTTACTCATGCTTGATACTTTTCGGAAAACAACTTAGAAGGATAAGATCAAGGTGTTAACCTTTTAACGATCAACCTCCCTCTGATACCAATTGCGAGGTCTAAGTTGTTAGCCTAAATCACCTAGAGGGGGGTGAATAGGTGAAATGCGTGTCAAAAGCGGAATTAAAATTTAACGCAGCGCACGTCAAGCAATCACAGAAGACAAGAGATTTATAGTGGTTCCCCAACCTTGGGTACGTCCACTTTCCTCACCGATCTAGCAAATCACTAGACTCGGCTACTCCACTATCTCGGATTGAAAACAATCCTACACCTCGGAACCACGTTCCTACAAATCTCGATCCAACTGGATCTACAAAACTCGGAAGAAAGATCTTCCTACAAATCTCGGAGAAAAACTCCTACAATGAAATTTAGGTTTGAGAATAAAAATCAACACAACAAATTTCAGATCTGGATCTTTGACAGTCTTCTTCTTTAGGAGCTTTGACTTGATCAGAAAAGGTTGAAGATGACTTGAGAGAAAGATCCACAAATCTGAAAACTAGAACCACCTCGATCGAGAAGATAGATCTGAAATCCTTGAGGCTCGGCGAGATCGAGTGATTCACTCTTGTCTGGATCGCTGGAGAAATAGTTCCTTGAAGACGGAGATCGACGATCCAGAATTTCTTCCGTGAACAACGATGGCGGCGGCGGCGGCGTGAGAATTAGGGTTCACGGAATTTCCTTTTTCTTCAAAAGAATATCTCTGTAATCTTGTTAATTAGTCAATTCTGAAATGACCTATTTATAGGTGGACTCCAACGGTCATAATCTTAATTAAGGATGACACGTGGACCAATCAGAAATGACGGATTCAAAAATACTTAGCGAATTCGAACTTAGAAGAATTCTGGAATAAGGAACAGCTATACTCGAGTAAGAGAAGATATACTCGAGTATGGGAGTTTAGATACTCGAGTGACAAAGAGACATATACTCGAGTATGAGAATAGAAATTTACTTGATAGAGAAATGAACTACTCGAGTATAAGAAGAGATATACTCGAGTATCAGAAAAGATATACTCGAGTATCAGCAAAGATATACTCGAGTATCAGCAAAGATATACTCGAGTATCAGTATATGAATCCAGGAAACATTCACCTACTCGAGTATTAAAATCAACTACTCGAGTATAGAATAATTTACTCGAGTATCAAAATCAATTACTCGAGTATCAATACTTGAACTTGCAGAAAAGAGAAGAAAAGGATCTACTCGAGTATGATATATTATTTACTCGAGTGATTAACTTACTTACTCGAGTATGAAAACACCTTACCCGAGTGACTGACTAACTACTCGAGTATAGAAGTATATACACGAGTATTCAGAGCCTACTCGAGTAAGTCTAACTGATTACTCGAGTAAGTCTAATTAACTACTCGAGTATGAAAATATATACACGAGTATTAAGTCTGATACTCGAGTATAACAAAGGGGTTACTCGAGTATTTTGGACTTAGAAATATTTTTGAGGAAATTAGTTCCAATGCTTCTGTCCATCAATCCAAGTGCATATAGGAAGTGTATCCCAATTGAGAGGCTATACATGGGCCAACACTTTGGATCACACAATGAGGGATTACATTGTATGGTCCTGTGTTTGGTGACCCATTATAGACTGACATTGGTCTACACTTGGCAATTAGAACCTGCACACATACAACCTAAACACAGCATCAAATACACCTTAATTCATCTTAGTTCAAGGTCTGACCTCCTACAAATCTGAGGTATTGTGGAGACAAATCCCAACAGTTAGGCCGGCTAGGCGGTGGCGGCTAGGCGGCGATCTGGCCGGGCGGCCAGGCGGCTAGACGGTTAGGCCGGCTAGGCGGCTAGGCGGCTAGGCGGCGGTGGCTAGGCCGGCTAGGCGGCGGCCAGGCGACGGTTTGGTCAGACGGCCAGGCGGTTAGGCCGGCTAAGTGGTGGCGGCTAGGCGGTTTCCTTCCATGGGGAGAGGGAGTGGGTCCCGCTCCCCCATGATTCTCTCATCATGAGAGTTCATGGGGATGGCACACTCATGCTCCATTTTTGGAGGAGATCATGAAGGGTCTTTTTCTCCTATAAATTATGGTGAAGCTCATCAATTGCCCCCCAAATCTTTATTGTCCGAGAGCGAAGTGAACGCGAGAGGAGAGATTTTTACAGTTCCTTATTGTCATGGTGGGTGCCGGCAAGAAATCTGAGGCGGCGGCGATGGATCGTGGTTCCAAGGTATGAAAGAACGCGGAGGTTTGGCGAGCGGGCTCCGGATACCTGCGGACGGACGCCAACGCGGTACACGAGCGTCAATGCGGCGAGCGCAAAGAAGGGCCGCGGGGGCGGGCGCTGGCCGCGCGTGCTGGCGGCGCGCGGGCTGACCACGCGCGCAGGCCTTATGTGCGCGCCGGCCGCGTGCACGCTGGCCGGGCACGCGCAGGCAGGCCGCGCGCGCAGGCCGGCCGTGCGCGCGCAGTACGTGCGCGCAGGCAGGCCGCGCGCGCGCGCAGGCCGCGCGCGCAGGCAGGCCGCGCGCGCGCAGGCAGGCCGCGCGCGCGCGCAGGCCGCGCGCGCGCGCAGGCAGGCCCGCGCGCGCGCGCGCGCAGGCCGCGCGCGCGCAGGCCGCGCGCGCGCGCAGGCCGCGCGCGTAGGCAGACCGTGCTCGCGCAGGCCGCGCGTGCGCAGGCCATGCGCGCAGGCCGCGCGCGCGCAGGTCTTGCGCGGCTTGTGTGCGCGGGTATTGTGCGTGTGGGTGGGCTATGCATGCATTTTGCGCGCTCAAGCGAGGGTTGTGTGGTTTGGTACTGTGCGGCCTTACAGCTGTGACCTGATTTTTTATTCTTCATCATGTACAGGTAACGAAGCGCTCCTCTGGTCTGATGCGTTTGCGCTCCTCCTTGACTGAAGACGGTGTGGAAATTTGGAGGGTGAAGTATGGTCTTCCTGCTGACTTAGAAGTGAGGATCCCGCGGCCCGAGGAGCGGGTTCAGAATCCTCCCCGTGGGTGGCTAGCGATTTGTGAAGTGTCCCTTAGATCCGGCTTATGGTTTTCGTCATGCGATGAAGTGATAGAGATTTTTATGTTCTGTGAAGTGCCTGTCTCCCAGTTTGCTCCGACTGGGGTTGTCCGAATTGGTTGCTTTCTTTCGTGAGCATGGGGGCTCGCTTTCCTTGGACCAGTTTCGGGATTGGTGCGACGTGCGCTTTGACGGTGGTGAGCGGATTGAGGTGAGCAGCAAAAAGTCTTGGCTGTGGTTTGAGGCCCGTAAAGATCGTCGCCACGGTAATACTTTGTTTGGATATGTGAATAATTCCTGGGGTCTCCCTGAGGTGTGGAATGCGCTTCCCGATCGCTGCCGTCGTGTGAAAGGGAGGGAACGGGACTTTTCCCCAGTGCTGGGATTTTCTGAGCCTCGTGAGCTGGCCAATCGTCTCTTCAACATATATGTTTACGTGGAGGAAAAGCGATTGCTGGGATGTGGCATCTCGGTGGGCACGGTTCAGGTGGCGACGGCTTCTCAGGGAGGGGGCCGAAAGAGGAAAGCGGCGATGGCTCCTATTTCCCCGGTTCCCCAGGCGCTCGCTAGTACAGCGGCTCCACGGATGTCTTCTTCCTTGAGGGCGATGAGTGATGCGGTAAGGGGGTGACTATCTTTTTTTCTTCCTTTTTTGTTTTGAAAGTGACTTATTGTGTGTCTTTCTTTTGCAGATTGAGACTCAGGCGCAGATTGCAGTGACCTGGAACGATCATTACATGAGTCTGAAAGACGGATACCTCGCTTTGCAGGAGAAGCTTCGGTTGTCGATGAGCTCGCTTGCTTCTTTGAAGGAGGAACATGACCGGGATGTTGTGCGGCTTCGTCGAATTGTCTCAGAGCTGAAGTCCGAGCTGGAAGATATGCGTGCGGCCTTGGATGTGGAGAAGGCTTCGGTGGAGAGGACTACTCAGATGCTGAAGCATGCAAAGGAGGAGACATCTGGCTTGGGGGGCCAGCTGCAGGCGGCGCGAGAGGAGGTTTCATGCCTCGAGACTCAGCTTCGGGCGGCGAAGGCGCAGGTGGAGATATTGTCCTCTGACGACCATGCATCAGAGCTGAAGGCAGCAGAGCTTGCGGAGGACTTGGAGTCGCTGGACTATCTTCGAGATCGCAACTTTATTGCGGAAGAGGTTCGTGATGATATTTGGTCCAAGGAGGTGGAGCCCCAAATGGATGATATACGCGAGCTGGTGCTCCGTCGCGGCGTATCGAAGGCTTTTCGCTTTGTAGGCAAGCACCTTGGGTGTGACACCTCCAGTTTCAGCTTTGCGAACGTATCCGGGGACGAGCCCTCGGACTCAGATGCCGATGGAGAGTAGATGTGGTGTTTATCTGTTGTTGTATGTTTTGTCGTTGCTTTTGAGATTGTCGCCCTTAGGGCTCAGATTTGTTGTCTCTTTATGACATCTTTATCTTTATGCCATTGTCATATGTTCTGCACAAATGTGTTTTACCACAAAGTGGCAGTGTAGGAAGGCGTTGGTGGCGTCCTCCCCAAATCCTTGAGAGCTTATTTGAATCGTCTTTAATTTTTCGGCCTAGCTATAAAGATAGAGAGGGAGTAGGCCCTTACGAGGGTATATGAGTCAGGCTCATGACTTAGGTGCGTGGAGCTGGTCCATGGTGTTTTCGTGAGGCTGGCCTGCGGCTTGGTCACGTGGAGCTGGTCCGTGGCATTTGCGCGAGGCCGTCCTGCGGCTTGGTCGCGTGGAGCGGGTCCACGACTTTGTGCATGAGGCTGGCTCGCGGCTTGGTTGCGTGGAGCTGGTCCACGGCTTTGTGCGCAAGGCTGGCTCGCGGCTTGGTTGCGTGGAGCTGGTCCACGGCTTTGTGCGCAAGGCTGTCTCGCGGATTGGTTGCGTGGAGCTGGTCCATGGCGTTTGCACGAGACTGGCCTGCGGCTTGGCCGCGTGGAGCTGGTCCACGGCTTTGTGCGTGACGCTGGCTCGCGGCTTCTTCATGAGGAGGGCAGGCTCCCACGGTGTTATGCGAGGGTTGCTCGCGGCTTGAGTTGCGCGTTGTATGGAGGCAGTTGCTGTGAGGAGCGCGTTGCACGGAGGCAGTTGTTGTGAGGAGCGCGCTGTACGGAGGCAGTTACTATATGGAGCGTGCTGCACGGAGGCAGTTGCTGTAAGGAGCGCGCTGCACGAAGACAGTTGCTGTAAGGAGCGCGCTGCACGGAGGCAGTTGCTGTATGAAGCGTTTTGCACGGAGGCAGTTGTTTTGAGGAGTGCGCTGCCTGGAGGCAGTTGCTGTAAGGAGCGCGCTGCACGGAGGCAGTTGCTGTGAGGAGCGCGCTGCACGGAGGCAGTTGTTATATGGAGCATGTTGCACGGAGGCAGTTGCTGTAAGGAGCGCGCTGCACGAAGGCAGTTACTGTAAGGAACGCGCTGCACGGAGGCAGTTGTTGTATGGAGCGCTTTGCACGGAGGCAGTTGCTGTGAGGAGCGCGCTGCCTAGAGGCAGTTACTGTAAGGAGCGCGCTGCATGGAGGCAGTTGCTGTGACGAGCGCGCTGCACGGAGGCAGTTGCTGTGAGGAGCGCGCTGCACGGAGGTAGTTGCTGTATGGAGCGCGCTGCACGGAGGAAGTTGCTGTATGGAGCGCGCTGCACGGAGGCAATTGATGTATGGAGCACGCTGCACGGAGGCAGTTGCTGTAAGGAGCGCGCTGCACGGAGGTAGTTGTTGTAAGGAGCACGCTGCACGGAGGCAATTGTTGTGAAGAGCGCGCTACACGGAGGCAGTTGCTGTGGGGGTAGAGGGACGTCTTCATACTTGGGCAAAGTGAGTATGCATTTCAGACTGCACGGGTGACGCTTGACGTCAACAGGCTTAAAATGAGAAAATGTTAACTTTTTAGAGTTACAGTCGTGAAACTGTTCTTGTGGGAACACATAATTTATAGGAAAGTAAAATTGATAAACGCTATAATAGATAGAGCCCTTCTGAGGTGCGAAGCCCTCTCTTGGGTTGGTCGTCTTAGGGGTTGCCCCCCAGTCCGATCTAGCAATCGGTGGGCCGAGTTCCTTTCTGTGGGCTTGGTTCCTATCCCCGTAAGAATCTCCCCAGGAGGCCTTGTTTGATGAGATACTCGATCTCCTCCTTGAGCTTTGAGCATTCTTCCATGTCATGTCCTTGTCCATGGTGAAATTCACAGTACTTTGTCTGGTCCCCAGTATTTTTAGCGAGAGGTTTGGGCTTGCGGAGCGCCTCTTTGCCTTGGATTGCATAAAATACATTTGTCTTGGAGGTGTTGAGGGGTGTGTACTCCCGGGGCGGCTGATCTCTCTGATGGTTACGTCGCAATATTCCTTCTTGGTGTTGAGGGGCTGGCTCATTTTCCCTTTTTCGCTTCTGGTTGTCGTTAAACTGTTGACAATGAGCTTCAATAGCCTCGTCGACAGCGATCTGAGCCTCTACGCGGTGCATGAGGTCGGGGTAGCTAGCGACGGTTTCCCTCATTAATGCTGAATATAAGCTGCCCGGGTGAAGACCTCCGAGGAACATTCCTCTTAACAGTAAAGGGTCGACCCCTGGGATTTGGCGGGCTTCTACGGAGAACCTGTGGAAGAAATCCTTCAAAGACTCTCCTTCGTTCTGGCGGATACCTGATAAGTGGGAAGGGTCGCGGACGATCCTCCGATTTACTATAAACTGATCTGTGAACTGTCTCGTTAGTTCTGTGAAGTTGGCGATAGTGCCCGCTCTCAAGGAGTGAAACCATGTGCGGGCTTGCCCCTTGAGAGTGGTCGGAAACACTTGGCAGAGTAACTGATCAGGTACGCTGTAGATCCTCATAATGGTAGTGAAGTGGTTGACATGTTCCAACGGATCGTCAGTTCCATCGAAAGTTTCGATATCGGGCAGTTTGAAACCGTGAGGAATTGGATGGTCAAGAATCTGGGGTGTCAGTGGGGAATCCTGGCAGAGTGGTCGGTGGGTACAAATATCTCTTGCACCTGATTGATGATATTCTTCGGCGATGACCTCTCGAATTTCCTCCCGAGTAAATCTTTCTAACGGATGTAGACGGACTTCTTTAGCGGGCTCATGATGATGATGGTCTGCTCTCGCTCTCCTCTGGGCCGAGTGAGCGAAACTTGCAGCTTCAGAATATTCTTCAGATATTTCCTGCCTTGGAGGAACCTCTTGGGCTCTGCCCTGATTTTGTTGCGGCGGTGGATCCACACGAGCCGGTTGCAGCGGGGGAGCCGGAGGCGCTCCCAAGTTTCGCAGCAGGGTGAGCATTTCAGTTTGATGTTCTTTCATTTAGCAAACCTTCCCTCTATAGGAGCAAATACAGCTTCAGCGGTCAGTGGTGCGTCCACCAAAGAGTGGGAACGTGCAGGCTAGGCCTGCTTGCCAAGGGCGGAGCCTTCAGCGGTACGGGTGCTTCTCTTTGTCATTAAGACAGTACTTGGAGGGGGCGATGCTGGTGATCTTACGCTTCAAAGGATGGTTGGAAATCGTTTCCCACAGACGGCGCCAAACTGTTGCGGACTAACTCGAGGCCCCGGTCGAACCGGATAATCTTGGACCATCTCAGCTCACGGAGCAGTCGAGAGCGCACACAGTCGATGAAAATTAAACAGTGAAGACAAGTCTTGATGACGTGGAAAAACCCCTTAAATGGGTAAAAAACACGTGACCGGATCTGTGCCGGTCAAATTCCACTAGCTTCCGGGGGTTACAGTATGTTCGGTGAATCGGGGCGACATGCCGCTCCCGTTACAACTTGAGGGGGAGAAATAGAGAGAGCGTAGCTTCCTGCGGGCAACAGGCTGCACTGCAGGAGCGACTTAGACGAGAGAATGCGTGGAATGCTTCTCGTGCGCGTGCCTGGGGCGGCGCACGCTTGCTGGCTTCGGATGTCTTCTTCCTTCAACTTCCTTCGGATCTTGAGTGTCCCCTCGCTGTCAGCGCGTTCGTGGGGTGCCAATAGCCGCTGGTGGTCGTTGGAGGCTGCTGGTGGCTGGCGGTGATTTACGGCGAGCGGAGGCCGACTTGGTGGAGGAGGTTGGAGAGCTCTCACCTGAGGAAGAAGGAGAAGAGCCGGAGAAGAGAAAGGTCCGAAATGAGGAGCCCCTGGGGGTCCTTTTATAGCCTCCAGGGGAGGATCATGGCGGGCCCCACCACTAAAGTGGTGGGATAGTGGGTGGTTACCCCCTTAATCAGACGACGACCAGGCGGTTAGGCGGGCTAGGCGGTGGCGGCTAGGCGGCGGCGGCTAGACCGCGGCCTGGCGAGGCGGCCAGACGGCGATCTGGCCGAGCGGCCAAGCGGCGATCTGGCCGAGCGGCCAGGCGGCTAGGCGACGGTCTGGCGAGGCGGCCAGGCGGCTGTCTGGCCGGGCGGCCAGGCGGCCAGGCGGTTAGGCCGGCTAGGCGGCTAGGCGGCGGCGGCTAGGCCGGCTAGGCGGCGGCCTGGCGAGGCGGCCAGGCGGCGGTCTGGTCAGGCGTCCAGGCGTCCAGGCGTCCAGGCGGTTAGGCCGGCTAGGTGGTGGCGGCTAGGCGGTTTCCTTCCATGGGGAGAGGGAGTGGGTCCCGCTCCCCCATGATTCTCTCATCATGAGAGTTCATGGGGATGACACACTCATGCTCTACTTTTGGAGGAGATCATGAGGGGTCTTTTTCTCCTATAAATGATGGTGAAGCCCATCAAAGGGTTACATACAAGTAATTGAATTATCTAGGGTGACGGGCCACCACTCGTTACAATGAGAGTTTAATAGAATGTGAAAGTGAGATCTTGGAGTCGCCTTCGAAGGAGAGAGAAATCATCAAGGGCCGAAGTGAGATATTCGAGTCGCCATTGAAGGGGAAGGAAATCTTCAAAGGGCTGAAGGAGATCTTCGAAGAAAACATCGAACACCGAAGGGGGACTCTGAAGGATCTTCAAAGGAGCAATCTCTGGTGTTGAAGGCGGGGTAGCTTCATTTGAAGGTGATGATCACCTTTTATAGTTTTTGACAGGAGTGCTTGGCAATTGCGCCGTTGTAACCAACATAACTATCGAACGGATAAATCACGTTCCTCGATCTGGAACACACAGATCGTCATTTTTGCAGATATGATGATTTTGCCCTCTGGACAGTATGGGCAGGACTGGCAACAACAGTGATGACGGTGAATGTGAGCAATCCTACAACCTTTGTGGACTTGGTCGTGCGTTGGTCGCGAGGTCAGGCGGCCTCCTGACCAGGGGCAGCCCTGCGCAGGTCGCGTGGCCGCCCGACCACCCCCATCACGTGGTGAGGCTGTGAGAGGCGTGTCCCCAGGCGTATGCACCCGGTGGTTGGTATTTCTGGTTACGGGCGATTCCCTCCACCATTATGTGCACTCTTTGTAATGCATGGGGTTTCGCTACCCGCAACCCCATTTTGACAGAAAATGCATTATTCACACATGCGGAATTTTAACCTATCATATATACTCATTTTAATTTCTGGCCTAGGCTAGGAGGAGTTCTAGGAAAATAACCCTACAAGAAGCTACACTACTCTAAAAGGTTTAATTAAGATGTCTAATTAAAGTTAAGACAAGGAGATACAACTTTCAAATTGGGGACATTTTCTGAATCTGTCCCTAATGTGTCTAAAATTAACATGCAAGATACTGTAAATAATGTGACAGAAAATTTAATAATATTATAGTTTCACATGCATTTAAATGGACAGCTCATCTTCCCCAATGAATCGACGATCCAGATTGCCACGACCTGGGCTGCCTTGATCTAGATTTTCCCGGTCATCCAGCCACCTCCCCAGTCGGCCACCACCACCACCTCCGTTGAGGAGAGGGCATGCGTTTGGCGGTGACTTAGCCGCCCGAGGCGGCGACTTAGCCGCCCGAGGCGGCGGTTTCCGGCGAACCCGAGCTCCCTCAAAAATCCGAAATTTTTTGATTTACTCCCATGAAATCAGACTCAATTAAGCACGATATCTCTCAAATAAATACGTGAGTAAAATTAAAAATACATTATATTACTGTATAAAAACCGAAATTGCACCGCAAAAATCGACTTCAAATTGCACTAATATCAAATCTCTGCTTTGGGCGTATTTTTTCACCGGATGTTCCGAATTTTGATGAATTTTTTCACCTCGGCGTATTTTTTCGCCCGGGCGCGATTTTTTCTCTTTAACGTGATTTTTCGCCCGAGCGCGATATTTTTCTCTCATGCGTGAATTTTTTGCTTGGGCGCATTTTTTAGCCTGGGGGTTTTTTTTTCACCCGAGAGCGAATTTTTCACCCATGGGAGATTTGTTCGCTGGAGGGCGAATTTTACGCTCGGATGCGAATTTTTCGGACGAGCGAATTTTTTGTCCGGGCACGTTTTTTTCGCCTGGGCCCGATTTTTTCGCCTGAGCGCGTTTTTTTTGCCCGAGCGCTTTTTATTGCCCAGGCACGTTTTTTCGCTCTAACGCATTTTTCTTACCCAAGCACAATTTTTTCGCTCATTCGTGTTTTTTCACGGGCGCATATTTTTTTTCGTCCGAATGCATATTTTTCGCTTTCGAGCGAAAATATTGCGTCCGTGTGAAAATATCGCGTCCGGGCAAAAATATCTTCAAAGCGAAAAAATATGCGTCCCGACAAAAAAAACGCGTCGTGGCAAAAAAATGCGTCTGGGACGAAGAATCAGTTACGGGATAAAAATTGCTTCCGGGACGAAAAAATGCATCCGGCCGAAAAAATCGTGTCCGAGCGAAAAAAGCGTGTACGGACAAAAAAATTGGGTTTGGGACGAAAAATTGCGTCCGGGCTAAAAAATTGCATCCTGGTGAAAAAACCGTGTCCGAGCGAAAAATCACGTTCGGCCGAAAAAATTATGACCGAACGAAAAAAAAAACTTTGTCCGGGACGAAAAACTGCATCCGAGCCGAAAATAATTGCGTCCGAGCGAAAAAATCGTTTCAGGGCGAAAATAGCATCTAGGCGAAAAACAACACGTCCAAATGAACAAACCGTTGTGTATGAAAGAACCTTTAGATCAACACTTATGGACAAACTATGTCAAACTTTATACGACTTATTCATCGTTGTTTTTATAAAATGTAAATTCAATCATCACTTTTCAATCAGTAGTTTATTCATTAACATGAAAATTTTTTGGGTACGCTCGATGGACCTTCCACTTGGTCCACTTGGGCACAAAAAATTTGATTTTAGCCCTAGTAAAAATTAATTTTTCTAAAATAAATTATGAAATATTAATTAAAAATTTTTATCTGTATTTTAAGATCTTATATGCCTATAAAAATGATTATTTAAAAAAATCTTTCGAGATATTGCATTTTTTTTAAAATCGGGATATGACTTTTTGATTTTTTTTTTTAAGGGAATTATTAAGTGCACGGTAGTTTTCGCTATGTACACTTTTTTGTTAAGAGCATCGCACTACGATAGGTTTACACATATTTGTTATGTGCACCGTATTTTTGTTAATAGCAAACTAGCAAGATTAACTTGATATATCAATGGACTACAACATTTTTTTCATAAAAATAAAAGATAAATATGACACACATCATAGATTATATTCAAATTTGAAAAACCAACAACCAAAAAATAACATGGATTAACAAAAATATGGTTTCATCAAAATGGAAAAACCAAAAATAAAGTAAAAAAATTTCTGCTTTTTTTGTCAAAAAATTTCTCTCATTGATCCTTTTTTCTTCATATTCCTACAATTTTAAGCAGAAAAATAAATAATTAATTAATGAAATTTAGTAATGAGTTTTTTTACAATTAATGATTGCATACTTTTGTAAGAGAGTGCTCCAAAATGACTATTATGCTCTGAAATCTTTCATATGATTTTTTCGTTGTGCATATCCCTACAAAAATACGATAAAACAATATATTGACACATATGTGAGACATACAGCGGGAATGAAAAAAAAATAAAGATCGCTAGCCTTTATTACTGTTGCGGACTAACTCGATGCCCCAATCAGACCAGATTTACTTGGATCGTCTTAGCTTACGAAGCGGTCGAGCGCGCACACAGTCAATGAAGATAAAAGGTTGACACAAGATGTGATGACGTGGAAAAACCCATCAATCGGGTAAAAAACCACGTGACTGGTTCGGTGCCGATCAAAGTCTACTAATTGCTTGCGGTTACAATGTGTTTGGAGAATCGAGGGCGACAGACCGCTCCCCGTTATAACTTGGGGGTGAGAGAGAGATTTTAGCTCCCAGCGGGCAACAGACTGCGTTGCGGGAGCGACTTGGATGCTGGAATCTGAGAAGTGGTTCTAGTGCTCTAGAGTTTGGAGCGCAGCTTCAACGCTTGCCTGCTCGCAGTGGTCGTCTTCCTCCCTCTCCTGCTTGCTCCGGGACTTAGGTTTTTTCCTGCTGGTGGCACACTGGTGGATCGAGGTGACTGAAGGATGATCTGAGGGAGGAGCCCGACAGAGCTATCGCTTGAGGAAGAAGATGACCTGGAGCTAAAAAGTGAATTATGAGAAGGTCCTTGGGCTCCTTTTATAGTCTCCGGGAGAGGATTATGGTGGGCCCCACCACTAACTTGGTGGGTTAGTGGGTGGTTACCCCCCAGATCGGACGGCGATGATAGCCCAGCATGATCGGACGACAGGCGAGCCGTCTACGGTGACGGGGCGGGCGGGCGACGGAGGTGGCCTGTCGGCGGAACGACTGGCGTTGGCCTGGACGACGACTGGGCCGGCCGGCGGCGGCCTGACCGTCTGTGGCGGCTTGGCTGACGACCGACCGACCAGGTCGGCGACGGCTTGGCTGGCGGCCGGGCTCGGGCGGCGGTGGCCTGACTGGCTGAGGCTTGGTCACGGCCTGCAGCGGTAAGGTCGGCAGCCTGCCGGCAGGACGGCGGCGGAGGCGGCCTGGCTGGCGGCGGAGGCGGCAGCGGCCTGCCCGGCAGATGGCGGTGGCGCGGCTAGCGGCGGTGGCGGTTCTCCCCAAAAGTGGGGCAGTTTTGGTGGAGAGAGAGGGAATGGGCCCTCCCCCCATGTTTTCCTCATCATGGGGAGTTCATGGGGGATGGAGGGTTACTTAGTCAACTCCATGATCCCCCATTTTAGGAGGAGATCATGGGGAATCCTTCTTATATATAGAGGTGTAACCCATCAATTTCCCCCCAAATCATTATTGTTGGAGAGCGAAGTGATCAAGAGAATAAGGATTTTCCTACTGCTGTCTTCTTCCCTGCTGTCATGACAACCTCCGGCGAGAAGGCGGAGACGGTGAAAGGCAAAGATCGTGAAAGGCGGTGCTTCGAAGGTACCTAGAATAAATTCCCCGAAGGAGAGACGGCCGCCGAGGATGCCGAACAAGGCCGAAGGAGGCGCGCGAGGGAACGCGTGCGGCTGGCCAAGCATGTGCGAGGGTGGGCACGGTTTTGACCGCCCGCATGGGTGCGTGCGGACTAGGCTGCGCCACCTGCATGCGCGGGTAGGCGCACGAGCGCGGGCGCGCGCGGACCAGGTCGCGCGTGGGTGAGTGCGCGACAAGCTACACGCGGGTGCGCGCGCCCTAGGCCGCGTGCACTCCCTCCCACGCGCGGGTGCACGCGCACCAGGCCACGCGCGCCCCTGGGTGCGCGCGCACCAGGCCGCGCGCCCCTGTCCGTGCGCGGGTGCGTACGCACCAGGCCGTGCGCTCCTGTCCGCGCGCGGGTGCGCGCGCACCTTCTTGTGTGCACGGGTTGGCTTTTCCTTGGCTGCACGTGCTCCTGCGTGCGGGCGTGCACTTGGTTTGCGCGTGACTCGGGCTGCACGCGATTGGTTGCGCGATTCTGAACCTTAACTTTATTTCTTATTAGGTAAACCTGATTCTTTTATTTTTTTTGCGTTACACAGGTCTCGAAGCATTCTTCTTGTTTGATGCGCTTGCGCTCCTCTTTGACCGATGATGGTGTTGAAATCTGGAGGAAGAAATATGGGCTTCCCGTTGATTTTGAGGTGAGGATTCCGCGTCCCGAGGAGCGAGTCCAGAATCCTCCTCACGGCTGGTTAACGATTTGCGAAGTTTCCTTGAGATCCGGCTTCCGCTTCCCGTCATGCGAGGAGGTGATCGAGATCCTGAACTTCTGTGGGGTGCCTATTTCTCAGTTTATCCCGGTTGGAATTGCCTGAATTATGGGCTTAGTCGCCTTCTTTCGCGAGCATGGAGGTCGTATTTCCTTGGATCAATTTCGAGATTGGTGTGATGTCTGCTCCGATGGTGGCGAGCGGGTGGAGGTCCGCAGTAACAAGAGTTGGTTGGAGTTTGAGGCTCGCAAGGATCACCTACATGGTAATACTTTGTTTGGGTATGTTAGGAATTCATGGGGTCTTCTCGAGGTATGGGGCACGCTGCCAGATCGTTGTCGTTGTGTGAGGGGGGAAGAATGAGAATTTTCCCCAGTGCATGGGTTTTCAGGGCCTCGTGAATTATCCAACCGCCTTTTTAACATTTTGATCTATGTGGATGAGAAGCGCTTGTTGCGGTATGGTATCTCTTTGGACATAATTCAGATTGCCGAGACTTCTCAGGGAGGGGGCCGGAAGAGGAAAGTTGTGGGGGCCACTCCTGATGACCTTGATGCGGTGGTGGCGGTGGCTTCTTCTGATGCCTGTCACGAGTCGACTCTCGAGGTGCAGATATTTGCGTTCCCAGTTCCTCAGGTGTCTTCGAATACTGTGGCTCCACGGATGTCCTCTTCCTTGAGGGAAATAAGTGATGCGGTAATGCCTTGATTTATTGTCAAGATTCCTTTCCTCATTTTTCCTTTGCTGTTTGGTGCTAACTGTGGCCTTTTCCTTGTACAGATAGAGACTCAGGCCCAGATTGCGGTAACCTGGAATGACCATTATGTGAGTTTGAAGGATGGGTACCTCGCTATTCAGGAGAAGCTTCAGTCGACATAGAGCTCGCTTGCCTCCTTAAAAGAGGAGCATGATCGGGACATTGCACGGTTCTGCCGGATCGGGTCGGGGCTAAAATCCGAGCTAGAGGATGTCTGTGCAGCCCTGGAGGTGGAGAAGACCCTGGTGGAGAGGACCACCCAGATGTTGAAGCACTCGAAGGAGGAAACCTCGGGCTTGGAGACCTAGTTATAGGCGGCGAGGAAGGAAGCCACTGGCCTTGAGACTCAGCTTCGGGCAGCAAAGGCCCAAGTGGAGAAGTTGTCTTCTAATAGCCATATGTCATAGTTGAAGGTTGCGGGACTTGCAGAGTACTTGGAATCACTGGACTACATGCGAGACCATTGTTTGATTGCAGAGGAGGTTCGTGACGGGATTTGGTCCAAGGAGGTGGAGCCTTAGATCAATGACATTCGTGAGCTAGCACTCCGGCGCGGTGTCTCGAAGGCCTTCCGCTTGGTGAGCAAGAGCTTGGGATATGACATATCCAGCTTCAGCTTTGCAGATATTTTTGAGGATGAGCATTCTGACTCGGATGCTGAGGACGAGTAGTAACTCTTACATCTTCGCAGTTGTGCACTTGTATTTTGTTATTTAGTTGGTCATTTTGCATTTTGCCTTTCGTTCAGCATTTGTTATCGTTGCCTTTAGGCGCTGATTGTCCCTCTTGCATCATTCCAGCTGTTTTGTATGACATTATTTTCTTTATGTCATCTTAGTTGTTTTGTTTGCACGACCCTGGTCTGCGGCTCAGTTTGCACGGCTCAGGTCCGCGACTTAGTTTGCACGGCTCAGGTCCAAGGCTTAGTTTGCACGGCTCAGGTTCACAATTTTGTTTTCACGGCTCAGGTCCGTGGCTTAGTTTGCATGGCTCAGGTTCACGGCTTTGTCGCGAAAGGGGGATGCCCCTGCGAGGTTACACGAGTCAGGCTCGTGGCTTGGTTTGCGCAGCTCAGGTCCGCGGCTTTGTCACGAAAGGGGGCAGGCCCTTGCGAGGTTACATGAGTCAGCCTCGTGGCTTGGTTTGTGCGGCTCAGGTCTGCGGCTTTGTTTGCACGAGGATTGCTTGCGGCTTAGTTTGCACGAGGGTTGCTCGCGGCTTAGTTTGCACGAGGGTTGCTCGCGGCTTAGTTTGCACGAGAGTTGCTCGCGGCTTAGTTTTCACAAGGGTTGCTCGCGGCTTAGCCGTGATGGGGGCAGGCCCCCACGGGGAATTTGAGTGCGTCGTCTTTCCTGTTTGAATAGACAAGATTTGCGACAACATAATGCAATACTTGAATAAAGATAACTTGTGTGGGATCAGACCAGCGACTTACACACACCATAGAGTCTTTTCGCTAAAGAATGCTTTACACAATT
The DNA here is from genome assembly GCA_039513925.1 of Platanthera zijinensis. Classification (NCBI taxonomy): domain Eukaryota; kingdom Viridiplantae; phylum Streptophyta; class Magnoliopsida; order Asparagales; family Orchidaceae; genus Platanthera; species Platanthera zijinensis. The sequence goes on from CM077085.1 coordinate 13,386,510, forward strand.
AGAAAAACTTAAAACAGGAAATCATTGATAAAATCGGCGCAGGTTTTGTGCATTCCAGGTGCGGGGGAGAGTCTTTCCTTCGGCGATTTGCAGCTTGTATGTCCCTGGTTTCACTATAGCCGTGACGACGAAGGGTCCTTCCCAAGTAGGGGATAACTTGTCGCCCAGTGTTCCCTTCCCCGCCGCTTCCAATGTGCGGAGGACCAAGTCTCCCACGTTGATTGGTCGGGGCTTCATCTTGCGATTATAATAGCGGTTTGTGCGTTGCTGGTAGGCTGCAGTATGGAGAGAAACTTCTTCGCAGATCTCAGAGATTAAATCCAGATTGTCTCGGAGAGCGTCGTCATTCATCTGGAGGTTGAAGTTGGAAACCTGGGGGCTTGGAATTCGGATGTCGACCAGGATGATAACTTCAGTATCGTAATAGAGATTGTATGGCGTTTCTCTTGTGGGGGTTCTCTCCGTGGTCCGGTATGCCCATAGCACGTTGGGGAGTGTGTCGACCCACTGCCCCCAACGTCTTTAAGTCGCGCCTTTAGTCCCTTCAGAATGGTTTGATTGGTCACCTCGTCCTGCCCATTGGATTGGGGTGCGACACAGCCGTAGGCCTCAACTCGATCTTTAAGTCCTCGCATAGCTTAGTGAAAAACCTTCTTGTAAACTGAGTGTCACTGTCGGTGATGATAATTACTGGTATGCCAAAGCGGCAGACGATGTTCTTCCACACGAATTGCTTTGCATTCTCTTCAGTAATCTTGGCAAGAGGTTCCGCTTCTACCAACTTGGTGAAGTAGTCGATGGTCATGATGAGTAATTTCCTCTGTCCCGAGGCTTGGGTTAAAGGACCGAGAAGGTCAACCCCCCACTGTGTGAATGACCAAGCTTCTTGTAACGTGGTAAGGGCTACGGGAGGCTGTCGGGGAATGTTGGCGTGCAGCTGACAACTTTTGCACTTCTGGACGAAGTCTGTCGCTTCCTTTTTCATGGTGGACCAGTAGAAGCCTTGGCGTAGGATTTTACGGGCTAAGGCCTTTCCGCCCAAATGTTCTCCGCAAACTCCTCTATGGACCTCGCGGAGGGTATATTCGGTGTCAGCCTCCGCTAAACACTACAGGTAGGTTCCTGCGAAGGACCGCTTATAAAGTTCTCCGTTGATTAGTGTGAATGTGGCTGCCCTCATTCTCAGGCGACGGGCCTACTTCTGATCCTCTGGGAGCTGCTGGTTCTCCAAGTAGTCTACCAAGGGGGTGATCCATGACCTCTCCGATTCTACGATCTCTATCACCTCTCATGAACCCTGGATACTGGGAAAGGCAATTTCTTCAACTTGACGTCTTCTTGATTGATATCGAGAGGGAGATGTGGCAAGCTTTGACAGAGCGTCTGCTCGGCAGTTTTGCTCCCTAGGGATGTGGAGAATTTGGACTTGCGGTATCTGAAGTATGAGAGATTTCACCAGTTAGAGGTATTGGACAAGCTGCTCGCTCTTTGCTTCATAATCTCCTTCTACCTGAGAAACGATGAGCTGGAAATCAGAGTAGATTGTTAACTTCTTGGCACGGCAGTCAATGGTGAGCCTGAGTCCTGCAATTAAGGCCTTGTATTCTGCTATGTTGTTGGTGGCAGGAAACTTCAACCGGAGCCCGTATTCTAAAGTGACGAGTTATGGGCTTATGAGGAGCAGTCCGGCTCCGACGCCTTCTATTCCGGAAGCTCCGTCAACGTACATAGTCCATCCTTGCCCTGGCTCCGCCGGCACAACTTCTGGCTCCGTTGGCAAGGTATTTTCAACAACGAAGTCTTCTAAGACTTGTGATTTAATGACGGGACATGAAAGGAAGTGTATGTCAAATTCGCCTAGCTCGACCGCCCACTTGACCAGTCGGCCAGATGTCTCAGGCTTTTGAATAATGGCATGGAGAGGTATCTCAATCAATACTTTGATGGTATGGGCCTGGAAGTAGGGACAAAGCTTCCTTGCTGAGAAAATGAGTGATAAGGCTGTCTTATCTATGACCGGATACCGGGTTTCGGCGTCCGAGAGGATCTTGCTAAGGTAGTAGATGGGGCGTTGAATCCCTCCTTCATCTTTTACCAACACGGAGCTTAGTGCGGATGGCGTGATATCGAGATATAGAAAAAGAGTTTCTCCAGGGGCCTGATTTGATAACAGCGGAGGGGAGGCCAGGTACCGCTTTAGTGACTCGAACGCTGATTGACATTCGTCTGTCAACTAAAAACCTGTGGTTTTGTCCCCCCCTGAGAATCTTGAAGAAGGGGAGGTACTTATCTCCGCTCCGTGCCAAGAACCGAGAGAGAGCTGTGATTCTCCCGTTCAGCCGTTGCACTTCCTTAAGAGATCGAAGTGGCGACATGTCTTCCAGAGCCTTAATCTTCTCTGGGTTTGCCTCGATTCCACGCTGGGTTACCATGAATCCCAAGAATTTTCCTGATGTAACCCTGAATGTGCACTTAGTAGGGTTAAGCCTCGTGTCATACTGTCGAAGGATCTTAAAACACTTCTCGAGATCCTCCAAGTGATTTTCCTGATAGGTGCTTTTAACCAGCATATCATAAACGTATATCTCCATTGTCTTGCCGATAAGGTCCTTAAAAACCTTATTCATGAGCCGTTGGTAGGTAGATCTAGCGTTCTTGAGTCAAAAGGACATTACTTTGTAACAGTAAATACCTTTGTCAGTTCGGAAAGCCGTATGCACTTCGTCCGCAGGATTCATTCGAATTTGGTTGTACCCAGAGTAAGCGTCCATGAAGTTGAGGAGTCAGTGCCCGGCAGTTGAATCAACTAACTGATCAATTCTTGGAAGCGGGAAGCTGTCTTTGTGGTAATCCTGATTAAGGTTGATGTAATCTACGCACATTCTCCATTTTCCTGAGGATTTCTTTACTAGAACAACATTAGCCACCCAGGTTGGGTATTTTACTTCTCGGTTGAAATGGGCGCTAAGGAGCTTCTCTACTTCGTCTTCAATTGCCTGAAGACGTTCTGGAGCAAAGTTTCTCTTCTTCTGGATGACAGGTTTGCATGCTGGATTGAAGTTGAGAAAAAGAGTGCTGAATAATGAGAGGATCTACGTAAGGCATATCTTCCGGAGCCCAGGCGAAGATATCCTTGTTCCTCCAGAGATAGGCTGTCAGTTCTTCTTTCTCTCACTGTGGTAAGAGCGATCCGAGCTAGATGGTGCAAGCTGGGTTTGTTGGTGAAAGGAGGACTTCGATCGCCCCTTCCATAGGCATCCCTCGCCGCAATATCGCCTCATCGCGTAAATCGAAGTCGTCAATGTTTAACGTGGTGGCTTTGGTAGGTTGTGCTTGCTTGGAGTAGCAACTTTTGTCGGCCTCCTGATTGTCTCGTACAACTCCAATTCCTCCCGGAGTGGAGAACTTCATGGCAAGATAAGGAATCAAGGGGATAGCCTTGAAGATGGATTGGACAGGCCTCCCGAAAATGGCGTTGTATGTGGAACTCGAATCTACCACGACGAACTGGATTTTGTGTGTCATTTGCCTTGGAAATTCCCCCATGGTAACTGGGAGAGTGATCATTCCCAATACCTAGACTGGATGGTTGTCGAAATCGTAGACTGGTCCTGCCGCCTATGTTAGATGTTGCCTAGAGATGCACATGCTCTGGAGTATGGCGGAGAACAAGACATCGACTGAACTTCCATTGTCGACGAGGATTCGCTTGACATTATAACATGGATCTCCGATCCCAGCGCTGATTACCAGGGGGGTCTTGGTGAGGTGTTCGGAGCCCGGCAAGGTCTTCATCTCTGAAAGTTATGGTGGTGTCTTGCGTGCACTTCTTATCTTCATGGATGCCTCCTTGCACGCATATTGAGAGGATTTGAGCAGAGAGAACGGGTGATCCAGCGATGGTTTTGATGTTTCCGACCATCTGCCTACCATCTGCACTTCCTGGAGGGGCGTTTTGTTGATCTCTGGGAGGCCTAGGCGGGTCCTGCTGGTCCTTTACGCGTCCCTGCAAAAATCTTCCGAGAAGTCCTAAGCGGACAGGGCGCTCGATTTCTTACTTCAGGCGGGAATAGTCCTTAATGGTGTGTCTCGTGGTTCGATGAAACTCACAGTATTTGGACTGATCATTTCTGGGGTTGTGGACTGGTTGTTTGGGCCGCTGCAATGCTGGCTCACTTTGGATGGCATTGAGTACATTAGTGTGCGTGGTGTTGAGGGGAGTATAATCCCTGGGTGGTTGATCTCTTTGATGGTCTTGCCGGCGTTGCCTATTCGGGCGCTCTTCTCGGAATCTTCCTTCTTGAAGCTGAGGGGCCAACTCCTTTTCTCTCTTCAGCTTCTGGGTGCCATCAAACTGCTGGCAATGAGCTTCAATAGCTTCGTCAGCGGCAATCTGCGCCTCTACCCGATGCACGAGGTGATGTTTTAGTTGTCTACCTAAATCACATAGAGGGGGTGAATAGGTGAGGTCTGCGTCTTTTTGCGGAATAAAAATTTGAACGAACGAAGTGCAGAAAATAAGCACACACAACACATAGTACACCAGATCTATAGTGGTTCCCCAATCTTGGGTACGTCCACTCTCCACCTTACCGATCTAGCAATACACTAGACTCAACTACTTCACTATTTCCTCGGATTAAAAACCAATCATACAACTCAGAGCAACACCCCTATAACTAGATCCTCAAAACGGATTTACACTCGGAAGAAAACTTCCTACAAACTCGGAGACAAAATCTCCTACAAGAATAAAATTATTTTACAAAAAAATACACAAATTTGTCTTCACGGATCTGACAAAATCTTGGCTTCTTCCATCTTGAAAAATTGAAAAACCCTTTCAGAAAAGTCGTGGATGAAATCTGAGAACGCTTGGATCTGAGAACTTAGAATCACCACGATCAAGAAAGAGATTTGCAGCAGTCCAAATAGCTTGATCAATTGATTCTTCTTGTCTGAATCTTTTGGATCGAGAAGATCTGCGGCGATGAAGATGATGAACAGCGGCGGCGGTTCAGAATAAAAGCGATTCAGAATTCTTTTTCTCTCCCTATTAGGGTTAGTCTAATATGATTAGACCTTTTATAGGAATGTTCTAACGGTCATAATCATAAATGACATTACACATGGAGCAATAGTCATGGAGTTTAATTTGAAATCTGGTCCCATCAAACTTAACGAAATTTCAGAAAAAATGTCTGCATTACTCGAGTGGAATATGACTACTCGAGTAATCATTTTGACTTCTCAAGAAAAGGATGTAAAGTTCTCGAGAATAATTCTTAAAGAAAATCTGGAAATGACTTCTGGTTACTCGAGTAATAAAAATTGACTTCTCAAGAAGTAGCTGGACTTCTCGAGTACTAATGCTTCACTACTCGAGAACTAGATATACTTCTCGAGTACTCTACTTCTGTTACTCGAGACAAATATAAATTTCTTGAGTACTCGACTTCTGTTACTCGAGACAAAGTCTTGCACTACTCGAGTAATGAACTTAGCTACTCGAGTACTACACTTAGAAAAATATTGAACTAGACTTTTCTGATAACTCGAGAACCAGCAAAGATGTATTCGAGTACTAAGCAGCTTCTTGAGAACAAATTTCAAATCTTCTCGAGAACTACTTCAGTTACTCGAGTGTTAAACTTAGCCTACTCGAGAACTGATTATAACTCTACTCGAGTACTAAAGTTATTACTCGAGTAAAACACTTAGAAAAATTCTGCGTTCTGAAAATTTGATTTCTTCAAGGAAATCAGCAATCAGTCTTTCTCCTACAAGTTTAGTGCTTGAAAATGAAGTGTATCTCAATAGAGAGGCTACATATGAGTCAACACCATGGATCACAGAATGAGGAATTATATTGTATGGTCATGTATTTAGTGACTCATTGTAGACTGACATTGGTCTACACTTTGACAATTAAGTCCTACAAACACATAACTCAAACAAAACATCAAATAAAACTTAATTCATCTTAGTTTAACGGTGACTTCATACAAATCTAGGTTATTGTGGATACAATACCCAACAATCTCCCCATATTTGTAGAAATCAGAACCCTCTACACTAAGGTGAATTACATTAAAATAAACAAATAAAATGACTAGATAGCACAGTGATAATGAGAATAAAATGCTAAGAATTAAGAGAAAATCAGATCATCAAAATTAAAGATTTATATTTATATAGAATTGTTCATGAAATCCATTTCTACACAATCTCAAAATACAATCTAGAGCATTTACCATTCCTTGCCCTGATGTTGTTGATGTTGTCTTTCTTTCTTCTCTTGTTGTCTCCTCTGATAGCTGAAGGGTTTAGGATAATACTTTGGGGGTCTAGGAGGAGCATTTGGATTGTTCCTTCCATACTCTCTATCATAAATTTTTCTCTTAATTAAGGATTTCTCATACAGTTCCCACTCACGGGAGTTGTAATGAGTAGTCTTTCTTTCATTGTAGTCCATCACTAATTTGAGAGTATCAAGGATTAAAGACTTAGAAGTATGGCTCCAAATTTCAGCAAATTCCTGTGCTTTCCTCTTTTCAGCTTCTAGGTTTGGAATGGATTTGCTTGCAGAAGCTTAATCACCATACTTTCTTCTTTTAGGGATATGAATTTCAGGAGGTGCTTGATGAAGTACATCTGTCTGATCAGTTTCCCAAACCTGAGCATAGTTATCTGGAGGTGGTGCTTCTGAGCCTTCGGGTCTTGGAGAAAATGTTGGTTGTTGAACTGGAGGATGCTGAGCAATAAGATTCAGATGATGGGAAATCACATTTGGATCAGCTTGAAAATCAGAGAATATTTGATTATGCATCCACACAGCTGTATCATAAGTATGAAACTTTACAGTATCTATCTGATTTTGAACATCAGCATGAATCTCATTTAACTTTGCTTCCCATAGAGTTTTCATATTTGTGTCTGATTTTTCTAAGTATTCTTTTACGAATGTCTTCCCCTTTCTGACTTCTACAGAGAGGGTCCCTATAACATCTTCTTTAAACTTGCACACTTCTTCACAAGTCTTGAAGTTATGCTCTTGGGCTTTCTTTTCCAGATGGATTTGATTATTTACAAGAGTTACTAACTAGTCCATCACCTGACCAATGCTGGTTATGGTGTGGTTCAGTGCTTTCCCACCTAGTTGGAAAAGGTGTTTCAGCTCATCAATATTATGTTGAATTTCTGCAAATCTTCTGCTCATTTCTTTTGCTAGAGCAGTAACTTTGTCAGTGACAACTTTTAGAGATTCATCAAAATATTTTCTCTATTGTGAGAGCATTAACACTATCTTACCCAAGATGTCATCAGCAGCAGGAGGTTGGGAGGGAGTTTCAATTTGAGTAGCTGGAGGAGGAGGAGCAGTCCATGGAATAATTTCTTCAATTATTACTGAGCTCTTGACTCTTGTAGTGTGAATCAAAATATAACCTTCCTCACCAAGAATGGTGGGAAGATACAAATCCAAGCTCTTTAGGGGAGCTTCAGCTGGTTCTGGGGTGACTTCTTTCTCATCAGATATAAAAACTATTTCTTCTTCTTCTAAATTACCAGCAGGTGACTGGTGAATAGGGGATTATGGTTCAGAATGATGGTGAGAGGGTGATGGTTCTGGAGAAGGTTCTTGAGATGGAGATTTCTCTGGTTGGAAGGGGGGAAGAGGCTCTTTGAAAGACAATTCTTCTATCATCTGATTGATATCTTCCTCTGTAGAAAGAATGTTCTCTTGGACCTGAGCATCTGAGAGTGACTCTTCAGGGGTAGCAGGATGGAGTGCAATAGCAGGAGGAGGGGTAGAGACTCTTTCCTCTTGAATTGAAGGAGCAGGCTTCCCCTCAGCAGTTGCATTGGATGTGCCAACTACTGGTAGTAGAGAAGGAGAAGGAGTCCTATCCTCAATTTCTGGATGGTCATGAGCCTTAACAGCTTGGGCAGGATTCTTCAGTTTAAGTTCCCATCTTTGTATGGAAGAAACAGAGACTTTCTTCATGTGGTGAAGAGTTGTACCTTTTGATAAGTCAAAAATTTCTGGCTTAAACTCTTACAAAAGTAGAGATATAATCCTTGCATAGTTAGGAGCTTTGATACTCTCCTTTATCTTATCAAAAATCATCATTCCAAACTGAAATTTCTTCCTACATATAATTGTTGTCATTATATCAAATAAATTTGTAGAAATGATGCTTATAGCCGGTCTTACAAAGAAGAACTTTTCCAATAATATCAACAAGAAGTTTGCTCTCAGGATTTAGGTCAGGTTGACGAATAGAGCTAACACCGGCTGAAATTCCACAGAAACTACAGGCTCTGTCATAGTCCTCAACAGTTATGTCGTCTTCTTCTTCAATCACTTGTAGTCGAAGCGGTGTAGAAATAAATGTCTTAGAGAGTTTAATCTTAATACCTCAAACTCTTGTCTTGAGAATCTTTCCATTTCTCCTTACTTTTGCATTCTGAAAGAACTTTTCAACCTCTGGAAATAAAATTTTGCACGGTTGCTCTAAAACGAAGGATAATCCGGCGGTTTCCAGAAGTAGAAGAAGATTTTGAAAGTCGTTTGAAATCTCTGTAATCCCAGTCGAAACAAGTTCGCTTCCAATCCCTATCTTGGAAGTAGGAGCCATCAATCCAGAGAAGAGCGAGAATTTACTACGAGGAGATAATCAGCGGCAAGTTCTGCGACGGCGGCGAAAGGCGAAAAGTTTCTTTCTTTTCTCAAGAAAGGGTTTAGAGATCGAGTGATTTGGAGATTTCCGGACTTTTCTATTTATATAAATCTTAATTTATGATGATTAAGGAATTATTTAAAGTGACATACCTGAATATATGGTGGCATAACATCTGGTTGCGAATATCAAGATTTGAACTTGAAGACTAAAAGTTGCTTCAGATTTCTGATTTAGAAGGAATCTTCTGTCATTCATAACTTCTTCAGTACCTTCCATCAAGATGATAAGTGACTGCCATATTTCCTTAGCGGATTGACAGTGAATCAAATTTCGTAGCATAGAATCATCTACTGCACTTGCGATGATATTTTTAGTTTTCTTGTCTAAAGAGACAAGTGCAATCTCATCCTTATCAAGATCCATCAGTTTCTTAGGAACTTGCTTAGTTGAGTCAATGGTGGAGGTGGTCATAGGAACATAAGGTCCTTCTTCCACTATCAAAAAAATTCTAGGATCCACAGCTTCCATAAAGAACTTTATTCTTCTTTGTTGAGCATGTCAAGTTCTGTTTTGAAGAACGAGAACTTGACCTCGTCCAGCGGCTTCGTGAAAATGTCTGCAACCTTCCTATCAGTTGGGGCATACTGAAGGGTGATGTCTTCATGCTCCACATACTCCCTGATGAAGTGATACCTCAGCTCTATGTGCTTTGTCCGGCTGTGAGAGACTGAGTTTTTGGTGATTGCAATTGCACTAGAGGAGTCGCAAAACATGGAATATTTTGGAACTTCAAGTTGTAATCTTCAAACTGGTTCTTTATCCATAATAGATGTGCACAACAACTGCCTACAGAGATATACTCTGACTCGGTTGTTGAAATTGCGACACAGTTATGCTTCTTGCTACTCCAGAAATGAGCCTTCTTCCTAGGAATTAACAAGTCCCGGAAATGCTCTTCCTGTCATCTTTACTACCTGCAAAATCTACATATGAAAAACCAATTAGTTCGCTATCATTATTTCTTGGGTACCTTAAGTCAAAATTTGTTGTACCTTTAAGGTATCTCAAAATCTGCTTTGCAGCAGCGTAGTGAGATTTCTTACAGTTCACTTGAAATCTAACACATACACATGTTGAAAACATTATGTCAGGTCTACTAGCAGTAAGATAGAGTAAGGATCCAATTATGCTTCTGTACTTGGTTTCATCAAAAGGTTTTCATTTCTCATCCTTGTCCAGAGATATAGCTGAACCCATTAGAGTCCTCATAGAGGTTGCGTTCTCCATTCCGAATTTCGTAATTAACTCCTTGGTGAATTTCGTCTGAGAGATGAAAATTCCATCTTCAGATTATTTCACCTGAAGTCCTAAGAAATACTCCAGCTCTCTCATACTACTCATTTCAAACTTTCCTTGCATAAGTTTTGAAAACTTCTTGCAGAAGTTGTCGTTAGTAGAGCCAAAAATAATATCATCGACATAGATTTGCACTACCAAAATCTTGCCTTTTATTTCTCTAAGAAATAATGTCTTATCCATCTTTCCCCTTGTGAACTTATTCTCAAGAAGAAAGCTAGACAGCGTCTCATACCAAGCTCGAGGACCTTGTTTCAAACCATATATTGTCTTAAATAAAAGATAAACATGATCAAGAAAGTTAGAATCAACGAAACCTGGAGATTGTTCCACATACACTTTTTTCCTTTATGTTACCATTAAGGAAAGCTGACTCCACGTCCATCTGATCGACAGTGAAGCCCTTAAGTGCAGCATATGCTAGGAATAACCTGATTGCCTCCAGTCTTGCCACTAGAGCATATGTCTGGTCGAAGCCGATTCCCTCTTCTTGTCGGTATCCTTTAGTGACGAGTCTGACCTTGTTCTTTATGATTGTCCCATCCTCGTCCATCGTGTTCTTGTAGACCCACTTGGTTTTGATGACGTTCTTACCTTTTGCACGTGACATGCAGTGTTGACGGCTTCAGCCCAGAAATATTCTGGTAGTGAGATATCACTCAACATGGTTCTGTAGGCCTATATGAGTGTTCTATTCCTTCTCTCAGTAACTCTGTTCTGTTGAGGAGTACGAGGAGAGGAAAACTCATGAAAGATACCAAGACTTTCACAGAATTCTTTCATGGCCCAGACTTGAACTCTGTTCCATTGTCACTTCTTATTTTGACAACGGAGCAGCTGTATTAATTCTAGATTTACTTGACAAAATTTGTAAAGATATCAAAGGTATCTGACTTGTGTTTTAGAAAGAACACACACGTAAAGCGAGAGTATTCATCAACAATAACCAATGTATAATCCTTACCTCCCAAACTTCTAATTTGCAGTGGACCGAACAGGTCCATATGAAGTAGGTGTAAAAACCTATTAGAATCTTTGCCAATAATGCTTTTAAAGGTAGCCCTTATTTGCTTGCCTTTTACACATGCGTGAAAAGGTCTATCTTTAACGCACTTGACATTTGGGGCATCACGTACTAAATTCAGAAAAAATAATTTATTAATAGTTTTGAAATTTATATGTGCTAATCTCTTATATCATTGGTCACCAAAAGACGCACTATCTTTTTTCAAAAAGCACACTGGTGTCGAAGAGTCTATGCAAATAAAATTTAAACAAAAGATATTCCTACTACGAGTGCCTGATAAAATCGTTTCTAAATTATCAACCAATTTTATCAAACACTTGTCTGCATGAAATTCTATGATGTATCCTTTATCGCAGAGTTGGCTTATGCTTATGAGATTGTGTTTCAATCCTTCAACATAAGCCACATCGAAAAAGGATACACTACAATTGGTAATCATACTGTAGCCTTTTGTAATTACTCTGTCAGAACCTCCAAAGATGACCTTTGGTCCATTCGTGTCTGGAGAGTAATTCTGGAGAAGGCTTCTAGTCCCGGTTATATGCCGAGAGCATCCACTGTCCAAATACCAAATAGGATTTCTGGTGGCCTTTGGACATTCCTGCAAAAATTGAATCAAGTTGCCTTAGGAACCCAAACTTGTTTGGGTCCTTGGTCTCTAGTTAGCACACTCCCTCTACGAGTGTTAACATTATGAGTGGTCTTCCTCACATTATTAACTCGAGGAGTTACATAATTTCAGGGATTAAACCTACAATCTATTGCGAAGTGACCAACCTTGCCACAACACCAACAGTCAAATCTGTTGTATCTTTACCTAATGATCTCCTGCTTGACCTTTTGAGATTGTGGTCTAGCAGGGGCAGTAGAATTGGAAGTAGAAGCTTTATGGTGATGACATTCACATGACTTTTTCTCCAAAATAGGTTTTTCAACAACGGGTTTAGCTTTTGGTGCTTTCCTGATGTTATGACCATGATTGTAAGGTCTGTAGCTCTAAAGAGTGATCTCCTCATAAGGTGTCTTGAAGACACTCTCACCAAAGTTCCGAGGACGAGTCCATCCTTGGTACCGAGACTTGGGCTCTACATGAGTAGGCCTAACAAAGTGACCATAGGACGAGTCGAGATAAAACTCGTTCGCAGGAAAGATAACCTTTTTGAACGAAGTTTGTTCTTGAGGAGCTTTCCCCTTCTCCTTGGCTAGAGCTTTCTTAGCGGCCTTATTTCTCCTTTGGGCCTTGTTTCTCCTAAAAGATTTACTAAGGGATGTCACATGACCTAAACAAGCACCTTTGTCCTTAGCAGAGAATTCAGCAACAAGCGGAAGAACTGTCTTGAGCTTGGAGAAACTTTCAACAAGTTTCTTTTCAGGTGCAAGTTGTTCTTCCAATTCCTTGATGATTTTCTCCTTCAGATCTAGATGCTCAAGAGCCTTATTATATTCTTTCATTGCATTATGGAAGTCTTTCCTGAATGAGTCCATCATTACAATTTCCTCTCTCAGTTTGCTCTCTTCAGCCTTAAGAGATTTGATCTCCTTGGCTAGAGCTCTTGCGACTCTACAACATTTGTCGTAGGCTTTGATCAGCTCTTTATATTGAGACATGAGTTCAGACTCCTCATTAGAGGAACATTCCTCATAATCATGGTCAAATCATCAGATTCAGAAAGAGGGGTATGTGAATTTACCTTCCCAGTGAACTGAGGTTCTTCTTCTTCATCTGTCCGTGTCATGAGCCCAAAGTAGGCTTCCTCCTCATCACTAGACTCAAATGAGTCTGTGTCACTGAGGGTCTTGCCCTTCTTGGCTATCAGGCTTCTTTCGGTCTTCTTCTTATTGTAAGAATTTTTCTTTTTGGTCTTCTTTCGGTCTTCCTCTGATTCCAATTGATGTTTTAGTTGTCTACCTAAATCACCTAGAGGGAGGTGAATAGGTGAGGTCTGCGTCTTTTTGCGGAATAAAAATTTGAACAAACGAAGTGCAGAAAATAAACACACAAAACACAGAGTACACTAGATCTATAGTGGTTCCCCAATCTTGGGTACGTCCGCTCTCCATCTCACCGATCTAGTAATACGCTAGACTCGACTACTTCACTATTTCCTCGGATTGAAAAACAGTCCTATAACTCGGAGCAACGCCCCTACAACTCGATCTACAAAACGGATCTACACTCGGAAGAAAACTTCCTACAAACTCGGAGACAAAATCTCCTACAGGAATAAAGTTGATTTTCAAATAAATACACAAACTTGTCATCACAAATCTGGCAAAATCTCGGCTTCTTCCTTCTTGAAAAATTAAAAATTTCAGAAGAGTCGAGGAAGAAATCTGAGAACGCTTGGATCTGAGAACTTAGAATCACCACAATCAAGAAAAAGATTTGCAGAGGTCGAAATAGCTTGATCAGTTGATTCTTTTTGTCTGAATCTTTTGGATCGAGAAGATCTGCAGCGATGAAGATGATGAACAGTGGCGACGGTTCTTCCCGATTTAGAATGAATAAAACCGATTCAGAATTCTTTTTCTCTTTCTTTTAGGGTTAGTCGAATATGATTAGACCTTTTATAGGAATGATTTAACGGTCATAATCATAAATGACATTACACGTGGATCAATAGTCATGGAGTTTAATTTAAAATCTTATCCCATCAGACTTAACGAAATTTCAGAAAAATTGCCTGCATTACTCAAGTGGAATATGACTACTCGAGTAATCACTTTGACTTCTCGAGAAAAGGATGTAAAGTTCTCGAGAACAATCCTTAGAGAAAATCTGGAAATAACTTCTGGTTACTCGAGTAATAGAAATTGACTTCTCGAGAAGTAGCTGGACTTCTCGAGTACTAATGCTTCACTACTCGAGAACTAGATGTACTTCTCGAGTACTCTGCTTCTGTTACTCGTGACAAAGATAAATTTCTCGAGTACTTGACTTCTGTTACTCGAGACAAAGTCTTGTACTACTCGAGTAATGGCATTAGCTATTCGAGTACTAAACTTAGAAAAATATTGAACTAGACTTTTCTGATAACTCGAGAACCAGCAAAGATGTATTCGAGTACTAAGCAGCTTCTCAAAAACTATTTTCAAATCTTCTCGAGAACTACTTCAGTTACTCGAGTGCTAAACTTAGCCAACTTGAGAACTGACTATAACTCAACCCGAGTACTAAAGTTATTACTCGAGTAAAACACTTAGAAAAATTCTACTTTCTGAAAATTTGATTTCTTCAAGGAAATCAGCAACCAGTCTTTCTCATACAAGTTTAGTGCTTTAAAATGAAGTGTATCCCAATAGAGAGGCTACACATGAGTCAACACCATGGATCACACAATGAGGGATTACATTGTATGGTCTTGTGTTTGGTGACTCATTGTAGACTGACATTGATCTACACTTTAACAATTAAGTTCTGCAAACACATATCTCAAACAAAACATCAAATACAACTTAATTCATCTTAATTTAAGGGTGACTTCATACAAATCTAGGTTATTGTGGATACAATACCCAACACGAGGTCAAGATAACTGAGGAAAATTTCTCTCATCAGTGCTGAGTAGAAGCCGCTAGGGCAGAGGCCTCCAAGGAACACCCCCCAGCAGCAACTCGGGGTCGACCCCCGAAATTTGATGGGCTTCTGCAGTAAAACATCGAAAGAAGTCCTTCAGGGTCTCTCCTTCGTTCTGGCGGATTCCTGACAAGTGGGAGGGATCGCATACGATTCTGCAATTGGCGATGAACTGATCGACAAATTGCCTTGTCAGCTCTGTGAGGTTGGCAATGGTACCGGCCCTTAGCGAATGGAACCATGTTCGGGTCTTTCCTTTAAGAGTGGCTGGAAACACCTAGCAGAGTAACTGGTTTGGAGCATTGTAGATTCTCATAATGGTGGTGAAATGATTGACATGTTCTAGCGGATCATCGGTCACGTCAAATGTCTCAATGTTGGGGAGTTTGAATCTGTACGGGATTGGATGGTCGAGGATTTGTGGTGCCAAAGGGGAGCCTTGACAGAGCAGTCGGCGGGCGTGAATATCTCTTCTACCCGCCTGACAATATTCTTCAGCAATGACTTCTCGAATTTCTTCTCGAGTGATGGGGTTGCGATGGAGATGGTCTACTCTCTCCCTTCTCTAGGCGGGGTGAGTGGAACTTGCGGCTTTAGAATATTCTTCGGGTCCTTCTTGCCTTGAAGGAACTTCTTGGGCCCTGCTCTGATTCGGTTGTGACGGAGGATCATCTCTGTTTTATAGCGGGGGAGCAGGAGGTGCTCCCAGGTTTTGGAGCAGGGTGAGCATTTCAGTTTACTGCTCTTCCATCTGGCGAACACGCCCCTCCAGGGCGGCGACGGGGGCGAAAGCGGCTTCAACAGTCAGTGGCACGTCGACAAAAGAGTGGAAAAGTGCAGGCTCGGCGTGTCTGCCAAGGGCGGATCCTTCAGTGGTGTGGGCACTTCTCTTTGCCATTGAAGCAGAACTTGGAAGCGGCAATGTTGGTGATCTTGTATTCTGAAAGATGTTGGGTATCGTGTTCCCACAGACGGTGCCAAACTGTTGCGGACTAACTCGATGCCCTGGTCGGACCGGATTTACTTGGATCGTCTTAGCTTACGGAGCGGTCGAGCGCGCGCACAGTCAATGAAGATAAAAGGTTGACACAAGATGTGATGACGTGGAAAAACCCCTCAACAGGATAAAAAACTACGTGATCGGTTAGGTGTCGGTCAAAGTCTACTAGCTGCTTGCGGTTACAATGTGTTTGGAGAATCGGGGGGGACAGACCGCTCCCCGTTACAACTTCGGGGGTGAGAGAGAGATTTTAACTCCCAGCGGGCAACAGGCTGTGCCGCAGGAGCGACTTGGATGCTGGAATCTTAGAAGTGGTTCTGGTGCTCTAGAGTTTGGAGCGCAGCTTCGACGCTTGCCTGCTCGCAGTGGTCGTCTTCCTCCCTCTCCTGCTTGCTCCGGGACTTAGGTGTTTTCCTACTGGTGGCACACTGGTGGATCGAGATGGCTGAAGGATGATCCAAGGGAGGAGCCCGGCAGAGCTATCGCTTGAGGAAGAAGATGATCGGGAGTCAAAAAGTGAATTATAAGGAGGTCCTGAGGCTCCTTTTATAGCCTCCGGGAGAGGATTATGGTTGGCCTCACCACTAAATTGGTGGGTTAGTGGGTGGTTAACCCCCAGATCGGACGGCGAGGACAAACCAACATGATTGGAAGGAAGGCGAGTCGTCTACGGTGATGGGGCGGCTGGGCGGCGGAGGCGGCCGGCGGCAGCGACCTGGCCGGCGGTGGCAGCCCTGCCGGCGTCCAGGCCTGGCCGGCGGCCAGGCCGGTGGCAGCCTGACCGTCTGTGGCGGCTTGGCCGGCGGCCAGGCCGGTGGCGGCTTGACCATCTGTGGCGGCTTGGCCGACGACCGGCCAGCCAGGTTGGTGGCGGCCTGGCTGGCGGCCAGGCCGGCGGTGGCCTGGCTGGCTGAGGCTTGGTCGCGGCCTGCAGCGGCAAGGTCGGCGGCGGCGGCGGCTTGCCTGGCGGCGGCGGCGGGTGGCGGCGGCGCGGCTGGCGGCAGTTCTCCCCCAAAAGTGGGGTAATTTTGGTGGAGAGAGAGGGAGTAGGCCCTCCCCCCATGTTTTCCTCATCATGGGGAGTTCATGGGGGATGGAGGTTGACTTAGTCAACCCCATAATCCCCCATTTTAGGAGGAGATCATGGGGAATCCTTCTTATATATAGTGGTGTAACCCATCAATCACATATCCTTCAACCCAATAATCGAACTATCCATCATGCTTGTCTGTGGAAGTATAATCCTTGACATATATAGAGATGCGCATGTGTCTACATTATGCTCGTGAAATCTACTCCATGACGAGAATATTGATGACAATGGACAATTTTCACTAAGGCCTATTAGGACAAAGTGATTCCCATTTATGAAGCCAACACAAATTAATTTGGGCATTGGTGGTGGCACATAATGCAATGGAAGAAATGTAAAACACCGATCTTTGGTGGAGGCGGAAGAAACGGCGGAGGGGCACAGCCAGTCGTAGGCGTTGGCGGCGAGCGTTGAAGCAGCGGAATAACCGACCAAGGGGCACGACCAGATGGAAGCAGTGACGGCAAGCGTTGAAGCGGTCGAAGAAGCGGCGGAGGGGCACAACCAGACTGAAGCAATGGCGACCAGCAGAGGGGCACGACAAGGCGGAAGCAGCGACGGAGGGCGTCGAGAAAGCAGAAGACGTCGATCGCGGAACAGGCGGCATGCGTCAGGGATGGCGGCGATGAGAAAACGAGAAGCGTAGGAGGAGAACACCGAGAGAAAAATTTATTGAATAACAATCACACCTCTTATTACAGGGTCTCCAGTATATATATATATATATATACATAGGAGTTTCTTAACTGACAAGAAATTCCAGAAAAGGAAACTAAATAAAAATATTTATCATTTCCTAAATAACTAGATAACAAATATAAATAATATCCAGCTTTCCTAAAAACAATCTTCACACCCTTCCGCAAGCTGGAAGGTGGATGTCAAGCATTCCGAGCTTGGATTGTAATAGGTTGAAAGGTCCTGCAGCCAAGGGCTTTGTCAAGATATCTGCTATTTGTATTGTGCTGGAAATTGGTTGTAATTGAATGAGTCCTGATTGCACCTTTTCCCTAATTAAATGGCAGTCAATTTCTATATGCTTCGTCCTTTCGTGAAATACCGGATTTGTAGCTATTTGTATAGCAGATTGATTATCACAATGCATAATGACAGGAGTTGTATTTGTAATGTTGAAATCATGGAGCAAATATATTAGCCATTGCGCTTCACATGAGGCTTGAGCTAAAGCTCTGTACTCGGCTTCTGAGGATGAGCGGGAAATAGTCGGCTGTTTCTTCGATTTCCATGATACTGGAGATGATCCCAAGAAGAAACAATAACCTGTAACTGACCTCCTTGTGTCTATGCATCCTACCCAATCAGAATCACTAAATCCTTGGATTTTTACGTCTGTTGCAGCAGGGAAGAAAAGTGCTAGTGCAGGAGAAGATTTAATATATCTCAGAACTTTCAAAGCAGCATCATAATGAATTTTGGTTGGTGCATCGAGAAACTGACTCAAATGGTTCACGGCATAACTGATATCTGGATGGGTATGTGTTAGATAGAGCAATCTCCCAAGGAGTCTCCTGTAAATTGAGTTGTCATCAAGTAAAGCTCCAGATCCTTTATGGAGCTTAGTGTTACTTTCCATTGGTGTAGAACAAGGTTTAGCACCAAGTAAACCAGCATCCTCAAGCAGCTCTAGGGAATATTTCCGTTGGTAAAGAGCAATTCCATTTTTGTTTCGAGCTACCTCAAATCCTAGGAAGAATTTAAGAACTCCCAAATCTTTTATACTAGACTTGGTACGAAGCATTAGTTTTATGTTGTTGATTTCGTCAATGTCATTTCCAGCCAATACCAAATCATCTACATAAACAAGGATGACTGTAAAACTGTTGTTGCAAGTTTTTGTAAATAAGGAATAGTCTGCTTTGGACCTCTTCATCTAAAGTTCCATGTAGAAAAGCTGTATTTATATCTAACTGTTGAAGGTGCCAATGATTGGCTGATGCAAATGATAAGAGAACTCTTAAGGTAGTCATTTTTACAACTGGGCTGAAAGTTTCTGAATAATCAACTCCCGCTGTTTGGTTGTATCCTTTTGCAACTAACCGTGCCTCATGTCTTTCAATTGTGTCATCTGCATGATGTTTTGTTTTAAAAATCCACTTGCATCCTATAGCCTTGTACAACCCCGTATTCGCCGAGTAGGGCCCTCCCGGCAGGCGCAGAACCAGCTGTAGGTTTTTAAGCTTTTGAGAGATCTTACACTCTTGGTGGCCAATTTTGGCTTAACCTTGGAAATAGGAGGAAATATTTATCTCCCCAGGGCCCCCTTGAAGAGTCACGCAGGCCCTCTCGTCAGGTAGGCCCTCTCGTCAGGCAGGTCCTCTCGTCAGGTAGGCCCTCTCGTCAGGCAGGACCTCTCGTCAAGCAGGACCTCTCGTCAGGCAGGCCCTCTTGTAAGGCAGGACCTCTCGTCAGGCAGGACCTCTCGTCAGGCAGGACCTCTCGTCAGGCAGGACCTCTCGTCAGGTAGGCCCTCTCGTCAGGCAGGCCCTCTCGTCAGGCAGGACCTCTCGTCACGCAGGACCTCTCGTCAGGCAGGCCCTCTCGTCAGGCAGGAGCTCTCGTCGGGCAGGCCCTCTCGTCGGGCAGGCCCTCTCATCGGGCAGGCAGGCCCTCTCGTCAGGCAGGCCCTCTCGTCAGGCAGGCCCTCTCGTCAGGCAGGCCCTCTCGTCAAGCAGGCCCTCTCGTCAGGCAGGCCCTCTCGTCAGGCAGGACCTCTCGTCAGGCAGGACCTCTCGTCAGGCAGGACCTCTCGTCAGGCAGACCCTCTCGTCAGGCAGGCCCTCTCGTCAGGCAGGACCTCTCGTCAGGCAGGCCCTCTCGTCAGGCAGGCCCTCTCGTCAGGCAGGCCCTCTCGTCAGGCAGGCCCTCTCGTCAGGCAGGCCCTCTCGTCAGGCAGGCCCTCTCGTCAGGCAGGCCCTCTCGTCAGGCAGGACCTCTCGTCAGGCAGGACCTCTCGTCAGGCAGGCCCTCTCGTCAGGCAAGCCCTCTCGTCAGGCAGGCCCTCTCGTCAGGCAGGCCCTCTCGTCAGGCAGGCCCTCTCGTCAGGCAGGAGCTCTCGTCAGGCAGGAGCTCTCGTCAGGCAGGACCTCTCGTCAGGCAGGACCTCTCGTCAGGCAGGACCTCTCGTCAGGCAGGCCCTCTCGTCAGGCAGGCCCTCTCGTCAGGCAGGCCCTCTCGTCAGGCAGGCCCTCTCGTCAGGCAGGTCCTCTCGTCAGGTAGGTCCTCTCGTCAGGCAGGCCCTCTCGTCAGGCAGGTCCTCTCGTCAGGCAGACCGCAGACTGTCTCGTCTCGCAAGCCTCCTGCTCGCCCAGGCCGCCCCTCGCTTCTCGCATAACCGCCAGCTCGCCTGACCTGTTTTTACCGTTGTGCCCTTGAGGGGGGATTACCTCTCTACCCCCCGATGTGGTGTTTTCCTATTGGCTTGAGGCTTATTTGCATTAGGGGTATTTTGGTCATTTTGACCCCAAGACTTGGAAAAACTATAAATAGACCCCCTTAGGTGCCTTTGGAGAGGATGAGATTTCCTTACCTCCTCCTCCCTTAGCTTCTTCTTGGTAGAGTAGAGAGAGCTCTCCAAGGCGCCCAGCCTAGCCCTTTGGTGAGGGAGGGGAAGGGTTCCTGTGACCTTCCGGGTGTGTGGTGGGACCTCCGCGCTAGTGTCGAGGGTCTGTTCGTAGTTTCCTAAGTCTTCATCCCGTGACGTTCCCCTGAGTGTAGTAGGTGTGAGGTCACCTCTCTTTTGGGACCCCGAACTC
Source organism: Platanthera zijinensis (assembly GCA_039513925.1). NCBI lineage: Eukaryota > Viridiplantae > Streptophyta > Magnoliopsida > Asparagales > Orchidaceae > Platanthera > Platanthera zijinensis. Next base: position 13,407,020 of record CM077085.1, read on the forward strand.
CACGAGAGACCAGTTTTTGGTTTCAACATTTTGGTGCGGTGAGCGTGGAGAGTGACCAAAACAGAAGATCTCGGGAGAGTGTCATGGCTGGAGATCAGGGAGGTAGTGATGACCTCGGTGGTCTCCCCAACCCAGGACCCTTCGTAGAAAGGTAAGAGTTCATGACTTCCATCTCTGGCATCATGGAGATATTGCGAAGCATTGCCCCTCGGGCTGGCAGCTCAGCCCCCACCCCCTAGGGACCGGCTCCCGGGGACCTCAGCGAGCTGACTCCCAGTGGTACAAGCGAGATCACCCCAGTAGGGGGAGAAGGAAGTGCACCAGGTAGGCGACCTGGGAAGGAAAGAATGGGAGAGGGGGTCGAGCGAGACCTCCCCGTCCGGGAGCTATTCCCCAGCCCATCGAGTGCTCGCCCTTTAGGCGGTCAGGTCGCGCCAGTAGAAACCGCAATACCACCCCTCAGGGGGTCACCCTTCAGCGAGCTGATCCTCTCAGCTCCCGTTCCCGAGGGGTTCAGGGAACTTGACAAGGCATACTATACCGGGAGGGATGACCCCATCCAGCACTTGCAGTGGTTTGAGGATGTTGTCTCCATCCTGCCAATGACGGACGCCTTCAAGTGCCGTCTATTTGCGATCACCTTAAAAGAGAAGGCGAGAGACTGGTTCCATCAACTCCCTCCAAGGTCCATCTTCGGGTTCGAAGACTTGAGCCGGAGCTTTCAGATTCGCTTCTCCACCTCCAAGAAGAGGAAGAAGAGTCCTGAGTCCCTCTTCCTGATAAAGCAAAGGGACGAGGAGTCGCTGGCCCACTACGTTGACAGGTTCCAGGAGGAGGTCCTTGACATCCAAGAGGTGTCAGGTTATGCCCTCCAGATGGCGTTCACGGTGGGGTTGCGCGAAGGGTTCTTCAAGATGAGCTTGACCCGTAAGACCCCCTTTTCCTTCGAGGAGCTGATGGAACGGGCGACAGAGGAGATAGCCATGGAGGCAGCCAACCCGGCCTTTATGAAGAAGTTGGAAAAATTGACGGAGGTGGAGTCAAGAGAGCAAGGTGGCTTAAGGCACCAGGAAGGAAGGCGGAGAGAGGAGCAGAGAGCCCAGGTGTTCCCGAGACCGGAGGGTCCGGAGCCAGGCTGGAGGCAACAGGGAGGACCTACCCATGATCCAGGAAGAGCTCTCATCCAGGATGGGGGGAACTTTTACGGGGGCCAGGGAGGTTCAACTTCCAGAGGCAAGCCCCGAGACAGCTTCTACCCCCACCACAGCAAGCCTTGGCAATAGGTGAAGGAAGAAGAGGCAACATGAGAGATCGCCGGACCCGCCGAAGGGGGGAGGAGGAGCGTTGTTGTACTGTGACTTCCACCAAACGGAGGGTCACGCCACGGCTACCTGCCCTGAGTTCCTGGAGGTGAGGGGAGCGGAAGCTCCAGCCCAGCAACAGCCACCAGAGCGGGTTGAAGCTCTGCCCCAAGACAGAGGAGATGGAGAAGATCAGGGAGAGCCTGAGCAGGATGGAGGTGTCTAGTGGGATGGAATCCGAGGATGACCACCATGCCCAGATCCCCTGAAGAAGCTTCGCCTCGACGGAGTCATGTACCTTTTTCTTATGTTGTAATGAGTCCAGCTCCCGACAAGCTGAGTCGAGGGGGGGGGGGGTCATGTAACCCATCTTTTTCCCCCTTTTGAGGATGTTGGAATTGAAAAAGAGTAGGTGACATGCCAAATCCCACCCCCCGAGAGGACCTCCTCATGTAAGGCTCTCACTAGCTGGATGGGTCGAGGGTACCTCGGGGAACCCAGTTCCTTTGCTCCGATGACAATCCCGCTGCCAGGCTCCCGCTAGCTGGTAGGTCCGGTGGTACCTCTCGTGGAAGCCCAGTTCCTTTGCTCCGATGATGGTCCCGCTGTCAGGCTCCCTCTAGCTGGCAGGCCCGGTGGTACCTCTCGTGGTAGCCTAGTCCCTTTGCTCGGATGACGGTCCCGCTGCCAAGCTCCCTCTAGCTGGCAGGCCCGGTGGTACCTCTCGTGGTAGCCTAGTCCCTTTGCTCCGATGATGGTCCCGCTGCTAGGCTCCCGCTAGCTGGTATGTCCGGTGGTACCTCTCGTGGAAGCCCAGTTCCCTTGCTCCGATGATGGTCCCGCTGTCATGCTCCCGCTAGCTGGTAGGTCCGGTGGTACCTCTCGTGGAAGCCCAGTTCCTTTGCTCCGATGATGGTCCCGCTGCCAGGCTCCCTCTAGCTGGCAGGCCCGGTGGAACCTCTCGTGGTAGCCTAGTCCCTTTGCTCCGATGACGGTCCCGCTGCCAGGCTCCCTCTAGCTGGCAGGCCCGGTGGTACCTCTCGCGGTAGCCTTATCCCTTTTCTCCGATGACGGTCCCGCTGTCAGGCTCCCGCTAGCTGGTAGGTCAGGTGGTACCTCTCGTGGAAGCCCAGTTACTTTGCTCCGATGATGGTCCCGCTGCCAGGCTCCCGCTAGCTGGTAGGTCCGGTGGTACCTCTCGTGGAAGCCCAGTTCCTTTGCTCTGATGATGGTCCCGCTGCCAGGCTCCCTCTAGCTGGCAGGCCCGATGGTACCTCTCGTGGTAGTCTAGTCCCTTTGCTCCGATGACGGTCCCGCTGCCAGGCTCCCTCTAGCTGGCAGGCCCGGTGGTACCTCTCGTGGTAGCCTAGTCCCCTTGCTCCGATGATGGTCTCGCTGCCAGGCTCCCGCTAGCTGGTAGGTCCAGTGGTACCTCTCGTGGAAGCCCAGTTCCCTTGCTCTGATGACGGTCCCGCTGCTAGGCTCCCGCTAGCTAGTAGGTCCGGTGGTACCTCTCGTGGAAGCCCAGTTCCCTTGCTCCGATGACGGTCCCCCTGCCAGGCTCCCGCTAGCTGGCAGGTCCGGTGGTACCTCTCGTGGTAGCCTAGTCCCTTTGCTCCGATGACGGTCCCGCTGTCAGGCTCCCTCTACCTGGCAGGCCCGGTAGTACCTCTCGTGGTAGCCCAGTTCTCTTGCTCCGATGACGGTCCCATTGTCAGGCTCCCTCTAGCTGGCAGGTCCAGTGGTACCTCTCGTAGTAGCCCAGTTCTTTTCCCCGAGGTGGTCTCGTCACCTAGGCTCTCATTAGCTGGTCTGGCAGGTTGACCCCGTGAGGAGGCCAAGTGATTTTCACCCCCAAGAATACCACTCAGCGAATACGTTGGGTTGGATGTTCTTTCCGAGCTTGTGTCAAGCTCGAAAAGAGCGGGGATTGTGTAAACCCCGTATTCGCCGAGTAGGGCCCTCTCGGCAAGCGCAGAACCAGCTGTAGGTTTTTAAGCTTTTGAGAGATCTTACACTCTTGGTGGCCAATTTTGGCTTAACCTTGGAAATAGGAGGAAATATTTATCTCCCCAGGGCCCCCTTGAAGAGTCACGCAGGCCCACTCGTCAGGTAGGCCCTCTCGTCAGGCAGGTCCTCTCATCAGGTAGGCCCTCTCGTTAGGCAGGACCTCTCGTCAGGCAGGACCTCTCATCAGGCAGGCCCTCTTGTCAGGCAGGCCTTCTCGTCAGGCAGGACCTCTCGTCACGCAGGACCTCTCGTCAGGTAGGCCCTCTCGTCAGGCATGCCCTCTCGTCAAGCAAGACCTCTCGTCAGGCAGGACCTCTCGTCACGCAGGACCTCTCGTTAGGCAGGACCTCTCGTCAGGCAGGCCCTCTCGTCAGGCAGGCCCTCTCGTCAGGCAGGCCCTCTCGTCAGGCAGGCCCTCTCGTCACCCTCTCGTCAGGCAGGCCCTCTCGTCAGGCAGGCCCTCTCGTCAGGCAGGTCCTCTCGTCAGGCAGGCCCTCTCGTCAGGCAGGTCCTCTCGTCAGGCAGACCGCAGACTGTCTAGTCTCGCAAGCCTCCTGTTCGCCCAGGCCGCCCCTCGCTTCTCGCATAACCGCCAGCTCGCCCGACCTGTTTTTACCGTTGTGCCCTTAAGGGGGGATTACCTCTCTACCCCCCCGATGTGGTGTTTTCCTATTGGCTTGAGGCTTATTTGCCTTAGGGGCATTTTGGTCATTTTGACCCCGAGACTTGGAAAAACTATAAATAGACCCCCTTGGGTGCCTTTGGAGAGGATGAGATTTCCTTACCTCCTCCTCCCTTAGCTTCTTCTTGGTAGAGTAGAGAGAGCTCTCCAAGGCGCCCAGCCTAGCCCTTTGGTGAGGGAGGGGAAGGGTTCATGTGACCTTCCGGGTGTGTGGTGGGACCTCCGCGCTAGTGTCGAGTGTCTGTTCATAGTTTCCTAAGTCTTCATCCCGTGACGTTCCCCCGAGTGTAGTAGGTGTGAGGTCACCCCTCTTTTGGGACCCCGAACTCCATGAGAGACCAGTTTTTGGTTTCAACAAGCCTTTTTGTTGGGAGGAAGGCAAGTCAATTCCCATGTGTTGTTATCAATCAGAGCGTTCAATTCTACTTGAATAGCATCTCTCCAATGTTGTTGTGAAATGACTTCAGTATAGGTTTTTGGTTCATTTGAGGTGGAGATAGACAAAGAGAAATCTCTCTGGTTTGAGGAGAGATTTCGATATGAAATATTTTTTGAGAGAGGGTACCTGGTGCTAGGAGATGTTGGCTTGGCTATTGAGCTAGCTATATTACAATGATAGTCCTTCAAGTAGGTAGGAGCCCGTCGGTTTCTTTGAGACCGTCTAGGAGTATCAGTAGTATGTGTTTCAATAGAGGGAATTAGAGGATTTGTAGGGAAAATTGTGCAGGTGAAAAAATTCCTCCCATATCATCACAGTCAAATAGGAAATTAGAATCATAAATGGGTAAAGCAATATTAGGTTCTGGCTGAGAAGTATCAGGAATGGATGTTTGTGTGAAAGGGAAGATATGCTCATAGAAGCAAACATTTCTGGAGATGAAGGTTTCGTTTGTTTTGAGATCAAACAAGATTGAGCTTTTAGTCCCCGTCTTATATTCTAGGAAAACACTTTTTCGTGCTCGTGGATCAAGTTTCTGTCTATGGGCCAACAGAGTGGAAGCATAGGCAAGGCACCCAAAAACCTTGACGTTGAGTAAATCTGGAAGTTGTGCATGTAGGACTTCAAATAGTCAATGGTTATGTAAAAGGGGAGTAGGTTGTCGATTGATAAGATATATAGCATGGGAAACAACATAATTCCAAAAAACTTTTGGTAAATTGGATTGGAACATAAGAGCTCGGGTAGTACCAAGAATATGTTGATGTTTGCGTTCAACGATGTCATTTTGTTGTGGTGTCTCAACACAGGTGGTTTGATGGACTATCCCGCGTGATGCATAAAAGTCAGGTAAGTGAAATTCAAGGTCATTATCAGATCTCAAGATTTTGACCCTTTTGTTGAATTGAGTTTCAACAAGGGTGATGAAGTTTTTTAAATGAGCTTGAGTTTCTGACTTGAGTTTCATAACCATAGCCCATATGTGCCTTGATTTATCATCCACAATGGTGAGGAAGTATTTATGATCAATTATGGAAGGTATGGAGAGGGGTCCCCAAATATCAACATGTATTAAATCAAAAAATTCAGCAGAGCAAGTCAAACTATCAGCAAAAGGAAGTTTCTTTTGTTTGGACAAATGACAAGCATCGCAGGGGTTTTTATTCTTGATACAAGTAATGAAAGGAAATTGTTTTTGCATATGCAATAATTTTTCATAAAAAAGGTGACCAAGTCTAGAGTGCCAGAGGTTACAATCATGTGTAGAAAAATGATTTATTGAACGGAAAGCACAAACTGGCAAGCTGGTGGACTTCATTGTATATAGGCCATGCGTCATATCAGCTGCACCAATCATCTTCAAAGTGTCGAGGTCCTGTATGAGACATGGGGTAGGAAGAAACTTTAGTTGGCAATGTAGGATAGATGTTAATTTCGAAACTGAAATCAGATTAAAAAGAAAATATGGTATATACAGGACATTAGTGAGGTAGAAATGAGTAGAGAAGAGGACGGTTCTGAGATGGTTGTGGTGACCATATGCCCATTGGGTAATTTTACACGAAGGGGATTGATTTTTCTGTAACTTTGGAAGTGTGATAGTGAATTACACACATGATTTGTTGCCCCCGTATCAACAATCCATGAAGTAGCCGTCTGGTTACCAGGAAACCGAGAGAAATTTTTTATTGAATAACAATCACACCTCTTATTACAGGGTCTCCAGTATATATATATATATATATATATATATATATATATATATATATATATATATATATATATATATATATATACGAGCATCTACGCACGGGCTCCGCCCGTGCTCGATGCTCTCCGCATCGACAGTACCACAGCTGCAGCGGTCCGTCCGACCAAACTCACCCATCACCGACTTTCCATGCTCTCATACGATGTCCGGCTTCATCCAGGGAGGCTTCACCCGCCAGTGATCAAACTTCAGCCATGCTGAATGCTGCAATCGTTCTTACGCCGCATAGAAGCAAGTCTCACCCGCTTCGACACTATTCACCAGCTTGACCTGTACCCGTCAGTCACGTCCCCCAAAACGCATATACAAATTGCTCCCTCTACGACACTCGATCATTTGATACTACAGAGGCCCCGTACCCTCCTCGACTGTACCCCCACCTCTACAATGCCCCGCCGCAACGACATTTCTGCAACTCGCATATCTTAGTGCACACGATAAAGTAAGTACAGGAAGGCCATCAGGGACAGGGGTAGTGTGCACGGGCGATTGCGAGTTGCAGAAGTGTCGTTGTGGCGGGGCATTGTAGAGGTGGGGGTACAGTCGAGGAGGGTACGGGGCCTCTGTAGTATCAAATGATCGAGTGTCGTAGAGGGAGCAATTTGTATATGCGTTTTGGGGGACGTGACTGACGGGTACAGGTCAAGCTGGTGAATAGTGTCGAAGCGGGTGAGACTTGCTTCTATGCGGCGTAAGAACGATTGCAGCATTCAGCATGGCTGAAGTTTGATCACTGGCGGGTGAAGCCTCCCTGGATGAAGCCGGACATCGTATGAGAGCATGGAAAGTCGGTGATGGGTGAGTTTGGTCGGACGGACCGCTGCAGCTGTGGTACTGTCGATGCGGAGAGCATCGAGCACGGGCGGAGCCCGTGCGTAGATGCTCGTTTTCTCACGTAGACGGTAATAATTGAGCAGTGAAAAAAGCTGTGGACGGGGGGTTGCAAGCTGCAGAAGTGTAGTCGCGCGGGGACATTGTTGAGGCGTGGGTCATGTCGTCTAGGTCACGGGGGATCCAAGTGCCGTATCATTTGATCGAGTGTCGGAGAGGTGTTGATTTTGCATATGTGCTATGGGGAGCCCAAGTGACGGATATGGGGTAATTTGGAGTCCGATATACTCTGTAACTGTTCACCATACATGTAGTACTATATTTTGAAGAGCGAAGTAATTCTCACTACAAATAGAAGATTTACTTTGTAACTGTACGACGCAATGTTCTGTAAAGAGAAAATGTTATAGCTATCACTTTGGGCATGTTGATGTTTGTAGGCATAGTATTGAGAAGTATAAACGCTTAAAAGTAAGAGTCATAAGTAAATCTTAGTGTTATTATGTTATTATGAAGCAGATAAGCTGAATATTTACATGTCATAATAATAGAAAGAACATTACACAAAGCGTTTATATAAATGTCTGCTGGAGGAAGTACGTGGAAGTTTGAGGATGAAATAAAATATATGAGTTTCGTAGTTTGTTTTATATAAAGCATTATTCAGAGATTACATTGGTTACGTATAAATATCACATACATAACACATAAGTGGAAGTGTACTTTGAAGTCGTCAGCAGTCACAACAGTTGTTGATGGAGTAGCTTCTTTAGTGATCTCGGGCGACCCTGCATTTGGTCATGATGTAAAGCGGTAGTAGTCATGCGAACATGTTAATTGAGTAGTGGAAGTAGTATGTGTTCTGAAGTGAATATTATGATTTATGTGTTACCTGGCTATCATTGTGAACACGTAATTCCATTCTTCTTGTGGCGTCAGACCACGGGGCACAGGTGGAATACGTAAGCGCAGACCTGGAATTTGATTTCGCGGGAAATCCGACCACCTAGTTGTGGTTGGTGGGTAAAGTTCATCATAGTAATTGTCGTCAGAGTCTGTAGAAGTGTTGTTGATACAATAAGTTGCAAAACAAATGATGTCATATATATTTTGAAATGTTTGGGCAGAATAAAACTATACGGACGTTGTTTGAATGGCTTACCAGTGTTAATGGTGGAGTTGTTATGTAATTGTACCTGCGGATCTGATGAATGGTTGTTTGGCATCTGAACATTATTAAAATCCGTTAAGACAATATCAGTACATATAAAGTAAAACAGTAGATCAGCGTCATGAAAACATACAGAATATTTATGACGGAGGCATGTATATGTTGTACTTAGAGTAATAAAGTTTATAGATGGATTGCAGAGCAGTCATGGGGAGTGCGCAGACAGTTAATGCACGCACAATGTTTTTGTGTACAAACGTTGTCTATGATCGCAGCATACGCATGTTGTGTGCTAAAATTTGAGCTGTACACGATAATTTTGATATACAATGTCATGTGCATGAGACCGCTGGACTAAATTGCTTGTCAAACCTGTAAGCGTTACACTGTAATGGTTAATGCAATGAAAGAGTAATTTGTTAAGAAACTAAGTTGAATTTGAGGAGAAAAAAATGCACCTGCACAATAACTTTGGATAGGAGTTCTTTGAAGACCACATTTGTTGTATATGTACCAGATCTTGATGGTAATGACCCATCTTTTACTAAAACTTTTGTATTGGCTGCACGGACTCCTCTTGACAGAGCAACATAAAGTTGGCCATGAGTGAAAACAGGAGAGGGCAGGTACAGGCCAACATGTTTAATTGTTTGACCTTGAGCTTTGTTTATTGTTATTGCGAAGCTTAACCGAACTGGAAACTGCTTTCGAGTTAGCTCAAATGGCATATTACAATCTCCAGCATTTTTTAGTGGTATGCGGGGAAGGAAGACAGATTTTCCCTTGTGTTCTCCTGTCAGTATTTCAGCTTCAATAATAATTCTGGAGAAATGACGGCAAAGCAGACGTGACCCATTACATAAGCCGATTCGCGGATTTAAATTCCTCAACAGCATGATTGGCGTGTCCTTTTTTAAACAGAGTTTATGCGGAGGCAGTGTGCCTGCTGATATGCTATTAAGAAACTCCTGTGGGTATAAATTAAATCTATCATCATCAACTGAGTCAAATGAGTAGTATGTCATCTCTTCTCCACAGAGTAGATGAAGGCATTTCTCATTTAGTAAGGAAACATCGTCATTTAATGTAGTCAGTAATGCTCTGTCCTCCCAATATTCCGAGATTGTAGCACTGGATTTAATATCAGGGAAGACTGTGTTTATAAGGACAGTGATTGAATGTTCTCCTTCCCAGGGAATAATCATTGAAGTTGGAATCTGAACCATGTCATGATCATATGTATACTCGTCCCCATTGCCTATTCTAAGTAAATATTCTGAGAAATCTCGATCACCAAAAGCACGCATATTTTCAGTTAATGAAAGTAACTGTACAGTTGACCACAGAGGTGACGCAACTATGCTGGCGTTGATAATTTGAAATTTTGTGCCATTAACTAAAACTGGCGGAACTTGTCTAAAATCTCCTCCCATAATAACAACTTTACCACCAAATGGTTCTGAGGTATTAAGCATATCTTGCAATGAGCGATCAACGGCCTCAAATACATGTCTGTGCGACATTGGAGCCTCATCCCACAATATGGCAGAGCAATGTTGTATAAGTTTATGTATTTCAGACATCTTAGCAAATTTACAGAATGAACCTGCTTCCACAGGAATTGGAATTTTAAATCTGAGATGTGCAGTAGTTCCACCTGGAAGAAGAGTTGCAGCTATCCCTGATGATGCTGTTGCAAGCACAATATGTCCATCATGACGTAAATGAGCAAGTATTGACTTATATAAGAACGTTTTGCCACTACCACCAGGGCCATCTATAAAGTAAATACCTCCTTTACGCTGTCTAATAGATTCTATAATAGTCTGGAAAGCGTAGTATTGAGCAGGATTTAACAATGAAACAGATGCAAGCGCTGTATCTGAGACCGGTATTGAGAGTTCATCTTCAATTAAGCTTGAGATGTTGTTATGATATCTAAAATTTTCTGACATCCGAGGAATATCAAAATCTGTAATACTTCGACTATGTTGCTGAAGAGTAGAGTCTATGTCAGTAAGGAGTCTATTCATGATATATTGATCACTGATCCAAGGCGATGAGATATAGTCATCACTCATTGAACTGTAGTTATCATTCCATAGTTGTCTAACTTCAGTTGGTGTGCAGAAAAGTAAAATTGTTGTAAACAAATTTCGCAGTGCATGTGGTAGCTGGAATTCTCTTGCCTCACGCATACAATTATGTAGATTATTGTCTTGTTCGAGAAGACCACCATGTTCAGCTGCTTCTTTAAATGTAGTGTATGTAATGTTATTCACTGTTCTCAGATGCTCAAAGGATCGTGGAGCTCGAATATGAGCCAACAGAAGACGCAAATAATATCTTTCTCCTTCTAAAGGATTTACCGAGTACATTCGAGCAACAACTTTCAGTCTCCGTTTTCTTTTGCTCCATGTTTTGGATGTTAGATTCCATCTGTAATGTTTTGGAAACTCGGTATACAAATAATTACGATGTTCTTCTTCTGTGTCGTAGACGCTGAAAAACTGAGTTAACATTGTGCGTGAGTTCCGTTCGTTAGCCAAAATATCGTCGACGTCATCAGATGTCCGGAAATGCACCTGGTGTTTATTAGGTAAATGTATTTGTAATCGAGTAACTGATGGAAATGTTTGGTACATCGAGAATTTAAATATTTTCCAGAAGGCTTCCTGTGGACAAATCCATCGACCACTGACATATTGTGAAAGCTCATTCTGATCTGAGAAAGGTTGAATCTGAAAGGCAACAGAATCTGGACCCTTATGAATGTACTTATATAGATATTTTATGCTTTTAATACTGCTGCATATTTCTACATTAATATGACAATTATATTTTAACAGAAGCCATGGGTTATATGGAACAACCCATCGATTGTCAATAGCAAAGTCTTGTGCTCGATGTAATCTAAATGATCGTCCATTGTCCCGACGTCTGTAGATTGGATAAGAGTCTGCACCCTGTACAGTTGTCTCTGCAAAGATCTTTGGATAACCTTTTTTACAGGCACCATGTTTCATGCATGGTGCATGAGAGTTTATGTGTGCGCATGGCCCATGAATCATATGACGAATAACAGCATTGTATAATTCTGGTTCATCCTCAATATGAGGAAGTTCTGCTCTAACAATCTTATCGTAATCATCAGGAGTATTTACTTTATCACGCGGATCGAAAATAACCAGCATATGAACGTGAGGTAGGCCTCTTTTCTGAAATTCTATTACGTGGACGTGACTAATAGTTGTGCCCAAAACATTGTTATGAAAAATGTCTTCTTTCAATTTTTGGTATTTTGCATGGAATATTCGCGAAACTATATCTGGACGGTCTTGAGCTGTTTGTCCAGAGTAAAGAGCATCAGTGATTTCAGGCCATAAAGCGTTGCATGTCATTGTTACAAATACGTCGGGTCTACCATACTGCTGCACAACGGCCATTGCGTCTTGATAACGTTGGTACATGTCGCGAGGACTCCCAATAAAAGATGATGGTAAGATGACGCGTTGACCAATATTAGCTGGAGTAGTAGGACATAGTGTTAAATTGAGAAGCGGAAGGACTTTGATTGCAAACATATAAAAATTATGAACTAATTGTTTTTTGGCACCTGCACTATGTTCTCCAGCATTAAGACAGTCTTGTAATCCAGTGTAAAGTTCAGAACGAATAGTTTTCTGGTTATTTTTTATCCAACGCAGTTTTTGAGTCTCAATTTTAATGTAATTATCAACCACATATTGCTGTAGTAGTCTACATCCATGTAGGGGCAATGATAGAGGTGGTTGACGATCCTACAGTATAATCATGATAATGTGAAATAGCTTATCAATAAAAGTAGCATGTGTGGAAGAAGTAGAATCGAAATACATATTACCTGGAGTACGTATGAGTAGTAGTCGCAACAGCTAACATGACGATGATTTAATCCTTTGTATTCAGCTAACCAACCATAGGTACCATATGGAAGGAGTAACGGATACTGAAGTGGGTCATAGAAACCCGCATATTCTTGAATAGTACCCAAATTGCCTTCAACTGTCTCAACAATTATATGGCGTTCATTTGATTCAAGATACTCTTCAGACCCAACAATTATAGCTGCAACCTGCGACGCAGATGGTAATGTGTATTGGTGGCCCAAAGCAGGTTTCTCCTTAATTATAAGCCTGCATCTGTTCATATTCTCATGTTGAGATATACGCCGGAACATTAGCACAAAGGGGTTATGTCTATCCAAGATTGACCCAATTTTTTGTAGTAGTGTTCGGTCTAAATCAGCATTCTCTTGCAAACGATAATCAACCTCATGCTCTGTGTCATATATGTAGAGTTGAAGGTACCTAGGGCGTGAGTTTGCAGAAGGTAGCAGAGGACCAATTCGGTGATATATTGATCCGTGAGCTCGAAATGTGTACACTGCATGTTGATCCGCTGCTAAAGACGCATCTAGAACCACACCCATTGAAGTGAAAGAGAAAACATGGTTATATGAACGAATGTATCTCCTGAAGTGATGGCTCTCAGCAGAGTCACTAATAAATAAATTATATAGTTCTGGAGGAACAGGTATAGAGGGTATCTGCACCCTTCCGTTGCAGCAACACATTGATGTTGTTTCACCATCAAAAAGTTTAGCATTGCAATTATTACAGAAGCGGGGTTGTTGTAGGTTTAGATATATGATCTGCTGGCTTGTATTACAGATGCGTGCAATGTTATGGCTGCGAACATGTCGTTGTGTGATACGAACAGGAGACTCACAGGAACTGTCGTCTGTATCATCATGTTGGGAAGTCACTGATGGCGCGTGATCTATAAGAGAAAGTATATTGTATGAATATAATCATATATGGTAGTACAGCATTTGGGCGACACATATATGTGGAGTGTAAGTGTCGAAAGCATACCTTCTGGATGTATGACATTTACCGTAATATCTCCAATTTGATGGCTTGTAGGTTCAGTTGCATTTACATTTGATGTTGAAGCAGTACCTGGGTCCACTGATGGTACCGAAGGAGCAATTGCAGTCATATGGCTAACTGACTGGGAGGAGAGGAATGAGGGGTTTATCTCTTGCGTGGGTACAGTGAATATTTGGTTTGTTGATGGTTGTCTAATTGTAGAGTGTTGCTTGTAGCAGTATGATGATACATACGGTATAGAGGTTAATGAATATCTATGGATAACAGCATTATCTGCAGTTGTAGCTTTGAGGTAAACAACAATGTCAGTGTTATATCATGACAATGTACTTGTAAGCATTTCGTAACATGGATAAAAAATTTTTCTTCTTACCCAAAGACATGTGTACAGGTAAATCATTCGCAGGAGAAGTTGGTGTAGATGTGCTTGTTTGAGGGATGGCTACTTCGGTGCGGTGGACTGTCGGATGTTGTTGTTGCAGTACTGTATCTTCACGGGGTAAGAGAGTGCGCCTTCTTTGAGCAGCAGCATGACGCATATCTCTTTCGTGTGTTCTTTGTGCCTCAGTCATACGTGACCGCCGTGCTCTTTGATAAGAGCGATTGTATTCTCTTATAGATGCACGTTGTTCAGTAGACATCAGAGATCTTCTCCTTTGTGAGCGTGCTCGATTCAGAGTTTGTTGAGTAGAGCGTGATGGTTGTGGGAGTTGCTGCGGGGCGGGGAGATTTATTGAATGAACATGAGCTTGAAGGTGATCGTGAGGCAGATGGGAAGTTTGATTAGGAACAGGAGATTGAGTATTATTATGTCTGGTGACTCTGGCGTCATTGCGTTCCATATCTACATATGTTACACAGGAAACTGTTAATATAAAGCACGACTATTTCAAGAGTAAGTGTATGTTGTATAGGTGATCGATGCGCATGTTGTTTGAAGCAATTCCTTATATTGAAGCAGTGAGTGTTATTCTGTGAAGAAGATATTCAAATGCGTACACAAATATGAGGTAATGTAAGGTTATTTTTTCCATATAATTATATATTTTGTTGTATGTTTATGTGGATTTGTCACATATGTTGTTATTTGGGGTTTGAAGCTGAAGTAGAGATGCACAGGTTTGTGTTTTGAGAATCATAGAGTACATTGCAGGTGACTACGTTACAGCCAACGTACTGTCACAGTAAATGAACATCATTTCGCGCAGATAACTATTTATGTTTACGAACTAATATAGTCAGAAACATTATTTGATTTATTATGTTGTAGAAACTTACGTATGAAATAAATAGTAGGACGTACACGACAACTGCAGATGTGACACATTTATTGTAGTACATGTCCGCATTATTCAATATTTACAACTCGGAACTACATAGTAGAATTACATGAGGTTGGAAGCCGTCTTGTCGCTGCCATAAAGTTTACTTAACATCAAAAAGTGTCAGCTCAGAAATTGAAATATTTTGGCCATCGATGATGTGGTTCTCCATTTTTACGGTGGCGGCGTGAAGCGATGTCTCATCAGCAAAGATGACCTCACCTGTGCCCAGCGGTATTCCTTGTATGTCCATGTCAATCTTCATTAGTAAGTAGGTAACATTATTGATTAATTTTGTTCAAAGAGTTAAGAATGTAACGGTTGCATAAGCGTTTAGATTCGTACGTTGGCGTGAATGTAGCCCGGAAGGCTTTCAAAGGAACGCTGTAAGGCAGCAGTTGTTGTACATAAGGTAAGATTGCTTATTATAAGCGAGAAGTAGTAGTATTCTCGCATATTTTCTGGGACGCTGTTGATGTCGTTGATGTCATTGATTATGAGCTGGTGTTCCTTATTGTGTGTCATGGAGCACGACGGTTTTGTTCAACTGAATGAAAATATGCAATAAAATGAACATAAGTAGGGCAAATGTTTAAGGTGTAAGCAAATGAAGTATGCAAAGTGTAGAACCACCGATAAACAGTATTTATATGTTTTAAAAAGACATGAAACTAAATCACGTATTTACTAAACACTAAAACAACTTCCAGATAATCTCAGCAATCAAATATGGGCATTAGATTGTGTGCAAGAGATGCTCAAGGACATTAGACAATCTTGAGACCACTTGAAGTTCAATTCAAACAATTAGAAGCTATAACCATGGATAAATTAAGGGGCGACATAACACATGGCAGCAGTTGTGCAGTATGTGTAGTTTGTACAAACAAACGGATGCTCATATGAGCATGCCAAATAAGCTTTGGCGGCAAGCATGGACAATGAAATTGTATCAAAGGAGGAATATTTACGTGGAAATAAAACATCAATAGGGGAACTGAATGAAAATTGGGGAAATGTAGAGAAACAATAAAATTGAATTATGGAATGATTTGAGAAATGTGTTGATAATGAAAACGACTTCAGAAATGTGTAGCCGTAGATGTGATCTGAAAATGAATTTTAAACGGCAGGATATATTGAAACCAAACTGAAATCTGAGACGGGAACAGGAGATCGAGAACGAAATCCAAATCGGGAAGTTTCAAATGAAATCCAAATCGGAATGAGAGCCGGGAAATCAACGACAATAATGAAATGGAAAACGTATTTTAAATCGGGAAATTTAGGCCAAAACCATATACGATTTTAAATCGGAGAACTCTAAACCTACATCAAAAAACAAAATCTAAGATGGTTTAACCTAGATCTGTGGAATTAAGTAGAAATATAGAGAGAAAACATAAGAGATCGAGAGAGAGAAGAAGAAGGTAGTCTCACAGGCTTATTATTAGTTTTTTTGTGGATCGACAATGGTTTGAAAGCAGAAGACAGGCCGTGGAGGTCGGCGGTGGCGGCAAGGCGAGCCGTGGAGATCGTCGGCAGCGGTCAGATGACTTGCGGGAACAGCGGTGGGAGCAGCGGAAGGCGTGACCGACGACAACCGAGTGAGTGCAAGTGATAACAATGGACCGATACTGAAGAACGACTCGATCGAATCATAATTGGATCGCCTAATGCCCTTACAATCTAATTAAAAAAATATTATATCCAACAACTTCAATCAGCTCATAGGTTAAATTTCATGACCTGAGCAAAGACAATTTCAGTAATATTTCCACTTAATTCATTAAGTTTCATTGCACACACATTTCTCCTTCTACTTCTGCTTAGGACTCCTCAGTCATGAATGCTCTCGCACGTATGAGCACGCGTATATACAAACGTGTTGTTACTGTGAACACTATGACATGATTATTGCTACTCTGATGGAAAAAACTTGGTGTACTGTTTAGCGCAGTTCATTAATTGAATAGAATGCTGCGAAATATTCATTCCACACACATTTTGTCCTCTTGCATTTGCGTACGGGTTGTCGGTCACGAATGTTCTCGCACGTACATAAAGCTGCCATGCTCACACCCTATGAGCTTGCAAGACCACTGCAACACCTTCAGTCAGATTGGAGTGCACACACATAGTGATACAATTAGTGCTTCATAACTTTTAAAAATTACAACGACAACCTTGCAGTCACAGAATAGCGTACAGATCAATTCACAAATGCATGCTTAATTAACAATATAGCTACACATAATTACCTCATCACTGAATTAGTTACGTAATGACTACCTAATGTTAAGTGCGGTATATATATAATACACTACAGCATTATAACACACTGATTTAACTAAAATAACTATATTAATTATAATTATTTGGCACCAGCTATCTATAGTTCTAATTAAATACTTATACACAAAGTGCACCTGTATTTATAATCTCAACTAAGATGATCTTTGGCAATATTTATTATATAAAATGAAAATTACTGTGTGGTAAGCATCTCCTAACACTGCAACCGAGTATAATAATATATATATAAACTCTCATACCACCGCAAATAATAATTCTGTACGAGCACCTCATAACAGCGCAACCAACTGTAATAATAGATATACGAGCATCTTCGTACGGGCTACGCCCGTGATCGCTGCTCTCGGCTGCCCGGAGTGTCAACCACGGGAGAAGCCCTTGCACAGTAGCTCCCGGAAAATACCCTCCATCGCTTCCTCCTGCTTTGTCAGTAAGCAACAACCATGACACGCAATAAGTCCCCCCTGTCGACAAGCAAAAAACTTCATTACATCAGCGATTTCCCAACAAAGATGACATCTTAAGTTATACTCCCCAGAATGTCGTCAACACATAAACGCAATATCACAGTGCACTAAATTTTCTATGTCTGTATATATCCCATTCTCAGCAGTGAAGAAAACGTGCGTGCACTACTGCCGGAAAACGCACACGTACACAACTTTATTTACTGTAAACATTATGTTCATGTTCATACTGACAACTCTTTCGATTAAGTTTCAGAGTAATGTGTTCTTAAGTTACTGTATATATATCAAAGCAGGTTGTACTGATATCTGTGTTCAGTCAGTTGAGTTCACTCAACGTCATTGTACTTCAAATTCTTTCTGCGATGAGTTCTGTACTGATTTGACATCAATGAACAACACTTTACTTACAATTATTACTGCCATGGACCATTGACTGAGTTCACCTCACTCAACTCCGTCAATGCCCGTGCGCATTCGGGCAAAGTCCGCCTGATGCGGCCGAAGGCCGCCCCAGAGCATCGACCACGGTCACGCATCGAGCACGGGCGCAGCCCGTGCGCAGGCGGGTGAACCCCGTCTGATGCAGCCGAATGCCACCCGAGAGCATCGAGCACGGGCGTACCCCGTGCGTAGGCGGGCGAAGCCCGCCTGATGCGGCCAAAGGCCGCCCGAGAGCCTTGAGCACGGGCGCAGCCCGTGCGCAGGCGGGCGAAGCCCGCCTGATGCGGCCGAAGGCCGCCTGAGAGCATCGAGCACGGGCGTAGCCCGTGCGAAGATGCTCGTATATATATATATATACATAGGAGTTTCTTAACTGACAAGAAATTTCAGAAAAGGAAACTAAATAACAGCATTTATCGTTTCCTAAATAACTAGATAACAAATATGAATAATATCCAGCTTTCCTAAAAACAATCTTCACAGGCGAGGGTTGAAGCGGCGGACGGGCATGGCCAGGCAGAAGCATCGGGGCCAGGCGGAAGTGTTGATCACGGGGCTAGGATTGAGAGAAGAAGTTGCAGTGCGCAAAACCTGCATGCCCTTAGTTATAAATTTAGGGAGGAATTTGGATTAAAAATTAAGTGACTTTGTAATGCACATGGCAAAAACTGTGGTACACTTAACAATCTCTTTTATTAATTCACGAATTTTACTGCTGATCTGAACTGTGATAGCACGATCAGATTTCAAGTACACCTTACTCTAAATCCGATGGACGAACCTAAAAATTTCTCCCCAAACTCCCAAAGAGCTTTAACATTCGTCTACAACTAAAATAAGGTATTAATTATTAAACACCTGTCAGATAATTGTTTTTTTAAATGGCTGAATATAATAATCAAATATAATACGAATTATTTATTGCCGGAACTGGAAACCGTCCAATCGGAGGAATAGGACCCCGGCGAGTTCCCGGCGGCACCGGAAGATCCGAAGATCCAACTGCCATCGCACGATGTCCACCTCATATGGGCTCTTTCCGCGTAGACATCGTGGTCGTCTTCTTCGTGAATATCGTGCCCCGTCAACCACGCTGCCCGTCTTTCTCTCCGCTCTTGTAGGCATCGAAACATGGAAGATGCGGCACGTTGGAATACGAAAGTGATTCTTCCCGGATTGAGCTCTGTCCATCTTGATTCAGGAACGTCTCCCAATCAATCTTTGTCGCACCCCTCCTTTTCCGGATCTGCGATTCCTTATTATGCCCTCATTCTGCCTGTTTGTAGAGGATAATTCGCTTCTCACTGCAAGCTTGTCGGGCATTAGGGTTTTCTCGATTAAAAGTTAGGGTTCGATAATTTCATTGTCTATTGGTTCGTGATTGCTGGTAGGATTACGAATCTTCATAAGGGCCTTTTATTTCGGATCAGAGCCGAATTTTCTCAGGTGCAAAAGTAGGGATCTCGTCTTCAGCTCCTGGAATCGCTGAACCCGCACAGTCCGGATTCATCTGATTCTCCGAATTCAATGGCTTTCATGATTTCAGAACGGAAGCCTCACTTCAAACTTCCATCGTTTATAGAGGTGCCATATTGCTACTAATCGGAGTTCTATTCTTTCGCATTTGATGATTTTAAACCTTGTGTCTTCTATCTAACCTAGTTCGTGTATTTCTCCCAATGAAACAGAAGCAACGGTCGGGACGAGTTTCTGATATGCAGCAGCAACTGGGCGAGCTTCACGGTGAGTTAATGAGGGCAAAGGAGGAGAGATCCCGTACTCTCGAAGAACTTGCTGAATTGAAAAAGATGAACGCAGATTCAGCGCAGAGCAGGGATAAGATTAAACTTATCGAGTTGCAGGCCATGAAAGCAAAGGATTCAGAAAGACAGATGCTTGATTCCATGGTTTTTCAAACCAAACAGCTTGAGCAAACAAAAATTTCATTTGAAGAGGCGAAGTTAGAGATAAAGAAGCTGAAGGAGAGCTTAAGAAAGATGGAACGATCAGACAGCATCAGTGGCAGCTGCTTCTATAAGAAAGATGGAGCATTTGAATCTGCTCGCGCTCAAGAGGAGAAGAGGAAGCTAAGAAAAGAGCTTAAATTGGCACTGGAGGCAGAAGAGAAGAGCAAGTTAGCCATGGATGATTTCGCGATTGCGCTGAAAGAAGTATCTTCTGACATGAACCAAGTAAAGGAAGAACTCGCAGCCATAGAGTCTGAGCTAGAGAAGGCAAGAGAAGGATCTATACAGGCAAAGTCCTTATTACTGAGCACAGAACAGAAGTTAATCTGGGCTCTGAATGGGTGTGACAAAGCAAAGATGGAACACGAAGACTCTGTTTCAGCTTCAAAGGTGAAGGAAAAGAGCTTTTTAAGCTGCATGGATATTTCTGAAGAAGAGATTACCAAGTGGAGGCAAGAGAACAGTAGATTGAATGATTCCTGGAAGGTCGCCAGGGAAGAGAACGCTAAACTCCGGGAAATAATGAAGCAGGCGGTGAACGAATCCATTTCTCTAAAGGATGCCTTGGAGAGTGCTCGGAGAGAGAATTCTCAGATGAAAGATCAACTCTCTGAGAAAGGTAATGACTTGCAGAAAGTAAGACAGGATTACGAAAGCCTTAAAGTCAGCGAAGCCGCCGCATTGGATAGTGTGAGAGAGCTTAATATCTTACTGGCCTCCGCCTCCATTGCCGACTCAAAGAGGGCCTCAAATCTGTCGGAGGGGAGGAGGAGTACATCAATATTCTCATCTGGGAGGTGGAAATCTAACAACAATCAGATCTTGAATCGCCGCAGGCATTCGGTCGGAGAGCCGGGAATGATCAAAATCTCAACATTTGACAGGGAAAAATCTCTTGAAAGTAATAATGAGATGTTTAGCTCCATTAGAAATCTCCCTCCACTCCCTTCGCCTTTGTTCCCTGCTGAGAGGGGAACCTTGAATTCTGATAGGTTTGAATTTGTTCAAGGGATAGAACACAATGACACTGGGCACACAAGCCATAAGAAGAAGCAGAATGCCATTGAAAGACTTGGAAATGCATTGAGCAGGAGGAGTTTTCACAGATAACTACTTTTAGGTGTGTATGGAACTTGATTCAGCTTGGTGTTTTAACTTTTCTTGTGATTATCATTCCAAATTTTCTTAAGAGTAGGTTCGTTTGGACGGAATTGAGGTTGCAGATGAACCTCCAATTCTAATTCCATGGCCTCAATTCTGTCCAAACCAATGAGATCTTATTGCTTGAAATCACAATATAAATCGAAGATGATTGGGCATAGCATGTAAGTTGATACATGAGTTCATATGCTTATATTATTAGCTCATGCTGTGTTAGAAATATTATCAAGTGATTGATTCATACTACTGGCAATGATCTGTTGCGACTTTTATAGCATATGAGTACAGGCCTACAGGGAGACATGCGTTATAATGTTTTTTTTTTCATTTGCAATGTAATTTCGTCGAGATGATTTCGTTGGAGTTGGTCTTCTAAATTGATGAACTTGCCTGCATTTAAGTGAATGTATGAATAGGTGTGTTCTTGATTTCATGTGTTCCCAAGCTTGCAATTGATTTTCAGTCTTAAATGTTTCAAATTTGATTACTGTTTTAAACATGCCTTGAACTTGTTCAAATCTGTTGTAAATTGGAATTTAGCCCTTAATTGCTAGCATATATAGTGTACAACCCCGTATTCGCAGAGTGGGGGTCCTCCAGCAGGCGCAAGGGGGATGAAGTATTTGCCTCCCTCCCGGCTCGTCGGGCCAGCCCTCCCCGGCTCGTCGGGCCAGCCCTCCCCGGCTCGTCGGGCCAGCCCTCCCGGCTCGTCGGGCCAGCCCTCCCGGCTCGTCGGGCCAGCCCTCCCCGGCTCGTCGGGCCAGCCCTCCCCGGCTCGTCGGGCCAGCCCTCCCCGGCTCGTCGGGCCAGCCCTCCCGGCTCGTCGGGCCAGCCCTCCCCGGCTCGTCGGGCCAGCCCTCCCCGGCTCGTCGGGCCAGCCCTCCCCGGCTCGTCGGGCCAGCCCTCCCCGGCTCGTCGGGCCAGCCCTCCCCGGCTCGTCGGGCCAGCCCTCCCCGGCTCGTCGGGCCAGCCCTCCCCGGCTCGTCGGGCCAGCCCTCCCCGGCTCGTCGGGCCAGCCCTCCCCGGCTCGTCGGGCCAGCCCTCCCCGGCTCGTCGGGCCAGCCCTCCCCGGCTCGTCGGGCCAGCCCTCCCCGGCTCGTCGGGCCAGCCCTCCCCGGCTCGTCGGGCCAGCCCTCCCCGGCTCGTCGGGCCAGCCCTCCCCGGCTCGTCGGGCCAGCCCTCCCCGGCTCGTCGGGCCAGCCCTCCCCGGCTCGTCGGGCCAGCCCTCCCGGCTCGTCGGGCCAGCCCTCCCGGCTCGTCGGGCCAGCCCCCCCCGGCTCGTCGGGCCAGCCCCCCCCGGCTCGTCGGGCCAGCCCCCCCGGCTCGTCGGGCCAGCCCCCCCGGCTCGTCGGGCCAGCCCCCCCGGCTCGTCGGGCCAGCCCCCCCGGCTCGTCGGGCCAGCCCCCCCGGCTCGTCGGGCCAGCCCCCCCGGCTCGTCGGGCCAGCCCCCCCGGCTCGTCGGGCCAGCCCCCCCGGCTCGTCGGGCCAGCCCCCCCGGCTCGTCGGGCCAGCCCCCCCGGCTCGTCGGGCCAGCCCCCCCGGCTCGTCGGGCCAGCCCCCCCGGCTCGTCGGGCCAGCCCCCCCGGCTCGTCGGGCCAGCCCCCCCGGCTCGTCGGGCCAGCCCCCCCGGCTCGTCGGGCCAGCCCCCCCGGCTCGTCGGGCCAGCCCCCCCGGCTCGTCGGGCCAGCCCCCCCGGCTCGTCGGGCCAGCCCCCCCCGGCTCGTCGGGCCAGCCCCCCCCGGCTCGTCGGGCCAGCCCCCCCCGGCTCGTCGGGCCAGCCCCCCCCCCGGCTCGTCGGGCCAGCCCCCCCCGGCTCGTCAGGCCAGGTCTCCAGCTCGCTAGGCGGGCGTCTCGCCTTGTCGCTTGCTCGCCCGGCTTGAGGGGCTGCCCCTGGTGGCCTTGTTTTAGCTATTTAGAATAGCGGGATTTGGCTGTTGACAGACCAATCTGGGGGCATTTTGGTCCTTTTACCCCCATCGGGACTTGGAAAAACTATAAATAGACCCCCATGGGTGCCTTTGGAGGGATGAGATTTCCTTACCTCCTCCCCCCTTAGCTTCATCTTGGTAGAGTAGAGAGAGCTCTCCAAGGCGCCCAACTCAGCCACTTGGTGAGGGAGGGGAAGTGTTCTAGCAACCTTCCGGGTGTGTGGTGGGACCTCCACGCTAGAGCCGAGGGTCTATTCCTAGTTTCCTGAGCCTTTGGTCCGTGACATCCCCCCGAGTGTAGTAGGTGTGAGGTCACCCCTTCCCCAAGGGTCGAACTCCACAGAGACCAAGTTTTTGGTTTCAACATTTTGGTGCGGTGAGCGTGGAGAGTGACCAGCACAGAAAATCTCGGGAGAGTGTCATGACTGGAGATCAGGGAGGTAGTGATGACCTCGGTGGTCTCCCCAACCTAGGACCCTTTGTAGGAAGGGAGGAGTTCATGGCTTCCATCGAAGACATCATGGGGATGCTTAGAAGCATTGCCCCTCGGGCTGACAGCTCAACCCCCACCCCCCAGGGACTAGCTCCCAGGGGTCTCGGCGAGCTAACCCAGAGTGGTCTCGGCGAGCTGGCTCCCAGGGGGCAAGGCGAGATCACCCCAGCAGGGGGAGAAGTGAGTATGCCGGATAGGAGGCCTGGGAAGGAGAGGATGGTAGAAGGGGTTGAGCGAGACCTCTCAGGCCGGGAGCTGTTCCCCAGCCCGGCGAGAGCTAGCCCCCCAGGCGAGCAGGTCGCGCGAGTGGAGGTGGCGAGAGCTCCCCTTAGGGGGTCACCCTTCAGTGAGTTGATCATCTCAGCTCTCGTTCCCGAGGGGTTCAGAGAGCCAGACATGGCTTACTATATCGGGAAGGATGATCCCGTCCAGCACCTGCAGTGGTTCGAGAATGCCGTCTCCATCAGGCCGATGACGGATGCGTTCAAGTGTCGCCTCTTTGCGATCACGTTGAAGGAGAAGGCAAGGGACTGGTTTCATCAACTCCCTCCGAGATCGATCTATGGGTTCGAGGACTTGAGCTGGAGCTTCCAGCTCCGCTTCTCCACCTCCAAGAAGAGGAAGAAGAGTCCTGAGACCATCTTCCTGATAAGGCAGAGGGCCGAGGAGTCGCTGGCCCGCTACGTTGACAGGTTCCAAGAGGAGATCCTGGATGTCCAGGAGATGCCGGGGTATGCTCTCCAGATGGCCTTCACCGTTGGGCTGAAGGAGGGCTTCTTCAAGATGAGCTTGACTCGGAAGGCCCCCCTTTCTTTCGAGGAGCTGATGGAAAGGGCGGCAGAGGAGATAGCCATGGAGGCGGCCAACCCGGCATTTGTCAAGAGGTTGGCAAAATTGACGGAGACAGAGTCAAAGGAGCAAGGTGGCTCGAGACATCAGGAGGGAAGAAGGAGAGAAGAGCAGAGAGCTCAGGGGTTCCAGGGACAGGAGGGTCCGGAACCAGGCTGGAGGCAGCAGGGAGCACCTGCCCAGGATCCTGGAAGAGCTCTCATCCAGGGTGGGGGAAACTTTCATGGGGGCCAAGGGAGGTTCAACTTCCAAAGGCAAGCCCCAAGGCAGCTCCTACCCCCACCACAGCAAGCCTTGACAATAGGTGAAGGAGGAAGAGGCAACGGAAGAGACCGCCGAGCCCGCCGAAGGAGGGGAGATAGAGCATTGCCGTACTGCGATTTTCACCAGGTGGAAGGGCACGCCACGGCTACCTGCCCCGAGTTCCTGGAAGTGAGGGGGGCGAGAGGCCCTGCCCAACAACAGCCGCCGGTGGAAGTTGAAGAGGTTCCACCCCGATTGGGGGAGGGGGAAGACATATGCGAGGATCGGGTCGATGTAGGACACCGAGGAGGAATAGCAGTGATCCACGGTGGAGTAGGGATCGAGGCCACTCGGAAGGCGAGCCTCCATGTTATGTACCGACGGAGCGTCGCTTCGACATCCCAGACCCCGCCCCCGGAAGAGAAGATCACCTTCTCCTCGAAGGACATGCCGGAGCATGAGGATCCATTCTGCGACGCCCTGGTCATCCAGGCAGCCATCGAAGGCTTTACCGTCTCCCGTATCTTGGTTGACAACGGAAGCTCTGTCAATGTCATTTTCAAGAAGGCATTTGACGGGATGAAGGTAGAGCCAAGGAGGGTGGTGGCCTCGGACGGCCCCCTGTTCGGATTTTCAGGAGAGAGGAAGGAAGTGGAAGGTGGAGTCGGACTCCAGGTGAAATTAGGAGGGACCTCAAGAAACTGCAGGTTCGTCATTGTTGACGCTCCAAGCAGCTACAATGCCATCTTCGGGAGGCCCCTCATCAGCGCCTTCCGGTGCGTGCCCTCATCTTTCCACCAGTGCCTCAAGTTCAACTCAGAAGGGATCCAGGTCAGGATCAAGGGAGACTCCAGGATGACGAGGCAGTGCTACGTCACGGCTGTCAACACCATCTCTTGGTTGGCCAAGGCGGAGGAGATGGAGAAGATCATGGAGAGCCTGAGCCAGATGGAGGTATCCGAGGAGAAGGATGATGGTCATCATGCCCAGTCCCCCTGAAGGAGCCCAGCCTCGGCGGAATCATGTATTTTTCTTATGTTGTAGTAAGTCCAGCCCTCGACCAGTTGAGTCGAGGGGGTCATGTAACCTATCTTTGTTTCCCCCTTTGAGGATGTTGGAATTGTTAAAGCTTAGGTGACATGCCCCGTCCCACCCCCCGAGAGGGTCTCCTCATGTCAGGCTCTCACTAGCTGGATGGGTCGAAGGCACCTCGGGGAAGCCAAGTTCTTTTGCTCCGATGACGGTCCCGCTGTCAGGCTCCCACTAGCTGGCAGGTCAGGCGTACCTCTCGTGGAAGCCCAAGTTCCTTTGCTCCGATGACGGTCCCGCTGTCAGGCTCCCACTAGCTGGCAGGTCAGGCGTACCTCTCGTGGAAGCCCAAGTTCCTTTGCTCCGATGACGGTCCTGCTGTCAGTCTCCCACTAGCTGGCAGGTCAGGCGTACCTCTCGTGGAAGCCCAAGTTCCTTTGCCCCGATGACGGTCCCGCTGTCAGGCTCCCACTAGCTGGCAGGTCAGGCGTACCTCTCGTGGAAGCCCAGGTTCCTTTGCCCCGATGACGGTCCCGCTGTCAGGCTCCCACTAGCTGGCAGGTCAGGCGTACCTCTCGTGGAAGCCCAAGTTCCTTTGCCCCGATGACGGTCCCGCTGTCAGGCTCCCACTAGCTGGCAGGTCAGGCGTACCTCTCGTGGAAGCCCAAGTTTCTTTGCCCCGTTGACGGTCCCGCTGTCAGGCTCCCACTAGCTGGCAGGTCAGGCGTACCTCTCGTGGAAGCCCAAGTTCTTTTGCCCCGTTGACGGTCCCGCTGTCAGGCTCGCAGGTCAGGCGTACCTCTCGTGGAAGCCCAAGTTCCTTTGCTCCGATGACGGTCCCGCTGTCAGGCTCCCACTAGCTGGCAGGTCAGGCATACCTCTCGTGGAAGCCAAGTTCCTTTGCTCCGATGACGGTCCCGCTGTCAGGCTCCCACTAGCTGGCAGGTCAGGCGTACCTCTCGTGGAAGCCAAGTTCCTTTGCTCCGATGACGGTCCCGCTGTCAGGCTCCCACTAGCTGGCAGGTCAGGCGTACCTCTCGTGGAAGCCAAGTTCCTTTGCTCCGATGACGGTCCCGCTGTCAGGCTCCCACTAGCTGGTAGGTAGGGCGTACCTCTCGTGGATACCCAAGAATTTTCACCCCGAGGCTGTCTCGTCACCTAGGCTCCCATCAGCTGGCGTGACAGGTTGACCTCTCAGAGAGGCTAAGTATTTTCTCGACCGCGCAAGAAAGGTCCACTCAGCGAAGACGTTGCATGGGTTGGATGTTTCTTTCCGAGCTTGTGCCAACCTCGAAAAGAGCGGGGATTGTGTACAACCCCGTATTCGCAGAGTGGGGGTCCTCCAGCAGGCGCAAGGGGGATGAAGTATTTGCCTCCCTCCCGGCTCCTCAGGCCAGCCCTCCCCGGCTCGTCAGGCCAGCCCTCCCCGGCTCGTCAGGCCAGCCCTCCCCGGCTCGTCAGGCCAGCCCTCCCGGCTCGTCAGGCCAGCCGCCCCGGCTCGTCAGGCCAGCCTCCCCGGCTCGTCAGGCCAGCCCTCCCCGGCTCGTCAGGCCAGCCCTCCCCGGCTCGTCAGGCCAGCCCTCCCGGCTCGTCAGGCCAGCCCTCCCGGCTCGTCAGGCCAGCCCTCCCGGCTCGTCAGGCCAGCCCTCCCGGCTCGTCAGGCCAGCCCTCCCGGCTCGTCAGGCCAGCCCTCCCCGGCTCGTCAGGCCAGCCCTCCCGGCTCGTCAGGCCAGCCCTCCCGGCTCGTCAGGCCAGCCCTCCCGGCTCGTCAGGCCAGCCCTCCCGGCTCGTCAGGCCAGCCCTCCCGGCTCGTCAGGCCAGCCCTCCCGGCTCGTCAGGCCAGCCCTCCCGGCTCGTCAGGCCAGCCCTCCCGGCTCGTCAGGCCAGCCCTCCCGGCTCGTCAGGCCAGCCCTCCCGGCTCGTCAGGCCAGCCCTCCCGGCTCGTCAGGCCAGCCCTCCCCGGCTCGTCAGGCCAGCCCTCCCCGGCTCGTCAGGCCAGCCCTCCCCGGCTCGTCAGGCCAGCCCTCCCGGCTCGTCAGGCCAGCCCTCCCGGCTCGTCAGGCCAGCCCTCCCGGCTCGTCAGGCCAGCCCTCCCGGCTCGTCAGGCCAGCCCTCCCCGGCTCGTCAGGCCAGCCCTCCCGGCTCGTCAGGCCAGCCCTCCCGGCTCGTCAGGCCAGCCCTCCCGGCTCGTCAGGCCAGCCCTCCCGGCTCGTCAGGCCAGCCCTCCCGGCTCGTCAGGCCAGCCCTCCCGGCTCGTCAGGCCAGCCCTCCCGGCTCGTCAGGCCAGCCCTCCCCGGCTCGTCAGGCCAGCCCTCCCCGGCTCGTCAGGCCAGCCCTCCCCGGCTCGTCAGGCCAGCCCTCCCCGGCTCGTCAGGCCAGCCCTCCCCGGCTCGTCAGGCCAGCCCTCCCCGGCTCGTCAGGCCAGCCCTCCCCGGCTCGTCAGGCCAGCCCTCCCCGGCTCGTCAGGCCAGCCCTCCCCGGCTCGTCAGGCCAGCCCTCCCCGGCTCGTCAGGCCAGCCCTCCCGGCTCGTCAGGCCAGGTCTCCAGCTCGCTAGGCGGGCGTCTCGCCTTGTCGCTTGCTCGCCCGGCTTGAGGGGCGGCCCCTGGTGGCCTTGTTTTAGCTATTTAGAATAGCGGGATTTGGCTGTTGACAGACCAATCCGGGGGCATTTTGGTCCTTTTACCCCCATCGGGACTTGGAAAAACTATAAATAGACCCCCATGGGTGCCTTTGGAGGGATGAGATTTCCTTACCTCCTCCTCCCTTAGCTTCATCTTGGTAGAGTAGAGAGAGCTCTCCAAGGCGCCCAACTCAGCCACTTGGTGAGGGAGGGGAAGTGTTCTATCAACCTTCCGGGTGTGTGGTGGGACCTCCACGCTAGAGCCGAGGGTCTATTCCTAGTTTCCTGAGCCTTTGGTCCGTGACATCCCCCCGAGTGTAGTAGGTGTGAGGTCACCCCTTCCCCAAGGGTCGAACTCCACAGAGACCAAGTTTTTGGTTTCAACATATAACATAGTAGTGAGCGAGCGAGTTCATTATTCTACAGAAGAGCGCCAGCCCTAACCGCAAGGATTTGGCCCTAGTTGAAAATGTGAGAGATTTATGTGAAAGAGTGGTGTTATGTGTTTACTTAGGGTGTTTATCAGAGGTAGCGGTGGAGGGCAGATACAAGGGGCAAATCCTATAATGGGGAAGATGAGAAGAGGAACTAGAGGAAGAGAAGATGAGACTAGAGAGAGAAGGAGAAGAGTTAGTGAGAGAAATTGATTTAATTCTTTGAACCCTCGTGGCTGACCCAAGGATCCCTATATATAGGACCCTTGATGGCACAAGCGTAGATAATCCCGATATAAGAGATGCGTAAACAACTCTTAACTACGACTCAATTCAAAGCGACTCATGCAAGTCAACTCATACAACTCGACTTGATACCTAAAGACTCAAAATAAAATAATTACTAGATAACTGACGGCGTGAGACTCATAACATGCAGTTACAATGAAAACTTATTGTTAAAAGAGAGCCACCGCCTGGGAGAACAAGCGTCTCTGGTTTTGGTTTCTCTATACACCATTGCAGAGGAAATCTTCTCGGTTTAGGTCCTCCCGATCCATTCGGAAGGTGGGAGGATAGATTTGTTTGGGGGCGGAGAGAAAAATTGTTTGATTCAAACAAGGAAGTATTATGCAATTGAGCACATGCATGGATTCAACCATTTGTTGATGTTCTTAGAAAAGTATATGGACGAATTATTGTTGTCTGGTTGATATTGTTTGAAAATGTTTCTCATGAATACACCCTATATATAAATAATAGGCGTGGCCTTAAAAAGATCATATTGATTTGTTTAATCGCAGCATTCTTCAGTAAAAAAAAATCAGAATTAAGATTGGACTCCAATCTTAATGCTGATTATAGTATGCTCTCTTTTGGCCTCATATGAACATTATTGTGGATACTATGCTTTATGTTTGAGAGATTATTTTTGTTGGTGATACTACAGATGTCAAATAATCATTGAATGAAGAAATGTTCAAAAAAATATTTGTGGGGGGCGTTACGGAAATGAGAGTAGAACTATCAAATAAACATAAAATTAAAACACAGAAGACACAAATTTACGTGGTTCATATTAAGATGGATTATATTTACGGGCAGCAACAGTTCATTTTTCACTAAATCAAAAACAAAAGCGGTTACAGGGAAGTGGGCGTATAATTAACAAGTGTCAAGTTAGATGGTTTGATTGTTAGAGAAAGGAATATAAAGAAGAGTTATGAAATGATTGTTGAAGTCTGTAATTTAGGAGCAATTAATGGATTAATGTTGTTTTCATTGTAATATAAATCTAATGTACTGAAATAGGAAGAGTGATAGGATTGAGTTTAATTTAAGTCGGACTGTAATTTAATTCAAGACTTGAAGGGATGGTTATAAATTTGAAATTAATTAATGTCAGAATTATTAATTCTGATTTCTTAATCAAAAAGGTGTCATTTAATTTTGGAATCGAATGTCCGAATTTTGCACGTTCATTATTCTTCACATAGTGTTTTTCAAACACTCTCTCTGCATATAACAATATTGCAGTTTTCAAAATGATTTGTTACTCTTTACATGGATTCTTCACATAGTGTTTTTCAAACACTCTCTGCATATAACAATATTGCAGTTTTCAAAATGATTTGTTACTCTTTACATGGGCTTCTCTCAGAGAGAGAGTAAGAGAGTAGAGAGAAGAATTCAGAAACAATCTCTAGAGTGACAAAACTAGTGCTTTATGGCAGAGATTCAAAATCGTCTTCCTTCCACGGGGCTATTAGACAGACCGCATTGGAATTCCAAACGTTTGTGTGGATACTAAATTTGTTTGGTGTTTGACAAATTGGTCCGAAACAAAACCTAATTTTATTGTTTTGCAGATATAGCTCTGATTTCTTGATTAGCTAGTTTGGCATGAATATTGTGAGGATTTTGTATATTTTTGTTACATACTTGATGCCCTCTAAACCCAACAATAATAGTAGTCCAAACCTAAATTGAAAACTGAAGAGTATTGTTGTTATCTTTATGGCAAAGAATAACACGTACATTAAGAAAATTTATCTAGGTAGAAATAGAAGAAATAATGTGTATGATAATAACAATGCTAGAATCATTAAAGCCCATTTATAGTGCATTCATGACATGGTGTTGATTTTGACAATCAGTGTTGACAGGAGAACATAATGGATTCTCATCATGAGTTGGCTTTCTATTTACATTGTCAATGTATTGTTAAGGTGACCATAAAGCTTTAAATACTGTGGGTTAATTGTAACCCTACTTATGTCACTGTCTTTGATTGTGTGGTGGGAATTGTGGACGCATTGCATGTTCTTCATTTCTCATCTTTCTTAGTACTCTTAGGCTTAGTTTCTTTTTTCTCCGTTATATTTTTCAGAAAACACAAATGCTATTTTTCTTCCTTAACTATTTCATTGGTACTTTTTTCTAATTCAAAGTCTTAATACCCCCCCCCCCCCCCCCCCCCCCCCCCCCCCAAAAAAAAACATCTCAAATATTCCTCTGTCTGAAAATATATCTCCCAATGATTTTATTTCAAGTGAATTATCTGACCCCCCAAAGATTATTTTTCTCTATATAAAAATTCTCTCCCAGACGTTTCTAAAAAAGTTTCATTAAGGGCTAGTTTGGCGCGGCATTCGAAATCCTGCGGATTTCTTCCGCACGACCGCCACCGCGGTTCCTACTCTGCAGAAGAAATCTGCGGGATTTTCGTGGTTGCTAGCGGCGGTGGGACTCCACGTTCCCGCCAAACAGGAGGAAACCGCGGCCCGGCGGTTTCGTCCATCCAACCGGCGCGAATCCGCCCCGCCAAACAGAGCCTAAGATTCTCTTGTTGATTTTTCCAATTTTGCGAGAATTTAATAATTAACTGACAAAAAATTTCAATTTCTTGAAATACAAGAAATGAGGAATTGAGTTTGTAACTTGTTATTGCTCAATTCTTGTCAGCAAGCTGCTCTGGCCGGCGGTGCAAAGGAGCGCCCGGTGGATCGACGAGGCTCCTTCGTGGTGGCCGCAATAACGAGGGTTTTGGGGATGCCAGGATGAGGGGAGGGGGACTGCAAACAGAGAGTTATTTTTGCTCTATCAGGTTTGCTTCTTAATTATTTTTGGGATGCAAATATCAAACACACATGTCTGAAGAGGCGGAGGAGGGGTTCTCCCAAAAATTTAGTTGATCTTTGTGATTTTATTCAATGTTCCCCCATTGGCTCTCTATATTTTAATAATGTATTAAGTTGGCAACCAACTTGCTATATTGTATTAATATATCCAGCTGTGTATATCCAGCTGTGTATATCCATTTCTTAATTCTTTAAAGTATTTTTAATTTTATTTTATCAATCTTCAAGTTCTTTAATAAATTATTATTTTTATTTAGATTTGTAAGCTTAAAGTCGCCTTCAAGGCTTCAAGCTTAATTGTATTTATTTATTTTATTAAAATGTTTGCCATACTGGTACCTGCTGGCTCTGTAGAAATTTAAAAATATTTATATCATTAAGTAATTTGATTCACTTTGAATATGCAGAAATTAGTGTGTTCCAGACTTCCAGTTCCACACAAGTAAGCATTTGGCCGTAGCTGTAGGTCTTTTTCTCTCCTTATTTATTTATTTTACTTTATAATAATTTAAAGTATTTGCCCTTTAGAATAGAAAAGAATATTCATTAGCAGTCTTAAGACGACCCGGCTATTCGCAGTCTTAGGCTTCATTTGGTTCGGCGGTGGCAGATCGATCCGGCGGGTGGAAACGGAGTGTTCGAACCGGAGGGGGGAGGTGGCTGCTCCAAATAGAGTTTTTTGGGGCGTTTCTCAAGGCGGGCGGGTGGAAACGGAGCAAACGCCGCAGGAGGTTCATTTGTTTACCCTCCTTCCGGCGGCGTTTGCCCAAAACGGAGTATCAAAACGCCCAAACAAACGAAGCCTTAAGAGTTTAGACGACCCGGCGATTCGCAGTCTTTATAGTTAAGACGACCCGGCGATTCACAGCCTTAAAACATCTAAAACAATTATTCTCAGTCCTAAAAACATCTAAAACAGCTATTTTCAATTCTAAAAATATTTAAATTCATTGTATTGCAAATATGAATGTATTGTGTTTAGTCAAATAACAATTATCTCTTAATCTTCGGTGTGCATTGCGCCCGGTGCGTGTATCACCTTACACGCACGTTGCGCCCCGCACACACATTGCACATTCAGTGCTCATTGCCCCGTTGGCGCACATCGCACATTGCGCCCCGCGCACACATAGCGCACATTGCGCCCCGCGCACACATAGCGCACATTGCAACTTGCACACACAGTACACACCCCGCTCTGCACACGTTATGCAAACTTCGCAATTACGCTAGCATAGCTCCCCTGCACATTGCGCCTAGCGCGCGCTTCACGCATTATGCCTTGCACTGCGCACGTTGAGCGCCACGCACGCAGCAGGCACTTCGTGCACACTGCATCGATAGTGCACACCTCACGAACACCGCTTCCGGCTCACGGGGCGTCCCGTACACATCTCACCCCCAAAACATTCAAGCCATAAGCACACACCACCGCGAGCGAGAATTTCACTTGGTGGATGATTCATCTTCCGCACCTTAGCCATGCTGGCGACCTCCACTAGGATCACCACAAATTATCACGTACACTACTTAGGGAAAAGTCCCCGCCCTGCATTTGCTTCAGCTCTAAGCTGCGAGGACTTGGGGGGGGGGGGGGGGGGGATGATGGGGTTCCCCTAAGCTGGTTCAGCTGAACTTATCGAGTCGCACGCAACCATCGACCGGTGCACCAACCGTCGGCGCGCCGTAATTGCTCGGACTAGGCGGGCTCTTCGTCGCCCAGCCCTCCGCCAGCGAGCTTGCTTCAGCTCTAAGCTGCGAGGACTTGGGGGGGGGGGGGGGGATGATGGGGTTCCCCTAAGCTGGTTCAGCTGAACTTATCGAGTCACACGCAACCATCGACCGGTGCACAACCGTCGGCGCGCCGTAATTGCCCGGACTAGGCGGGCTCTTCGTCGCCCAGCCCTCCGCCAGCGTGCGTAGGGTCTGTCTCCTCACCGTCCGGCGCTGGCCGACCCCCCGTGCAGGAGGCAGGGCCGCCCAATCTGAGCGGCATCTCCGCCAAGTGGGCCGGGCGGCCCCTTGGCTGCCCGCTCCTGTTGCTTCCCCCCGCCTGGGGGGAAGTCCGCCCAGGTCAGGCAACCATTTGGCCACCCGATCTGGGCGAATATTCTGCCGCATGGGGCGGGAAACCCCATGGCTTCCCGCCCATGGTGTTGCCCTGCCTAGGGAAAAGCCACACCAAATTGGGCGACCCTTTGGCCGCCCGGTTGGGGCGGCCTGCTCGCCTCCCTCGGACAGCGGCATCCTCGTCATTCGGCCCCGGCCGCGCTGCCCTTTCCCGTCGGTCGCCGCCCTCGCCGGGCCGCCCCTTCCCTTGCGGGAGGAGCGATTATTTTTCCAGCGGGGGCGGTTATTTTCCGGCCAGAGCGTTTTTGTCATTTGCATAAATATGGTGATCCACGTGCTTTAAACGGGATAATTCTATTGGTCCGACCGATGGTCATTGAGACAAATTACCGGTTTGTCAGTCCTAAAATCTATAAATATGGTTCATTTCTATTCATTTTGATCTTATCTTCTGCCGGAAAATCCTCCTACGGATTCTCTCTCTCCTCTCTTCCTACAAATTTCTCTCCTCTTCTCTTCCATGCGCGCTCCCGTGCACGCCTCTTCGGTGCGTGCTCCCGCACGCGCCTCTTTCGTGTGCGCTCTCGCGCATGCCCCTTCCTTGCGCGCTCTCGCGCATGCCCCTTCCTTGCGCGCTTTCGTGCACGCCTCTTCTTTGTGCGCTTCCGTGCGAGCATCTTCCTTGCGCGCTCCCAACACCCTCGATTCAACAACAATCTCGTCGGGTGGCGACAAGTCAGTCATTCCGGATTCATCCAAGTGTGACAGGAGACAAGCTCCAGACACCAGGACGAGCATAACAAGTTGTCCCTACTTTCGAGCATCGACAAAGGACTTCAAAGCAGCCAGTACATCGCTGACCACAACTCACAAAGAAATACTTAGCTTCGAGAATGGTGGCATGTCACTCTCCGAGTCCTTCCCATTCTCTCTCTCCGCAATTGTAACGAGAGACGGTCTGTCGCCCTTGAGTTATTCAAGAAAGCTCTGTACATCAGCAAGCAAATAGTGGAGGTTTGGCCGACCCGACCACGTGGTTTTTCTCTCAGTTGATTAGTTTTTCACGTTTTAAAAAAATTCTTTTCTAGTTTTTTGCTTGTGACTATTGATGCGCTCGACCGCTCCCGGGCTAAGGCGGTCCAATTTGGTCCGGTCTACCGGAACCTTGAGCGATCCCCAACAATCCTGACTGTGACAATATCCCAATCATGACAGACAACCGCGGCAGACACGAGCCCCGTCTACCAATTAATTAATGTAGTTTAATAAATTTTCATCATTAATTTTAATTTAAGAATAAGATGTAATCACTTAAATAGATATTGTATTTAAATTTTTAAAAATGAATTATAATATATATAAATCATTAAATGAAAATAATGAGTTATATTTGACAATTTTAAATGTTTTACAATAGGCAACTTTTGCCTTTTAACATAATAAAGATAGGGAGTTTTTACGTGCACATCATTTTTGGCTATGTGCACACCAAACTCTTAAAGTAAACAATATCATTACTTTTTTTTCAATCCCACCCATATTAAACCTAACTGCACACCTCGCTCCTACTTTCTCCCAAAAGCCGAAACCCTATCCTCACCCCAGCTTCAGCCTCGCTTCACATGACATATAAGTAGAGTTGGATGAGATACTCCAAAAATACAATATATCATCGGCTATTCAAAAAACTGAATTGAAACGAAAACTACATGAACTATTGGATCTACAACAAGCAAGATTGTAGAACCTTTGGTTTCGATTCGCTTAAAGGGGCGACCAAAAGGAAGCTTGAACAAGCAAAATGACCGTACAGGTAAAAATATTTAATTTTAAGTAACTTGCAAATATTTTATTTATTTAAGACAACTAATGTTCATATCTTTATGTTCGTGCATGTCTACAAGACCTTAAAAATGAACCGTGCAAATTTTTAGTTATATCGGTGATTTTTGTTTTTTTTTTGTTTTTTTTGTTGCTTTAAAATGTAAAAGAGAAGAAATCTTTTTTATTTGAAGTAAAAAAAAACTCTTTACTTTATTTTGATGTTTATTTAACAATTTGACATGCAAATAAAATTTATGGCGTTTACTTGACATTTTGGTCTGCAAATAAAATTTATGGTGTGCACATATCAAAGGTGTGCACATAGCCAAAAGTGGTGTGCACGTAACAGCGCCCTAAAGATATTATAACCATTACGTACAACTCCGTATTAGCAGAGTAGGTTCCCCACGGCAGGCGCGAGACCAGTTATATATTTTTATGCTTTTGAGAGGTTTTGCACTGTTGGTGACCAATTTAGGCTTGACCCTTTGTAATATACTAGTAGGGGGAGGAAAAATCTACCTCCCCCCTTGGCCCCTTTTGGGAGCGGGTGCGCCGAGTTCGTCGACACCCCCCTCCCCTCGGCTTCCTAGGTGTGAGGTGGGAGCAGCTGGATCGACTGGAGGCCATGGTCCCGTCCTCCCCTGCATCTTAGCCCTGTGCGGGGGTAGACCGACCGGCGGTCAGGGTCTCACCCGCGCGGTTAGCTCGCAGGGGTGAGAGCAGCCTGTGGCCAGACTCTCTCCCCGGGCGGTTAGCTCGCGGGGGCGAGAGCGGCCTGCGGCCAGGCTCTCGCCCCGGGCGATTAGCTCGTGGGGGCGAGAGCGGCCTGCGGCCAGGCTCTCGCCCCGGGCGGTTAGCTCGCGGGGGCGAGAGCGGCCTGCGGCCAGGCTCTCGCCCCGGGCGGTTAGCTCGCCGGGGCGAGAGCGGCATGCGGCCTGGCTCTCGCCCCGGGCGGTTAGCTCGCCGGGGCGAGAGCGGCCTGCGGCCAGGCTCTCGCCCCGGGCGGTTAGCTCGCGGGGGCGAGAGCGGCCTGCGGCCAGGCTCTCGCCCCGGGCGGTTAGCTCGCGGGGGCGAGAGCGGCCTGCGGCCAGGCTCTCGCCCCGGGCGGTTAGTTCGTGGGGGCGAGAGCGGCCCGCCTCCGTTCCCCCTGGACCTCTTTGGGCTATGCTTTTACCGTTGTGCCCCCGGGGTGGAATTACCCCTTTACACCCCCCCGGTGTGGATGTTTTCTATTGGCTCAGGGCATATTTGTCATAGGGGTATTTCAGACCTTTTGGTTCCCAGGCTTAGAAAAACTATAAATAGATTCCCTTGGGTACCTTTGGAGGGATGAGTTTTTTGGGCTTCCTCCTCCTTAGGCTTCTACTTGGTTGAGTGAGAGAGTTCTCCAAGGTACTCAGCTCAGCCATTGGTGAGGGAGGGGAAGTGCTCTTGTGACCTTCCGGGTGTGTGGTGGGAACTCCACGCTAGAGCCGAGTGTCTGTTCCTAGTTTCGTAAGTCTTTGGTCCGTGACATTCCCCCGAGTGTAGTAGGTGTGAGGTCACCCCTCTTTTGGGACCCCGAACTCCACGAGAGGTCAATTTTGGCTTCAACACATTACCCATTTGACGCTTGGGCAGTTGCTGAACTATAAGCTTATGCGTGGGTGCTCATTTACCATTAACCTCTATGTACCCTGAGAACTATATGCAGCATGTACATTTAAGCTAATGCCGCCGTCAGCCGTTTATTTATGCGCCGTCCGGCAACATTTGCTCCAAACTGAGTCGGTAAAACGCTGGACCAAACTAAGCCTTATTTGTATATCAACCTTCAATACCATCGTGCTTTTTGCAAATTTCAACAAATAAATCAACACCATGAATCACATGAGATTATAAATGAACATCACATATGATGGGTTCCACCATCATTTATAGGAGAGAAAGCCCCCTCATGATCTCCACCCAAAGAGGATCATGGGTGGGTCATTCCCCTCATGATCTCTCATGATGAGAATTATGGGGGGGGGAGGGGGGGGGGGGCGGGACCCGCTCCCTACCCTCGTGGGGGAGAACCGCCGCCGCCGGGAGAACCGCCGCCGTCGGACGGTCTAACCACCGCCGACGGCCGTCCCTCCCGGCCTTCGCCGCGGCCGGACCACCGGCCTCGCCGTCGGGGTGGCCGCAGCAGGCCGCCGACTTGGCCGCAGCTGGCCAAGGCCGGCCTAGCCACGGCCGGCCATGGCCGGCCAAGCCGCGACCAAGCCCGACCGCGGCAGGCCGCTGGCTCGACCGCAGCCGGCCTAGACGCGACCGGCCAAGCCGCGGACGGCCGAGCCGCGGCCGGCCTGGCCGTGGCCGGCCCTGCCGCGGCCAGGCCGTGGCCAGCCTTACTGTAGCCGGCCACGGCCGCCCTAGCCGCGACCGGCCCACTAGCGGACCGCCGCCATCTGCCGCCCGGCCGGCCACCCCCGCTGCCGGTCGGCCACCCCCGT
This sequence comes from Platanthera zijinensis, assembly GCA_039513925.1. Lineage (NCBI taxonomy): Eukaryota > Viridiplantae > Streptophyta > Magnoliopsida > Asparagales > Orchidaceae > Platanthera > Platanthera zijinensis. The sequence continues at coordinate 13,444,947 of CM077085.1, forward strand.
TGTCGGCCGCCCGACCGGCCACCGCCGCTGCTATGACGGCCCGCCGCCGCTATGACGGCCCGCCGCCATGGGAGGCCTCACCACCGTCCGATCAAGGGGAGGCCCTCCTCGCTGTTCGATCAAGAGGGTAACCACCCACTACCCCACCACTTTAGTGGTGGGGCCCGCCATGATCCTCCCCTGGAGGCTATAAAAGGGACCCCAGGGCCTCTACATAGGGGACCTTCTCTCTTCTCCGGGTTGTCTTCTTCTTCCTCAGGTGAGAGCTCTCCTGCCTCCTCCACCGAGTCGGCCACCGCTCGCCGTGAACCACCAGCAGCCGCCATCGACCACCAGCGGCCACCAGTGACCACCAGCTGCTACCAGCGGCTATAAGCACCCCACCACCGCGTTGTCAGCTAAAGGACACCCAAGACCTCGAGGAAGCCGAAGGAAGAAGACATCCGAAGCTAGCAAGCGAGCGCCGCCCCGAGCGCATGCGCCAGAAGCATCCCGCATGTTCCCACGTCTAAGTCACTTCCGCGGTGTAGCCTGTTGCCCGCAGGAAGCTATAGTCTATCTCTCCCCCCAAGTTGTAACGGGAGCGGCTTGTCGCCCCGATTCACCAAACATACTGTAATCACCGAAAGCTAGTGGAATTTGACCGGCACAGGCCCGGTCACGTGGTTTTTTACCCATTTATGGGGTTTTTCCACATCATCACGACTTGTGACTACTGTTCATTTTCATTGACTGTGTGCGCGCTCGACCGCTCCGTGGGCTAAGACGGCTCAGGTTAATCCAATCCGACCGAAACATCGAGTTAGTCCGCAATAACATATACACATTATTACTCACATTCAGAAAACTTATATTTGGTTTGAAACTCCTTCTACTTTCTTAAATTGAAGGACACTTTGAGTTAACCTAAAAATTAGGCGATTGATTAAATATGAGAAATAATAAAAAAATCTCCACTTGTGTACGTGCTTTTGAGTTAACCAAAAGCTTAGGCTCTGTTTGTTTGAGTATTTTAATTTCTTTATGACGGGATGAAAATAGCATGGGATTAATTTGTGCATTCGATAAACCTCAAGTTTCAATACATGAGATTAGGGGTGTGTAAAAATAAGCGAAGAACCGAGAACCGGGCCGGAACAGAACCGAACCGAATGGTTTGGATCGGTTCCAAATAGGTTCGGTTTGGGTCCGGTTCCCATAATACCAGAACCGACAATTCGGTTTGGTTTCTGGTTCCAAGGGTCCGGTACCCAAAACCGACCCGTGAACCAAATATCAATGCTAGATAAAATATTTTGAGACAACGGTTAAAGTCACATGCCTAAATATGCGAAAATAATTGATAATATAGATGTATGACTAAAAATATATTTATTGTACTCGTGTAGTTGTATAACTTTAATATTACATAGAGTCATGATTCAACTATTTTGAGACATTGAAACTTCCATTATAAAAAATCATGAGTTGGAAGAATCATTTTAAAATTATTTTTAGACATAAGTTAAACCGAGAACCGAACCGAAATCAAACCGAACTGAAGCAAACGGTTCAGATCCGGCTCCATACATTAGGACCGTGGGTCGGTTCCGGTTTCAAAAGTGTAGAACCGGACCTATGTGAGTCGATTCTTGATTTTGGGTGAAACCGAATCGAACCGGTCTGAATTGCACCCCTACATGAAATGACCAAAACTTATATTATCAGTTTCATATCCCATCAAAATTCAAGTTTATCGGGACCATTGAGGTCACTCTGCTAAAGAGGGAATTTTTTTGGTACGTTTAACGTATCAAATAATACGTGTGCGAATAAATACTCATTTTTCATCGCCGGACCCACACCATTCAGCCCAAAAATTTTGAAAGCTTTCTCGCTCGACTCGTTCTCCCTCCTGTCTTCATCTAGAGAAATTGTACCCTAGCGGCGGAATTTCTGGTCAGCACTTCCCCAACTCACGACAAGAAATCATTCCAGTACTTGTTTCCCGCTCAAGCTCAATGTTTAAGAAGGAGACCACCATTTGCACCAATGGCGTCACGAACACGAATGTGCCCTAGTTGAAAGACAACATCTCCATCCTTAAAGCTCACTGGCCCGAGTTCCGCACATCCGCCGACGAAGCACTCCATTCTTGTACTCCTTATAGCTCACCGGTGGTCCGACATCTCATCGACACCTCCCTGGCGATCCAAATCTGATTCTACACCTCCTTAGTTAAGAACTTCATTCCTATACTCAGACGACTGCATTTGGCAATAAGCAGACTGTATTTGTTAAACCATTGCCGTATTTGGTGATAAACGGACTGTATTTGTTAATCTACTGCCATATTTGACGATAAACAACCGTATTTGATAGACTACTGCCATATTTGATGATAAACAACCGTATTTGTTAAACTACTGCCGTATTTGACGATAAACGACGACTTCTCATCGACGCCTCTTTGGCGATTTAAATCTGATTCTACTCCTTGGCGAAGCACTACATTCCTATACTCAGACGATTGCATTTGGCGATAAACGAACCGTATTTGTTAAACTACTGGCATATTTGGTGATAAGATTGTATTTGTTAAACTACTGCTGTATTTGATGATAAACGACCCTATTTATTAAACTAAGGCCACATTTGGCTATAAACAGACCGTATCTTATGTTAGCAATTCAATGAGTTGATTGATTTTTAGATGTGAATTTTTTATTTTGCAAAAAAAAAACTTAATTTTGTTGTAGCTCAAATTGGATTGTTAATGTGGATTGGATTTTTGCGTGCTCCACATCATTTTTAAGTATCATCAATGACTTCGGAAAGCATTATGACATGAAATCAACTTGTGAACCGGGAGAATGGCTTCTGGTCGCAGCAGTTTTGACGGTGAAGGCCTTCTCAAAAATCTAGGGCATCGGCTTGGAGCGGAGAGGACGCGAAAGCCATTGATGAAGGCTCTGTTTATGAGGACTTATTTTCACCGGTCAAGCGATTACAACCGCATGAAGGTCTAAGGTCCGGTTCATGCGGTCGTAACCGCTTGACAATTAAGATCCGGTTCATGCGGTCGTAATCGCTTGACCGGTGAAAATAAGTCCCCCCCCCCAAACGGAGCTGAAATGTAGGTCTCCTACTTTGGAATGGAGCGTGAATGAGATCACGCAAAATCATTCCCGATTCAGGAGGAGTAGTTGGCAACTTTTCTCCACTGCTAGGGCAGTTCTTCAAGGGCAGCACGGGAAGTAGAGGCGGGAAGGAATTTCGAAATTTTTCGGGGGCTGAATGGCGTGGATCCGGCGATGAAAAATGAGTATTTATTCGCACACGTATTATTTGATTAAAGAGGGCCTCAAACTTTTTAATATAAATCTAAAGCCACCAAACAAAAAGAAAATAATTAAATTTAAAGGGTCCAATCAGAATTTGCAATTACAACCAGCTGGATTAGATTACAACTCTTCACCTGCATGATGGAGACAAGTAGATGAAGTGTGAAAAAATTCTTTTGAACGATTGTTATAAACATGTTGCATCTGCTTGATTATTTACTGACGTTTCTTATGCGCGAAATTTTATTGGTATACTATTTTATTAATAATTAATTGTCCCAAAACATGGTCGGCGAAAAAGTGGCATATTGAGCGTCATAATCAAATGTGATCTTCGTAAAACGGCCATGTATGTTTGCGAACGAAATTAGAGTTATTGGTGAGTTGGTTGTCCATAATATATAAACTTAACAATAGCTTACTAACTTAACCCTAAATTAAAAAAGAGAAAATGGAGTTGACTTTTGCACATGAGTCTTGCTCCCTTTGGCAAGGTGATGACAGTCATGAACATGAGGGTTAAATTATCATTTGTTAACGCCCACCTAAGAAACTATATCCACTTTTATGTTCAAACTGATGATGTTTGTTAGATGATTCTTAACAATTGATAGTTTAATCGATGCGATTACGGCCGTCGCCACCCTGCCAAACGGAGTCTCTATAACTGCGGCGGAAGGAAAAACTATAGTGAGAATCAATGGTGAGAGTATAGCTATCAAAAAAATTGATAGGTAAAATAGTAAGAATGAAGATGAGGATCAACGAGATTTGAATCATGACAAATATATGTGCAAAACATCTTTTAACATTTTTGAAAGTGGAGGGTTGAATGCTTTCCAAAAGTGCTTTTCTCACTACTATGAAATCAATTGTCTCTAAAAAGGGGTAGTGGTGTAAGGGGCAGCCCCTGGATTTGGATTTTTTTTTTCGTTGAGACAATAAATTTAAACTACTTTGATTACATCAAAAACGGTGCTTAAATAACATAGAAATGACTTCGGTAAGATGTAGGTGCTCATAGTCTTTTTGATGGAGAGAAGATGTTTAGTTCATTCTTGTTGAAATTTTTGAACCCGCCCCTAAGTTGTGGGAATATAACTTTTCCCACAGACATCACCGTCCAAAATAGCCGACGTTGATTTTTTATGTTCATCCAACCATTGTCGTGCTTTGAAGTACCAGGAGGAAGAAGAAGAAGGATCGGAGGAGGCAGCCGCCACCGTGATCCGTACACCCATATATGCCACTACACCTAAGCACTCGGGCGATGCCCTAGCTTGAAAGCAGGCTAAACCGAACTCCGGCCCCTGTATCGCTTGGGCCAAATCAAATCAAATTGCTCCAAAAAAGACTTGGGCGGCTTCGCTTGACCGGTGAAAATAAGTCCCCCAAACGGAGCCTTGATTGGCCACTATTCAGGAGAACCCAGTCATTTTGTTCATAGTTTTGTCCTTGGGATGCCAGTCTTTGGCACACAGTGGTGTGTAGCCTAACTCCTTCTAGAAAACCTAGAGCTGGAGAAGACCGAGTAAAGGAGGATTTTTATGCATATTTAGTAGAGAGGTGAAATGTCTCTTTCTTCAATGCGTGTGGAATTTTCATGGAAATTTAATCAATACTTTTATTCATTATTTTGCCAGAAATTAGAAGAATCGCACATATACAATCAACCGTTGACTTGACCCGTGCATGCACAGCTACAAACTAATTTACTACAACTTCATAAATTTTTAGGTACATGCGGGCACCTGGAGAATGGTGCCCATAATGCATTGCGAGCCGTCCGATCAACAAAAATTCCTGCTTATTTTTAAATATTTTTTGCTCCCTTTAATGCTGGCGGTCAGATATCAAATCATGCGCCTAAAAATATATTGCACCTACCTCTACGTGCACGCGAGTACCTAAAAACCTCTCCCTAAGAAAATTTATTCATATTTATATTCAAAATTAGTTTTATTTTCTTGGCAGCGGTCTACGATCATAACTATCGTCTTGTCAAACATGCATTTTTTTGATGATGACGTTTTGTTCAAACTCAACGGAACAAAAAAATCACGCCAAATAGAGCCTTCGTCCAGACGCGAGGCCGAAGTCATTACCAGCCTCTATTCTTGCTTTGGAAGCCTGATGAAGTGCTGAGCTACAAAATCTTGCAGCCAAAACTATATATAAATATAACACTCTAGTATTATTCTCAGTATGTTGCAGGCAGCTGATACTATTTAGATAAACCCTTGATTCTCTAATTAATACAATAGCCAGCTAATAAACAAACTCCAAGAAACCAAAAATAATTGCAAATACAAAAAATATTATTTTAATAGTCAGCGCAAATCTCAAAATATTTTATTCAAACTACACCTGAGTCATTTTTGTGTCCGAGCTCAGATTATAACTGAGAAAGAGGATGGCCATTCAATTTTATGAGGATTACATTCATCTATAATTGATTCCGATTTTCTCTGGACACAAATTTCCCCAATCCTGGGCACTCCACTTAAAATCTCATTATTCTATTATATTAGGCATCACCATTTTGGGTTCAATTTCAACTGTCGAGGTCGGCGGCGGCCCTCCGTGCGGGAGCAAATGCCACCCATAAGGCCACAACGCATTCTGGGGCGTTGGTTTTTCTGTCACCGGCAGCGTTTGCTTCTGTTTTTTCGAACAAAACGTAGAAACCTCACCGTTGGCAACCCAAATCCCTCCCACCGGCTGCCATTGCCTGTGGCACTCCCAAACAAATCCTTAATTAGCCTCCATCCAATCATTTATTATCCCACGCCTGACGCCTTCCAAATAAATAAATGAATAATAACACATATAATATATGAATATGAAAGGGTGTTGTTATTAGCACTGCAGTTTTTGGCTAGTCGTACCGTACTTTCACCTAGGTTTTCGTGCCTTTTGGAAATAAGTCTTGTACATGCATTTTTAGAAAAAGTGTTCAACACGAAAGTTGTAGATCTCGTCAGACACGAAATTTCCAAAGTACGCACTGTACATGCATTTTTAGGAAAAGTGTTCAACACGAAACTTCTTTGAATGAAAAAAGTCCTATCCCCACAAAAAAGTCCCTTCACTCCTGAACAAAAACCGATGAACTAAATATTCTCCTTTTTTCAAGTTGTAGATCTCATCGAGATCTACAACTTTCGTGTTGAACACTTTTTCTAAAAATGCATGTACAATGCGTATTTCTAAAAGGCGCGAAAACCTAGGTAAAAGTGCGGTGCAACTAGCCAAAACTGCGGTGCTAATAACAGCGCTCATATGAAATTTGGGTGTGCATGACCGTTAGAAACATTACATAATATAATATATGTATTTATAATTATCTACAGGTCAATATAATTATTTGATGTTATTATCATTGAATTCTTTAATTTTTTTATATTTAATTTTTAATTATTCACATTTACAAACTTATACAAAAATGAAATCAAATAAAATTTAAATACAATAAATAAAATATATTAAATTAAATTAATTACGGGCCACTTAAGATGATTTATACACACCACAGAAATTTCAAATTCAAAATGTTGGAATAATTTTTTTGCATACAAGAAATATAGGCACATAATTTTTATTTATAAAGTACACAAATTAATACTAGTGTCATGTGCCCATGTACGATATTTGCTCATGACAATACGGACAATATCCGACATTAATGATACATAATATAAGGTGACTCCGATCTATCACATTAATTATAGATAATGCTCAAAAATAATTTATCTTTTATAAATTTCACCGAAAATTGGAAAAACACAATTTAGTTAAATATTCGGTTTTTCAATTTTACTCATTTTTTTATTATGGGATTTTCAATTTATTTAATTTATAAATTTATCATTAATTTTAAAAATGCTCTCCTATAGGCAAAGTCATTTACTTGCAATAAAAACGTGATCTCCTCACTGCTCACAAATCCCTATGCATAAGGAAAAAATGAGTAAAGGGCAAACGTTCGGGAGTTTGCGAGCGGCGGGAGTGTCCTTGCGCTGAGGCAATGTCATAGCCGATTAGCCGGTGTACTATCGTGTGGGGCACCTAGAAGCCTAATGCACTGTCAAAGGCGGGATACTATCACGGTTGGTCACAGGGGCGGAGCTCCATGCCAATCACTTATATATTTATATATGATGAGGTTCCCCCTAAGTTTTCTTGAAGCCAAGCCCCCGGGGGGCAAAACATCAGCGCGGGAAGAGACGCATGCAAGCGCAACCGACCCAAATACAATACGCGCGCGACACACACGCGTGCGCTCCCTGCATGGGCGGCGCGCTCGGCACGAGTGAGCGCGCTCCCTGCGAACGCACGCATCAAGCCCACGGAGGGGCACACATGTCCCCGATGCGCGCAGCGCGCACGATCCCTTCGGCGGTAGTCGTCGGCGGCCGCCCCGGTTGTTTGGCACCTCGCACGGACTGCCGGGGGGGGGGGCACGTCCGTCATTTCGTAAAAATTGTTGATCCAGGTGATCAAAACGGGCGATGACATTCGTCACCTTAAAATCCATCTGGACGCAATTATCAACACATCCTTCTATAAAACAATAAAAAACCCTCATACCTACATTTGAAAACAAACAACTTCAGAGATTAGAGAGAACTCTGATGTTTTCGGTGAGGACGTGAAACTTATATCGTTCCTCTGCTTGGAATTCGCTCTAATCTCTCTCTAAATCGCTTAGCGCTTAACGCTCAATAATTAACGCTGACGTGGATGCATCCGTGAGTGCAAGAGAAGGCGTCAGAAGAGCACTTTCGTGCACACTACCCTTCAAGCATCATGGACACTCACTTTCAAGTCTCGCAGACGCCCTCATCCAAGCTTTGGGGACTTGGTCAAATTTCCGCTCCGATAGAAGGCGCAGAGGAACGCTTCGGTGGGTGGTCTCATCAAAACTTCATGGACTTATTTTTTCCCCACTTTTTCTGTACTTTAAGTTTGTAACAGAGAAATGACCTGCCACCCTCTGAGAGAACTCCCAGAAATTTGTAAATTCAAATCTAAATTATGAATTTTTGCCCGACACAGATCCGGCCATATGATTTCTCACTTTTTTCAGGTTTTCTACGGAAAAAATGTCTACTGTCATTTATGGGTGTCCAAAAAAACCGGGCTCATCGGGCCGGCCCGGTGAAAAGCCCGGTAGGCCCGGTCCCGGGCCATGGGGCCCTTCCGGCCCCAGTATAAGGCCAATGCCCGGCCCGGTGCCCGGCCCGGGCCGGGCAAAGCCTGGTCACCGGGCTTAGCCCGGGCCTGGAAAAGCCCGGGCTAAGCCCGAACTAGCTGGAACCAACGGCTCTAAGAGCCGTTGGTTCCAACCAACGACTCTAAGAGCCGTTGGTGCTATAGCAGCCACTTGGGCTGCTATTTGCAGCCCAAGTGGCAATATTTTTTTTAAAATATATTTTTGTTTTTAAAAACTATAAACCCCCCCTCCTTTCTTCCTTTCACCCCCCCCACCCTCTCTCTCTCTAATCTCTATTTCTCACGAACATGTCGTCAACGCAGGCGTCGTCTTCCTGATCATCCGTCGCTCACGAAGTGGTGGAGCACAAGCGTACGGCGGCAGTTTGGGAATATTTCGACTTAGTACAAGTCGGCGAGGTGCAAACAGTGCTCAAAATTTCTTTCAACCGCTGGCAACTCGACACTCGCAAGACACGTTAAGTCTTGCGCAGCCAAACAAGCTCCTCCCGAGTCGACCCAGGCGCAATTCTCGGCATCCGGACAAATCGATCTGGACGTACGATCAAGGTCGGCAGCGAGAGCTGCAGGTGAAGAACTTCATCAGACGCGGGTTGCCGTTCAGCCACTACGACAACGAAGAAGAGACCGAGTACATTCACCAAGGGCTACAACCCAAATATCACCAAGTAAGTCGATCTTCTATTAGACGCGACGCGCTTAAATATTACTTAGAGGAAAAACAAACTTTAATTAATAAATTTTTTTGAAAAATTTGAGGGTCGAGTGAGTTTAACGAGCGACGTTTGGACAAGTAGTATAAAATTATGATTATCATATATGTCTATAACGTGTCACTGGGTCGATCCCGTTTCCTGGGATCTAAATAAACGAATAATTAGTTTTGAAAGTTTCGAAGTCTCGCACACCAGTGAGACGATTTATCAAATAATTTCAAAATGTGTGCGCGAATTTAAAATAAAAGATAAAATTATGAGTATTTCTTTCGATAACGTCACAAATAATACCACCTCAATTGAGTGGTTAAAACGTGATTTGAAACCTATGTTAAACGGCGTCTTTTTTCATACTCGTTGCGCGTGTCACGTTTTAAATTTAGTAGTACATGATAGTTTGTTTTATATGGAACCATACATTAATAAAATACGTTTAATGTTACAATTTATTTATAGTTCTAAAAAACGACGTAAAGATTTTAAAAAAATCGTAACCGGTCAAGGCCACAAATTTTTGAAATCTCTATTTGATATGTCAATTAGATGGAACTCTACATATATAATGTTAAAACGAGCGATTCGCCAAAAAACACTATTAATGGAATTTTATACTTTGTTAGGTCAACATGAATTAACCGAGTCCGATTGGGCAATTTTAGAAAATTACATGGATTTGTTAGAAGTTTTTTATACTGCGACAAATAGTTTATCAGGCGTATATTATCCTACTAGCCCGCTAGTTATTGAAAATATTGTTAATATTTCACAAAAATTAAATTATTTTAAACAACACGCCGGATGGATCAAATTAATAAAAATAATGGAAACAAAAATTTTAAAATATTATAGAGAAATCCCAGTTATTTTATTGACAGTGATCTTTGCTCGGTCTAGCTTCTCTGTCTAGCTTCTCTGCCTATTCATAGATTTTGTGGGCGTGGGATCCCTCTAGGTCGCCTGAGGATTCCCATTGGATTTCCCCAATGGAGGGTGAGATAAAAGCAAATTTTGATGGTGTTGTGCGCCGGGGTCCCGTCAGGGTGGGGATGGGGGTTGTTGTGTGAAGCTCTGGTGGTGCCTTGCTTGATTGACAGGTGAGTTGTGATCCCCATGTTGGTTTCCCAGCGAAGGTGGAGGCTCTAACGACTCGTCTTGCAGTTAATCTTGCCTTGTCGAGGGGCTGAAGTGTGGTTTCGTTTGAGGGCGATTGTGCCCCTCTTATCAGTAATTTGAAGGGGGAGTTGTGTCATCATCGGTGGATTAGCTTATTGTGAGGGACATCATGGATTTGCTCCGTCGCCTGGCTTCGTTCTCGTTTTCCTTTGTGTGTCGGGATGGTAATCACATTGCTCATGCTGTCGCTGCTATCTCCTTTCATTAGCCCTCTTGCCTTCCTCCCCATATATTTGACTTGTTCACTTTGGACATACCTAAAATGAAAAGGTGTATCTGAATTTTTTTTAAAAAAACATTTTTTTATTTAAAATAATAATAATACTAATGACCAAAGTCACCAAATAATCATGTATGATGAATGTAATGATGTCATCATGAATGTAAAAAGACCTATGGCCGGGTATCGGGTCAATTAACAACTTTAAAATAGAAGCAAATAATTAGAAAACAAGAAATTTCGCGGGGGCCGGGGTTCTGAAATCGAGTCTCGCTCTTTCTCTCTCTACCTTCAGCTGTACATCATTCATTCATCCATCAGCCTCTTTCCCCTTAATTGGTTCCTTTAAATAGCTCCGTTCCCCTCTCCTCATCCCTTCATCGCCAAACCCTAACGCCGCGCCATCCGCCCCAAATCCGATCCTCTTCTTGATCTCTTTGCTGAATCGGCCATGGCTCGCGTCGCTCAACTCTTCTCTCTCATGGTTTTCCTCCTCGCCGCCGCCGCCGCTTCGGCTCAAGCCCCAGGCCGCGCCCCCACCACCTCCCCGGCGCCGAAGCACAGCCCCATCTCGCCGTCTACCGCCGCCCCTCCAACTCCATCCCCGGCTCCCGCAAAAGCACCGACTCCCTCTCCAACCACATCTCCGACTCCATCCCCCGCCTCCGCCCCCACCCCTACTTCCCCTCCATCCCCCAGTTCTCCGACCGTCTCGCCCGCCACCAGCCCTCCATCTCCGCCAACATCTCCCTCCGCCTCCCCTCCCCCCTTGACCCCCAATACCCCGACAGTATCTCCCGGCGGAACACCCGATAACAACAACAACAACGCTGCCGCCGGCATCTACTCCATCGGATGGATCGCCGCCGCATCGATCGCCGTCGCCTGCGTCCTCTAGATTAGCGATCTCCACTGCTTGTGTTCTCGTGAGCAGATCTGCTGTTTGATCTTGACTGTCATTCTGAAATATTTGTTCCATTATCTCCTATTTTCTTTTTCGGTTAATTTTTTTTCTGTGATTTAATTTTATGGCCGTAGGATGAACGATGTGGAGTTCAGTGTGAGTCGTTGTTTGTTTGTAGAATTAAATTTTATTTTAGTGATTCTTTTTCATATATATAGATATATAATTAATTAATTAATTCTCGTCATCATTGCTATACATGTGATTGACGCTCGGCTGCTTGTTTCAATTCTGTTCTATTTTTTGTTTATTTATAATAAAACTCTATGCTGGTGATGGACAGCTGGACGCTGCACGCGTTGAGTGGAGAGAAAAAAAACCATGTGCGCTGGGGCGGCCGTGTCTTTATTCTCACCGTTATACTTGACGGTAGAGCCCGTCAAATTTGTCGACGGCGTTAAGACGGCTGTCCAATTATTGACAGGAGTTGGGCGGCCAAATTTGATCCATCGACGCGAATTCTCGTCGCTTCTAGAAAGTTACATTTAAATAAAAACATGTGCTAATAATAATGCAGTTAATCTTCTGCTGGATGAAATTTTAAATACTCTATTTTTTACTGCTAATGTACTCAATATTGCACTTGTGCTTGCAATAAGTACATTATACTAAACTCTTTACATTCATCTAATTATTTTATTGTTATTATTATTTTAGACTACAATAATATTAGTACATGTAAAATAAAAGTTATTATGTATAGCAATCTCCTTTATAATCAAACCAAAGGAGATGATTCAAGTGTTGCAAATACACATTATTGGACGATGGTTATTCACAGTTCTAAAAACACGTAAATTGACTATTCATAATATTAGAACACTTGTAATTATTAAACTACCAATATGAATGAACTGTGTTTAGCTTTTATATAACTGTTTATAACATTATCATTATTTTATATTGTATAAAAAAATTTATTGTTGGATGCTATGTATATGGCCTATTTAGAATACTATGCGTTTGTAAAATATGCATTTGGGATGACAATAATTATGACACCATCAAAAAATTTGATCTTGGAACATAAAAGATGAATAGAGTTCTTTAAGTGAGATATGGCATTCGTGCAGGGACCATTACCATGGTACCAAATGGATACAAATTGTTCTTAAGTGGTTGACGATTCGTCAATGCCCATCTACTGAACTTCATCCACTTTTATGTTCAAACAGATGATGTTTGTTAGGTGATCCTTAACAAATGACAATTTAACCTATGTGTTTACGTCCGTCACTATTGTGTCAAACGGAGCATTAGTAAAGCAAGCTAACTTTTGGATGGGGCTTCTTCATTAATAAAGGTTTTTTTTGACAAATATTAAAGATAAAAGTTATCCAATTTTACACTTTAATTTTTGCTTGGGTGAGATTGTCCAAAAAAATAATTTTGGTCCCAAGGCACTAATGATGCATGCATGATTAGGGGAAAAAATGATGGAATCTATCTCAACTCTATTTCCCATTGGAAATATAGTTCTAAGTATTTAGGGTCCGTTTGTCACCATGGTGAAGGATTATGAACCATCGTTTGACCTCACCTAAGGAACTTCGTCCAGTTTTATGTTCAAAAATAATTTTATTTTTTGTGGTGGTAGTAATTGTCGTCATGCCAAAGATACATTTTATCATGGTGACATTTTTGACCAAATTCATCGGAACAAAAACCTAAACAAAGCCTTAGGCTTCGTTTGACATGGTGGCGGCGGTCGTAAACACATAGGTTAAACCATCATTCGTTAAGGACCCCCTAACAAACATTGGTTTGAACATACAAATGGATGAAATTTCTTATATGGGTGTTACCGAATGACAATTTAACCGTCATGTTCATGACCGCCATCACAGTGCCGAACGGAGCCTTAGTTAACATATAATTGTCATTTAAATGTAGGAATTAAATAATCACATGAATTATGAGGTATTTTATAAAAGCCTAAGATAAATAACAAACAAGACTTAAATCACATCTTAAAGTTTATTTGTATTAATTAACTCACATTATTCATATACTAGTGTAGTGTTGCACCCCCCAGCTGAAGATATGATTTTAATTCATATCTTAGAAATCTACATCATACTAGTTTTATCCACTAGAATATTTTCACGTCAAAAAACTAAATACAAATTTCTTTAATAATTACTATTATTCTTATAACAACAATTTTGGAATAATATATTAAACATACGTATAAATAGTTTCTTCAGATATAATGAATGATGATTAATTACATATTTACATTGATGCAAAATATTACAGTGCATCAAAAATGTTTATTAATTGCAAAGTAAAAGTCATGAGAATTTTATGAACAATATTCACAATATAATCAGAACAATATCCGACTTACATCATCGGCAAGCTTCAGAGGATCACGGTTTATTTTTTGACCGTTCGCCTTCTACGTGTGGATTATCCCCTCCTCCGGCATTATCAGCTCCCATTCTTCAGCAATTTTTTTCAACCAAGCTTCACCCTCATCCTTGATATCATCAACCTATATAATATATACATAATTTAAATAACAGATAGTTTTAACACGAGTAAAATACAAACAACAACACAACAACACCAAGGCTCCGTTTGGCACGATGGTGGCGGTCGTAAACGCATTAACAAATGACAATTTAACTCCCGTGTTCATGACCGCTACTGTGCGCCAAACGGAGCCTAGGCCTTTATCTCACTATACCGGGGTCGGCTTTAACATAAATAAAATAAATAAATAAAAATTGAAAAAGTATCTGAAATTTAGAGTTGCAAATATTTTAATCACATTACTAAAAAGTTCTCTTAGAAAGATGAAAGGTGACCAATAAAGATATCCATACACTGTTAGGCATACAATCACAGAAAAGCAAGGCATGACTTTTAGGGTGGAAATTCTTCTATTTCAGTTACATTAACTTACCAAATGGAAATGAAGATGCAAGAGAATAGCTGAGTTTGAAAGATAAAAGAATTCTAAATAATTTTGAAGCTTTCTCTTTCTATGTAGCCATAAAATTTCTTTATACAAATACTCATATAGCTGTGTAGCTCAGTTGAAGCTTAGTTGGTGATGATAGCGCTGGTGAGAGCCACTTATTTAGGAGGTCAGATGTTCGATCTCGTGCCTCAATAACCTATCGTTTCCTAGTGATGGGCCTCAGAGAGCTAGTTGGGGTATACGGGCTGCAGCCCTGATAAAACCGCCTTGGTAAGATGACAAGGTGGTCCCCCAGGTAGGATGCCAGGGTGGTAGGCAGGTGGTGATTGATGCCTGTTCTGCATCAAAAGGGGGGGTCATTTAATCATGGATCCTCCACCCGAGGCTATCCAAGATGGTGTAAACCGGCATGCAGATGATGAAAATTTGTTGAATCATTTCAGGGATATAATGAAATCCAAAATACCGGACTTAGTGCCCCGTCCTAAGATAGTAAAACATATATGAAATTACCCTGAATTACTTTATTCAGGGTAAATTAAAGCTAATTGGTTATATGAAGCGCCTCGGGTCTTCAATCACTATAGTATATAGGATAATTTGTTATGACTTGCCCAGTTTAGGGTTTTGTAACTTCGAATAATGAAACCACTCATTTACTCATCATTATTGATGTGAATGTGATAGAAGAAAGACAAAAATGGAATTTGATCACACGCATGTGAAGCCTGCCTCATACATCATAGCCCATTCCCAGAGTTTAGGGGATGTTCCAGTGACAAACATAAATTAAGTATTTACTCGAGTGAGTGTCGGGGTTACTCATGAGAACTCCAGCGTTTCAACACTTTCTTAGAGTTCATCCATGTTATCCATGGGTTTGGAAAAGGGTAAGAGGATGATGATAAGG
Organism: Platanthera zijinensis; assembly: GCA_039513925.1. Classification (NCBI taxonomy): domain Eukaryota; kingdom Viridiplantae; phylum Streptophyta; class Magnoliopsida; order Asparagales; family Orchidaceae; genus Platanthera; species Platanthera zijinensis. The sequence goes on from CM077085.1 coordinate 13,460,417, forward strand.
ATGTGAAAGTGGAAATTGTGGTAGTTTTCTGGGGTTTTTTTAGGGAAATCATAGTTGTGTTCAAGAAAGATGTAGACTAAGGCTCTGTTTGGTTGGGCTGTTGCTGCTGTAAAGCTGCTGATGAGAAGCTGTTGATGGAGAAAGTGCTGATTCTGGAAAACAGAGTTTTGTTAAAAAACTGTTTGGATGAAATTGAGTTTTGAAAACAGAGTTTTGAATAAGTTGTTTGTTTTGAAATAAATTTTTTTTTCCAAAAAAAAATCAACAGGCTAAATAAACACACAATACAAGAAATCCAGGTACACCTGCAATCTCGAGCTATGCTCTCGATTCATACAACTGATCAGCTATACTATCACGTAGCGCGATCATCTCCTCTACTCCACCTGCAGTGTCAGAGCAGGTTTCTTGTCGCCCTTGTGAGGCCACCCTATCATCTTGACCCTCCTGCTCGCACTCATTGAAATCTATATCATTGCGGGAAGGGTGTCGGCGAATGAAATTAAGTAAAGCCATCGTGGCCATCACAATATCTGCCTGCTTCGCAAAGCTATAGCTCGGCATGTCCCGCAGTATGACTCATTTCTTCTTCCAAACGCCGAACGATCGTTCTATCACGCTCCTTAGCGATGAGTGAGCATGATTGAACATCTCTCGACGTCCCTCTGCTCGACGACCACCGCGTGCGAAGTCTGGCAAATGATACCTTGTATCTTGATATGGTTTCAAATACCCTCTCTGCAAAGGATATCCAGAATCGACCAAGTAATATTTTCCTGATGTGTTAAAAATTAATTAACCACTCAAATAAATTAAAGTAAGAAATAGTTTGGACATAATTGTTAACATTACCTCGAGACGGATGAGGAAAATTGTGTTGAGGATTATTTAAGGCATAATTGAAAATCCGGCTATCGTGTGCAGATCCCTCCCAACCCGCCATGACGAAAGTGAAGCACATGTTGAAAACGCAAATAGCCATGACATTTTGAGTTGGATTGCCCCGTCTCCCAATATAGGGTATCTGTTGTCCAACTGTTATGCACGCGTCAACATGTGTCCCGTTTATAGCCCCAACACAATCTTTAAAGAAAGGCATATAACGTCTGTCGTACATAATTTCTGGTGGAGTGCTCCCGAAAGACCTATCTAATGGCTGGATAACTTCCTCCCCTAGCCGCAACAAAGCACGAATACCCTGAAAGAAAAATTGGCTAGCTGTCTCCGTTGAATGCTGAAAGCGCTCAATTGTTTTTCTCATCGATTCATTGTGCGACAATATGTATACGGTCAAGGCTAGCACTTCTCTGGAGGCTGTCCTTCTTGTTCCCTGGAGTCCACACCTTTCCTCCAGATAATGCAGTAGATCGAGAAATATTTTTTGACTCATCATGAAAGAGTCATGAAATCTTACAGTAGATCCACAAAGTATCTCTCCAACCCATTTATCACCTGTCTGCTTCGAAGTCATGTGTGGGACTCGACTGTTTAATAGAGAGGTGTGTGCAGAGGCCAAACATGTTGCTATTATAGTGTGTTGTCGAACAATAACACATTTTTTTCTAGCTATTTCGTACTGCTCGATGGAATTATCAGAGTCCTCGCTCGACATATTCTGGAATAAACAAATAAAGATATCACAAAAGAAGTCATACACAAATGTGGGATTAAAAAACTAGTAAGCATATAAATCATCCACATATCAATGTCCAAACTAGTGCGGTAAAAACATAATAAAGAAGATAACATATTAATGTTCATACTAGTGCGGTAAAAACATAATAGCATCCACTGACAAAACAACGCAGAAATAAAGAAGATAGGCACAACTACACGCCACTAGTATAGCGACTACGGAGCCACTGAACATTCAGACTTTCTGGCAGGCACATGAATGTCTCCCTATGATTTTTGTCCATCAGATAGGTGATGGCAAAGAAGTGGAATTCCCTATCTGATTGCACTTCATGATAAGTTGCTAACTTCTCAAGTGCTTGAGCAATGGTGAAGGAAGAATTGCCCTTTGGTGGCTCCTGTATGAATCGACACATGCTCCTAGAAGATTCTGCCATATCCTATAATACTGATGTAATATCTTTCTTCTGTCCTTTCCTCTTCTTTTGGCCAACCTCGGATGTAGCTGTGTTCTCAGTTACAGGAGGAACTCCATTGACGTCAACGTCTTCTTGTCCACCGTCTGACAATGCTCTATCACCAGTAGACTCGGGGCCAACATTCCTCGAATGAGGGGTGCAAGCATGATGTCCAGTCGCAATAACAGAGCTGAACATCATGTTCAGTTTCTCCTCTAATTCTGGCTGTATTCCGGAATAACGAAATTTCTTTGCGGCAGGGACAACCTGAAATATTATTCAATTATTTAAAACGGGCATACAATAATTAATTAAGAGAAATAATTGAATTCAAACATTGAATACCTTCAATCGCTCGTCCCACCACTCATCCGAGGCGTCTATAGTTTTTTTGATGTGTTCCAACCCAAGCCGGTCTCACCTCGTTTCAACTCCGTCCAAAGTTTCCACTCCTTCAGATGATCCCATTTGTTTTTGAATTGCACTTTATCGTATTTCTTTCCAGTCGACTCTTCAAATGTCTTCATTATATTGGACCATCCCTCTTTACTAAAATGTGTTGTAGGACGATTCTCACGTTCTATCTCTTTTATGCAGATATCACAAAAGAGGAGAACATCGGAATTGTCTCACATTGCGGTAACCCCACCGTCTTTTGTTTTGCCCATCTTTATAAGGCAACACATAGAAATGAAAACAATATTAAAAAACATTACAAAAATAAATCTTAACATATACACTCACACACACACATATACTCACAAACACACACATATACTCACACACACACATATATACACACACACACATATACACTCACACACATATATACACATATATACTCACACACACACATATATACACATATATACACATACACATATACACATATACACATATACACTCACACACACATATACTCACACACACACACATATATACACACACACACACACACACACATATACACACATATGTACACAAACACACACACACACACACACACATATACACACATATGTACACAAACGCACACACACACACACATATACTCACACACACACATACACACACACATATACACAAACTCAATAACAACACACATATGTACACATATACACTCACACACACATATACTCACACACACACATATACTCACACACACATATACTCACACACACATATACTCACACACACACACACACATATATACACATACACACACACACACATACTCACACACACATATATACTCACACAAACACATATATACAAACACAATAACACACACCAACACATTCAAATTATAACACACACATACACAACACACACCAACACAATACACACATACAACAACCCACCAACACAACACACACATAAACCAACACACACACATACACCAACACACACACATACACCAACATAACAAACACATACACCAACATAACACACACACATACACCAACACAACACACACATACACCAACACACACAACCCACCTACACAACAAACACATACACCAACATAACACACACACACATACACCAACACACACATACACCAACACACACATACACCAACACATTCAAATTATAACACACACAACACACACATACACAATACACACATACAACAACCCACCAACACAACCCACACAACACAACACACACATACAACACTCAACACAACCCAACAACACAACACACACATACAACACAACCCACACAAAACACACATACACCAACAGAACACACACAAACACAACCCACCAACACAACACACACACACACACACAAACACAACCCACCAACACAGCACACACATACACAAAATAAAAATATCACAAAAGCGAAAAATACACAACAATAGGGTACCTGAAAACTGAAGAAGAAGATCTGGTGTGCCCGCTGTTTGCAAGTAGGTGTACCTAAAAAAAACAAAGCATCGGGTAAGTGCAATAAAAGGCCGGGAGATTGGGGCTGAAAAAAGCAAAGCATCGGGAGCGATAGGGTTGCGGCTGGACGAAGATGGATGGGGAGATGGAGGTGATGGGGAGATCGAAGAAGGCCAGGGTGAATAAAAGAAGGATCGGGACATACCGACTTGTTCACTGCTTGCGAAGTCGGCGACGATATGCTCGCTGTTTGCGCAGACGGCGAGGGGAACGATGACCGCTGCTTGCGAAGAAGAGGGCGACGGGGACGATGGGTTGTTCGCCGGCTTGCGATGACGCCGATAGGGAAGATGGATGCGGATTCGTTCGTTGCTTGCGGAGAAGACGGTGATCGGGAGCGATAGGGTTGCGGCTGGACGCGAAATAAACCCGCGGTTGACGGCTTAGGTTATTTAGCGGAAATTCCAAAACAGAGGTTCCTAAAACAGCACAACCAAACAACGCTTATGCTCATAATAACGGTGTGTTTCAACCGCACCGTAGGCAAAAAGCCCAACCAAACGCTACCTAAGAGGTGGTTGCCACAGATGATACAGCTATATGGAAGATCTTATTGTAACAAGATGTTGGAAATTTCATGGGAGGCCTCCAAATATATAGACTAATGTATCCTTGCCAAGGAGATGGAATGCATGGTTTTGAATGAAGAACATGGGCAATGACACCAACAAAGGAAGGATATACCCAATGAATCAACTCTTAAACTGGTTCTCCTCGAGTGCAACCATCCATATCCACCAAACTTTTTCAAGGTTTAGGTACTACTATTCGTGTCCACTTTTCTACTCAATGGTCCTAAGCCATTTACTTCGGGTAATCCAACTATATGACCATAAATGTAGGTATATTTACATCTCTTACCTCCTCTACTGCATTACCTAGTGTTACATCAGCTAATAGCTCAAATTACTGATGAAGATGTTGGCATTGTTTAACCTCCACCTCTACCCATATTTTCTCTACTCTTTGTTCTGTAAGTACTAGAATTTCCTTCGATTTCACTACCTGCTAGCCAACTTATTAAATAACTTGATTGCATCATCACACGTTTCTCCCTGTGTCATGATCAAAAGACGGAGATGATAGTTTATTGCAACACTTGCTCCTTATGCTAGTTGTTGGAACCAAGAAAATTCAAGTTCAAAATATTCTGATCAAATGGGACAAATGCTACTTGGGTAGCGGTCAACCCGGGCAAACTAAGACAAGATAAGGCTGTTAGCTAAGATGTTCTTGAACTGACAATAAACCAGACCTTGGGGGGGGGGGGGGGGGGGGGGGGGCTCAACGTGGTGGGTGGGTGGGTGTGGGGGTACATGGTCTGTGAGTAGCCTCCCCACCTTGTGACACTGAGTACTTGGTACCTGGGCGGCCTATTTTCTGAGAATCGCCGGAGGAGAGCTAATCAGTCACCTTAGGCAAGTTCACCAATGCCGGGCCTTTAAATGACGAGCTCGTTGGTTAGATGAGCTCTAACGCAGCGAGGTCGGCGTCAAGCCCAAAAGTGATTTGCGAATAGATTCTATAAGTGACCAGGCTCCAATCCTGCCGAGCTCATTGACGAACTGACATCCACACTGTCGAGCTTACTGGTGAGCTGGTCAGCACCAAATTGGGCGAGCTCTGGATAGACTCCTGTTGTCTTCGGGGATGAATGTTTTTGGGAGTGTGGTCCATCATCTAAGGTTCTGGCAGCTATATTGAGGTCCACCTCGTCGAATATGGGTTGTACACTAGTATTTTTTTTGCCGCACCTTATTGAAGTTGCACTGGAAATTTGGATACCCAGCTTGGCCTAAAGTAAAACAAATATATCATGAATTCAATTAAAATTTTTTAATGCGATTCTGTGAGCCAGGAAAATATAGATGTCCTTTGCAGGCTAGAAAAATAATCAGGTTAGAGAGAGTTTTTGACTTGGTGCATGGAGATGTATATGGATCATGTTATATCACCTATCAAAGAGATATTCGATATTTTTTGACATTTGTTGATGATCAGTGGTAATCCACTTGGCTATTTCTTATGAAAAGTAGGTTTAAGTAGGGATGCAGGCGGTTAAGTTTGGGTCGGTTTACACCCAAACCAAGACTGAACTAACAACCTTTGATTTTTGCCGCGCTCGACCCGCTTCCACAGTGCTCGACCTGCTTCCGCCGCGCTCGATCAGCTTCAGCTGCGTTCGACCCCTCTTCCGCAGCCCGTCTCAAGCACCGTTTCCAGTGCATCTCCACTCATACAACGTCGTCTCCAGCGCGTCCCCACTCCTACAACGCCATCTCCAGCGCGTCTCCCGTCTCCAGCGTGTCTCCCGTCTCCAGCACGTCTGTAACGGCTCTCCACCCGTTAAATAACATATAATAGAAGGTCCGGCCGGGGCCCCATACTATATGTCACAAACAGACGGCAAGGTCACAGGCTAATACCAAAATACCATCGCACCCTAACTCAGAGCATGCTAGCGAAATATTTTAACAATAATATGAACTCAAACCAGGAATGTTCACTATATATAAATCACATTTATATATATCCTCTTGAAGGAATGTACAGCAAATACAACAAAGGATGACCTTAAGGCCTTACAGTTTCTCTTTTCAAAGTGTGGATTCCATACATCGGCACGCAAGCTGGCCACACATGAACAAAACACAACATCACTTGCTTAGCCTTCACGAGCTAGCAGCAGCAGGGACTTCAGCCCTTCATTTTCCGCTCGGCTCTCCAGCACCTGCACAGGGACAGCCTACCCAGAAAGTGGCAAACAAGGCAACGGTCAGCATTCAGCTGACCAATTTATAACAATCATACCCCTTTCCCGGGACAGTGGTATTCCTTCCCTGCAGGCATAGCAACGCATATACAGATATATCACATATTGTGCTCTCACGCACAAACAATATATCACATATTGTGCTCTCACGCACAAACAATATATCACAAACGCTGGGCACGCGACCTGACGCTCCGTGCACTCAGGGCACATTCTTGGTGTACCGGCGAACCAGGGTCCCACCACCGTTCAAGGTCCAAAGCCTAACGGTAAACTTTGAGCATTCAGTCTTACTGGCGCGCAGGCCTAAGCCTCTCATTATGCGCTCCAACGAGACCAATCACTTAGGTCTTCCCGTCGGTCGGACATAACGCAGGTACAAATCAACCAATCCCGTTGCTCAATTCGCCTAGCCATCACTGAATACCAACGTACTCATGGCCAATCGTAGGCGCGGGTCAGTATCACCTTTCATGTTCAGCACAAAGTCTTTTTCAGAGCACACAGCTCACCATAGCCATAATGTCCACCAAAGACTGGCCTCACATTCGCCACACTGTCCACATAGGACTGAGTTCACAATAGCCACGCTGTCCACCAAGGACTGGCTACACCGTTCACAAAGGACTGGCCACACAATAGCCACAACACAAGCAGTACAAGGGTATTTCCTGGAATTCCTCATTCCAGTACTTTCTGTTACTCCACTTCACAGACACAACCCATCGACTCCACAAACTACACGTTTAAACACGGGGTCTTCTCCGGTGCGCAAGATGCAACATCACCAATCCAGACTAACCTGTCCAGATAACTTCACACAGCATGCCTATCCCGTACTACACATTTCCGGGTCTAAATGCAGACTCAACCGGGGATAGCAACTATCAACCCACTGGAATCACTTACTCTTTCCACCTTTTGGTGGAGGATTCCATGCTCATGCATAAAGAATGACTTCACTTGTCCAAGAAGGAAGATCGTTACCCTTGACGATCTCTTTGGAGCCATAGAAATTCTAGCAGGTTGGAAAACACCGCAGCGGCCTTGCCTCCACAAAACTGGCCTCGGATCTCGAATCGGAACTCGGAAGCTCCACCGACGGCTGGATCCTCTCCTCCTTCTCCTTCCTCCTCTCCCTTCTCTCTTCTCTATAGAAAGAGAATATCCAAGTGTTGAATTTGATCTTTCACTCACATCCGGGGTTAAACCCAGCAGGGAGGAGCTTGGGCCATTGGATCCAAGATGAAGGAAACGAACGGCCACAGATCGCCCTCAAAAGTCTATTTTTGGGGCTGACATGCCCTGTGACACGCCCGTGTCACAGGCCGTATACTGTAAGCGGTACACGAACCGACTGATCAAGAACAGGACACGGCCATGTGACACGCCCGTGTCCCAGGCCGTGTGCACTGACACGGCTTCGAACACGCCCGTGTCCAGACCTCAATGCCCTGGACAATTTCCAGAGAAGGACACAGCCCTGTGCCACGCCCGTGTCACAGGCCGTGTGCCTAGACACAACTGCAGACACGCCCTTGCCCAGCCGTGTTCAATAGGCCGCACAAACCCGAGGAGGACACGACCTCTGACACGGCCGTGTCATTGGCCGTGTGGGGCTCCCTGCCCAAAACCAGAGAAGAACACGGCCTAGGACAAGCTCGTGTCCTTGGCCGTGTGCCCCAACTCAGAGCAGGACACGCCTTGGGACACGCCCGTGTCTCAGGCCGTGTTGCCCTACCTTAACTCCATTTTGGGATTTAGGGTGTTACAACCCTCCCCTCCTTACAAGAAATTTCGTCCCGAAATTTTCACACAGCAAGGAAATCCAGCAATCATAATGTTATAACTTCAAAATGTCCGTACAATAAAAGACGCATTATACAATAGTTTAAACAAACAACTCAGAAAATTCAGCTCGCATGGTTTGCTCTCGCTCCCATGTTAGCTCCTCGCGGCCACAATTATCCCACCGGACTTTGACCATCTCGATTGTCTTGTTCCGCAACTGTTTATCGGCTCTATCCTCAATCCAAATGGGTCTAACCTTCGTCGTTAGCCCATATTCGACCGGTACGCGATCATTCTCAATCACTTGAGCTGGATCCTTCACGGCTTTTCGAAGTACTGAGATGTGAAACACATCATGCAATCCGCTCAATTTTGCCGATAGAGCTAGCCGATTTGACAACTTCCCCAACTCGCTTCACCACTTCAAACGGACCAAGATATCTCGGACTTAACTTTTTCAAACGCCGAATCCAAGACATACCTTTGAAAGGTTTGATCTTCAAATAGACCCAATCGCCCACTGCAAACTCAACGTTTTGGTGTTTGGCGTTATAATATTTGGTTTGTCTATCTTGGGCTATCAGTAGCCTCTCCCGAATATAGCGTATTGTCGAGTTAGCTTCTTTGACTTCCTTACGCTTATACAGCTTGGATTCGTCTGCTTCTGCCCAAGCTAACGGTGTACGGCATTTACGACCATACAGAGCTTCAAACGGTGTCATACTGATACTCGCTTGGTAGCTATTATTGTAGGCAAACTCCACCATATAGAGATGATCTTCCCATCTCTTACCAAAATACAGGGCGCACATTCGGAGCATATCCTCCATCGTCATGTTGGTCCTCTCAGTCTGGTCATCCGTTTGGGGATGAAAGGTCGTACTGAACGTTAACTTTGTTCCCAACAACTGCTGGATTAGCCTTCAATCATTCGAGGTAAATCGCCCATCACGATCACTTACGATGCTCCGGGGGGCACCGTGCAATCGGACAATCTGCTCCACATAGAGTTTTGCCAAGGTTTCCACTGAATCGTCCCTCTTATTCGGTAGGAAGTGAGCCACTTTTGTCAACCGGTCTACAATCACCCAGATCGAATCATTCCCGCGTTGAGATCTCGGCAACCCGTGCATGAAATCCATTGAAATATCATCAAACTTCCATTCCGGAATAGGTAACGACTTCAGGAAACCGCCAGGCTTCTGACATTCCGCTTTCACCAATGCACAAGTTTGACATTTCGCCACATAATGTGCTATGTCTTTCTTTAGTTCTGGCCACCAGAATAATTTCTTCATGTCCTTGTACATCTTTGTGCTCCTATGGTGAATTGAGTACTTTGCAAAGTGAGCTTCAAACATCAACTCTTCTCTCAACTTACCCATACTTGGGACGCACAACCGGCCATCCTTCCATAACAAACCGTTATCCCAGGAGAATTGGTCATCTGATCCATCATTTGCATAGCGTTGGAGACTTTCATCAAGCTCCGTTGCCCGCCGAACCCTGTCCGCAAGGTCATACTGTACCTCCGTCCAGTTCAAGCATGCATCGGCTGTGGAATTCTTGTCAACACAAGAAATCTCTAACGCTTCCAAGTCCTTGATTAGACGCTCATCATGCATCTGCAACCAACTTGCCCTTACCGGAGTCCTACGACTCAAGGCATCTGCGATCACGTTTCCCTTCCCGGGAGTATAGTGAATATCGAAGGTGTAGTCCCCAAGGAATTTCCACCTTCGTTGTCGCATATTCAGATCCTTCTGATCCAACAAATATTTTAGGCTCTTATGATCTGTATAGATATCCACTTCGACGCCATATAGATAGTGCCGCGACAATTTCAGCGCAAAGATCACCGCCGCCAACTCCAAGTCGTGGACGAGATAGTTCCGTTCATGCACTTTCAACTGGCGTGAGCCATAAGCAATCACTTTGCCAAACTGTAGAAGAACGCAGCCTAAGCCGCTCCCTGAAGCATCACTGTAAATCTCATAGCCGTCTGTACCACATGGCGATGTCAAAACAGACGTCGTGGTCAAACGACTCTTCAGCTCTTCAAAAGCTCACGCGCACTCCGGCGTCCAAACGAACTTCTGATCTTTCCTCGTTAACGTGGTAAGAGGCAAAGCGGTCCGTGAGAAGTTTTCCACAAACCGTCTGTAGTAGCCTGCCAGTCCAAGGAAACTCCTGACTTCGGTCACTGAAGACATCACTGGCCACTCTCGTATGACACTTATCTTTGACGGATCCACTGCCACTGGACCACTGCTATGCCCTTTCCACTTACCACGTGGCCAAGAAAAGCCAAAGACGACAGCCAAAACTCACACTTTGAGAACTTGACATAGAGCTTATTCCTCCGCAAGGTATGCAACACCAACTGCAAATGGATTGCATGATCGGCTTCCGACAGAGAGTACACTAAGATATCATCGATGAATACAATCACAAACAGATCCAAGTACTCTCAGAACGTTCGGTGCATTAGATCCATGAACACCGAAGGCACATTACATAAGCCAAACGGCATTACGGTGAACTCATAATGACCGTAGCGTGTTCCAAATGCTGTCTTGGGAATGTCACCTTCCTGAATCCTCAATTGGTAATATCCAGACTTCAAATCCAACTTAGAATAGACGGTTGACCCCACCAGCTGGTCGAACAAGTCATCAATCCGTGGAATCGGATACTTGTTTTTCTCCGTCAGCTTATTCAATTCCCGATAGTCAATATATAACCGTAAGCTACCGTCTTTCTTTTTCACAAATAGAACAGGTGCGCTCCAAGGTGACATACTTGGGCGTATATATCCCTGTTCTAACAACTCTTGCAGTTGGACTTTCAATTCAGCCATTTCTTTTGGCACTACGCGATATGGCGGACGGGCCACAGGTTTCGCACCTGGCACCAACTCAATAGAGAAGTCGATCTCCCGCTGGGGTGATAACCCAGGAAGATCCTTATGAAATACATCAGCAAACTCCGACACAATTGGAACATAATTCACACTGGTCTTTGGCTCAACAGCCTGAATAAGCGTGGAGAATAACTCCGCGCCCTTCCGAACAACATTGACGACTTGGAGAGAAGACATCAAGGTCCCGCCTACTCCTCGCATACCAGCGAACTTAGTCTCAAGCTCGGTATTCTGGCCCAGTGTGATCTCCTTTGAATTGCAATCAATAAAGGCACGCTGCTCCGAGAGCCAGTCCATAAAGATCACATCAAACTCCGATATCGGTAGCACAGATGCACTCAAACCGAAATCCCGACTTCCTATTTGAACTTCCACATCGCAAGCTCTATCCGCAAGCATCACACAACCATTCGGTAATAACACATTTATACTATCTGTCGTCATATGACTCGGTACTCCAATTCGAGCTACGAAGTCCTTAGACAGAAAAGAATGCAAAGCACCCGTATCAAACAGGGCTCTCGTCGGGTTGTTCCGAATCAGAACAAAGCCTATAGCAAACACATCATGCACAAGCTACATACAAAGTATGTAATATCAAACGCAAACAATAACTTAAATCGTACCTGTGACGACGTAACTTTGCTTTATAGCCTCCTGCTGGCCAAGATTATAAACTCTATCTGTGCCTGGGAGGCAGAGGACTCCACCACTACCTTGCCCTTATCAGCATAAGACGCCCCCTTCTTCTTTTCCCCCTTTGGCGGAGCAACCCGACAATCACGGGTTATATGCCCCACTCTGCCATTGGTAAAGCAGGTACGAGACTCCTGCCTCGAAGTTGCCCCCAACGCAACTGTCGCAGAAGCTTGCCCAAAAGGCTTGGACCTCTTGCCACACTTCTTCTGGTAGTACGATTTTCCAGGACGGGGTGCTTTGAACTCTGGCTTTGTCCCAGCCAAGTCCTTTTTGTCTTGCACCTGTTTCATGTCCTTCTCCAGCGCACACGCAGTATCGACAAATGCCTGAAATCTTTGGTTCACCGAACTTGAGAGCAGGAATCTCAACTCATCCCGCAATCCTTCGTAGAACCGATTGGTTTTCTTTTGTTCATCCGCGAAGATTGACCCCGCATACCGTCCCAACCTTGTAAATTCATGCAAGTACGTATCAATGCTACTTTCCCCTTACATTAACCGTTGGAACTCGTTCTCCATGGCGATGCGTTGTGCCGCTGGCAAGTGCTTTGCCAAAACATTCGAGAGAACTCCTCAATCGAAACTTGTGTTAACTGCCTGCCCGCTAAATGGTGTAACTCTACCTCGTCCCACCATAACCGAGCATCTCCTTCCAACATGAAGGTGGCCAAGGTGACCTTCTGATTTTCCTTCGTCTTGATCGCTGTCAATATACGTTTGACTCACGATAACCAATCCTCTGTCTGCGTTGGGGATCCCACACCCGTGAACGTAGGTGGATTGAAGCTCATGAATTGCTTCAACTGTCGTTCAGCTGCTCGCGGATTCACAGCCTCAACCGGTTCGGGTCTTACACCAACACGATCTGGCACCAATGCCGGCTGCGCCTGCCCGGTAGGCTGGATCATGGCAAATAATGCCTCAGCAACGAGGCGAACTGTTTCCGCGGAAGGAGGTGTAGGCACCTCAGCTGGTGTCGCACTCTCATCAGAACGTTGGGGCTCAGACTGCCCAGCACCACTACGAGTCACCTATAGGTGAACAAGACACTCATTAGCGCCATCGCACAAGCAATAACAACAATTTCGGAACGCGCAGGTTCCTCAAACAAGTGTATTTGCATTCCTTAGTGGACATTCAAGAGTTCATTAGTGTTAAAGCGGTTCGCACAGACACGTGCTCGCCACCCCACAAAAAAATTCGACCATGAATTCGAAAGAGGAAGACCGAGACAAGCTGATACCAAAATGTAACGACTTCACCCATTAAATAACATATAATAGAAGGTCCGGCTGAGGACCCACACTATATGCCACAAACAGACGGCGAGGTCACAGGTTAATACCAAAACACCATCGCACCCTAACTCAGAGCATGCTAGCGGAATATTTTAACAATAATCTGAACTCAAACCAAGAATGTTCACTATATATAAACCAAATTTATATATATCCTCTTGAAGGAATGTACAACAAATACAACAAAGGATGGCCTTAAGGCCTTACAGTTTCTCTTTTCAAAGTGTGGATTCTATACATCAGCGCGAAGGTCGGCCACACATGAACAAAACACAACATCACTTGCTTAGCCTTCACGGGCTAGCAGCAACAGCAGCAGCAGGGACTTCAACCCTTCATTTTTCGCTCGGCTCTCCAGCACCTGCACAGGGACAGCCCACCCAGAAGGTGGCAAACAAGGCAACGGTCAGCATTCAGCTGACCAATTTATAACAATCCTACCCCTTTCCCGGGGCAGTGGTATTCCTTCCCTGCAGGCATAGCAATGCATATACAGATATATCACATATTGTGCTCTCACGCACAAACAATATATCACAAACGCCGGGCACGCGGTCTGACGCTCCGTGCACTCAGGGCACATTCTTGGTGTACCGGCGAACCAGGGTCCCACCACCGTTCAAAGTCCAAAGCCTAACGGTAAACTTTGAGCATTCAGTCTTACTGGCGCGCAGGCCTAAGACTCTCATTATGCGCTCCAACGAGACCAATCACTTAGGTCTTCCCGTCGGTCGGACATAACACAGGTACAGATCAACCAATCTCGTTGCTCAATTCGCCTAGCCATCACCGAATACCAATGTACTCATGGTCAATCGTAGGCGCGGGTCAGTATCACCTTTCTTGTTTGGCACGAAGCCTTTTTCAGAGCACACAGCTCAACATAGCCATAATGTCCACCAAGGACTGGCCTCAGATTCGCCACACTGTCCACATAGGACTGGCTTCACAATAGTCACGCTATCCACCAAGGACTGGCTACACCGTACACAAAGGACTGGCCACACAATAGCCACAGCACAAGCAGTACAAGGATATTTTCCTGGAATTCCTCATTCCAGTACTTCCTGTTACTCCACTTCACAGGCACAACCCATCGACTCCACAAACTACACATTTAAACGCGGAGTCTTCTCCGGTGCGCAAGATGCAACATCACCAATCCAGACCAACCTGTCCAGATGGGCTTCACACAGCATGTCTATCTCGTACTACACATTTTCGGGTCTAAATGCAGACTCAACCGGGGATAGCAACTATCAACCCACTGGAATCACTTACTCTTTCCATCTTTTGGTGGAGGATTCCATGCTCATGCATAAAGGAGGACTTCACTTGTCCAAGAAGGAAGAACGTTACCTTTAACGATCTCTTTGGAGCCATAGAAATTCTAGCCGGTTAGAAAGCACCGCAGCGGCCTTGCCTCCACAAAACTGGCCTCGGATCTTAAATCGGAACTCGAAAGCTCCACCGACGGCTGGATCCTCTCCTCCTCCTTCCTCCTCTCCCTTCTCTCTTCTCTTTAGAAAGAGAAGATCCAAGTGTTGAATGAGATCTTTCACTCAAATCCGGGGTTAAACCCAGCAGGGAGGAGCTTGGGCCATTGGATCCAAGATGAAGGAAACGAACGGTCACAGATCGCCCTCAAAAGTCTATTTTTTGGGCTGACACGACCTATGATATGCCCGTGTCACGGGCCGTGTACTGTAAGAGGTACACGAACCGACTGATCCAGAACAAGACACGTCCATGTGACACGCCCGTGTCCCAGGCCGTGTGCACTGACACGGCTTCGGACATGCCCGTGTCCAGACCGTGTTCACCAGGTCTCAATGCCCTGGACAATTTCCAGAGAAGGGCACGGCCCTGTGACACGCCTGTGTCACAGGCCGTGTGCCTAGACACAACTGCAGACATGCCCTTGCCCAGCCGTGTTCAATAGGTCGCACAAACCCGAGGAGGACATGCCTCTGACACGCTCGTGTCATTGGCCGCGTGGGGCTCCCTGCCCAAAACCAGAGAAGGACACGGCCTAGGACACGCCCGTGTCCTTGGCCGCGTGGCCCAACTCAGAGCAGGACATGCCTTGGGACACGCCCGTGTCTCAGGCCGTGTTGCCCTGCCTTAACTCCATTTTGGGATTTGGGGTGTTACAACGTCCCCCGTCTCCAACGCCGTCCCCACAACCTGTCGTTTCCTCCGCTCCTACAGCCCGTCTCAAGCACCGTCTGCAGCGCCTAGGGATTTCAGCGGCGTCGCTTCTTCCGCTTCCTCCTCCAACGACGTTCGCAGCCTTCAGCGCCTCTCACCGCCCGTTTTACAGGAGGCCCTTTGTCTCTGGCTGTTTTGTCCTCCATGGGGGATGTCGAAGACATCGTGGTCACATCTTCCAGTGTCCTCTCCGACGGCGCAATCTAAGGGACACTCATAGGATGTGGTTTCTTCCGTCTTGAGTTCTTCTTGCTAGTTGCCTTCGAACGGTCATCGATGAGTGATTCCTCTGAAATCTCATCTTCACCCCGCAGAAGTCCCTCTGGAGATCTGCATCGGAGCCAGGACTAATTTGGCTCCTTAAAGACCACTATTGTTGTCTTGGATATCACAAATTATCTTAAATGGTCCAGGGAGGCACAACATGCTATTTGAAGTCACCAACTATATGGACATATTGATGGAACCACTGTTGAGCCACTGTGTACTGATCCCTCATGGAAAAATAGGAAGCGGACAATTCCTTGGTTGTCACGTGGTTACTTCACTTTATGTCCCCTCAGATGTATCACAGCTACATGCTTCTAGATTCTGCTCACAAAATTTGGAAGAGGGCCAGTGACACATACTCACAGACAGACAGTTCGACGCAGATTTATGAGCTCACTCACTGTGCTTTGGAGCTAAAGCAGGAAACCATATCTGGTCTGCTTATTACTCTGAGTTCGAAAGTCTTTATCAGGAATTGAATTACTTCAACACCTTTACTACTGCATACACTGCCGATGCGCAAACTCTTCAGAAGGATAAAGACCGCTTTCGTGTTCACGTCTTTCTTATGAGACTCAATATGGAGTTCGATGTTGTTCGCATACATATCCTCCATCGCGAGCCTCTTCCCTCTCTCAGGGAAGTCTTTAGTATACTCCTCAATGATGAGAATCATCGCCTCTTTTTTGGCCCCTCTACCAACCACTGTGCCCTTGCTGGGATTGGTCGTGGCCCTCTTCCATTTTCCTTCCTTGTATGCGACCACTGTGGAAAGAAAGGACATATTAAGGACGTTTGTTTTCGTCTACACCCTCATCTTTCTCCTCCTGGTCAGGGATCTGGTTCTCGTGGGAGAGGTGGTCATTATGGCGGTGGTCGTTAGACTGGTGCCGACACATTTTGCGCATTCGACTGAAGTTCATGGGGACACCCCCCCCCCCTATGGGGGCCTTTCTGTTATGGAGTTAGAGGTCTTCCTCTGTATGTTGCGTTCACATTCTAACTCTACATCGACGGATTCCACTACAGTGTTTGCTACTTCAGGTATCTCCAGTGCTCATGTTGTGTCTTCGTCCCACTTCGAGTGGATTATTGCGACTAATCACGTGACTGACCTTGCCTCAGGTTTCACCTCCTACACTCCTCTCTCTGGTCATGATAAGGTTATTGCTGTCAATGGTTCCCTTACTTCTATTGCGGCAAAAGAACCATTACTTGTTCTCTTGACCCGTCTCTTTCTTCGATCTTGCATGTCCCTTCGTTTCTCGCAATCTTCTCTCCATTACTTGTTCTCCTGACCCGTCTCTCTCCGGTCATGAAACTTCCCTCATGCAATTAAAAAAAAATAACGCGCTTGACTCCTAACGCCCTAAACTACCGGACCTATTCATTTAAGGTCGAGTTGGTCGGTCAATCCAACAAGCCGCGACATTAAAATAAAAAGTGCGATACAATGAAAAGTGCAACAATAAAAAAATGTGATACAACGATACAAACGCTGATAACAATAACAAACATATGATAAGGGTACTTTAAAAGAAAATCACACACACACAGTTCATCCAGATGCGTCCACGGATGCATCAAAAATTAATAAAGTACCTCAAATTTTTGGAACACGAAGCCAACTAGGAGGTATGAGTGAACAACTCGACCCGTAAACCCTAAAATGAAAATCCCGAAAACAGGTCAACCCACTGGCGAGCAAGAAAGACTTTCCCCTAGTGACACTAAAAATAAAATCTGATTAAAATATATGAGTATGATTTTAAAATAATGGGTGTATACTAATTGTTGGAAAAGCCTTATATATAGACCCATTTGTTTATGCTCATTAATTCTAGTCTTATCCCACATCTTTAGTTTGGAATTCTTCTCCTCTCTCTTCCTATATATGTGTATTATCTACATTTGTACAGACAATTTTGGATTAATAAAATTCTTGAGTTACTCTTTCAACATGGTATCAGAGCCAGCGATCCCTCCGGACGGCCTCTGATTCTCTAGCCGCAACTCTCTTTGCGATTTGCTAACCGCAACTCCTTGACGGATAGAAATCTTCTACCCGCAACCCTCTGTGCGGCTTCCTATCCGCATCCCTCGGCGGATAGATTATTTTTTGATTGCACGGTTCACCTTGTGCTGCTCCCTCCTCTTTTGGACTCGTGTGACCGTGTCTGCTCGCCTTTATAGACTTCGGTGCTAGGACCCACCATGCGGCCTGTTCTGTGTCTGCCACGGTCTGCTTGGTTCATCTCATCATGTCTGCCGCTTTCTTGTCGCAACGGTTTGCCTCTTTTAGCCGCAGCGGTTTGCCTCTTTTAGCCGCAGCGGTTTGTGTTTTTAGTCGCATCGGTTTGTGTCTTTAGCCGCAGTGGTTTACCCGTTCCGAGCCCGCGGTGGTTTTGCTTGCCGGTCTTTGCTTCTTTACCACACTCGTCTTTTCTTTAGCGGTATCTCCCAGCCCGCCGGAATCTTTTCTCAGCTCGCCGCTTCCCTTCTGTCCTAGCCGTGCGATTTGGACACCAGCTGCTTTCTTTGCCTTGCCGCTCTCTTTGTCGCACAGGTCGTTGCCTGAGTAGTCCGCCGTCTAGTAGCTGCTCTTCCCTCTCTTTGGTTTGCCGTTTATACTCGTGATTTCTTCTCGCTGCCTTTCTGCCTTAGCCGCAGCTGCCTTTCTTCACGCTCTTTTTGCGTGGTTTCTTCTTGTCGCTGCTTGCCGCCGTTTGCCACAGCTTGTCGCTAGCTCGCCGCAGTTGTTTTCCGTTGTTTGTCGCTAGCTCGCCGCAGCTGTTTCCGCTATTTGCCACTAGTCAGCCATCTGTCACAGCTTGCCGCTAGCTCGTCGCAGCTGTTTACCGCCCTTTGTCGCTAGCTCGCCTCTGCTGCTTGTCGCCTTTTGTCTCTACTTGTCGCTGCTATTTATCGCTAGCTCGCCTCTGTTATTTATCGTCGTTTGTCGCTACTTGTTGTCTTTTGTCGCTAGCAAGCTCTGCGTTGTTACGTTCATGGATTCCACAACTGCTTCCTCGGATTCGACCGCGGCTTCCTCCTTTCCTGGACGGGTTATTCCTACTCCCTTTAAGCTTTGCGATAAGTTTCGGATCACGACCATCTCTCTTCGTGGAAACCAGAACTTTGTTGAATTGGTTCACTCAGTTCGCCGTGTTCTGCAGACTAAAGGCCTTCTCCATCATCTGACACAGACTCCTCCCACTGCCCCTACTGAGGATGGATACGCGATGATGGTCATGTCCAATCCTGGATTCTCAATTCCCTGGACACTGAGCTGTATCAGATGACCATGTATCACGAGACGACCCATACCATGTGGGTGTATCTGCACTCCCTCTATTCTGAAAAGGACAGTCTTCAGCATCTGTTCGACATAATCAGTGATCTTCAATCCCTTGACCCTGGAGATACTGGTGACTTGACTTCCTTTGTTGCTCGTACTAAAACTCTTGTGGAAGTATGAATGCATCATCAGCCTCCCACCACAGATTTGACTACACAACGCGTGCAGAAAGAAGCAATTAGGATTGATACGATGATGACTCGTGTTCCACCACATCTTCATAGAGTTCGAGCTCAGATCTTGTCTTCCGTTGTTACTCTGTCCCTCTCAGACGTTTGCTCGATGCTTCTGAAAGTAACTCCTCTACCAGAGGCTTCGAGTCTTACTCCGGCTCTCCTCCAGCAGTCTGCAGCTCCTCCTGCTCCCTCTACTCGTGGTCCACCGGCTCGTGGAGGTTGCCATTCTCGAGGACGGGGTTGTGGTGGTCGTACCCTATTTAAATGTTATTACTGCGGCTGGGACGGTCATCTGGAGGCCATCTGCTACCGCAAGCATGGAATGCCTCCTCACCTTACTGCTTCTGTTACTACAGTTTCTCCCTCCGCTACCAGTGACGACATTGCAGCTATGCGTGCTAAACTCCAACAGTTACAAGGAGTGGTTAGTAGATCTTTTGGATCCGTCGCCTCGATTTTCAACGAAGGTATATCTTGTCTCTCTCACAGCTCTCACTGGATTGTGACCTCGGGTGCCACACATCATCTCTCTCTACAAAAGCCACCTCAATACTTGCATTCTGTTTATCCTAAGTTCATTACTGTGGCTAATGGTGACACGGCCCCGGTTGTTGGCGCTGCTTATATGCCTCTTATCCCTCTCGTTATCTTCAGTTCTTCATGTTCGGGATCCCCTTTTAACCTTCTCTCTGTTAGCCATCTTATCCAGGACCTTGATTGTTGTGTAACCTTCTCACGCTCTTCCTTTGTTGTGCAGGATCGACTAACGCAGAATATACTTGGCAGATGGCAACTGTCCACGAGCTGTATCTTTTGGATGTTCCACCACTGCTCTTTCAACTATCTCTTCCACTGATTGGCATCGTCGTCTTGTGCATGCTCCTCTCTAGATTCTCAAGAAAGCTCCACCCGATGTTCCTCTTCAAGACTTTTCTTGTGAATCTTGTATCTTTGGCAAGCAACATCGTGTCTTTTACATCTCCCTGTACCCGGAGCGATGCTCCTTTTTCATTAGTTTATTCAGATATTTGGGAACCTTATAAGATCTCAATATTTTTGGTTATCGTTATTTCGTAACTTTTATTGATGATTACTAGCGTGTTACTTGGTTGTACTTACTTTGTGTCATGACGAACTCATGTCAACCTTCCGTACATTTCTTACAGAGACTCGCACTCAATTTTTTACATCCTTAAAGATTATCCGTACCGATAGCACACGCGAGTATACTAGTCGGGCCTTCTCGAATCTATGCACCGAGTTTGGTATTATCCATCAGACTTCGTGTGTGTATACCCCTCAACAGAATGGCGTAGCAGAGCGGAAAAATCTTCATCTTCTTGATGTTGTCATATCTCTAATGTTTCAACTGCAGGTTTCCCCTCTTTATTGGAACTTTGCGGTCTCTGTTGTCTGTCATCTCATCAACTGCATGCCCTCGTCTATTCTCTTACACCTCATGTCTTTGGGTGTACTTGTTATGTCCATAACCTTGGTCCACCAAATGACAAATTTGCTCCACGTGCTACAAAAGCAATGTTTGTTGGATACTCTCGCACCCAGAAAGGGTATGTCTGCTATTCTCCTACCGACGGAAAGTTGCTTGTCTCTGCTGATGTCACTTTTTGAGAAGACCAACCAAATCACACCATCCCTACTGATCCTCTTCTTTCTCCTCTACCTCGACCCACTGTTCCCGTCACGTCTCCACTTCCACCCCCTCTTGCCACACCTCCTCCACCACCAACCCGGTCAAAACCACCCATCATTCAGGTTTACACTCGTCGTCCTCCTCCATCTGATGCCCTGCAGGAGCTTCCCTCTACCGGTGTGCTCTCGCGGCCTGTTGATTCGGCATCACCATCTACGGCTTATCCCCAGGCAAACCATGTCTCTTTCCATCGCCTCTCCCCACCTCTTCAAAAATTTGTGCTCTCTCTCTCCTCTATTTCTATACCTAACTCTTTGCAGGAGTCTCTTTAGCATCCGGGGTGGCGTGTTGCAATGGATGAGGAAATGACTGTTCTCTGGGCCAATCGAACTTGGGATCTTGTCCTTCTACCTCTTGGACATAGTTGTGTTGGTTGTAAGTGGATCTTTACAATCAAACATGCAGTGGATGAGACAGTTGATCGTCTAAAAGCTTGACTTGTGGCCAGGGGATTTACTCAACAATACAGACTTGATTATGATGAAATATTCTCCCATGTTGTCATGTTAAACTTTGTTCGGGTTCTGCTCTCCTTGGCTGTTCATCGCCAGTGACCCCTACATCAGCTCAATATCAAAAATACTTTTCTGAATGACAATTTTCTTGAAACTATTTACATACACTAACCACCCGGGTTTGAGACCACGGGGGAGTCTCATGTATGTTTGATTCAGAAATCTATCTATGATCTCAAAAAGTCTTCTCGGGCATGATTTAAAAAGTTCAGTAAAGCTGTTCGTGAGGTTGGCTTAAAAAGAAGCCCGGCAGGCTTCTCTCTTTTCACCCGTCATCAATCAACCGGGACTATACTCCTGGTCTATGTGGATGACATTTGCTCATTGGCAATGACTCCACAGGGATACAACAAGTCAGGCAGCACTTAAACTCCGTCTTTCAAATCAAAGATCTGGAAAGTATCCGGTATTTTCTTGGCCTTAAGGTAGCAAGACGGCCTAATGGCCTTGTCTTATCCCAAAGAAAATATTGCATTGCCCTTCTGCAAGATGTTGGTCTCTCGGGGTACAAACCCGCGGGAACCCCGATAGAGGTTAACCACAAGTTGAGTGCTCATAAATTTGACTCTGATTCATTGCTTCCAAATCCAGAGTACTATCGACGTCTGGTAGGAAAACTGATATATCTAACAGTTACAAGACCTGAAATCTCATTTGCGGTTGGAGTGGTCATTCAATTTATGCATACTCCTCGAATCTCTCATCTTCAGGCAGTTGAACACATCCTCAAGTATTTTAAGAGGACAAGGACTCGTGTATAAGCCATCCTCCTCTCTATCTCTCATCGCTTACTCTGATGCGGACTATACGGGCTCGCTGAATGATCGACGGTCCACAACCGGTTTTTGTACCTATTTTGGAGGAAACCTTATTACATGGCGTAGTAAGAAGCAGTTTGTTGTTGCTCGCTCATCTGCTGAAGCTGAGTATTGTGTCATGACAGCAGTTGTATCAAAACTGACTTGGCTTGTGAGTCTTCTTGGAGATTTGGGAGTTAAATTATCCTCACTGGCAACATTGTTCTGTGACAGTCAGGTTGTCATTCATATTGCTAAGAATTCAATGTTCCATGAGCGAACAAAACACATTGAAGTTGATTGTCACTTCATTTGAGAGAAAGTTCAGTTGAAGAAGCTAGAATTAGAGCACGACCCTACTTTAGGGCAAGTTGCAGATATCCTTACCAAGACTCTACCACGACCATTATATCATCAGTTTCTATCCAAGCTTAGTGCCTACGACTTGTACGCTTCAGCTTGTGGGGGAGTGTTGGAAAAGCTTTGTATATAGGCCCATTTGTTTAGGCCCATTAGTTTTATCCCACATCTTTAGTTTGGAATTCTTCTCCTCTCTCTTCTTATATATATGTGCATTCTCTCCATTTGTAAAGGCAATTTTGGATTAATAAAATTCTGGAGTTTCTCTTTCAACACTAATAAAAGTGAACAATGTTCAATACATGCTTCTTTATAAAGTACTTGAATCCTTAAATGTCTGATCTATATTGTGATCTTAAATTGAACTTTCCTCTAAATTTTAAAAACACTATCATATAGAGTTTTCTAGATTTTTTACTTGAATATGAAACTGTGATGTCTCTTTTTTATATATATTCTTTTCATTCTTAGTTTAGTAAATCTGTTCGCAAATTCTAACGATACGAGTCTCTACTGACGAACACATGCGTTCTAGTGTTTCTATGTCACAGACACGGACACGAATCTACTAAAACTGTATGGGGTGTCAGCTCCCAAACCTAAAGCTCATAAGGTCTGCTACGCCCTGTGAGTATGAAGGTGTACCTCCATCAATCATGAGGAAAATTACTTCTCATGCCCCCTTTGTCTGAACTAATCATCTAGTGGTTGGTACGATCAATACACTATGTCGTCCAACTAAGGATACTAGTATGAGGTTTGTTACGTATCGTAACTCTTTTACTTTTAGTCTAATTGCAATTAACATCTTTAATTGATTCTGTTCATACGTTAAGATATTATTTTTGCGTTATTCTGCATGTCAAAATAAACAAATTTAATTGACATTTAGTATGTATTCATACACCATTGAAGATTCAATTCTACGTATGTTTGGTAATAATTGTTTATCTAAATATGAATTCACGTGTTACTAATAATTCAAGTTTTCTTGAGTGTTATAGAAAAATATTTGTCTAACTATGAATTCATGTGTTTCTAATGATCTGGTCTCGCGTGTGTTTTGTAATACGGCTGATTTGATCTCATGAGTGTTCTACAATAAATCATTTGTCTGAATATGAATTCGTGTACTACAAATGATTTGATTTCTCATATATACTGTAATAACTTATTTGCTTGTTAATATAGTCGTGCACTGATCTGTTTGTTGAATTATGCTAATATAATCGACATTAAATACAAATTCATACACTACGACTGATTCAATTTCATGTGTGCTCTGTACTAAAATACTTGTCTTAATATTAATTTATGTACTACTGATGAATGATGATTTACTATCACGTGTGCTCTAAAATAATTTAGTTGTTTGTTGCTAAGAGCACTATGTTTTCACATAAATTTTGACACGACTTATTAAGTAAATTTACAATATGCGATATGTCTAGCCAAAATGAAACGAATTTCTTACCGTGGCATTGCGGCGTTCGTACACAAAACACGACATCATGTTTCTTTATAAGAAATATTCTGAAGGCACAAAGTTGTTCTCTGATTGCCAACGGGGTTTACCTTTTCAAATCTCCACAAAACCCTAAAATGACAATTAAACATATAACTTGTCTAAATTTAGGGATACTATTTTATAACGAAGGAAAGAAATTTACCACTTCTCTAACGGTGGAGAGTTAGGACTTATAAATCAGAGATGACTACAACTAAATCTAAAATTGTCAATACCGTCGTTCACCTAGAAGATCCATTATTCAAGGTAGGGCTTAGGTAGAAATTTTGAAAGAAAACTACATACGCGCAAAATTTGAAATTCCCAAAGGGGATTAACATACCCGAAAAGAGTTTGCTGGAGGGACGAGATCGCAACTTGCAATTCTCGGCACCACTAGGGGGACTATTGGGGAAGGGAGAGATCCTCGACTTCTAGTTTTGAGGAAGTGAGAGCCAAAAAAACCTTTGTTAACTTCAAAAGGTCGATAAGGACTGGAGGAAGAAGGCAATCACACTGACACATGAGGTTACCTGGTTAACTCGGAGAAAAATAAGCGACTGGAGGGAGTCAGTCCTTCCAGGAAAAAGAGACGACGGCCTCTGCAAGTAGCACAAAGGTTGAGGTGTCGATGCGGGTTCTGAAGGAGGCGTGACTGGCGCTGGACTCCGCCACGACGGGAGAAAGAGCGTTGTCGGGTCGCTGGAGTGACTGCTGCATCGCCGGTCGATAGGAACGAGAAAACCCTATTCCACTCTCGCTTGGGTCGTGCGGGAAATTAGACACAACGACGGTTTCTTAAATCCTATACACGAGGGAGTTGCGGGAATTTTAATGGGGCTGCATACACGTAAGAGTGCGGTTACGGAAATCGCAAGAGAGAGATAAGGAATTCATACCAATGATTCCAATTGCGGGAATTAGGCATTTAAAAATTTATTTCAATTTTTAAAATTCCTCATAGACAGGTCTGCGTGCTACGCTCACGACCAACACTAAGATGAGTTGAATAAATTTTGAACGACTATAATTAATCCATTTATTAGCGCACAAAAATTAATCATACTAAAATTGTACCTCAACATGACATTTGCTCGATCAATTTGGCTCGAGGTCGGCTCCTACAATCAAATTTAATTTTCATATAAAATTACAGATGTTGCAAATCTCCCCTCCTAATAAAATTTTCGTCCACGAAAATTACAATCATACCTGAGTCGAAAATGAAGGCATAATATTCATTGTTTCAGAGTTCATCTTCTTTGTCCCCAGTATACTCTGGTTGATCACAATTCATCTAAAGGACTTCAACAAAACGAATCTCTTTGTTCCTGAGCTTCTGAATCTTTGAGTACACTATTCTGACTGGTTTGATACTGAAGCTAAGATTTGATTCGATTCCACCAGTACATTCTCAGTACTGACCACATGGCTATGGTCTCTGACTGCTCTTCTTAGATATAGGAATTAAGCGAATGAGGAATTTTAGTTCTAGGTTCAATGGTCCTTTCAAAGTACATGAAATCATTGGTAAGGTTGCTTATAGGTTTGCCTTGCTTGAGCAAATAGATGGATTGCCCTTACTAAGGTTACTTTGAGATATATATAATCTCTTATGCTGAACTCCACTAACATGTTATAAAAATCATGCTCGACTTGCCTATCATGAGTTATTCTTGTACGCTCATGAAGGAAATTTAATGGATCCGTGGCTTTATAAATCCAAGATTCAATACTTAACCTTTTTTTTTCATTCTTACCCAGGGGTATCTAACTAAATATGCCATAAAGTGCCTCAACATGTGGCATACGAAGCTGGTCTGAAACTATTACTATAGAAAGTTTCTAACAAAGAGGCATACCCTCAGTCATTCTGATGGTACTAACTGAGTTTCTTCAACATATTTTCTATGATTCTATTGACACTCTATTTACATAAATATACGAGGATGGTCGATTGTGATGAACTTTAAATTTGTAGCTAAGTACTCCTGTATATAACTCCAAACTTACAGATGAATCTACCATCTTTGTGAACAAGGTTGACATTTGAAAATACCACGAAGTTTGACTAACTTATCTCTCTCTCTCTCTCTCTCTCTCTCTCTCTCTCTCTCTCTCTCTCTCTCTCTCTCTCTCTCTCTCTCTCTCTCTCTATATATATATATATATATATATAGCTAACTTGAATCTCTTCCACATTTCTATTATAATAAATAAAAAATTGATCATATGGTTAATTGATCTATGATAACCCACACAACAACAATCTCTTGCTAGATCTTTGAATACTAAGAACAAATTTCATGTAATTGTAGTCAAACTATCACGCAAATGCTTTCTGGTATATAATATGCTATTTTAAACTAATGTGCATGCTTCACGCTTTTCTACAATTCAATTTCAAACACATTAATGTAGTCTTGGTCTGCATTCTATGAATTTCCCAAGTATCTTCGTACCAATCTGAGGTATGAACTACTTGTAATAATGAGTCTCAAAAGTATGTCTAAGCAAAGACGATCAATAACAGGACAGCAACTCTTCCTTGATGATTTGCAAGAGGGAAAGTTATCCTAATTCGTAGATTTCCCCATAAGTGCTACCTTAGACAAATTCCAAAGCTCTAACATCTTGGAATATGCAGATAAAGAATGTCTGATTCGGTCTTATAAATTCCATAAAATTTTTATTTAAAACATGGTTGTAGCACAAGAACCCACACTGATTCTCTAATCTATTCAGAGCCTGCACCAAATCCAACCAACACACGGTAAGACAAAGACTCGCAACTCATCAACCAAATGCATTTGTTATCACAATATCACTAGCAGGATATCACTAGATCCTGACATCCAAATCCTCAAGAAAATATTTAAAACTTTTAAATTTTTCTGAAGATCTCACATAAACTCTAATAAAGTGGTGTCTTTAACACTTTGATGCATAATTGCCTACAAATCATGACAAGATAAAGCTTCTCGGTCTGCCAATTATTTGCTTGCAACATTGTGACATTCTTATGTTTCATGATGACACATCGCAAGCTTCTTCCCTAAGCATCATCGCAAAGTCAGAAAGCTTTCTACGTCTGAAGGGAAGTATAATACTAGATCCTTCATTATCCAAAATCTCAATTCCTCAAATGCCAACTCGAATTCTATTGTCCAAATGAAAGTTTTTTTTGCTTTCTTAGCAACTGAATTTAAAAGTAATCTTATCTCCATGGAAATCTTAATAAATGTTCTTAACTATCTTGCTAAACCAAGAAGGTTATATGATGGGGGGCCATCCGGCGCAACACAGCGCAAGGCGGACCCCACGTTCGTGTATTCTCGCCGGCGGGCGTGACCGGCTCGCCGATCCGCCACCGTGGTTGCGTCCGGCTCGTCGTTCTGATAAATTTTCATATATAGCATGTTGTATTTCGGATATTATTTAGTGTTGTTTTGGCGCCGAGATCGACGGCCAATCGTAGCCGTCCATCTTCGTTGCCCAATTTTATTTCATTATAAATAGAACCTAGGGCTGCAGATTTTGGGCATTGCTGAAATTAGGAGAAGGGTTCTTCCTCATTTCCGGTGATCCTTCCGCGGTGCCGACGTCGTGGAGCCCCTTGGTGACGACTCCTTGGGTAAGTACTCGCTTCCCTCCTTGTTTTCCCCTCCCTACCGCCTTCAGCCAGCCCCTCTCCACTAGCAGTCGCCCCGCCCCCCTTTTTTCCGTCCAGCCGCCGCGCCCCAACAGCAGCCCCCATCCGCACCCTCCTGCCCTTCTACCGGCCAGCGACCACCCCGTTTTACCCCATACGACCGCGCGCCACCGCCCCAACTCCACCTTACAGCCACCGTCAACTCCAGCACAGCCCTCCCTCCTCCTGCACCACCGCAAAAAACCAGATCTGTTCAGATCTGAGTGAGTTGGTCCAGATCTGGTGTATTTGGCCAGATCCAGCCCGGTTCCCTCAGATTCGGCCCTCCCTCACCTTTACCTACAACCACCATCTCTTCCCCTTCCGTGGAACCACTTCCCCTTACCCGATCTAGTCTTCTCACCACCAGGAAATCCCGCATTGCCCCATAATTTCAGATCTGCGTAAAATTATTGTAGCCCGAAGTTTCATTTCAGATTTTGTCTTATTTTATTATCTGTGACATGCAAATTAATGTTGGGTTGTGAACATTGTGCTCCTTGTGGAACTTTTGTTTAAGGGAATTAAAGTTAGTAGTTGCTTGCCTGCGAGTCTCTTGCCTTGCAGGTTGACTAATTCGCCGCGCGCTTATTTTAGCCCTCCGTGCGTTGGAAAGTCATTGCCTAAACGCCTAAAGAAATTATTTATCCTTATGTGGTTGAATGCAACGTTTTATTATGATGCTACACTGTTTTTAAGTTGATTAACCCGCCTGATCAAGAGATTGCATTGACACAGTCACTAGGTTTGCATGAGTACGTCCCAACACATCACTAGCTTGCATCTTAGGAAACCACTACACAGCCTACCCTACATCATTATAGACCTCAGTGACTTTGCTCTCAACAAATCTTTGATTACTCGAATCTTCTTAGGTTTACTAAGAGTTCTACATTACTGCCAATGTGCCTTCAAGAGGCAACTTATAAGAGCTAAAACATGCACTAAATTTTAAAAAAAAATGTAGAAGATATTTTTTAGAGCACTCCAATTTGTCTTTAATTCTTTGAATATAAAAGGATATCATTGAGAAAGAAACTGAAAAACCTCAAACACCTAATCTGAAAAATCTATGAAAGCAAAGGTGCATCCGCCCAATCTGAAAATTCATGCTTACCAGCTCAGTGCCAAAACATGGTGCTGAGAATTAACTTTATAAATCCTTTTTTATTACCTCTTGGGTGTGGAGATCCTATCCCTAGTCTACCTTAGAGAAATGAGCAGGATTCTTCAAAGTAGTCATTAAATTATAAATCTTTGAAAGTGATAATTTATTCTTAACGGTGCATCTATACAACTGATGCTAACTGACACGCAGCCCAAATTTTCATCCTTCAAAACAGAAGGAGAGGCACTTCTAAAAGCGATGATGTCATGCCAAAAAAAAACCAACTAGAGCGGCTCTTGTATTTAAAACAACTTTGTTGATGCTCTAGATGTCTTGCAGTAAGAGATTTTGTTATGGGTAAAACTCTAGGAATGCATTTTATTTAAGCATACAACTCTATAATTTGTTTGCGCGGCACTGTTAGCCCCTTAGCGAAAACATCTGAAGGTTCTCAAATGCAAAGGAACATCTTGAAGATTGTTTCTGATTTTGACGTGCAATAACTAGAAGCACATCATACTTGATATTAATGCTCATGACTATCTTATCTGACGTGGCAAATAATCAATGGAAACTCCTTTCATGCCTCGAGACATAGCAATGAACTGATCTAGTTCACACATGATTCTACTAGTGATCTAACCTCTTCTCCTGCTAATCAATTTATACTCATAATTGAATCACTCTGCTATAGAAGAAATGGTATTTCTATTGTGGATTCAAACCCTTCAATGGTAAACAAAATCTATATGGACGACTAATATGCAACGAAATTCATTCTACACCAGGGCTTCCAACAATGACACCACCAAAAAGATTCTGAGCTCAACTATAAGCAAAAGATTCTACCATAAACATTTGTGATGATTCATACTAAGGAGGGTGGTACATGGTTCGGATCTAAGAAGTTGACAAGATGAAGTGATAACTAATTCGACTGAAACATACAGAATTCCACCGTATAAGAGATAAATGTTGACCCTAGGAATTTTTTATTTCTTAAAGAGTTTTTGCAAACTGTCATTAATGCAATAACTCATAATTGAATTAGATATTGTCTTGACGACATGCACTAACTTGCGGTTCTTTTATGGAAGTCAAACTTGAAAGAGGCCACATACTGATTTGAGGAAACTATCTCAAATCACTTCTGACACTAAAGGAATTAGAGACATCGAAGGATTAGGTATCAAACAAACATCTACCTTGAACTTAGCTAAGATGACATTTGATATCAGTGTGACTTAAGCTAGAGGTGATAACTTAATGACTCTAACAACGAAGGAGAGGTACGGAAGTAATTCTAAGGCTCTGTGAATTTACTAGGTCATGGGATCCTTAACCTGCCTCTAATACCAATTGTAACACCTTCATCTAGTTTGACAATAATTCATAAGTCTGGCTGGAACTTATGATGTGAAACAAACTAAGAACCAGTATAAAATTAGTATCATAACAAGATTAGCTAATGTTTACAGCGAAAAGAAATGTCTGAAACCAAAAATTAATAAAATACCTCAAATTTTTGGAACACAGCCAACTAGGAGGTATGAGTGAACAACTCGACCCGTAAACCCTGATATGAAAACCCCGAAAACAGATCAACCCACTGGCGAGCAAGAAAGAATTTTCCCCCAGTGACACTAAAAATAAAATCTGATTAAAATATATGAGCTTGCTTTTAAAATAACAGTTGTATACTAATAAACTTGAACTACTTATTAAGCAAACTTACAAAAGGTGATATTTCTAGCTGAAAAGAAACGAATTTCTTACTGTGACATTGTAACGTTTGTACACAAAACACGACAACAAGTTTCTTTATAAGAAATATTTTGAAGGCA
The DNA here is from genome assembly GCA_039513925.1 of Platanthera zijinensis. NCBI lineage: Eukaryota > Viridiplantae > Streptophyta > Magnoliopsida > Asparagales > Orchidaceae > Platanthera > Platanthera zijinensis. The sequence continues at coordinate 13,491,496 of CM077085.1, forward strand.
CAAAGTTGTTCTCTGATTGCCAACAGGGTTTACCTCTTCAGATCTCCACAAAACCCTAAAATGAGAATTAAACATATAATAACTTCTTCTCAATTTAGAGAATACTATTTTATAACGAAGGAAAGGAATTTACCATTTCTCTAACGGTGGAGAGTTAGGATTTCTGAATCGGAGATGGCTACAATTAAATCTGAAATTGTCAGTTCCGTCGTTCACCTATTAGATCCATTATTCAAGGTAGGTCTTAGGTAGAAATTCTGAAAGAAAACTACATTCGCGCAAAATCAGAAATTCCCAAAGGGGACTAACATACCCGAAAAGAGTTTGCTGGAGAGACGAGATCGTGACTTGCAATTCTCGGCACCATTAGGGCTGTCGGGGAATGGAGAGACCCTCGACTTCTAGTTTTGAGGAAGTGAGCCAAAAAAACCTTGGTTAACTTCAAAAGGTCCATAAGGATTGGAGGAAGAAGGAAATCACACCGAGACGTGAGGTTACCTGGTTAACTCGGAGAAAAAGAAGCGTCTGGACGGAGTCAGTCCTTCAGGGAAAAAGAGGTGACGGCCTCTGCAAGTAGCACAAAGGCATGACTGGCGCTGGGCTCCGCCGCGTCGGGAGAGAGAGAGAGCGCGTTGTCGGGTCGCTGGAGTGACTGCTGCGTCGCTGGTCGATAGGAACGAGAAAACCCTATTCTGTTCTCGCTCGGGTCATGCGGGAAATTAGAAAAAACGGCGATTTCTTTAAGCCTACAACGAGGGAGTTGCGGGACTTTTAATGGGGCGGCATACGCGTAAGAGTGCGGTTACGAAAACTGCAGGAGGGAGATAAGGAATTCGTACCAATGATTCCAATTGCGGGAATTAGACATTTAAAAATTTATTTCAATTTTTAACATTCCTCACAGACAGGTCTGCGCGCTAAGCTCTCGACCAACACTAAGAAAAGTCGAATAAATTTTCAACGACTATAATTAATCCATTTATTAGCGCACAAAAATTAATCATACTAAAATCGTACCTCAACCAGACACTTGCTCGATCAATTTCGCTCAAGGTCAGCCCCTGCAATCAAATTTAATTTTTGTATAAAAGAACGAATGTTACAAAGACTTCCATGTACAGTTGACTTGGAGCTCCTTGTTCTGCTAAAAGCTCGAGCATAAAACAACTTTTTTTTGGCAATCACCTCCACGTACTTTGGCGATCAACTCCATATAATTATTTGATATAATGGTAATCCATGTACAATTGCTTTGAGCTCCTCGTTCTGCCTAGAACTAAAGATCCATGTGCATAGAGGTTATCGTTCTGAGCGCCTGCGCTCAGAGGCTGGAAATCGTGACCGATAATCAAGATAAATTTAACTTTGGAGATAGTGACCAAATATCAAGAAAAATAAAATAAAAAATAGCAAATTTTATATTTATTATAACACATAATTACCATTGAATTGGTTAAATTTCTAAACATTGATTTACAACATGTATTAGTTATTAACACTAATATCGCAATGAAAATTTAAAAAAAACGTGATTCAGCATTTTTTGTAAGCATTTTCTTTTGACACTATTAGAGAAGTCCATTTGACAAAGGCCCATTATGTATTTTTTATTGTTATTTCTCTCTTCTCTTTAGTCCCACATCATGTATAGGACCTTCCTCTCTCTTTCTCCCTCCTATAAATATGTACTCATTCTTTGTATTTGATACAAGTGAACATATATACAAAGTTCCTTTTTTCTTCTACATGGTATCAGAGCGACCGATCCTCCTTGGGCGGCTTCTCTTTTCTTACCCGCCTACCTTGGGCGGTCTCCTTCCTCTCCTGCGGCCTGCTGCGGCTTGCATCCTCTGTCCGCTCCCCTCCCTTGTCACTCGGCTTTCCTGCGGCCTCCCTTTCTATTTTCGCTTCCTCTTCTCTCTGTGGTTCCACCCTCCTCCACGGGCTTCTTATAGCCTCCTTCCGCTCTGACCCGTGGGGCCCACTTCTCCCCGTTGTTCTTGCTCAGCCCGCTGCGGGCTCCTCTTATTCGCTGCGGGCTCTACTTGTCCCACGCGGTCTCTCTCACCTCTTACTCGTCGCGGACTGGTTCAGCTCGCCGCGATCAACTTCTCCTATCCGCTGCCTTCTTGTCGCTGGAGTCCTGCTACTCGCGACCTCTTCTCGCGGCCTCCCCTTCCCGCTGTCTTCTCTACCCGCTCGAGTTCTTATTCAACTCGCGGCCTCTTCGTCTGTCCGCTCGAGTCCTTTTACTCACGGTTTCCTCTCCCTGTCCGCTCGCATTCCTCTTGCGGCCTCCTTTGCTCTGACCGTCGTTGTGCTCACCCAGACCGTGCGAACTATCTTCTTTCCGCACTTTGGTCGCGGTGTGTGACCGTGCGGACTGTTGCATTCCCGCATTTTGGTCGCGGTCTTCTCCTCCCCTCCCTGCCGAGCGGTCTCAGGCTCTTCTCGCTGCGGTCTCCTCGCGCGGGTTGTTCCTTCTGTTCGGTGCGGACTCTCCATTTTTTTGGTTGTGGCATCTCTTGCCGCTGGTGCTTGATCACCGTGACCGCTGCAGCATTCTTCTGTCTACGCTGCAGTCTGCCTGCGTGGTCTATCCGTTGCGGTCTTCTCGAGCGGGTTGTCTCTGCCCGCTGCGTTCTCCTTCTTCCGGCCTCCGCACTTTGGTCGCGGCCTCCTCATGTCGCTGGTGTCTTCACACCGTGACCGTGCGGTCTCCCCTCTAGTCACGCGACTTCCCTGTCAGCCTCCTCTGTTGAAGGTCTTTTCTCCTAGCCGCGGTTCGTCTTCATGACCTCTTCTGCTGACTCTACCGGACCGGCAGTTTCTCCAGCAGACCGTCTGACATCCCTTCCGGATATTCGTGATGAGCTCCGGATTACTACTATCTCTCTGACCGGTAAGAAAAATTTTGTGAAATGGGCGCACTCTGTTCGCCGGGTCCTGCAGTCGAAGGGGTTTCTTCATCACTTGACCCAGGTCGTTACCGACGCTCCTACTGACGACTGATTACGCAACGATAGTCGTGTTCATACGTGGATCCTCAACTCTCTTGATGGCGAGTCTTACCGCCTGGCCATGTACCACGAGACGGCCAAGGGTATGTGGGACGAGCTCCATACCCTCTACTCCGGCAAAGATAGTCTTCATCATTTGTATGACATCATCATTGCACTTCAGGCTCTTGATAGTGGTGGGGCGGCCGATCTGACCTCCTTTGTTGCCCAGGCTCGGTCTCTGGTCGAAGCTTGGATCCAACATCAGCCTCCTACTGTGGACCTTGTTGCCCAACGTTCCCAGAAGGAAGCCGTTGGTATCGCCATGATGATGGCTCGGGTCCCGCATCACCTTCACAGTGTGCGAGCTCAGATTCTCTCCTCTACAGTTACCCCATCCTTCTTGGATGTGTGTTCGATGCTTCTCAAGGTCTCCCCGCCTCCGGACTTTTTCTGGACCTCCGTCTCCGACTCTTGTCCAGCAGGCCCCTGTACCTTTACTACCTCTCCCTTCTTCAGCTCGTGGGGGCCCTTCTGATTCTCGGGGACGTGGTCGGGGTGGCCAGCCGCGGCCTAAGTGTTCCTTCTACGGAAAAGACGGGCATCTTGAAGCCACGTGCTATCGCAAGCATGGTCGTCCTCCTCGTCCGCAGGCCTCTGTTGCTGCCACCGACTCCTCTCCCACTCGTACTGACCTCGACGAGGTTCGCCTTCAGCTCCAGCATCTTCATGGCCTGCTCAGCCGCCCGCCGGCCTCGGTTGCCTCCGCCGCCTCCATCTCCAATGAAGGTATCGCCTGCCTCTCCACTGGACCGCGATGGAACATCGATTCTGGTGTCACTCATCACATCACCTCTGTTCGACCGCCTCAGTACTTGTCTTCTCCTCACCCGAAGTACATTACTGTGGCCAATGGGGCAGCTGTCCCTGTCTCTGGCTATGTTGATATTCCTCTCGCCTCCTCCCTTATCCTGCTCTCAGCTCTTCATGTTCCGGGCTCTCCCTTCAATTTACTTTCTGTTGGTCGCCTTACTACTGACTTACATTGTTCTGTGACATTTACTTCTTCTTCTTTTCTGATACAGGATCAGCAGACGCAGACTATCATTAGTAGGGGGCGACTGCAGAACGGGCTCTACCTTCTTGATGACTCTCCTACTCTCCTCGCATCTGTCTCCTCTTCAGATTGGCATCGGTGTCTTGGTATGCTCTTCTCTCAGTCCTCCAGAAGGCTCTCCCGGATATATCTCTTCCTGCTTTTCAGTGTGAAACATGTATTTTTGGCAAGCAGCCACGTTCATCTTTTCCTTCTCATTGTCCTCGGAGCTCTGCTCCTTGTGTTTTGGTACACTCCGATATATGGGGTCCGTACAAGATTACTAGTATTTCTGGCTACCGTTATTTTCTTACATTTATCGATGATTATTCTCGCATGACATTGTTTTATCTCCTTCGTGATCATTCTGAGCTTCCCCGCGTCTTTCGGGCCTTCATTCTTGAGACTCGCACTCAATTCTTTGCGCCCATTCAAACTATTCGCACTGATAATGCGTGCGAGTACACTGGTCATGACTTCGCGACCCTCTGCTCCGAGTTTAGGGTTATTCACCAAACGTCTTGTGCATATACCCCACAACAGAATGGTGTCGCCGAGCGCAAGAATCGTCATCTCCTTGATGTGGCTCGCTCTCTTATGCTTCAAATGCGGCTTCCCAAACCATACTGGAACTTTGCGCTCTCCACGGCCTGTTTTCTTATCAATCGTCTACCGTCCTCCAAAATGCTACTCCATTCGGCCTCCTATTTCCCTCCACTCTGGCCTTCCCTCTCACTCCCGGCATTTTTGGGTGTACATGCTACGTTCACCACCTCAGCCCATCTACAGACAAGTTGGATCCCCGTGCGGCCAAATATGTCTTTGTGGGCTACTCGCGCACTCAAAAGGTCTATGTGTGTTATTCGTCCACTACCCGCAAGGTGACTGTTTCTGCGGATGTCACTTTCCGGGAAGATCTTCCCTTCTTCTCTGCTCTGGATCTCGCTCCTCTTCCGGACCCCGTCGTGCGCCCTGTCATCTCTGTTCCCCGTTCCCCACCTTCTCCCCTTCCTGCCCAGCCTCCAGTCCGTCCCCAGCCACCTGTCATCCGGGTCTATTCTCGTCGCTCTCCTCGTCTCGTTGCCCCACTGCAGTCGGCTTCGACCTCTGACGCTCCGCGGCCTGCTGCTCCGGCTCCAGCCTTCACCGCTCATCCTATGGAGAATTATGTTTCTCTTCATCGCCTTTCACCGCCACTTCTTCACTTTGCCACATCATTATCCTCTATTTCTGTCCCTAACTCTGTACAGGAGGCACTTCAACATCCAGTCTGGCGGGCTGCCATGGACGAAGAAATGACGGCCCTTTGGGCCAACCAGACCTGGGTCCTTGTCCCTTTACCTCCCGGTCAACACCCTGTTGGGTGTAAATGAGTTTTCGTCATCAAACATGCTTATGATGGCACTATTGAACGTCTGAAATCCCGTCTGGTGGCCCGTGGCTTCACTCAACAGCAGGGCCTTGATTATGAGAAAACCTTCTCTCTGGTGGCCAAGCTCAACATTGTTCGTGTCCTTCTCTCTGTGGCTGTGCATCGTCACTGGCCCCTTCATCAGCTGGATATCAAGAATGCATTCTTGAATGACAATCTTCAGGAAACCGTCTACATGCGCCAACCTCCCGGATTTGAGACCACGGGGGAGTCTCGTGTGTGTCTTCTGAAGAAATCCATCTATGGTCTTAAACAATCCCCTCAGGCGTGGTTTGACTAGTTCAGCAAGGTGGTTCGGGACATGGGTTTCACTCGGAGTTCCGCAGACTTCTCCCTATTCACTCGACACCGGGCAACAAGAACGGTCCTTCAGTTAGTTTATGTTGATGACATCCTACTTACTGGGGATGACTCAAAGGGAATTCAAGCGGTCAAACAACATCTGAGCACCGTGTTTCAAACCAAAGACCTGGGGAATCTTCGCTACTTCCTCGGTCTTGAGGTCGCACGACGTCCGAATGGGCTTGTCCTCTCCTAATGGAAGTATTGTCTTGATCTCCTCAAAGACGCTGACCAGTCTGGTTGCAAGCCAGCTACTACTCCGATGGAGGCAAATCACAAGCTATGTGCTCATGCCTCTGATGATGATCTGCCTCTCCAGAACCCGGAATACTATCGACGCCTTGTGGGAAAATTGATCTACCTAACGCTAACGAGGCCTGATATATCGTTCGTTGTTGGGATTGTTAGTCAGTTCATGCATGCTCCCCGAGTTTCTCATCTCCAGGCGGTTGAACGGATTCTCTGATACCTTAAGACAGCTCCGGGTCAAGGGCTGGTTTACAAAACCTCCAACTCTATTTCAACATTGGTTACTTATTCAGATGCCGATTATGCTGGCTCCCTGGACGATCGGCAGTCAACCAGTGGGTTCTGTACATATTTTGGCGGTCATCTCATTACATGGAAAATTAAGAAACAAGTCGTGGTTGCTCGATCCTCCGCGGAAGCTGAATACCGATCGATGGCATCCGTTGTCTCAGAACTCACATGGCTTGAAAGCCTCCTTGCTGACCTGAGAGTAAAACTTCCTTCATCTGTTGTTCTATTTTGTGGCAGTCAAGCGACCATACACATAACAAAGAATCCGGTGTTTCACGAGCGCACGAAACATATCGAGGTAGACTATCATTTTATTCGGGAGAAAATTCAAATGAAGAAACTTGAATTAAAGCATGTTCTGGGCACTGATCAAGTTGCTGACATTCTCACGAAGGCTTTATCAAGTACCTTATTTTACCAGTGTTTGTCCAAGCTGGGTGCATATGACTTGTACGCTCCAGCTTGCGGGGGAGTGTTAGAGAAGCCCATTTGACAAAGGCCCATTATGTATTTTTTATTGTTATTTCTCTCTTCTCTTTAGTCCGACATCATGTATAGGACCTTCCTCTCTCTTTCTCCCTCCTATAAATATGTACTCATTTTTTGTATTTGATACAAGTGAACATATATACAAGGTTCTTTTTTTCTTCTACAGACATTAATATCGCACCGCTGTTTTACCAAACAGTTCAAAGAATTTATATGTTCTGAACAGCTCTGCAAACAGAGATCATCCAAACATCTATTTGCAATAGTCAGATTCCTACAGCTCCATTTGCAACCCTTCATTTACTACCACTCCTTTCACAACTGCCACCGCTCTCCCAAACCCTAAGACTATCGCTAATGCATTCACATAGGGAATCATTCGTCTTCATGGGTTCCCATGCTGCATCATAAGCAATTAGGATCCCATTTTCACGAGCAATTTGGCGAGCTCTTTTCCAGCTACAGGGCTTTTAGGGAAGCATGAGCACAGCCGATCCCTGCAGACGAGCAGACATGGATTTTGGATAGGTGTTTCGAGATGTGCATATGTTACTTCATGCTAGAGTAACCTTATGAATGGACCAAGCGGTTGAGCTGGTAAGGAATAATCGTACAGCACATTGTTTTGCACTACACCTAACATTGCTCTATTTCAGATCGTCTGTCCCGCCAACCAGTGTGTGACTTCCAGGGAGAATGCCAAGTGGATTAATTAGCCATCCAACTTCGGCACCGCATGGTAATACTAAGATAACTGAAGTATCATTTGAATTGTGCACAGCCAACGAGCTCTCATGTAAATCATAAATGCCACTTTGTTCACTGAACACAACTCGATCTTCTTCAAGCACATCCCAACGGCTATACAACAATTGCCTTGCAAGCTCCTGCAGCTCGTCGCCCATTACTATGCATCATTAACAGTGAAGGCTCATATGTGTGAGGTTAACTGGCTAACCGCATACTGCCTCCAAACTCCTCCCAACAGCCACCTTTTGGTTTGCTTTTTGCAGCTCAAAAAGGTTATTAGGACCACTTAGTGGAGGGAACCATACCCTCAAATTGGTCATGGGCATATCTCAATTTTGAGTTGACTATCATTTCGCATCTCGCAACACATCACATTGAGATACCTCTGTTATTGATGATGTTCTAAGCGTAAGAAAGCACCACCCGACGTTGGATGCCACTTTGATTGACTAAGGGTCCATTTAGAGCAGTAATTTTAATCTACTACATTCTGACAAAAACGTCAACATTTTACATGTCTAGCACGATAACAGTTGTGACAACCAGCTCACAAAAAATCTCATTTTGAACATAAAAGCTTACGAGGTTTCAAGGCAAGGTCGTGCATTCATGACTGCCACATCCACGCCAAACGGACCCCTAAGATGACTCTTGCCAACAATTTCCTGCACTTTCTTTATAGACAAGACAAATTATACAGACGGAGGGATTATTATGGACGCATTGGGGCTGACAAAAGGAGTAACTACTGATGTGACAAACAGACACACTTGGAGCGTTTATTCTAGAGGGAATATGGAATACTACAAAGAAATAAATTAGATGTAATTTGTCTCATTTATTTTGTTTAAGTAGTTTCATTTCCATGTATTTTATTTACATACTAAATATTTGACATTTTAAGGCTTGCGTGGCTATATATACCCTCAATGTTATGGACACACTACACGCTATCAATTACTTTCATGTATGTTTTATTAAGTCTTTATATAGATTCCTCAAGAATGTCATGTCTTATGTCATTTCTTTAATGTTTAGATGTATTTACAGCTACAGTCTATGACATTAGGCCATCTAATTCTATTTAAAGGTCCCTTGGGCTAGATTTAAAGGTCTCCTCCTAAGATTAGGGTTGAGCAAGGATCCCCATTCCTCTTCTTCTCCTTCGTCCCCCCTTCGGGTGAGCATGAATCCCTTATAACTTTGTCTACCCCGCCATCTCCAAACATCAATTTGACGCACCACCACCATGCTACAAAAGCACATAACTAGGGCTGTTAACAAATAGTATAGTTCGTGAATAATTCGAGATTCGATTCGTGAAGATTCGATAAATATTCGTAATTTTCGAATTCGAATCCGGATTCGAATCCAAAATCGAATTCGAATAATTTTCGAATCCAAATCCGAATAAAATTATCCCTATTCGAAGTATTCGCGAATAGTTCGCGAATAGTAAAATTACTTAAATAAAATTATATATATTTAATAAAATTATATATTTAATTAACTTGATAGAAAAAATCGAATTCGAATTCGAATCCGTGTTCGAATCCGAATTCGAATCTTAATTCGAACCCGAATTCGAATCCAGCATTTCATATCGAATTCGAATTCGAATCCGAACCCGAATATTCGAACGAATCCGAATCCGAATCCGAATCTCTGCATTATATGTGAAATTTGGATTCGATTGAAGAGATATTCGATTCGATTCGGTTCGTGAACAGCCCTACACATAACAAACTTGATATCAAAGTCGTATGTGATCCATCCAAAATTCAAACAACAGATTTTTTGTCACAAGTCTTCCCCATTATAGTCGTACAAAGCAATCCAGAGAAGTGCTCAGTTTGTTCATCGATCCCTTCATCCACGACCGACCACTTCTCCCTTCTACTATCTATCTAATATTATTACTCCACCTCTTAAATCTATTACTCTACTAGACTGACTAGCTATTAGTCAGGAACCCTGAATTTTTTATTCATTATTTTTCTTCCTTCTTCTTTTCTTTGCTATTTTTAGTTTTGTTTTTCAATTAAAAAAAACTCCTCTCTTCTTAATTATACTCGGAACCAGTTTTCGTCTCGATCTTCTGAAAATGCGCTGTAGGAGAGTTATCCCACCCATAAAATAACTCCATGACTCCTTACTACGACTCCTTAGATTTTAGTTGTTTTAATTAGGTTCCATAACCTTTCCAACATATACCTATATTTTTCCTGCGACTATGGTACTTTTTCCCAATGGCCTCTTGCTTGGTGATACTTGTCCCAAGGTGCCCCCGGGCTCCATATTGATACATAATTTATTGGATACGAAGTTCCTAATCAAATCTTCTTACATCTTTGGGGTTGGCCTCAGTCATCCATGAATAGAGCTTTAGATAGTAATCCATTGGTTTGTTGTCAATAGAACAGACCTTTGGATCATTTTCAAGCACTAGAGACTTTTTGGTTCCTTTCCTCCGAAGAGGAGGGGAAAGCGTGATGTGGCACGGGCATCACCACCCGCCCGCCACCCTGGCGCCAGGAGTCAACACCTGCCCAGGGGTCCCACCGGGAGTCCACCCGATTGGCCTTATCAGGCCCGCGGACCGTACACCCCAACCAGCTCTCCGCCATGGCGTCAGCACCATGCGGCAGGTTGTTGAGGTCGAGGCTCGATCCCCTGACCTCCTAGATAAGAGGCCCTCGCGCATCGCTCTCATGAGAGCGATGCGCGAGGGCCTCTTATCTAGGAGGTCAGGGGATCGAGCCCCGGCCTCAACAACCTGCCGCATGGTGCTGACGCCATGGCGGAGAGCTGGTTGGGGTGTACGGTCCGCGGGCCTGATAAGGCCAATCGGGTGGACTCCCGATGAGAGCGCTGCGCGAGGGCCTCTTATCTAGGAGGTCAGGGGATCGAGCCCCGGCCTCAACAACCTGCCGCATGGTGCTGACGCCATGGCGGAGAGCTGGTTGGGGTTAGGGCTGTTCACGAACCGAATCGAATCGAATATCTCTTCAATCGAATCCAAATTTCACATATAATGCAGAGATTCGGATTCGGATTCGGATTCGTTCGAATATTCGGGTTCGGATTCGAATTCGAATTCGATATGAAATGCTGGATTCGAATTCGGGTTCGAATTAAGATTCGAATTCGGATTCGAACACGGATTCGAATTCGAATTCGATTTTTTCTATCAAGTTAATTAAATATATAATTTTATTAAATATATATAATTTTATTTAAGTAATTTTACTATTCGCGAACTATTCGCGAATACTTCGAATAGGGATAATTTTATTCGGATTTGGATTCGAAAATTATTCGAATTCGATTTTGGATTCGAATCCGGATTCGAATTCGAAAATTACGAATATTTATCGAATCTTCACGAATCGAATCTCGAATTATTCACGAACTATACTATTTGTTAACAGCCCTAGTTGGGGTGTACGGTCCGCGGGCCTGATAAGGCCAATCGGGTGGACTCCCGGTGGGACCCCTGGGCAGGTGCTGACTCCTGGCGCCAGGGTGGCGGGCGGGTGGTGATGCCCGTGTCGCATCAGAGCGACTACTCACTATGCATAAAAAAAGATTATTAAAAGAATACTTGCAGTACACAATAGATGAAAAAAAGATTATACTTACAAAAGCGGAATACAAAGCACGCTTGAACACTCACTCTAACAAAGCACTCTCACTCTTCTTCACCGTGTGTCCTTTTGGTTGCCTCAAATCTCTATTTAAACGGAAAGGAGATAGCATCCGGGGAAAATCATGGGGGAGAAATTATTTCACTCATTATTGTTGTAGTACAATAATACATTATCTTTTTTAAAAGAAGAGCAATAATACATAATATGACAAAAGCATAAAGAAAGCATTCAGGCAAAAATAAGATGTTTTTCTAAGCTAGAAATGACTCAGCTAGGGCAATGATGCTTCCTCTATGTGGCCGAGCTGGCAATGACTATCACATAAATTTCTCTTCTAGATGACTAGGGTGGGAAATTTATTTTCACAGTTTTTTCAGAGAATTTCTGATAGTGACTGAAGGAAAAAATGCTAAAAGGTCCACCCACAAACAAGGGGTGGCATTTGGCCTTCTACATGGCTGACGAGGTCGGATGATGCCAGGTCATGGCCAACATAGCGGGGTGACTATAATATCTACTTCAATAATGTCCTCGTCTAGGTCATTATTACTCTCATATTCTTTAATGAAATTCTTTGCCCTATTTTCGCAAAAATAATGTGTAAGTCAGTTGTCTGCATTCTTAAAACTCAGACTCCACAGATGAATGTCCAGATTCTCATGTGTGTCAAGATATAGTCGGTAATTAAAATCTTCAGTAACGAGATACCCTCGTCAAGGAAGGGGAGATCTTCGTAAGCTTTCACATATGAAAAATATGCCCTTATTTGTTGTTGCAGAGGGCACACTTCTGTGCTAACTATGACATCTGTATGAAAGCCTATGTGGTAGAAGACGAGCTTTTCTTTTAATCTATGTTGTTAAAGGTTAGAGTATAAAAGGCACATCTAAGTGCGATTTCTTTTGCAAATCTTTGTTTAAAAAAAAGAAATAATGTAAGCTCAATAATTTTTGCATGATTTAGTTTTTGTGAAATATAATCGAGTGTTAAAAGTTAGATATGATGCATGTGACCGCATTAATTCTATTTTTTAAGAGATATAAATGATAGTAATGAATGATTAATAAGTAGAATAGATGAAAAATTTGAACAAGAAGATGAACTGATGTTTGATGCTTATTTTTTAAAATGAATGTGGTTATGTCTTGCCTTCGTCAGGTGCGCGTCTGCGCCTTGTGTACAACCTCGTATTCGGCGAGTGGCCCCCCTCAGATAGGGACAAGGCCGGGAAGGGTTGTCCTGGTCTGGGCGAATCGTATAGGCGAGTGGTTGGGTCTCTCCACACTCGCACGTATCATAGGCCAGGAGCAAGCAGGGAGCGAATGGAGTTTTTTGGCCCTCACTTGCCCCAGGCCTGTGCGAGTGGCGAGTGCGAGCCTCTTCGAGCACTTGCCACCTCCAGCGAGTGGTCGGCTCGCCCGAGAGCATTCTTCTAGGGAATCCCAAATTAGTCTGCTAATAGCCCCTCGAAATAACGGAGTTTCGCAGTTGGCAGACCGCTTTGGGCTGCGTATAGTAGAGACAAAAGGCGAGATTCCGCTATTTGCAGGCCGGACTCGAAAACTATAAATAGACCCCAAGAGCACCTTGGGAGGAGATCCTTTTTTTGGCTTCTTCCTCTGTTTAGTTTTAGTTGGCTTTCAGTGCCCTCCAAGGTGCTTAGTTCAGCACTAGTTAGGGAGGGAAAGCTTTCTTCGATCTTCCCGGTGCGTGATGGGACCTTCGCGCTTTAGCTCGGGGTCTGTTCTTTAGTCCCAAACCATCGGCCTTGTGTTCTTTCTTGGGAGAAGTGCAAGTTTCCCCCTTTGGTCCGAACTCCTCTCAGGACCGAATTCCAATTTCAACATTTTTTGTGCGGTGAGTGTGGATCGGTAGCCTGCACAGGAAAATCCTGAGTTAAGCCCCATGGCTAGAGATGAGGGACAAGCAGACGACCTTGGCAACTCGCCACCCCCGACGGGATTCGTCACGAATAAGTTGTTCGAGGATTTCAAGAAGAAGATAATGGAGACCTTACATCATGCTTTCGCCGCGCGAGGCGAGTGCTCGACCCCCCTCGTCCCAGTGGTCTCGCCCCAGGCTCTAGGCGAGAACGCCCCGGGTCAGCAACCCGGGAAGGAGGTGGCTGCTGAGGCCAGTGTGCGAGACTTACTGAGCGAGAGTTGTTCCCCAGCCCCACGAGGGCTAATATGTCAGACGAGCTGAGGGCATGCGATCAGTCGGCTCGTCCTACGGGAGGAAGGGGTAGCCTTTTCAGCGAGTTGATCGTCTCGGCCCTAGTTCCAGAGGGGTTTCGGGAACCGGAGATGTCCTACTACACCGACAGAGATGACCTCGTCCAATACGTACAGTGGTTTGAAGATGCGGTCTCCATCAGACAAATGTCGAACGCCTTTAGGTGTCGATTTTTTTCCATTACGTTCAAGGAGAAAGCAACGGACTAGTTCCATTAGCTCTCTCCCAGTTCGATCTACTGTTTTGAGGACCTGCGTCGGGGGTTCCTACTGAGGTTCTCAACATCAAATAAAAGGAAGAAAGGAGCAGAGTTCTTGTTCGCGGTCAAGCAGGGAGCGAGTGGAGTTTATTGGCCCTCACTCGCCCCAGGTCTAGGAGAGTAGCGAGTGCGAGCCTCTTCGAGCACTCACCACCTCCGGCGAGTGGTCAGATCGCCCAAGAGCATTCTTCTAGGGAATCCCAAATTAGTCTGTTAATAGCCCCTCCAAACAGCGGAGTTTCGTTGTTGGCAGACCGTTTTGGGTTGCATATAGTAGAGCCAAAAGGAGGGATTCCACTATTTGCAGGCCGGACTCAGAAAACTATTGATAGACCCCAAGAGCACCTTGAGAAGAGATCTTTTTTTAGGCTTCTTCCTCCTCTAGTTAGTTTTGGTTGGCTTCCAATGCCCTCTAAGGTGCTCAACTCAGCACTAGTTAGGGAGGGGAAGCTCTCTTCAATTTTCTGGGTGCGTGGTGAGACCTCCGCATTGTAGCCCAAGGTCTGTTCTTTAGTCCCAAACCATCGACCTTGTGTTCTTTCTTGGGAGAAGTAAGTGCAGGTTACCCCCTTTGGGTCTGAACTCCTCTCGGGACCGAGTTTCGGTTTCAACATTTTTGATTCTGACCTGGACTTTTCTTTGCGAGTATGGGGCAATCTCGCAAAGAGAGGGATTGTGTACAATCCAGTATTCGGCGAGTGACCCCCCCTTAGAAAGGGACAAGGTCGGGAAGGGTCGTCCTGGTTTGGGTGAGTCGTATAGGCGAGTGGATAGGTCTCTCTCAAGCTTTGCGCGTATCATAGGTCGGGAGCGAGTGGAGTTTTTTGGCCCTCACTCTCCCCAGGTCTGGGCGAGCGGCGAGTACGAGCCCTTTGAGCACTCGCCACCTCCGACGAGTGGTCGGCTCGTCCAAGAGCATTCTTCTAGGGAATCTCAAATTGGTCTGCTAATAGCCCCTCCAAACAACGGAGTTTTGTTGTTGGCAGACCACTTTGGGCTGCGTATAGTAGAAACAAAAGGCGGGATTCCGCTATATATAGGCTGGACTCAGAAAACTATAAATAGACCCCAAGAGCACCTTGGGAGGAAATCCTTTTTTTGGCTTCTTCCTGCTCTGGTTAGTTTTGGTTTGTTTCCAGTGCCCTCCAAGGTGCTCAGCTCAACACTGGTTAGGGAGGGGAAGCTCTCTTCGAATTTCAGGGTGCGTGTTGGGACCTTCGCGCTGTAGCCCAGGGTCTGTTCTTTAGTCCCAAACCATCAACCTTGTGTTCTTTCTTGAGAGAAGTGCAGGTTACTCCTTTTGGGCCCGAACTCCTCTCGGGACTGAGTTCCGATTTCAACACCTTGAGCCTTGCGCCTAGGATCCAAGACCCTTTTACGCCTTGGTGCGTCTTGCGCCTTTAAGAACAAATTTTTAATAACTTTAGAAGAATTTCATACTTAGTATTTTCTAAGAAGTTTACTTTGAAACAGGGTGGTATAGCTCTAATGGTAGCTTCGGCAGTTCCTCCTTTGGGTATTTGTTGGAAAAGCTGAAACACAACAACTGCTATATGAGCATTTCTAATAGATTTTACTTGTCTAGGTTTTGTACATAAGTCGGGATATTAATCCTAGATCTATTAGATTAGAATATTTAAGGTTACTATTTCTATTGTGATATCATGTCATCTGGAAGTATCAATTTCTAGTGTTAAATAGGAAAATTGTAGTTGTATTCTTCATATTTTTTGCATGTTAGATTATATCATCATAGTTTGTCTAATGCTGAGGAGGCTAAATATCTAAATACTTTTTGGTACTCAGAAAATACTACTATTTCTCAGTTAAGTACTCTGACGAAATTTTTTCCTTAACTACTTCTATTGGTAATGAGTATATTTGCCAATTTTTCACGACATTTGCTATATCTTTATGTATTTGAGTTGCTAATCATTCTAAATCACTAATTATTTTCTTTTACTATGCTAATTTTTTCTCCGCTTAGCTAAGTGATGTTTTAGCAGCTGAAGCTCACTAGTAGAATTAAGTCGTAAATTGATAGCACTATTATTTACCATGGGAGGTGACCCATTTGCTAGGCAATTTAGAAATATGAAATGTCTTCCTACACATTCAATAATGTCATTGATGTTCTTAGTTCGCTTGCAGTTTCATAAATTGTCCAGAAGACATTCCTGGAGCTAAGTAACCACATGATTAGTGCGGAAACGCAAATTACTGCAGGCTAGGTAAATTTGTGGCCAAAAGGGGCTAAAATGGAAATGTGATATTTGCGGGAAATCCAAAGAACATAACCAATCGAAATGGCCAATTGGACTTGTAAATGTTGTCCAAAGAATGCTATTGGGATGCATTCGGATTTGCCAAAACAAGATTTAAGATCAAATTTACTAGCAATATAGTGATTATGAGTGTTATTCAATAATTCTGTTTTATCTAAAATAATATAAGCATCATCTATGGTATTATCATTTAAACGTCTATAATCAATGATCATTCTGGATTTTCTACGATTCTGTCCATTATGTTTGTTGACGATAAAGACTGTACTTCTATGAGGATTGTTATTTCGTCTAATGACCTGTAGCTTTAATAGTTCATCAATATGCATTTTGAAATCAGCTATGTTTTCATTGGTAGCTTCAATCTCTTTAGAGATAATATGAAAATTAGGATCTTTAAGATCTAAATGATATATTAATTTATTTAGTTCCCAATAACGTTGTAGGTTATCACTGAATATTTCATCATTTTCTAATGTGCTAATAAGCTGATCGATTTTCTAATGTGCTAATAAGCCGATCGATTTCAAGATTACATGTCTCTATAAGTGTATACAATTGGATCTGAAGAATAGAGGGACTATGACTACTAGGTGGAACATATTCAACATGTCATCTAACTCATCAAACTTAGTTAGGTGCATGGGAAAGTTATAATAGGATTGGTTTGCAGGCACTGGGGATAGGACAATGGCAAGGACCTGTGCTACAGCACTCGATGCACTTACGACGCTTGACACAGCAGATCCAAATTGGGGACGCACGTATCAACGCCGCCCACCAGCCAGGCCCGCATGATTTTTATCCTATGTTATTGTGTCACATTTTCGTATTTTTATTTAGCTTTTAATCTCACTTGTAGTAAGCTCAGGTGAGGGGCGCGACCAATTTGATTTGGGGTTGATGTTGGGACCTATATGGTCCGATTTTGGTGTGGGAATGGAAGCAAGTTTATTCCTCCATATCTCTCTCTATCTCTATCTCTCCCTCTCTATCTCTCTTTCTTCCATGCAGAAGGCCTAGCTGACGCCAAACTCGATCGGGGGTTCCGCATCCGCCGTCCGATGTCGCCCGTCTCCCTCCTTCCTCCTTTTTCTCCCTACCTATTCTTCTCTCCTTCTTCCTTCTTCTTCCTCCCTTCCCTCACAGGTATTTGAAGGCTCTTCAACGATAGCCTCGTCAGAAGAATCAGCCCCTCCACTGGGGAACGCCTCCTCAATCGGCCCCATCACCAGATCGAGATCGGGAGGTCATAACAACTTGATATCAGAGTCATGTTTTGATCCTGGGACCTGTGGGTTATGGGACCACCACGCTTCTGCTGCA
The DNA here is from genome assembly GCA_039513925.1 of Platanthera zijinensis. NCBI lineage: Eukaryota > Viridiplantae > Streptophyta > Magnoliopsida > Asparagales > Orchidaceae > Platanthera > Platanthera zijinensis. Next base: position 13,508,899 of record CM077085.1, read on the forward strand.
CGGGCTCTTGTGTGGTACAGTGACACGGGCAGGGTCCCCAGCAGTCTCCGTCCTCCTTCTTAGTCCATACTGAGCCGTTGGCCGCTCCAACACACACCAGTCGGGGGACCTTCCAGTAGATCTTGCTGCCCTTCTTCAGTCGTTTTCTGAGCTATTCAGTCCGCGCTTGGGCCTTCCACCGCAGCGTCGTCATGACCATCACATTTGTCTCAATCCAGGGGCGGCTTCGGTAATGCTGCGACCATACCGCTACCCCTTCCTCCAGAAGGATAAGATCGAACGACAATGCGATATCCTCCAGCTGGGTTTCATTTGGCGCAGCGTTTCACCTCTCTTCTCCGGTATTGTTGGCGCACAAGAAGGACAACACACGGCGCATGTGTGTGGACTATCGAGCCCTCAACGCAATTGCGGTCAAAGGCGAGTTTCCTATCCCGGTAGTCTAGGAACTTCTGGATGAGCTACATGGAGCAAGCTTCTTCTCCAAGCTCGACTTGTTTTTCGGGTACCATCAAGTCCGCATGGCGGATACGGACGTGGAGAAAACGGCATTTCGGACGCATCACGGCCACTTCAAGTTTCTGGTGATGTCGTTCGGCCTAACGAATGCGCCCTCTGCATTTCAAGCTTTGATGAATGAGGAACTTCTGGACGAGCTACATGGAGCATGCTTCCTCTCCAAGCTCGACTTGTTTTTCGGGTACCATCAAGTCCGCATGGCGGATACGGGCGTGGAGAAAACGGCATTTCAGATACATCACAGCCACTTCGAGTTTCTGGTGACGTCGTTCGGTCTAACGAACTGATGCAACTCGCGTCGCCTCGTTTTTATTATTTTTTATCGCACGTCTTTTATTATTGTAGCGCACGTTTTTGCGCATTTTTTGGATTATTGTATAGCGTAGAGTTGTATCACGCACGTTATTTGCGCTTTTGATGTAATTTTGTATCGCGCACACTTTCGCACAAGTTTTGGTTTGACTCGTTGGTGTGACCGGCCAACGAGACCTTAAATGCATAGGTCCGTTAATTAGGAAAAGGGTTAGTTTAGGGCAAGCTTGGACATTTAACAATTTTATTTAATATTTAAGTTATAAAATCATTCCCCCTTGAGAGGCCTTTTTTTAAATCTCCTACTTTTGCCCACTTAAAAGAACCCAAGCCCACCACCAAGGCCCATATCAAAACCCTAAACCTATCACTTTAAAAACAACCCCTCCCCACTATTCACAGCCGGCTGGAAGAAGAGATTGAACGAACCGTTTTAGGTTTCGTTCGATTTCTCACCCAGCACCGCCTCTGCAAGCCCGACGCCGACCTTCCGTCCCTTTCCCCTCCCCGTCCAGCTCCGTCCCTTCCAAGGGTCGGCGACAACTCCAGACGTTCTCCCCTTCCCCGACGGCAACCTCCGACAGCTCCTGCACCTTCCAGCGCCCCTCTACATCGACAACACCAGCCCGAGAAACCTCTCCAGCCGCCGACGAGTACTCCAGAACCTCCCTAGGTCTCCGACGACCGCCTGTGCATGCTCCTCCGGCGGATTCAGTGTACCTCCGGCATTTTCCTTCTTCTCGTGGACCTGTTTCACGTTTTTCAGACATAGCTGCTACCGCCCAGGCCCGAATAGTCTTCAATCAACTGTTCCGGCCAGCCCTCAATTCTCCCACACTTCCAGGCAGCCTGATTCCAGGCAATCCCGAGCACAACATCCTGTAGCTTCTCCTTCAGCCTACCCGGAAACTTGCAGTGGTTGTCACCTCTGCCCTTGGTATACCTCTCCATCTCATTTCACAACCATTAGTTACTTTTGTGCTCAAATTTAAATTGAATAGTTAATTATGGGAGCTTGCCCTAGCTAAATCATATCTCCTGCTTACCGTTATTCTTGTTACATGTGTTTTGTGACGTTACTACGTTTGTGCGGTAGTCTTGCGTTCGCGAGAGACGCTTAGGTCGTTGTTATTCGTTAGAAATATCCCGCGGAGTTCCCGCGCGTTGCAATTATTTTAAGCGATCACATTTATTATCTTTTAAAACTACAACCCTAGGTTTTAGACCACATCAGTTACTCTACGTTACACAATAATCCAAAAAATGCGCGAAAACGTGCGCTACAATAATAAAAGACATGTGCGATAAAAAATAATAAAAACGAGGCGACGCGGGTTGCATCACGAACGCGCCCTCTACATTTCAAGTTTTGATGAATGAAGTATTTTGACCCTTCCTCTGCAAGTTCGTTCTAGTTTTTTTGACAATATTTTGGTGTATAACAAATCTTGGGAGGAGCACCTACGTCATCTTCGGGTCGTCCTCAGTTTGGCGTACACGCACCAATTGGTTCTTAAGCCTTCAAAGTGCTTGTTTGGGCAGCGGTCGATCACTTACTTGGGTCATGTGGTGGATCACTTGGGGGTTTCGGCCGACCCGACCAAGCTCAAGGGTGTGCCGGCGTGGCCACTGCCGCAAAACATCACCGACCTCTGAGGCTTTCTTGGCCTCACTGGCTATTACCGCTGCTTCATCCGTGATTACGACAGCATCGCAGCCCCCTTGATCAACTTGCTTCGGAAGAACGCATTTGTATGGACTGACGCGGCGACACAGGCGTTCCATTCTCTTCAAGCGGCATTGTTGTCCGCTCCGGTTCTCCGTCTTCCGGACTTCACAGTACCGTTCCTCGTCGCGTGTGACGCGTCCGGCTTAGGCTATGGTATGGTCTGCAGCAAGAGGGCCACCTCATCGCCTATTTCAGCCGATATACGTCCATATACCACCGGAAGTTACCTGCGTATGAGCAAAAGCTCATCGGGCTCTCCAAGACCACCCAGCATTGACGGCCTTACTTATGGGTTCGTTCCTTCATCATTCGGACAGATCACTACAACCTCAAATACCTCCTAAAGCAGAGCCTCACAACCGTGCCACAACAGTGACGGGTAAGCAATTTACTTGGCTTTGATTTTCAGGTGAAGCACAAGGCCGGGTCACTCAACCACGCTGTCGACGCGCTATCCCGCCAGGACACTCAAACGAATGTTGTTATCCATGACATCTCCTTTCCAAAGGCCGACCTCCTCTCCTTGCTTCGTCAGGAGATCCAGGCTTCTCCCAATCTATCTGAGTTGCTACACCGGGCGGAGCAGGGCCTCACAGATAAGCAGTGGACAGCCCGTCAAGGGTTGATCTATTACCGTGATCGGTTGTACGTGGATCCGACCTCGCCCCTCATCCTCGTCATTTTGGACGACGTCCACTTCAGCAATCATGAAGGCGTTCACCACACTCTCCAGTGCCTTCGCACAGAATTTTATAGGAAGGGCATGCGTCGACACATTCATGACTTCATCTCCGCATGTGTCGTATGCCAACAAAACAAGGCGGATCACCTCATTCCGGCCGGATTACTTCAGCTCTTGCCGGTCCCTACACAGATTTGGGCAAATCTTTCAATGAATTTTGTTAAAGGGCTGCCCTCGGTTCGCGACAAATGCATTTTGATGGTGGTGGTGGATCGCTCCTCAAAGGGAGCCCATTTCATTCCTTTGGCGCGGTCGCTTGTAGCCGAGCACGTAGCATGGGTGTTCTTTCAGGAGATCTTTCAACTGGGCATGCCGGAGACGCTTGTCTCGGAAGTCGGACCGGGATAAAGTCTTCAATAGTAACTTTTGTAGAGTAGCTTTTCTCACTTAGCGGCACCAAATTGGCTTTTTCTTTGGCATACGGCATACCACCCCCAGTCTGATGGTGGTATGTCGTATGCCAAAGAAAAAGCCAATTTGGTGACAAATGCATTTTGATGGTGGTGGTGGATCGCTTCTCAAAGGGAGCCCATTTCATTCATTTGGCGCGACCACTTGTAGCCGAGCACGTAGCACGGGTGTTCTTTCAGGAGATCTTTCAACTGGGCATGCCGGAGACGCTTGTCTCGGAAGTCGGACCGGGATAAAGTCTTCAACAGTAACTTTTGGAGAGGGTTTTTCTCACTTAGCGGCACCAAATTGGCTTTTTCTTTGGCATACGACATACCGCCCCCAGTCTGATGGCCGGACCGAGGTGGTCAATCGCACTCTAGAGATGTACTTGCGGTGCATGATCGGGGACCGTCCGCGGGATTGGCCGCGTTGGTTGCCTTGGGTTGAATATTACAACAACACTGCGTACCACACGACACTGCAGACCACACTGTTTTGCCTCATCTACGCCCGCGACCCTCCCCGACTTTTGTCCTACACGGGTGGCTCGGCTTGCCTGACGGCCATCGATCGAGAGTTGGAGGATCGAGACACCTTTTTGCAGACCGTCCGGACTTGCCTACTACAGGCCCAACAACGGATGGAAATTGCATACAATCGGGGGGCATAGAGATCTGACCCTCGTCGTGGGTGATTGGGTGTGGGTGCGGTGTCGCCTCTTCTGTCAGGTCACCGCGACTCGACCCCCCTCCAACAAGTTGGGCCCCAAGTTCTTTGGGTCTTTTCCCGTCATCGAGCAAATTGGCGACGTGGCCTACTGCCTCGGCCTTCCTCTGGAGGCCCGGATTCATGATGTTTTCCACATTTCCCAGCTCAAGTTGTTTGTTAGGCCTCCGCTGCCAGCTCCCTTGGTCAACATCCCACCGCGGCTTGAGGATAAGCTGTCTTTTGACGAGGTCGGCGATGTTACGGTACTGACGCACCTACGACACTTGACGCACCAAATCCATATTGGGGCCGCATGTATCAGCTCCGCCCACCGGCCGGGACACATGGTTTTTATCCTATGTTATTGTGTCGCATTTTCATATTTTTATTTAGCTTTTAATCTCACTTTTAGTAAGCCCAAGTGAGGGGCGTGAACAATTTGATTGGGGTTGATGTTGGTGGTATATGGTCTGGTTTTGGTGTGTGGGAATGAAAGCAAGTTTATTCCTCAAAATCTCTCTCTATCTCTCCCTCTCTCTCTCTCTTTCTTCCGTGTGGAATCCCTAGCCGACGCCAAACCCGATCGGGGGTTCTGCGTCCATCGTCCGGTGTCGCCCGTCTCCCTCTTCCTTCTCTTTCTCCCAACCTCTTCTTCTCTCCTTCTTCTTCCTCCCTTCCCTCACAGGTATCTGAAGACTCTTCAACCATAGCCTCGTCGGAAGAATCGGTCCCTCCACCGGGGAACGCCTCCTCAACCGGCCCCATCACCAGATCGAGATCGGGAGGTCATAGAAACTAGTTGCAAGGGTCTCACCGCGCCTTCGAGCAGGTTTAAGGGTGACAGGGAAAGCAGGTTGAGTCAGTAAGTGCATGTTATTGGAAGTAATGGAACTAAAACTGAAATTGATCCTAACAACGACTAATTTCTTTTACAGATGGACTTCCAACAAATATCACATTTTCAATTTGGCCCCTTCCGGCTACAAACTTACCCAGCCTGCAGTAATCTACGATTCCGCACTAACCATGCGGTTACTTAGCTACAATAGAACCTTCTGAACAATTTATGGAGCTACAAGCGAGCTAAGAACATCAATGACATTATAAAATGTGTAGCAGGACATTTCGCATTTCTAAATTGCCAAGCAAATGGGTCACCTCCCATGGCAAATAATAGTCCTATCAATTTACGAACTAATTCTACTAGTGAGCTTTAGTTGCTAAAAATATCAGTTAGCAAAACAGAGAAAAATTTGCACAGCAAAAGGAAATAATTAATGATTTAGAACAATTAGCAAATCAAATACATAAAGATTTAACAAATCTCGTAGAAAATTAACAAATATACATATTGCTAATAGAAGTAGTTAAGAAAAAAGTGTTGTCCACACCCTCTCTTCCCCTATATTCATCCTACAGCTATGAAATGCAGGATTTAGCTGGTTTAACTGTTCGACAAGGATTTACCCATCTTAGCCCCGAAAAGGAAAGAGTCGAGCTATCTGTGCGGGCCATTCATAAGCTGTTTCTCTACGGAAGGAAGGATCCCTTGCTCTTTCTAAGCGGTTTAACGAAGTGGACAAGAGAAGCAGGAATGGTTGGTACCGAGAAATAGTATCATTTACCGAATATCAAAAAGTATTTAGACATTTAGCATCCTCAGTAGTAGGCAAACTATGAGGATATAATCTAGCATGTACAACTTATAAAGATAACAATCAGCTACAATTTTCCTATTTAACACTAAAAATTGATCCCTCCAGATGACAGGATATCACAATAGAAACAGTAGCCTTAAATATTTTAGACCTAATGGATTCAGGATTAATATCCCGACTAATAGTTACAAAACTTAGACAAGTAAAATCTATTAGAAATGCTCATATAGCAAATGTCTTGTTTCAGCTTCTCCAACAAATACCCAAAGGAGTAGCAGTCGAAGCTACCAACAGAGTTATACCATCATGTTTTGAAGTAAACTTCTTAGAAAATACAAAGTATGAAATCCTCCAAAAAATAGAAAAAGAAAAGCATGTCTTCTACCACACAAGCTTTTGTATAGATGTCATAGTCAACACAGAAGTGTGCCCTCTGCAACAGGCAACAAAAAATTAGGGCATATCGTGCTTATGTAAAATCTTACAAAGAAGATCTCCCCTTCTTTGACGGGTATCTTGTTGCTGAAGATTTTAATTACAGGCTACATCTTGACATGCATGAAAATCTAGACCTTCATCTGCGGAGTCTGTGTTTGAAGAATGCAGACAGCCGACTAATACATTATTTTTACAAAAATAGGACAAATAATTTCATCAAAGAATATGAGAGTAATAATGACCTAGACAAAGACATTATTGAAGAAGATACTATAGTCACGCCGCCAAGTTGGCCATGACCTAACATCATCTGGCCTGGTTAGCGATGTAGAAGGCTAGATACCACCCCTGGTTTGTAGGTGGACCCCTTGGCAAATTTCTTTTCCTTTATTCACTACCAGAAATTCTCTGAAAAACTGTGAAAAGAAATTTGCCACCCTAGCCATCTAGAAGAAGAATTTATGTGATGAGTCATTGCCAGCTCAACCACTGAGAGGAAGCATCATTGCCCTAACCGAGTCATTTCCAGTTTAGAAAAAGCATTTTACTTTTGTTGAGTGCTTTCTTTATGTTTTTGTCATATTATGTATTATTTCCCTCCGTTTTAAAAAGGTGGTGCATTATTGTACTACAACAATAATGAGAAACAATCCCCCCCCCATAATTTCCCCCGGATGTTATCTCTTCTCCTTATAAATAGAGATTTGAGGCAACCAAAAGAACACACGGTGAAGAAGAGTGAGAGTGCTTTGTAAGAGTGAGTGTTCAAGTATGCTTTGCATTCTGTTTTGTAAGTAAAGTCTTTTTCTCATCTATTGTGCATTGTAAGTATTCTTTTAATAATCCTTTTTATGCATAGCGAGTAGTTGCTGTCCCCACCTCTTCAGAGGAAAGGAACCAAAAAGTCTTGACCTACTTTTAATCAATTGATTAAATGGTTAACCAAGTCCCATACTGAGCAAAGGAACTATATGTTGGGAATGGATTTCTTTCCAATAGGAAGGTCAACCAAGTCCCATACTTGATTGTCATACATGGATTGCATTTCTTTCCAATAGGAAGGTCAACCAAGTCCCATACTTGATTGTCATACATGGATTGCATTTCTGATCGCATGGCTTCTTGCCAGGCATCGGAATCTATCCTTCCTAATGCTTCTTCATAGGCCAGGGGGTCTTCTGTGTCAATTACTAAGACTTCATGAAGACCCATATAAAGGTCGGGTTTTCTCTTCACCCTTGTAGACCTTCTTAGTTCCGTCTGCTCACTTGGGTCACCTTGAGGCTCTCGAATTTCTTCCACTATAGCTTGTGGAACTAATTCATGTTCATTGTGCGTCAAGTAATCGTTTAATTACGCAGTGTGAATCCCCTCAACATGAAATTGTGGAGGTGGATGGCCCACACTCCCACTGAGCAAAGGAACTATATGTGATATCTCGTGATCATCTTGAATGTTAGAATTCATCTCATTATCACAACTTGGTAGGTCCTCTTGAGTTTCCTCAAATATTATCCTACGCTCACATCTTTTAATTCTTTCAAGAAATTCTTTCTCTAAGAATGTGACACCTTTCTTTACGAATAACGTATTCGTCGACTTGTGCCAAAAACTATACCCTTTCGTTTCTCTTGGGTATCCGATGAAGAAACATTTGTCAGCTTTGAGTTCTAATTTAGTCGATTGCATACGTTTTACATATGCCTCGCAACCCCAAATCTTAAGAAAAGATAAAATGGACGGTTTCCCGAACCATATATCAAAAGGAGTATTGTCAACAGACTTTGTTGGAACAATGTTTAAAGTGAGAGTGGCGGAAAGAAGCGCATGACCCCAAAAATATAAAGGTAAATCGGTCTGACAAATCATTGAACGAACCATGTCAAGCAAGGTTCGGTTTCTCCTCTCGGAGACACCATTCCATTGCGGGGTGCCAGGAGGAGTAAGTTGTGGTACAATACCACACTCCTTTAGGTAAGTAATGAACATGTTGCTCAAGTATTCACCTCTTCGACCAGTTCTCAAAATCTTAATTCTCTTGTCAAGCTGGTTCTCTACTTCATTTTTGTATTCCTTGAATTTCTCAAGGGATTCACTTTTATGCTTCATGAGATAAACATAGTCGTAGCGACTATGATCATCCGTGAATGTAATGAAGTACCTATAACCATCTCTTGTACTTGTACTCATTGGACCACGTACATCGGAGTGTATCAATTCCAATAAGTTGTTCGCTCTTACACCTTTCTTATTGAAAGGTGTCTTGGTCATCTTACCAGCTAAGCATGATTCACATGTCCCAATTGCATCAAAATCAAATGAGTCCAAGAGATTGGCTTGATGCAATTTCCTTATGCGTTTTTCGTTTTTGTGACCAAGGCGATGGTGACATAAGAGTGTCTCATTTACATGAGATATTTTGAGCCTTTTGTTATTGATATTTAATATATGTTTATCTTTTACTATATTAACCAAATACAAACCATATGAAATGAAAGCATTTGCATAAAATAAATCATCCTTCTCAATTGGCATTTGTGAATTATTTATCACAAAACAAAAGCCTTCTGCATCCATACATGATACAGAAATAATGTTTCTTAAAACAGAAGGGACATGATAACATCTTTTAAAACAAAACATAAACCACTAGATAAATGAAGGTCAAGGGTGCCAACAGTAACCGCTGAGATTCTTGCACCATTTCCAACCTTCAGCACAACCTCTCCTTTGGAGAGCGTTCTCCTATCCCTTAGTGACTGCACATTAGAAACTAAGTGAGCACATGATCCGGTATTCATTACCCAATCAAGGATAGTAGTGGTCAGGTTTAGATTTAATTCAATAACAAGTATACCTTTGGGACGTTTGCGTTCAATCTTGCCTTCATCTAAGTCACGCTTGTACTTGGGGCAATTCATTTTGTAGTGTCCTTTCTCATGACAATGGAAGCACTCGGTGACAGCAGATGGAGAGTTCTTCACTTTGCTTCCCTTGGAGATGCTCACATGAGCTCCTCCCTTATTGCCTTTGAAAGAGGAGTTTCTACCAGCAGTTTTGTTTGCGACGTTGCCTTTATTCTTAAAGGGCTTCTTGCTACTTGACGCAACGGCTAAGACAGAATTTGCCTTTGTCTTGCCCATATCTACCTCAGCTGTTTTGAGGGCATTATGGAGCTCATTCATAGTCATCTTCCTTTCACGCATATGATAGTGCATTATGAAATCCTTATATGAGTAAGGAAGTGACCCCAGTATGATATCCTCAGCAATGTCATCAGGAAGTTGAAAATTCAATTTCTCCAATTTCTCTAGATAGCCCTGCACTTTAAGGAAGTGCACCGAGACATATTCACCCTCCATCATCTTGCACCTTGTGAGTGCTATGGTGGTCTTATAACGCTCTTTCCGAACACTATCAGTGAACATTTTTTCTAATTGTGCTATTATTTCCTTAGCGGGAGTATCAAGAAATTTCCTTTGCAACTGATCGTCAATGCTGGCCAAGATCAGCGTCTGCACAACACGTTGTTGTTCATTCCATTTCCTTTGTTCCTCCTTTTCAACATCAGTTGGTTTGTCTTTCTCCTTCTCTCCTGGGCAATAGTCATCCAGAATTTGTTGGAGATTTTCCAAACGCAACACAATATTCAACTTGAGGATCCAATCAGAATAGTTTGAACCGTCATTAGCAAGAGGACTCTTATCAATCATGGAACGCAGAAAATTTGGGAGAGTAGACATGATTCTAAAATTAAAGAGAGAATGAAACAATATTTACTTAGAGTTCATGATAAAAAAAAAATGTTATTGCTATATCAAAAATAATATAGACACGCACGAGATCCCTTCCAAACAAGTGGACTCATCCATTCGCTTGTCCAGGTAGGTACAACGTACAAGGCACCGATCATAACCTTTTAAGAGATGCTTAACTCTTATGACTCTCAATACATATTTTTGCATGAGGAAAAAGAAATAATAGTAAAACCTTTTCCCAAAATATTCAAGCCTAAATCTTGAAAATCCTGTTTAAGAAAACTCATTTTATTGGGCAACTGGTGTGAACACGGTATTTCCACAAGAAAAAAAATAAAATGTGCCTCACACAAAATATAATCTCTCGTGGCCTAATACAAAGCTCACACACGTTCCACCATGTCTAGTGTTTGGAATCACACTCATGATCATCCAAGGATACTAGCTTAAGTGGATAAAATGAGAAAGAAAAACATTCTTAAATTTTTCTCTTCGCATTCCTCTAAAGAACGGAGGAATAACAAAAAACAACCTAACTCACGTCATTCTAATTATTACATGCATCCCAAACAGAATTACATTCCAGAGATAACAGAAAAAAAAATACTAAAGCGAGCAAACAAAAGCCTGAACCCTAGCAATGGATAGGTTAAAGTACACAACCCAAACGTGATTCAACCAAATCATTTTAAATCCAAGAAAAATGATTTCCTCATAATTCATACGCCGACGAATTACCTAAACTTGAATCAAGGGTCGGGACATAACCAATCCAAACCTCTAGGCACAAAAAGAAGGTCCATTGTCATGAGACGTCCAACCTGCCTCTGATACCACTGAAGGATTTCACGTGTGCTGGTAGTGCGAATTTTAAAAAAAAACTTCACGCACCAACGACACATAAGGATCGTGCGTCCGATGACAATGGCCTAAACAAGGCTATGAAAACAAAGAACCTAACTTATCACATCTAACCATCACAAAGGGGGTTAGAAAGTTATACCTCTAGAGAACAAGATCTCTAGGCGGAAGAGGTAATACGTTGGAGAAGACGTTGACGATTCCACCACAACGATGAGGACGACGCCTCGCCTCTTGGTTCACCTTGAACCCTTACAGTCAAAACAATCCGCTCTCTTGATTAGGGGAGTGGAAGAGAGTAGACCTAGACCTCCTCCTTCAAGCTATCGGAGACGCTTAGTGGCTGAGCCACTCTTGTCGCCGGGAAGAAGAGATGAGCAAGGAGAAGTGCAGGACAAGGTGGGCTGTCGTCGGGTTGCACACAGGAAAGCTAGGGTTCGGGGGCGGCCGAGCCTTCAACCAGCACGAGGCTGGGGCCGGAGCAAGGCAAGGAAGAGCACCCAAAGGGACTGGAGGAGATCGACGGGGTGGCCCTAGTCGAGTGAGAAATCGCCCGTCGATTCTGAGCAGGAAGAAGGAATCGCCCTGCGATTTCCTGTAGCCGCACTTCTCCCGAGCTCCAAAACCGTCGCTCGGGTTTTTTTTCCAGCCCCATCACTTTGATGCTTCACAAAAACCCTATATATCCTTATCTATGAAACCCTATCTCATTATTTCAACCCTTGGATCAAAACTAGATCAACTCTTGATCAAAACCTTTGATCAAGAGCTTGTACACATAAATGTATACGTATATCTAATAAGCGAAGGCCTTGATCTCACGCAGAGATCTACCCTCCTTTTGATCGCAACATAACCTTACAACACGTAGGTTACTTAATTGATAGAGATAGGAAATTGTGTTGCCATTCTGTCAAAATTAACGCGATGAATCAATTCATCCCGTAAATCAACAGTCGCACAATTCCACCATTTGCCTTGGTCTAAAGAATGTCAAAAGACGACATTCTCTAAGCGCACTTACTGTGTTACCCCGATCGCATGCTGTATGAAATCGAGCGCACAAGTAAGTCAAACAGAGACTGTACCCGTTCATTTGGTGTGACCTTACAGAGGAACCATGTCGTCGAGGCTATAATATAACACTTATATTTATGGACTACAAGAGGCTTTATCAAGGAATTGTAGTCGCCACAACAACATGGTGAAAGGTAACAAAATATTATGACCTGTGTCTACCTTTGTCGCGTGATATTATGAATATAGTGCAAAATAGGACTGTGTATCTTCTGCACCATATTTGTCATTCTCGGTCTCTCAAGCGAGTTGTACATTGCAACCTCGCTTTACCAAGGGGACCGACCATATCACTTCCCAAATAAATTTGGGGACATACGATATTTCGATGTGCAAATTTCTTACGCGCAAGCGTGACTAACGAATCACAATTTATATCACCATCAGAATATGACCTTCAATTATAATCGCATTGTTCACACTGACGCGCTAAATCTACATGTCTTAGATCTACAAAACATTAGACACGTTGTAAACATTAATGACACTAAACACATTCCACATAATATTACAACAAGTGGTCAATCTCTATATGTATGAAATCAAACGCATACATACTCACATGATTAAATGATAACATTTATCAACATTTATAGAACGCCAATGTACTTTAACCATGTGACAATCTTGACCCGGTAGTCAATGTTCCCTTTGACTACCACGAAAGAGAGGATAACGAAAGACTACGTGACATAATAAAATTCACTGTTCTATGGTTCAAGACCAAGAGCATCTTCTTGAACCTTACATGAAATATGTCATACAATCAAGGAACAAAATGCAACCACTACATTTGTATCATGAACACTAAATAAATAATTAAAATAAAACAACTTTCAAAACACCACATCCTTCAGTAAGGGCTGTGTATGAGAGTTTCGGAGGGGGAAGATGAAGGCTAAGGATAGGTATTACCCTGGGGAGGAATTTGAGCACCTAGGAGTCGTCACCTAGGGTTCCACGACGTCGGCACCGGAGAATGATCCCTGGAATCCGGGAAAAAGAGTCTCCAAAATTCTGCAATTCCCCATTCAGCCCCCTAACACTCCTATTTATAAGAAAAACAAAGCTAGGACTTCCCCATCAACGGCTATGATTGGTCGGTGGGGTCGGCCACTAAAATACATAAATAATAAACCCAAAAATATAAACTAATATATGTTTTTGACTCGCGGCGACGTGTCGGACGCAACTGCGGAGTCGGATCGGCGATCCGATCAAGCCTTCCTGCGCGAATAAATAAATGTGGGTCCCGCCTTGCGGCGAACCCCTCCAAGTGCACGATCTGATGGCTCTCCACCATTTTCCCTCACCTTCCTATTCCTCTCCCGCACGCGACTATCTCCCCTCACCATCGCACGTCGTCCGCTCGTCTCCTTCCCTAAACCGCATGCCCTCATCCTCCTAGCCTCACGTTGATCCAACAGATCTTCTCCTATCCCACCTCTCACTCACTGTCTTCCCCTCGACCCAACCTATGCCTCCAATCTCCTGTTCATTACAACAAACAACATACTAAGCCATGTTGAGCACCTCCAAAGCAATTGTTCCCCTGTGTCATTCACTCCTCCAAGCCCACCCTTCCATTGCCAGCCGAAACTCCATCTCCTCCTACTTCCAGCTTTTAGAATCCAATCACTGTATCACCGAGCAGCCACTATTGTGCAATCAACTTCCTCCCTACGCAGCAGCTATCCACCACCACTTACTTTCCACCGGATCTCCATTACTACGTGAGTAATTGTATTGTGTTTTATTTTGCAATATTAAATATTGGAAAAACACTTTGTACTTGTTTGGAATATATTTGATTCATTAGTGCAATTGTTCTTTATTGTCTTTTATTCTATAAAGCTTAATCATGGAAATTGTAGTAAAAGTATTTTGTGTCATAGTTAGCGTGGTTTGCTTGTGAACCGGAGAGTCATAATTCGTCTGTGTAAATTTTCTTCTCTTATAAATCATTATTGCAAAATTTTATTTCTGAATTAAATGAAAATTGCCCATGCATCATTTCAGTTAAAGTCGTTGAGTTCATCTTGAATTTTCACATAGGAATGCAATAGTGTTGGCACGCCCAAGTCAAGCAGCCTACCCTAGGTCACTAACACAAACAAACCTTGGAAATTCCACACGAGGTCAGCGAGTACATAATAGGTAGCAATTGTGCTAAGAGTTTGGAAATTTATCTACAGAAGAAGTAAGATTTAGATAAAGAAAAGGTTTCCAATCATTTAACATATTTTGCATTTCCTCCCATGTCGAATCATGCTTGGAATTCAATTTTTGAACTGATATGCATAGTTGATTTATCTCTTGGTGAGTTTCTTGTCTTTTAATTTCCATTTCATATGTCGTAGAAGAAATAGTCGTGGCTCTGATCCACTAAGGTGGTTGATTTGAAGATTTATCGTTGTAACGTCTTCATAAGAGTTATGAGAAAAAATTTTGAGCGGAAGATGTCGGAAGAGTTTCCAACGTAGAGATCCTAGTACCATTACAACAAAGAACCGCATGGGGAAGGAGCTGAACAGGAAAACAAAATTTGGATACTTCATTCCATTCTGTTCTTCATAATTGAGCCTTAATATAGTTTTAACTCAGTATTTTGTTTGTTACAAAAATACCTTTGAACTGCTAAAATCACATCATATAAGATGCTACTATGATCATTTTACAACCTAATGTTTATAAATTAATTGAATTATTCCCCGGAATTAGGTCATCAATTCTCATTAGGATGAGCTCAGATCACCTCTCTAGCTTCTTGGCCGCCACTGGAAATCCCTAGGGTAACAAATGATCTTCATTAATTAGAACAAAGTGAAAGCAAATTTACCGAGGCTACTGAGTCTAGTGCATAAAAGGATATCTAATGCATGGACATCCAACCAATATAGTTTTGGAAGAGTTGGTGTGCACATGTTTTTTTTTTTTTTTGCATCTGAGAGGTTATTTCCATGTCTTAAACAAGACACCTCAAATTACACTAAAACAACTTAACTGTTGTTCCAAGTGGCAAAATCCAGCTCAAAGTCATTTTGAAGGATTGTCAATTATCCTCATAATCTCACCATACCTAATTATTATCCCATTAGTTAATTTTGACACTAATCTCAAACAAACTATAATATTTAATAATTATGTATTATTTTGTAAGGATAAAGGTCCAATTATATTCATAAAATTTTTTTACCATATCAAGGATGCAGTTTTTTTGCCTTTTTTATTCTCTGTTTCTTAATTGGAAAATCAGCCTATGCTAGTTCAAAAAAGGTGAAAATTATTTCAAACTCAAGGGAATGCACGCACATTCAGCCATCTATGCTAACTAGACATCTATATTAGCTAGATACAGCTCATTTTGTTATAGCACAACGTGTTACACATTTACAAACAATAGAAATTAGAATGAATGAAGTTTTATTATTCATACGAATAGATAAAATACATCTCCCATATATATACACACAAGGGGGAGACCCAAAAACAAAATCTGAGATGTGGGACTAAACACATAAGGAGGAGCCGCTAATTGAACAACAATCTGAGCTATATGCACACCAAATACCAACACTCTCCCTCAAGGTGGGCAACAGATATCGATTAAGCTCATCTTGTCACACAATCTAAATGAATCCAGTGAGCTAAGTCTTTTGGTTAGACAATCAGCCACTTGTTATTTTGTAGCAATATGTCTCAACTTTAGTATTCCACCATACAACTTTCTTTGATGAAGAATTTATCTATCTCTATATGTTTGGTTCTATCATGTTGGACGGGAATATTTGCAATGCTAATGACCGACTCGCTATCACACCACAATGTCATCTATCTGCCTTGATCTATCTTGAATTCACCCAGTGGACAGCAGGGCTCTCAGCCATAACATCTCTCCTACACCTAAGACCATGGCCATCTATTCTACCTCGGCTGTAAATCTCGCAACTATAGTAAGCTTCTTGCTTTTCCAGGAGACAAGATTTCCCACCACAAACATGCAACATCCCGATGTGGATCTCCTGACGTTTACACAACTAGCCCAGTCAGAATCGCAATAGCCCTTGATATTCAGATGTTCATTCTTCCTGGTACACTCTTTAAGTATCTAAGAATCTGATACACTACATCCAAGTGACCCTCCCTAAGATCGTGCATATAGCGGACAACTACATTCATGACAAAAGATATGTCGGGACAGATGCGACTCAAATAGATCAGGCGACCTACAAGCCTTTGATCTCTCTTTATCAGTTGAGTCTCATGCCTTAGCGCTGAGCTTGAACTTCTGATCAATAGTGCAACTGCTGGCCTGCACCCCAATATACATGTCTCTTTAAGCAGATCTAACACATATTTCCATTGAGATAGAACGATTCCCTCTGCACCGCAAGCTACTCAATCCCAAGAAAGTATTTTAGCTGTCCCAAATCTTTTACCTCAAATTCCTTACTCAGTCTCTTCATCTAGGCAATTTTCTTCTCGTCATCGCCCGTAATAATCATATTGTCCACGTGCACAACAAGCATTGTAGTGTGATCTCCACTCCGCCTAAAGAACACAATATGATCAGCATTAATCTGTCGATATCCCATGTTAACTATTGCATTCCTAAACCTGTCAACCTAGGCTCGAGAAGACTGTTTTAGCTCATACATGAACTTCTTGAGTCTACACACCTTGTCTGCTATTTGTTTTGAGTCAAAGCCCGGTGTCACCTCCATGTATACTTTTTCCAACAGCTCTCCATGAAGAAAGACATTTTTTACGTCGAACTAGTGCAGTTCCTCATTCACCATCAAGGATACTAGTGTTTGTGTCGTGCTTATTTTGACGAAGGGTACAACGGTCTCATCGTAGTCGATGTCATAATTCTGACTGCATCCCTTTGCTACCAACCGAGCCTTGTTGCGCTCAACCTGACCCTCTGAGCTTTGTTTCACGGTGAAAACTCACTTGCACTCAACTGCTTTTTTCCCGGTGGTAGCGATATGAGATCCCAGGTTTTGTTTTTTTACAATGCGCCAAGTTTTTCTAGCATTGCAGCTTTCTATTGTGGATCCTTATTAGCAACCTGACAACACTTAGGAATAAAAACAATGTCCAAAGATGTAATGAATGTTTTATGTACAGGGAATATATGAGAGTGAGAAAAAAAATTGACAATATCATGTCGAAAGTCATATCGATCAGGTGAGACTCCTGTATTCTTGCGGGAATATTGTCGGCAAAAGAGTGGAAGTAGAGAGATGAGGCGTTATTTTACCTGGGATATCTAAACTTGTGGTGGATGATGCATGTGTCCCGAGGATTGGATTAGGCAGAGGCAAGGGACTTGATAAAGGTGGCATTGTTGACATTGTAGTCTCGCTCGGCTGCCTTCTTCTCATATACACTCTCAACTCCCCTTGAGTCTGAGGTCCATCATAAACAAATTCACTCTCCTCAAGAGCTGGCACCACAACTGACTCTGCTTCCTTTGGCACATGAGACAACGGGATACTCACTATCGGCCTCTAACCACCACAATTATCCTCCTCCTCTCGTCTCATATTATTTATACTAAGTGATTCTCCAAGAGGTAAGTCAATCGAAGAGGAGTAATATGACTCGAGTTCTCTAAATATGACATCCATACTGACGAATAACTTCCTCTCTACCGGATTCCAACATGCATACCCATTTTAGTCTTTTGTCATGTACAAAGCACACGCAATCAAAAGTCTTGAGAGGAATAATATCTCCATACTTCCCTCGTAGCAGCTAAATCAGAGACTTCTGATCCAATACTTGCGAGGGCATCAGATTAATTAAATAGGTTGTTGTTATCAAGGCTTGTCCCCACAAGTACTTTGGCACCTTCATTGTTATCATAATACTTCGAGTTACTTTCAGAAAATGTCTGTTCTTCCGTTCCGTTACTCCATTCTGCTTTGATGTGTATGGACAAGTAGTTTGATGATGAATTCTCTGCGATGACAAGTACTCTTCAAACGCTCTGTTAGTGTACTCTGTCCCATTGTCAGACCTCAACACATTTACGAAAGCATCGTGTTGAGTTTGAACCCCTTTATAAAAATACTTGAAGCAAGTAGACACGTCACTTTTGTTTTTCATCAGGCAAAATCAAGTCGCGCGAGAGAAACAATCAATAAAAGACACAAAACACTGAAAGTTATTCATAGTATGTGTGGGACATGGTCCCCAAACATCAAAATGTACTAGATTAAAATGATAAGAACACCTACTGCACGAACTGAAAAAAGAAAGTTTCTAGTATGTTTTCCCAGTTTGCATGCATCACATACAAGCTTGTTATGATTAACTTTCTTAAATAAAATGGGATATATCTGTCTCAAAACAGAAAAGGAAAGATGACCCAGACGTTGATGATGAAGTAAGAGTAAGTCCTCTACGCTTCTTCTACCCCATGTAGCATCATCTACAAGTGTTGAAGGAGCTGAGTTTATATTCTCCTTATCTAGGTATCACAAGCCACTATGTCATGTGATAGTCCCAAGTCTCATGTCTGTCTCATTCTCCTGAAAGATCACCTTTGGAATATCAAACAAGACGACACATTTTAATTAAGACATAATTGCACTAATAGATAAGAGATCACGGAAAAGAAAGGAGCATGCAAAACATTGAACAAAGTTAAATGTTGGCACATTACACAGTACTCTTACCAACCACTGGCTGCGTAGTGTCATCGTCAGTCTGAATGCGCTCAGGGACTGCTAGTGGAGTGTAGGAAAGGAAATCCTTTGCATCCCCAGTAACATGTTGAGAGGAACTCGAGTCGACTATCCAATCTAGCGAGCCAGTGGTGGATGTAGATGCGAGGGAAAGTGTATTGTAAGTATTTGTGACCGAGTGAGCAAAAGAGGCAATGTTATCCCTAGATGAGCCTGTAGTGAGTGTGAGTATGTCATCAAACGTATCCTCCTACTTTTTCCGCATCAGTTGAGAGTAAGCATCTAAGATTTTTTGCTCCTCTGAGTAACTTGCATCAGCCATACTTCTTTCTGCAATTCTGCCTCCTCGCCTGGGATCATTACATTTGCTCGGTAGCCTCCTCTACCAGCTCTACGACCCCCACGATCGCGACCATGGCTCCCAAACAGACCCCTTCCACATGTATCTCGCTTCTTTGATGGCTTGGGGCAAGCCAGTCAGAGATGACCTATCTCACTATAATTGTAACACTGTCGTGTCTCACTCTTATATCCTGTACCCTTGATTGGTGACCACTAGACCCGATTTCACCACCGGAAGAGTGGTTACACAAGACTAGAGCCTAATCCTGCCCTCCTCCAGCATCATGGTAGGGATCGTCTTATCCAAGGAAGAGATTTTTGTTGAGCAAGCAGTGTTGCACACCTCAGCTCAAATGTCGGGTTCAATGCTCTCATAAAATGCATAGTTCGCTTCTGAGCATCTCGCTCCCCTTTTCTGCACTTGGAATTTTTGCAACATGCGGCTGGAGAGAAATGATCATAGCCTGCTCACAGTCGCTCCAGATCTGCGGCATACTCCTGGATAAATCGATCTCCTTGTGTTATCGTCTCTATCTCTTTCACTCAATCTGAAAAACCTTCATGTTATGGTCAGTTACTGCATAGATCTTCTATAACTTTCTCCAAACATCACTCACTGTCACTATGTCATCCATCATGACAACGATAGATGTGACCATTGAGTTTAGCAGTTAAGTGTGTAGTAGGTAAGTGTAGTCTTCCGCTCGTCGTATCGATCTAATTCCTTCTCTGGCCCCCCTTCTCACCAGCCAGATAGCCCTCCAGGTTCCTCCAAGAGAGTGTCCTCTTCACCCGACGAGACCAGCTTAAGTATGTAGTTGATCTATTAAGTTTCAACGTCACGGGGGGAAGATCCGGCTTCATTGGTGGCGATGGCAACTGAATTGATCCCTCTACTTTGGACATCCGCAAGAACTCAAAGAGTACTTTTAGATCTGCCTCCTCCATTTTGACAATCAATTTTTCCATGAGCATGAACAACTCTTTGTTTGTATATTGATTATTATTTTTCAGAGCAAATGAATTTCTCCATAAAGCTCGTACCGAGAAAGCCTCGCACAACCACAATCCCTCGTTCTCTCTGCGTATGCCCTCTCGGTGATGCGGGAAAGAGGCACTCTCACTGTCGCATGGTGTGTATCAATCCTTATCGCTCATTCCTGCGGCGATTTTGGATGTCGCACTCCTCCCTGCTCTGAAGAGCTGCACGTACTTTCGCACGAAGAATCGCGACAATGCCTATCAATCATTGTCGTGCACCTGCAAGGATTTTGGATGTGCGCTCCTTCTCCCTACCCTGCGGCAATTTTGGATGCGCGCTCCTACGTTGATTTTGGATACGCGATGCACTCCTACGACGATTTTGGATGAGCGATGCGCTCCTGCGGCGATTATGGATGCGTGATCCTTCTTCCAACCATGATTCTAGTTGTGCGCTCCTTCTCCCTGTCGCGATTCTGGATGTGCGCTCCTTCTCCCTGCCGCGATTCTGGATGCGCGCTCCTCCCTGCTTGTTCTTTCTCCCGAAGATCCATCTCCCTGCAGAGTGGCACACGTATGCCTCTGCGAGCATGGCTAGGTACGCGTATTTTGCACGCCTCCTACCACGGCACTCTCGTGCTCCCTCTACAAGGGGATGTTCATTTCTCTACGTGTGTGTTCCTTTTCCCACACTACTAGCAAAGGAGGTGTGGGTGCGGGAGAAGTAAGGCTACGGGGAGGGAAGCGGACTACTCCGGACCGGTTTTGCGAACCTGACTCTAATACCAAGTAGAAATTAGAATGACTTATTGACTGACGTACAAAAAAATACATTTCTCTCATATATATACACATAAGATGGAGACTCAAAAAATAAAATCTGAGATGTGGGACTAAACACATAAGGAGAAGGCTGCTAACTGCACAGCAATCTGAGCTATCTGCACGCCAAATACCAACACAAACCAAGTATAATCATTGTTTGTTTGTTTTGGCGCTTTTGCTCCAACTTCATTGGGGGAAACGACGCCGCTAAAAAGAACGGTTTGGTAACCCTCCAATTCTCTCCATCACCGCTCCAAAATGTCATTTAGACGTTTTATTAAAACACAGCCACCCCCTTCCATTTCCCACAGATCCATTGTCAACGATCCCATTCCCACCGCTCCAACTCTCACCGCCGAAACAAAGAGACCCAAAGATAACGAAAAGGAACCATTTTAACGAAAATGAGAAGCCTAATTTCCAAGCCAAACACAGTCATGGACTCAAATACACATCTCTACATATGCATAAAGTTTTTTTTTTAACCAAAGATTCAAAAATATAAACAAAATATGCAATCTTAAATATAAAAGATAACCTTGTGGACGACAGCTTCCGTTTTCTCTGCATCCATGTACACCACTTCCGCCTCGCCTTCTACCTCTGCAGCCAACTGCTTTAGGCTGCTGTTGGCCGGAAGTGCTTCACCTATATCAGACGAAACCTTCTTTGTTACTTCTGCTACCTTCTTTACTATCTCCGCCGCATGGATTACTTCCTTCTCTAACACATCTAAAAAAGAGTTGAGCGCACAAGCAAACTAAAAATGGTTAAAACTCAATTAAATAGAGATACGTCTACAGTTTGGGGAGCTTTTAATCAAAATATTCAAAAGTTTGGGGAAAATGGAAAATTACTCCTAAAAAGAAGAAGGTCACTGTTGAATACCTTCTATTCTTAATATCCTTTTGCCAAGATAAAGAATGGAGCCAAAAACCCATTTAGCACTGCATCAAACACAATAAATGATCAAATAAAACAATAGAAGATCATCTAACTAGACTAATTAGAATGCCAAAAAAAGAAAATCAAACAAGGTCAAGTATGTACCAAGAGGGAAGATCGTAGAAAATGAGACTTGACCCTCCAGATGGAACAAGAATAAGATCGGAGCTAGTGCCTCTGAAACATAAACCAAAAGATATGAAAAATCAAGATAAAAGTGGCGCTAAGGACTCTTTGGGATACAAATTTGTACTGCGTCTCCTGTGTAACTGAAGTTTCGCTGCTGTTTGCTGCTGATGGCTGCATCGCTGAAGCAGCCGAGGTTGGCCTGAAGACGGGAAAATGGAGAAATAAGGGACATGCAAAGGATGAGAACTGGATGCCGAGATCATTGGGGTTCTGTTGACCTAGGAGCCGCAGTTTTATTTTTACACGTTTTTTGTGAGTGAATTGTTAGGTAAATCAGAATTGGCTAATTATATTTTTCTCAAAAATGCGAAATGCCAACAAAATTGATACAGGCAAACAGACATTGTTAATGTATAACTCGTAAGTCGTCGAGATCAGAAGTACCCAAGCAAACGACTATTCGCAGATCATTGGGCGAGCTGAGGCTAGTTGAGGCGAGCAGCAACGAGTATGGGCGAGTAGCCCTAGATACTCACTAGCAGAGGCTGGATACTCGCCTATACCCCCCCCCCCAGGATTTCTCTATAAATAGACCTTCTGAGGTACTAGAAAATGACCTTTGGAAGAGGTTGAAGTCCCTCCCAAGGGGATATTCACCTAATCCATGCATGCCTAGTACCTCGCCAAGTTCTTTGGTTGTGGAGGGGAAGTTTCTTCCAAACTTTCTGGTACGTGGTGGGACCTCCCTGCTGGAGCACTTGGGGTGTGCTTATAGATTGTTTCATCTCTCGCGCGCTAGTCATTTGAATTGTGACGTCGGACCGTACAATCAGTAACTTTAGTCTGTCTTGATCCGGATTTTGTAATAGGAATTTTCCCGGCTTCAACAGTTAACATCAAACTAAATCTAAAATTAAATTTTTGTCATATTTTGTAACTTTGATGATTAATTGCTTCAATATAAGATATAAAAAAGAACATTACTCTGATAATGGATACAAAAAATATCAATACATCGGTAAAAAGTAGAAGAAAAAAATGAGATCAAAGAGGAAGATCTCCCGCTCATTATGCATCTATCGATATCATTTTTTCCTTCTAATTTTTGTCATTGTACAGATCTTTTCTATATTCATTATCAGAGTAATGTTTTTTATATCTTATGTTGAAGCAACTAACTATCACTGTTATAAAATATGACAAGAACTTTAATTTTACATTTGGTTTGTTGTTAACAATATCAGTTTATCTATAACAGTTTTGTTGGCATTTAATAATTTTCAAAAAGTATGGTGTGTTGTTAACAATGATTTATGGATAGTCATTTTTAATTTGCCTTTAACAATTCCATTTTTGTAATTTGCCCTCGTTTTTTTTTATATTGTTCGGCCGTCTATTAATTTGGGCGAAATTGGGAATAAAAATTTGGAATTAAGTCAATTTCATTCTTCTAGCTACACTCAAAAATTGTTTAGGTCAGAATTGGAAATTTCAATGGAACAAGAGGAGCAAAAAAAAGCCGCAATTCATCTCCTAAAACCAGTTTTGGAGCTATAAAAAAAATACCTTCTCCCCATTCGAGATCGATTATAAGTCATCTTCCTCATTCAAAATGGATCAAAAATACCTTCTCCCCGTTCATATTCTGAAGCCCGCCAGCCTCTCTTCCCACGGTTGATAAACTTCTGATGCAAATCCAATATACTTCCTCTTCTCCCGCAAACCAAGCATTAGGAATCCACACCTGCCACTAGTTATGAATTACTATTGTTGTGGGTCACTCGGTTTTCCTTCGGACTAAAAAATCGGACCGTCTTAACTCGAGAGTGAGCCGAGCGTGCAAACAGTCGAAAGAGATTCAACAACAATGACATTTGAGACGTTTTAGCATGGAAATTCCGAAAAGAGTGAAAAATCACGTGAACGGATCTGTGCCGGGCCGAAATTCACTAGTTTCTTTATTGTTGCAAGAGTTTGCGTTCCCAAGAGGGTGTGAGACCACCTCTCCATTGACAAGCTTTGAAGGCAAAGAAAATGGGGAAATATACTAAGTTTGCGGACCTTCCGCAAGAACGTGCATGAGAGCGTTCTTCTATGATTTTTCTTCTGCTTGCTAAATTTTCCACGTGAGCGTTGAGAGCGAACAGACTTGAAAGAGAAGGGAGGAAATTTAGGGCGAATGAACGATTTATGTCTCACGCCCTTGTCAGAAAAATTCATAGTTCTCCCTTGTCTCTTTGAATGCTTGTCTTCAAAAGAATGTCTAAGGGACTTTTTATAGCTTTATTGGGGGAGGTGTGCTGGTAATTGTGTCTGATCTGGATCATCAATTTTCCCGAAATGACGAAAGCCCCCCAAGTGATCTAGGCAAGTTGCCCGATGACGGTGGAGACTGGAGGGGGTGATGACGACCGGAAGTGGTGGCGGCAGATGAAGGCGGTGGCGGGTTGCCGGCGAGCACGCGTACGCACGCCCGCATTGCGCTTGCAAGAGGCGTGTGCATTACCCCCGTGCGGCGTGCACAGTGCGCGCACCCGCGTGCCACGGGCAAGCGCGGCGAGCCCCCATGCGTGTATGTACGACGAGAGCCGCCTGCGCCCGCGGCACCCGCGCACGCGGGGACCATGCGCGCGCGCGGCGTGCTTGGTCCTTTCGGGGCGTATACGCGTGATGTCCTACTCATCCCATTTGGGGTGATTTTTATGGTCCTACGAGCGAGTGCGGCTCACTAGGCAGGGTTGACTTACTTCAACACTTTGATATGATTTGTTTTGGAAAGATTTGATGAAAACCCCATTAAATATTAATATTAATAATATTATTATCAGTCTATCCCATTTCTAACTAGGACTGTTCACGAACCGAATCGAATCGAATATCTCTTCAATCAAATCCAAATTTCACATATAATGCAGAGATTCGGATTTAGATTCCGATTCGTTCGAATATTCAGATTCGAATTCGAATTTTTCTATTAGGAATAATTAAATATATAATTTTATTAAATATATATAATTTTATTTAAGTAATTTTACTATTCGCGAATCGCGAATACTTCGAATAGGAATAAACTTATTCGGATTCTAAAATTATTCGAATCCGAATTTTGATTCGAATTCGAAAATTACGAATATTTATCGAATCTTTACGAATCGAATCTCGAATTATTCACGAACTATACTATTTGTTAACAGCCCTACTTCTAACTATATGATTCTCAGCATGGCATTCTCCCCTTCCTTAGTACGAAGTACGAACTACGAAGGCAATATAAGGTAAATTATTCAATTTCATTATTTTTCTAAAAAATAAAACAATTTATTATTTTTAAATTAGTTAAAATTTTAAATATTTGAAGTATATGTAAATTAGTTTTTATCATTTGAGCAACTTAGGCTTCATTTGGTTCGGCGGTGGCGGGTCGATCCGGCGGGTGGAAACGGAGTGTTCGAATCGGATGGTGGAGGTGGCTGCTCCAAACGGAGCTTTTTAGGGCGTTTCTCAAGGCGAGCGGGTGGAAACGGAGCAAACGCCGCCGGAGGTTCATTTGTTTACCCTCCTTCCAGTGGAGTTTGTCCAAAACGGAGCAGCGAAACGCCCAAGCAAATAGAGCCTTAATGATTCGAGTCTCACTCATATTATTTAATTAAAAATTAAAATTATTAATTAAATTTATATCATTATAGACATAACATTTTATAGAAATTATATACAATTAGAGATTTAGGCTCCGTTTAGGGGGATTTAGGCTTTGTTTGGGGGGACTTATTTTCATCGGTCAAGCGATTACGATCGCATGAACCAAACCTTAATTACGGTCCGATTCATGCGGTCGTAACCGCTTGACCGGTGAAAATAAGTCCCCCAAACGGAGCCTTATTTTCACCGGTCAAGCGGCTACGATCGCATGAACCTGAGCTTAATGGTTATGACTGCATGTACCGAATCAGAGCATAAGATCCAGTTTATGCGGTCGTAACTGTTTGACCGGTGAAAAAAATCACTAAAAAAAAACCTTAATAACTTCGACAACTCTAAGGCTCCGTTTGGGGGACTTATTTTCACCAGTCAAGCGGTTCGACTGCTTGACATTAATTAAGGTCCGGTTCATGCTGTCGTAACCGCTTGACCGGTAAAAATAAGTTCCCATAAACGAAGCCTAAATTTGTATGCATTATGGTATGATTTTCTACTAAATTACAGAAGCCCTCATAATTTGTTAAGAGTTCGATTCTCATCATGATGCGAGCCATTGTCTACTACATCTTATTAATTGTTGAGGATGATCCCTATTTTATAGGAAATAGGTGTGCACAAAATCACACACTCATGATCCTCACCTCAAAAGAAGTGGGATCATAGGATTGAGCGCGCGCGCGATCACCGCGCCCGATCCCCCGCGCACCGATCACATTACGCGTAATGGGAAAACCGCCACGAGCCCCACCTCGCCGGCGGCGGTCGGCCGACCTCCTCCCCGGACGCCGACCGCCCGCCCTCTTTCGCCGCGCCGACCCCGGTCGCAGCCAAGGAAGCGGCCACCCGGGACGCGCCATCCTCGGCCGTCGACGCGGCCAAGGGGGCGGCCGCCCGGGCCACCCCCTCGCTCGGCCGTCGGCGCGGCAGAGGGGGGCGGCCGCCCCCTCCCTCGGCCGCCGGCGCGCTGCCGAGGGGAGCGGTCGCTCCTCCCCGGCCGCCGCTGGCGGTCCTCCCCTCACCGGTGAACTTGGCAGCAATTTCGCCGCCCGCCCATGGAGTCCCTCTCCCCTTCGTTCGATTGATGGGGAGCGTCCTCGGCCGTCTGATTCACACGTAACCACCCACTAACCACCGGGTTAGTGGGGGATTTAAATATTTCATAATTTATTTATAATGGTCTCCAAATAGCGAAATACGCGCATTTAAACTACACTAAAAATAATCATGATTGTGGTTATGGTGTGTGGATAGCCGCATATCCACCATAACCACCACTCGGAGCCTATAAAAGAAGCCTCAGGCCTCCTCATTTCTCACATTTCTCTTCTGAGTCTTCTTCTTCCTCAGGTTGAAGCTCTGTCGAATTTCTCCTACGAGCAGACTCCGAGCCACACACAAGCCGCACCCAAGCTACAAGCGGGTCAAGTCAAAGCCATCCGACGAAGCCAAATCGTTCAAGTTCCAAGAGGCCCCCGCAACTGTAAGTCCAGGTGCTCTTCCCCCATCCAAAATCAGCAAGTCGTTATCCGAAGACCACCGGCGCGAAGCACAATTCGTAACAACTCCTGGCGCGACGGCATGTCGTCCGCCGTGTGTCAAGTGTTCTGTCACCCCAAAATTGTAACGAGAGGTGGCATATCACCCTCGACTTCACAAACAAGTTGTAACCGCCAAAAAATAGTGGACTTTGACCGGCACAGATCCGGTCAAGTGGTTTTTTATCCAGTTGAGGGGTTTTTCCACGTTAAAACTGCTTGTGTACAATCAACCTACTCTTTTGACTGTGTGCGCGCTTGACCGTTCTGAGAGCTAAGGCTGTCCAGGGTATTCCAGTCCGACCGGTACGTCGAGTTAGTTCGCAATAGTTTGACGTCGTCTGTGGAAAACGAGTTCCCAATATCCTCAGAAGACTGTACCCTCGGCACAACGATACTGAAGATAGAACTTTTAACCTAACAGTTTCCAAGAAATAGCTGCAATTGCAAAGATAAGCGCCTGGACAGCTAAAGCATCTGTCCCAGGAGGGCGCACTGAGCCAGCTCACTCCCATTTACTTATAGACGTGCCCCTCGAAGCAGAAACTATTCTTACCCCGGCAACAGCATTGGAGGGACGAGTTTGACAGATAGAGGAGCAACAAACCGAGATGCTCACTCTCCTCAGGAATATGGGAGCGCCTCCCGCTCAGCCACCTGTACCGACTAATCCCTTGCCTCAACTAAGCCATGGCCTACCAAGGGAAGCTCCGCGAAGAGAAGCGCCAGAAGAATTCTCCGATGCCGCTAGTTCCACTCACCCGGTCCTCATAGCAGCCGGAACCAGTCGTCGCGACCAAATCTTGGAAGAAGAACCCCGCTTACCGCCGCGCGAAAGTTTCACTCGGGAAGAGATACGGGAGGTGATCGTCGAGGAATACAGGCAGATTGGCCAACGAGATATTCACCCCCATCGACCAGTTCACCAATGCTCCCCACTTGCACCCCCGGTCTTGTCTCATCCAATCCCACATGGCTTTAAACTACCGAATATCAAAATCTTCGACGGGACAAACGACCCGTTAGAACACGTCAACCACTTTACTACATCCATGAGGATCTATAATGCGCCTGATCAGCTACTCTGCCAATTCTTCCCAGCCACTCTAAAAGGCCAAGCTCAGACCTGATTCCACTCTCTAAGGGAGGGAACTATCACGAACTTCACGGAATTAACAAGACAATTCACTAACCAGTTCATCGCCAACCGAAGAATCGTCTGAGACCCCTCACATTTGTCGGGGATCCGACAAAACGAAGGAGAATCTTTGAAGGAGTTTTTCCGCCGGTTTACCGCAGAAGCCCGCCAAATCTCGGGAATAGACCCAGAACTCTTGAGGGGAGTATTTCTTGGAGGGCTTCGCCCCAGTGGGTTCTACTTGGCACTGATGAGAGAAACTATCCCTAGCTACCAAGACCTTGTGCACCGCGTGAAAGCATAGATAGTAGCAGATAAAGCTATTGAAGCACATCGTTAGCAGTTCGATGGAGACCAGAAACGTAAGAGGGACAAAGAATAGTCCTCAAAAGTCCATGAAAGAAGATTTCAGGAGGAGCGTCAGAATGGCCAACGACGGCGTGATTTTCAGAGGGACCAACCACCCCGAGAATACACTCTGTTAAATATCACCCGCACGAATGTGCTTTATGTCATCCAAAATGAGTCGGCTCTACACCGGCCCAAGCAGTCTGCTCCAAATCCCAAAAGTGACCAGTCAAAGTATTGCGAATTCCATCGGGCAACAGGGCACACCACGGAGGAGTGTATAAGACTGAAGGACGAAATCGAGGGTCTCGTTTGTCAGGGACTCCTGGTTAGGTTCTTGCAAGGATGCCAAAAAAATCAACAAGCTCCCCCCCCCAAGCAGACAAGACACAAGAGATCAGTAGGATACCCAGCAAGGAGGAGTCGGTGGCAGACAGATAGTGGGGAATATCGAAACTATCGTCAAGTCATCAATTCTCTCTACCCAGATATTTTCAGTAAGTGTCCAAGAAGATGTCCACAAATACAAAGGACGCAAGCAAGATTCCACCATAGCCTTCAAGGATGAAGATCTCGAACGAATCCAGACATCCCATCGAGACCCTCTCGTAGGGATTAGAGATCCCTGCTATAAGGTCGAAAGGATACTCGTCGACAACGAGAGTTCGGTCGATGTATTATTCTTCTCCACTCTTCAAAGCATGAAGCTTACCATTCAACATCTCACACCAGCAGCCGGACTTGTGTACGCCTTCGACAACCATCCAGTCCGAGTGCAGGGAACGATAACGCTGCCAATCACCATGGGAGAATTTCCAACGCAAGCTACACACGAAATCCAGTTTGTCGTGGTAGATTCAAGCTCAGCCTACAATGCAATCTTCGGGAGACCCATTCAGTCAATCTTCAAAGCCATTCCTTCAATCACGCAGCTCGCCATGAAATTTCCCACTACTGGAGGGAGATGTGTCGTACGTGGAGACCAAGAAGCTACTAAGATTTGTTACTCTAAGCAAGCCCAGCCAGTAGAAGCCGTTGCCCTGAATATCAGTGATTCTTTATTTTGAACTTCCTAAAAGGTGTTTTTATCATATTTGAACTCTATGATAAGAAAGAACTGCAAGCCCGGACACGTGTAGACAATCAGTTATTCAAACATTATGTTTCCTTTTCAACAATGTCCGACTAATTTAAGGTAAGACTAAGCCGCAAGCGATCCTCGTGCGAAAGGTAAGACTGTGTATGTGGTTTGAATACAAAAGTTATTCACTGAACCTGTCTTTCTACGTCAGGACGTCGCCAGGGTCTGCCCCCTCACGATCAAGCCGCGAGCTATCCTCGTGCGAAGGTAAGACTGCGCATACGGTTTGAATACAAAGGCTATTCACTGAACCTGCCTTTCTACGTCAGGACATCGTTAGAGCCTGCCCCCCTCACGACCAAGCCGCGAGCGATCCTCATGCGAACCAAGCCGCGAGTGATTCTCGTGCGAACTAAGCCGCGAGTGATCCTCGCGCGAACTAAGATCCGCGAGCGATCCTCATGCAAATTAAGTCGCGAGCAATCCTCGTGCGAATTAAGTTACTAACCAACTACAGACAAAATTATAGTCCCCACAAAGCAACACTACGAGCTAAACAATGCTCAGGCAAGCAAAGGAAAAAGGACACAATTATCATCATAACAACGTACAAATACGTGTGCAAGCGCGCCCATCAAGAACCGTCAAATAACAACGACGACCTACAAGACACCAGACTGGAAAAGCAAAAAATGCAAACACACATTAATACAAGGAAACAACGCCGCTACACGTCGGCCGCGTCAACATCGGAACTCTCGTCACCAGAGATATCATTAAAGCTAAGGCCGGATACGTCACATCCCAAGCTCCTGCCAACAAGTCAAAAAGCCTTTGAAACTCCACGCCTGAGGGCCAACTCTCGAACGTTTTCCATCTGAGGTTCCACCTCCTTGCTCCAGATCTCATTGCGAACTTCCTCGCTGATCAAGCACCGATCCCACATGTAATCCAGAGACTCCATATACTCCGCAAGACCAACAACCTTCAACTCTGACACACGACTATCAGAAGATAACGCCTCCGCTTGGACTTTTGCCGCACACAACTCCGTCTCCAAACGAGAAGTCTCCTCACATAATGATCAGCTCACAAATATTTGTAGAAATTTCACTTGAGCATCTCTTAATTGTATGTTTAGGCTCCGTTTGGGGGGCTTATTTTCACCGGTCAAACGGTTACGACTGCATGAACCTGACTTTAATGGTTACGATCGCATGAACCTGATCTTAATTAAGGTCAGGTTCATGCGATCGTAACCGCTTGACTGGTGAAAATAAGCCCCCCAAACGGAGCCTAAATTTCAATTATAAACTAACTTTTTAATTTTACCGTGTTTAAAGATTTCTTACTAACCATTTCAAAGCAGTCAATTTTCCTAAATATATAATCTTCTTACGGGAATATTAACTGCCCCCATAGAAATGCTATGAGTCGTCCCCCACGGTTTCCATCGGTCAAAATTTGAAGCCGACCGCGGCAGTACCGTCATGTCATCGCATCTGTACAACTTTTCACATAAAATTCTGTGCGGTGAATCAAACTTAATTACGCATAATGCCATCTCAATAAACTGTAAATAGTTAGAAATATTCACATCCATTATTATTCATCTCTCGGGTTTCGTCTGTTTTGTCTCCTTGCCTTGTGATATTTTTTATATTTTGTAACTTCTGAATTTACATCAAACTTTATTTCTCTTATATTTTTATGTGCTACAAAATAAGCAACCGCAGTTTCAGAAGACATGGAGTTTTAGGTTTCGTTTGACACGGTAACAGTTTATCATGCGAGAGAGCGAACATAAACAGTAGGATCCAAAAAAATGATTTTTTAGGATCTGTTTGTTTTCTAACACAACTCCACCATTTATTTTGAAAATAAGTATTTGATTTATTTGAGTTTTGAAATTATTACTTAACAACACTACTTAATTTATTTTCAATTATTACGAGAGATTCAATTTATTCATGCACTTCCTTTAATCTAAAATTATGCAAAGTGTTTACTTTCTCTGAGTTCCGCTACACCAAAGATCCTCCCCGACACCATTTAAGAAATCACCCTCATCCGATTCTGGATGTTACAAGCCTGCTGGCTTCCGCTTGGTTCATCTTCGAGCTAGAAATTGTATATACTGCAAAAGATCTGGTTTTGATAACATTTGTAACAATCCAACTCATATTATCGAAGAAATTGTCTGCTTTGTTTTAACTCATCTCAATAGTAAGCTTAATTACAAAGTTTTATCATTTTTCATACATAGATGACCTACAATTAGTACTTTTGAGAAGATGACTCGTCCAAAAATTACTCGTATTATAGCACACTTGCATGCTTTAAGAATGCTCCTTAGATATTTGAGGGTCTAAAATACTAGATAAGCGCATTAACTTCCCTTCCAATTCTGAGATTTGATTTATTACGTCTCTTTACATTTAAAAATTTGTCTTACTACCCCCAAAGACACACTTCTTTCCCTGACCGAACTGCCCTCATATGATTAGAAATGTTTCATGCATGTCAAATCCTTCGTTTCTTCTTTAACGAAGAATTGGACTTAAAAATTGGACTTAATTTGGGTTACGCCTTACGAAAAATTACACCATTTTATCATATATAATTTATCCACCGGCTTAGAAGAAAATGTTTCTAGATGTCAAAACTGTTGTTCATGTTCGTTACTACTCGAATTATTAATGCCTCAAGCACGTTATTGTAGCAAATAACAATATTTGTTGGTCTT
Organism: Platanthera zijinensis; assembly: GCA_039513925.1. Classification (NCBI taxonomy): domain Eukaryota; kingdom Viridiplantae; phylum Streptophyta; class Magnoliopsida; order Asparagales; family Orchidaceae; genus Platanthera; species Platanthera zijinensis. Next base: position 13,541,561 of record CM077085.1, read on the forward strand.
ATTGGTTCAGATCCGGACCCAACTCGGATCCAATCCACTAAGCTTTTGGTTTATTTATTATAAACCTAGTTTCCCTCCTCCTATCTGTGGGATTCAAGAACAGCCGCCCAAGGAAAAAAAGTCGTGTATCACCTCCCTCCTTTCTCTTTCTCTTTTTTCTCTCTCTAAGACGTTAGAGGAGGGGATTGCCACCGGGCTTGGAGGATACCCACCGGCGTTGGAGGAGAGGGTTGTCGCCAGCCTTGGAGGATAGTCACCAGCGTTAATTGGAGGAGGGTGTTGCCGCCGGTCTTGAAGGAGATAGCCTCCGACATCGTGGTGTGCATCTTTTGGAGAGAAGAAGCGTGGTGTCAAAGGCGTGTGTGATTGCATTTGGCCTCGATTGGGTTTTCCTCTTTGGTGGTGGTTTTGTTCTCCGGTGATGGTGTGGTTTGACGTCGGATATTGACGTTGAAGGTTCCGGTGAATCTTGTGCGTCCGCGAGTTGGATTGCAGTCCGGCCAGATCTCAGATTTCTGCCGTAGATTTGTGTTTATTTGTCTCTTAATTACCTACAGTTTATTATAGTTGTGTCTGCATTTTTGTACAGAATTTTACAACAATACTTCCCTTTAAGTATATATTTCAGCACAGATTATGGCACGTAGAAACTTAGCCTAATGATCTCAAATGATAAATAGATTAAAGTATAAACACTAAACAAATAAATAGCAATACTTTTATATTTGAGGCTCCGTTTGAGAGGACTTATTTTCACCGGTCAAGCGGTTATGATCGCATGAATCGGACCTTAATTAAGTCCCGATTCATGCGGTCATAACCGCCTAACCGATGAAAATAAGTCCCCCCAAACAGAGCCTGAATCTCATATAAGTAACAAATTCAAGACAGGACAAAAAAAACAAATGTTCAAAAAGCATAACAAAGCAATAAACACATAGCTAGTAACAAAAGCCCTTATAACTACGAAATTACCAAACTACCCCTGCCATACATTTCGGTGTATCATCCCGCCAACATGCAGAGCACATTCTCCGGTTTGTTTGGCTCAGCTTTTTTGCTGTGATGAGTTTGGTCAAAAACGTCATTATTTTAGAATGTATGTTTGGCAAATCAAAGGATATAACGGTTACCGAGAAAATAAATTAGTTTTGAACATAAAATGCATGAATTTTTTTAGGTGAGGTCGGTAGCGGTGGTTCATGACCACCGTGTTCGATCTAAGGGCTTGCCCTTCGATCTCCAACAGGGACCAACTTGCTAAGACATTTCTTGTTGGAAAATCGGAGCGCCAGAAGATCGATTCGAACAAAAAAAACAAATAGAAATCAAGCAAACAAACCACAAGCAACCACAAACTACAAGATTTACAGAGGTTCACCCAAAACCCGGGCTACTTCCTCTCTCACTTGCTCCTCTTCTTTCTTGTATTCACCCAAAAATAAACGATTACAAAGGTTACAAGGATCTCACCGATCCTACCTTCTCTCAATCTCCTTTGGACAAAAAACTGGAGGAACCACCCCCGGAAACGCACCTCCACGAATAGCCTCGTATGCGCCTCCAAAGCCTCCCAGTCGAAAACCTAAGAACCGTAACCCTAAACACGGGAAAAGTTCTTAAATATGGTGTGTGCGAAAACGGACTGATATCCGCCCCCAGACCCCCGCTGTCGTCGGCGCCGGATATGTCAGAGGGATTCACAATTCGATTCCTCTAAGCTCACGTGGGCGAACCCGGTGTGAGAAGCAAGAAGACCAGAAGTGTTCCACAATTCCAACATTTCTACGTGATCTCCGACGGGGACCAACTAATAAGCAAAATAACCACAACAACAATGAAGCTAACTAATTAAAAAAGCTCACATTCAATGCTTGAGGATGACCAACTTCTGTCAACTACAATTTTTTTCCCTTCAAAGTCTGTCATCCTCCTGCATAGTAGTCATAACATTCCTGCTCAAATGTTTCCCTAAATTCTTCCCAACTGCATATTCTTCACCGTTCATATTAGTTATAACAACATTAATTCACGCATTCATTATCTTCTTTCTATAAATTGAAGGCCGAGTCTCCGAGAGATGAATTAAAAACTATGGCGGCAGCAGAGTGAGGAGCAGCACAAGCTGCCGCCGCTGCTCCTGCTGTCAAATCACTAATTCCCGGCCAGTGTTTCATCACAAAATGACAAATTTCTCCCAGATTTTCATAAAATCTCAGCACATGCATGCATGTGTGAACGCCAAAATCAGCCCTCAAATTATTGCTTGTCAAGATTCTCCACACTCCCGTGCCTGTGAGGAGGCTGTGACTCTCTTAAATCGATCCAAGAGCAGATGAATTATCCTGTTTCAAATAATTTCTCTAATGATCAAACTGTTAGAGATAATGAGTTATATGTCCGCTCGTGTCGGGTCCGACTCAGAACGGGTTGTTGGGTTCGTGTCGTTCTAGGGCTACGCTCTACGCTGGAGGTACTATATATACCTATTCCAAACTTGATAGGTATACGTAGAATACCTTGAGCGGAGCCAACCCAACATTCTCAAGGTAACGATTAGGGTTCCGCTCTCAGTGCCTTTTTTGCATCGGCGCGCCCGCTCCATTCTTCCTGCCGTCGTCCCGGATCCCTGCGAGTTTCTTCTTGCCGCAGTTGTGATCGGGAAGGATTAAAGATTCCGTCGTCGTTCCCATTTTTCGTTCGCGATTTCTCTGTGCTATTTTCGCGAATCTGTCGCTCCTCCCTAGTTTTTCTCGATCGGAAAAAGAAAGAAGCCAGCGCTGTCTGTTTCTTCTCACCGACCAAGACGAACGGGAAGAAGGTGGCGAGATCTGTCACTGCTCTGTGCGATATCTCCCGTTGCCGTTTAGATCGCAGAAAAGGAGCTCTGCTCTCTCATTCCTAGCGGCGGAGTACAGAAAAAGAATCCAGAACCTGGGCTAGTTGCACTAATCCTGATTTACCTCTGTCGCAGTCTGGATTGAAGAAAATCCTGTAGATCGTCTGGATCTACTCTGTTGGCTATTGCAGATCTACTGTTTTGAAGATTTATTTCAATTTATAGATCTTGATCCCAAGATCAGATCCAGGGAGAAATTCTTCTTTTCCTACCCTTGATTTGATACAGAGGAAGAACCTGTTGTGAAGGAGCTCATACAGTGAAATTTTTGCCTTCTTTTTCCGGATCCAGAGGTGGATGAGATTTCTGTTTGAGATCTTTGGGAGGATTTCTCCACTTGCAAGGGATAAAGCTTGTTAATCCCAAGTCGATTTGCTGTCTTTATCAAACCTTTGGCGTCTTCTTTTAGTCGAAGAGGAGGAGCAAACACAAGTTATTCTTGGATTGGATCTGAAAACACTAGGTCGTCTGTCGCGCGGATCAGGTGACTTCTTACTTATTTTTCTGTTCAAGCTAAATTGAGATGTCGAGGTGTAGTTCACTCGATATTGTGGAGCTTCAGTCGTTCGCTCCCTCTAATTTCCAAGTTTGGAAATTGCACGTCAAACTAGGGATGGAAGAACGTGATATTTTCTACACAGTTCTGAGCGATTACGCCACTACCCGAGAGGATGCGGACGTATTTCAGTGGGGAAAAGACGATGTTTTATGCAGGGATTACCTCCGAAGATCCTTATGTCCTCGTCTCGCCATGACCTACGGTGGCTGTAAGACTTCAATCATTTCCCAAATTGTAGAACTGGAAAAACTGCGTCTCAAGCTGGCGGACGAACAGTCCGTATTTTCCGATAGTCTCTTTGTGAGTCTGATTCTGCACAAGCTGCCTCCTGGGTTGATCTCTTTCTGACTGGAGGAGGAGACCACTCTAGATGATCTCAAGAGACTCATCCGCCTCGAGGATCAAAACAATGGACATCTGCCGGTTGACGACCCGGATCCCAGGCCATTTGTAGCTATGGTCGGGAGTAGTCCTCAGAGTGGTGGCTGGATAGTGGTGCTACCTTTCATGTCACTAATGACAGAGGTCTTCTCTCAGAGGTCGCGGCAGTCAAGGAGAAGGTGGAAAATTGCAATGGAGGAGAGACCGCTGTCACTCATGCTGGGACAGCTGAGCTGGTCCTCTCTTCAGGTAAAACTTTATTTCTAACTAATGTTAAAGTAGTTCCATCTATAACTAAAAATTTGATTTCCATTAGCTTATTAGATAAGGCTGGGATGTCCTTCACGACTCAAAACGGTAGAATGACCTTAATGGTCAATTCACATTATTTTGGGTGTGCGTATATGATCAACGGAATGTACAGACTTAGCCTAAATAACGATAGCATTAACCAAGTGAGTTCTAATCTTATTGATCCGAAGTTGTTACATAACAGACTAGGACATGTGAACTATAGGAAAATGCTAGACCTAGCTAAGAGTCAAAATATTCCTTTAGATCTGTCTATTCGATTTGACAAGTGTGAGGTGTGTGCGCAAACCAAAATCACTAGAACGCCTTTCAAGTCGGTGTCTAGGAGCACACAACTTCTAGAATTGATACATTCAGACCTTTGTGATTTCCGAAGTCATATCACTAGAGGGGGAAAGAAGTATCTAATTACCTTCATAGACGATTTTTCGAGATATTGTCATGTGTATTTGTTGAGATCGAAAGATGAGGCCTTTGAGACTTTTAAAATTTTTAAGTCTCGTGTGAAAAATCAGTTGAATCTTAAAATTAAGAGACTTAGAAGTGATCGAGGAGGAGAATACACTGCAACTGAGTTTAGGGAATTTTGTGCCTATGAGGGCATAATCCTTGAAACCACAGCTCCTTACTCACCTGAATCTAATGGCGTTGCTGAGCGTAAGAATAGAACTTTAACAGAAATGTTGAATTCTATGCTCCTAACAGCTGGCATGCCTAATTCATTTTGGGGAGAAGCAGTGCTTACTGCGAATCACATTCTAAATAGAGTGCCTCACTCCAAGCTCATCTCTATCCCGTATGAGCTGTGGCATGGTCATCCTTGTAGATATGACACTCTAAAAACTTGGGGCTGTATCGCTTATGTGCGGTTACAAGACCTTAAGAGACCTAAGGTGGGACTTAGAACAACAAAATGTATTTACCTAGGTAGTGCAGAAGATAGTGCAGCTGACAGGTTTCTGGATCTATCCACTAATACAGTGATAGAGTCTAGAGATGCTATTTTCTTTGAACACAAATTTATCAAAGATCATGACTTAACCTTCTCCGGGTCTACTGACATGATTGTAGAATCTACTGTAGAACCTGAAGCTGGACCCTCTGGCACTACTCCCCAACCTCTAGAGGTGGAACCTGTTCCTGTTAGAGCGTCTACAAGAGATAGAATCCCTAAGAATTTTGGTGAGAATTTCATCACCTACCACTTAGAGGATGATCCATTCTCCTATCAGGAAGCAATGAGATCTAGAGATTCATTAATGTGGGCAGAAGCCATCGATGATGAGATGGACTCGCTGCTAAATAATAACACTTGACATCTAGTTGACCTGCCGAAAGGAGCAAAAATCCTAGGATGTAAGTGGGTGTTGAAGAAGAAATTACATAGTGATGGGTCTATAGCTAGATATAAAGCGCGTCTAGTAGCTAAAGACTATAAGCAACAAGGGGAAATAGACTATTTCGACATTTATTCACCTGTGTGTCACCTATCGACTATTAGGATTCTTCTAGCTTTAGCGTCTATCGAAAACTTCATAGTTCATCAGATGGATGTGAAGACAGCCTTCTTAAATGGAGAGCTTGATGAAGAGATCTACATGGCACAACCTGAAGGTTATGTTCATAAAGATCTAAAAGACAAAGTGTGCAAACTAAATAAATCAATCTATGAGCTTAAACAAGCGCCTAAGATGTGACACATGAAGTTTGATCAAGTGGTAAAGAGCGTTGGATTTCAGTCCAGTCTTTCAGACAAGTGCCTCTATCACCGCTCGTTGTCCAATCAAACAGTCATCTTATGTCTATATGTGGATGACATGTTGATTCTGGGTTCAGATCTTGCTGCAGTGAGAGATGTCAAATCCACTCTCGCAGAAGCTTTTGACATGAAGGACTTTGGTCCTGTGGATACACTGTTATGTATGAAAGTTAGAGTTGACAAGGGTAGAGTAACCCTTAGCCAGGCTCATTATATAGAGCAACTACTTTCTACCTAGGGATATAAAGACTGTAGGCCAGTTGAGACACCGTTTGATCACAATGTTAAGTTGAGTCCTAACGAAGGGACCAACATTGATCAATTAAAATATTCTAAAATAATTGGTAGTCTCATGTACGCCACAAGTTGCACTAGACCAGACATTGCCTTCACGGTTGGCATGCTGAGTCGCTTTACCAGTAGTCCAGGCAAAGAGCATTGGGATGCCCTAGATAGGCTGATGAGATACCTAAGAGGTACCAAAGATCATGCCTTGTGCTATACTGGTTATCCTCCCGCTGTGGATGGATTCTCTGATGCCTCGTGGTGTTCAGAAATTGGGAACAGCAAGTCTACCAGTGGATATATATTCACTTTGGGTGGAGCTGCTATTACTTGGAAATCCAAAAGACAGACTTGTATAGCATTGTCGTCTATGGAAGCCGAGTTGTTTGCCTTAGCTTCAGCTGGTGAAGAGGCAGATTGGATCAAAAACCTGATTCTAGACATACCCTTGTCTAGGATACAAGTCAACTCGTTGAGCTTGTATTGTGATAATCAAGCAACAGCTCAAGTTGTAAAGAATGCTCTCTATAACACTAAGAGGAGACATGTACGACTGAGACATGCCTTGTTGAATTATCTAAAAGAACAAGGAATTATCACTTTGATCGATGTGCGTTCGAAGGATAATCTGGCTGATCCATTGACGAAAGGAATGCCCAAAGACAGATTAATCAAAATAGTGGGGGAAATGGGACTAAAGGCGATTTAGTTCGGCCTTAGGTCAAGACTAGGCGACTTAGCTCAGCCTTTGTCCAAATGTTTTGATTAGTCAGATTTCCTTTGTCAAACAAGCATGTTGTGCTCCGTTGATGCTCTTGGTTGCTGAATACGGATCTGGTAAGTTGTTTCATTCCAAATCTGATGCTAACAACTTCATCTAGATTCGACTATCTTGCCTTGGAGGAGAGTGTTATTCCAAACTTGATAACACGATCTGACTTGGTTGGACTTTTCTCTTGTTGATTGGTTCCATTCCAAACTTGATGCGTTCCAGTCAACTCTAGAAGAGCAGTAACCGTGACATTCCATATAGGAACACAGATATAGCTGTTGCGTCCAGAAGTCAGTAAATCGTTTCATTTGGAAACAGATAACTGATTCTGCGGTTAATCTATAATACTCTATAGAAGCATCCTCCCAGCCAACACTAATAATGATGGAAATGATAATACTAAGTTCTTTTAGTAGAACTAGATATTTGTATATTTCTAAGGTTTGAATTCATTCTAAAAATGAAATTCTCTGTTGGAAATTATAGGGGCTGCTGATCTAGGAGGAGCACTAGTTGACTGAGATCCTGATCATGATGATCGTTTGGATATTGACAGTTAGAGTATTGTTAGACTTCTTTTTGGTATCTCTGTTTCAGAGCACTGTTTAGCTCTCTTTATTCTTTCACCTGTTTGTTTGGACTTTTGTTGCTCTCTGTTTGATTTGGGACGCTAGGCGTTTAGGGCCTGTGCCCTGATTGTATCTGAGACATACTGTGATGTTGCTGAACTTTCATTCTGTTTATGCGTGCATACTATTTTTTTTTGTTAAGTCTAATAATTTTTAACAGGCGTCGGACACGGTTGTGAATGATTCACGTTTGGCTGAACATTTCACAAACCACCCCCTTTTCCGACGTCGGGTTCACAGCGGACATAGGAGGAGATTGTTAGAGATAATGAGTTATATGTCCGCTCGTGTCGGGTCCGACTCAGAACGGGTTGTTGGGTTCGTGTCGTTCTAGGGCTACGCTCTACGCTGGAGGTACTATATATACCTATTCCAAACTTGATAGGTATACGTAGAATACCTTGAGCGGAGCCAACCCAACACAAACGAGTGGTTACGAAGAATAATAAGTGCATAAAATATTAAGAAAGAAAAATAAATAAAAAGCACTACAAACAAAGACACACCGATTTTAAAGTGGTTCTCCGAAAATGAAAAATCGGTACGTCAATTGTGCAGACAAAGATAAACTTACTATTAATTTATCAAGAATACAATCCGGCTAAAAGGGAGGAGAAGAAAAAATAGACCGAGAAAAAAATATGACAAACTCGAATCCTCCAAGATGCAGGCGTACACGTTACGGTGAGAAAACAATTTCGTCGGCGAGAGAAGAAGCTGTCTGGAAGAAGAACTCTGAAGAAGAAGCCGACTAGAAGAATTAAGAAGCCGATTGGAAGAAATCGAGTCCGGCGGCCAGGCAGCAGAGGGCGGCCAGGCACCTCACGGTTCACTTGCCTGAAATTTTCCTGCACCTACTGAAATCTCCTGCTCTGCTCTGCACTTTAGGATGGCCGACCACTTCTCTTTATATAGTGGAGGAAGAAACCCTAAGAGGCTAAGAATCGGGTATGGGATGAGGGCCGGTTGCCACCAAGGAAAGGTGATAACTCCTTTTCAAAACGGGCTGTCCAGGAGAAAATTCTGGCTGAAATCATGGAGAGGAGCGACATTTACGCAACATGACTCCACATTCTAATTTGGCTCAAACTTTGCTCCAACTGTTATTATTATTTCCTGCAATTGTCCATTTGTCGACCAAAATTTCTTTCTTAACTATAGGCTACGTTTGACAGGGTGGCGACGGTCATGAACATGAGATTATATTGTTATTTGTTAGCGCCCACCTAAACAACTTCATCCACTTTTATGTTCAAACGGATGATATTTGTTAGATGATCCTTAACGAATGACGGTTTAACTCATGCGCTTACAACCGCCACCACCGTGCCAAACAAAGCCTTAGTTTCTTAATTATACGATCATCCGCCGGCAGAGGCCGACCTCTGTTGGCATAGCTAGCTTTGGGCTCTTTTAGGCTCCATTTGGGAGGACTTATTTTCACCGGTCAAGCGGTTACGCCTGCATGAGTAGGATCTTAATTAACGTTAGGTTTATGCGATCGTAACCGCTTGACCGGTGAAAATAAGTCCTTTCATGTGAGATCATGGCTTCGTTTGGTTTAGCTTATTTGAGCGTTTCATATTAATAAAACGCAACCCTGTTCATCTTCTCCATTTGGTTACCCGCCTCCATTCGATCAGCGCCGCGTTTTTTGCCTGCTCAAAAAATCGCGGGCCGAAATGCAGAGAATAGCTCTAGTTTTCCGCGTTTAGACGGGAGGGCTCGCGTCTCTTCTCTGAAGGCAACGTCGGCCTCGCGGTTCTTCTCCGGCAAAGGCGGTTCTTCTCCGGCAAAGGCAGCTCGCCGTCGGACTCCTCCAAACTCCAGCCGCCTCCTCCAAGCTCCGCCTCCTCTAAGCTCCGCCTCCTCCAAGCGGTTCTTCTCCGACAAAGACAACTCGCCGGCGGTTGTAAAAGGTGTTGCTGGTCACCGCCGACGGTGCTGCTGCTTGGCCACCGTCGCATGCTTCGCCAAGCAGCAGGCGGAGGGAGGCGGAGGCAGCCGAAAATTTTACAAAATTTTTTAAAAATTACAAATATATTTATAACTATAGTTTAAACAGTAAATTTAATTACAAAAATATCATAAATTTATATAATAAAAATTTATATAATAAGTATAATTTAATATATATTTATATATATATAAAACTGATATATATATATATATATACTAAAAAAAGTAATACATGTATTAATAAAAAAATATTATAAAAATTTATATAATAAAAATTATTTTATAATAAAAATTATTTTTAAAACGCCACCGTTGATTTGCCAAACGGTTCTCTGTTCTGAACAGCTCTGCAAACACAGACTATCCAAACAGGTCTCCATTTTCAGCATAAGTTTCCAACAGCTCCCTTTACAAACCTGCCTTTACAACAGCTCCTTTTACAACCGCAACCGCTCTACCAAATGAAGCCTATGACACCTCATCGCAACCTCGGACCGTCCGGATCGCGCCATGTCATCGATCTTAGGGAGGTTTCTTTTGCCTATTAAGAACTAATCTTAATTAGGAATTTTTTTAGTGCGGGGGCTGATTTTTTGGAGGTGTTAAGGGGGGGGGGGGGGGTCTAGCTCGCCCTCCTTTCGGTTTTTGGCTTGGACAGCCATGGCCGGCTGTCCGGTTTCCAGTTTTGGCTGACGCCATCAATGGGAGCCATTGATGGCGCCCTTCTTCCATGTTAGGAGGGGGTGTCTTCCTCCTATAAATGGGGGGCTGCTCCTCCAGAGTTTTTCAAGAGAAAAAGCAAGGATCCGTACAACACTAGTGAGAATTCAGAGAGAGAGAGCTTTGAGCTTTTCGCGCAGTTCTTCCGGCGAACGGCGGCAGCAGGCGGCGGCATCTAGTGCGCAAGGTTGTGGCGCATCCGGTCACCTCAGGCGAGGCGACATCCGGCCAACCACCAGCAGTAGGCCCCAGAGGTTCGGCGGAATCAGGCGCGGCGACAGCGGAATCAGGCGCGGCGACGGCGGCAGCAGGCGTAGAGGCGGCGATACAGGCGGAGCTAACGGAGGCGGCGCATCCGGTCACCTCAGGCGAGGCGACATCCGACCGGCCTCCAGAAGTTGACTCCTGGCGTTCAGCGGCTTCAGGCGGCTGATTCGGGCGGGATCGGTATCAGGCGGCGGAAGCAGGCGGTGATTCCAGCGGAGAAGATAGACAGTGTTTTTTTAGTGTTTTCTGTTTTCTCTTGTTGTATCTTGTAACCTCATGAGTTTTAGTGGATCTTTCTGGCGCGCTCTCCCCATGGATGTAGGAGCCCAAACTTCGAACCACGTAATTATTTTGTCGTCTGGTTGTGCTTGCTTGTATTTAAATTTCATTTATCATATTATTGCTCAGACTAGCTTCCGTTGCTAGATCCGCGGCGAACTACCGTAGTCGCGGATTCGGTCCCAATTTCACAATAATTGGTATCAGAGGGAGGTTCGACCCTTCGGACCCCGTGAGCAATAATGACAGCGAAATTTGAAGTCTCCAAGTACGATGACAAAATTGATTTTGGTCTGTGGCAGAAACGGGCCAAAGAGGTTATCGTCCAGCAAGATCTTCATAAGGCTCTCCTCGGAAAGGAGAAGTCTGGGAAGAGCGCGAAGGACGACGAGTGGGATGAGCTAGATCTGAAGGCCATCAGCACAATCTAGTTGTGCTTGGCCGATGAGGTCATGAGAGGCGTGCATGTAGTAATAGTAGAAGAGCGTTCCGGTACACTCTACAGACTGATTGGTACTACGATTGCGAGTGGAAGGGCGAGGAGAGAGGTCAGATTGCCTCTCAGGCTACAGGACACGGTAGCATATGCCTTTCAGGCTAGTTCCTCAGATCCTGATTCCTATGAAAAAAGCTTTAGAGAGCAGAGACCGCTCTCAGAGGAAAGCTAGGAAGGACCAGTGGAGGAACGAGGCAAGATTCGTGGCAAAGGAGTTTGCGCAAAGGAAGGGCTTTGACGAACATAAAATCTTCGCAGCCGTGGAGAAGGTAGGTAGAGTGTCATATCAGAAGTGCCCAGGCACCGCAAGGGGAGCCATCTGGCTCAGGAGTTTCACCAAGGAACTTAGGTTTACTCAGAAGAAGGTGGAGCTGCACAGTGCTAGCTGCTTTGAAAAAGACACGGTCTATCGTGCAAGGATAAAACACATCGGAGTGCGCCATTAGGAGTCAAGGGAGTTCTCTGGAGGTGGAGGCGTGGAGTTGCGGAAGATCTCTACGGAGGATATTGGTGCGAACATGCAGATGAAATCTGTGACAGGAGTCAAGTTCAAGAAAGGTTTTGACTTGACTCATTCTGATGCATGTTAATCGAGGTAGACCCCAGGGAGAGGGGGTTTGTAGTCGCCAGTAGGGGAGATCCAGGTTGAGGGTAGAGATGCGTTTTGTTAGGCTTCGAGGAGGAGTTCTTTGCGTTGAGGCGTTAAGGTAGAGATTGTGAGATTATGACACCTCATCGCAACCTCGGACCATCCGGATCGCGCCACGTCATCGATCCTAGGGAGGTTTCTTGTGCCTATTAAGAGCTAATCTTAATTAGGAATTGTTTTAGTGCGGGGGCTGATTTTTTTGGAGGAATTAAGGGGGGTCCAGCTGGCCCTCCTTTCGGTTTTTGGCTTGGACTGCCATGGCCGGCTGTCCTGTTTCCAGTTTTGGCCGGCGCCATCAATGGGAGCCATTGATGGCGCCCTTCTTCCATGTTAGGAGGGGGTGTCTTCCTCCTATAAATGGGGGGCTGCTCCTTCAGAGTTTTTCAAGAGAGAAAGCAAGGATCCGTACATCATTTGTGAGAATTCAGAGAGGGAGAGCTTTGAGCTTATCATGCAGTTCTTCCGACGAACAACAACAGCAGACGACGGCATATGACGCGCAAGGTTGCGGCGCATCCGGTCACCTCAGGCAAGGCAACATCCGACCGGCCACCAACAGTAGGCCCCAGAGGTTCGGCGGAATCAGGCGCGGCGACGGCAGTAGCAGGCGCAGAGGCGGAGATACAGGCGGAGCTAACGAAGGCGGCGCATCCGGTCACCTCAGGCGAGGCGACATCCGACCGGCCTCCAGAAGTTGACTCCAGGCGTTCCGCGACTTCAGGCGTCTGATCCAGGCGGGATCGGTATCAGGCGGCGGAAGCAGACGGTGATTCCAGTAGGGAAGATAGACAGTGTTTTTTCAGTGTTTTCTGTTTTATCTTGTTGTATCTTGTAAGCTCATCAGTTTTTAGTGGATCTTTCTGGCGCACTCTCCCCGTGGACGTAGGAGCCCAAACTACGAACCACGTAATTATTTTGTCGTCTGGTTGTGTTTGCTTGGATTTAAATTTCGTTTATCATATTATTGCTCAGTCTAGCTTTTGTTGCTAGATCCGCGGCGAACTACCGTAGTCGCGGATTCGGTCCCAATTTCACAACACTTCCAAACGGAGTCTTAAGCTCCGTTTGTGGGGACTTATTTTCACCGGTCAAACGGTCGCGACCGCATGAACCGGGACTTAATTAAGTCCCGGTTCATGCGGTCGCGACCGCTTGACCGGTGAAAATAAGTCCCCCCCAAACAGAGCCTTAGTTTGGGTATTTTAGCTCTATCTTCTATTTGATAAATTATACACCGAGATCAAGTGAGCATTATTGCACCGTCCAAATTAATATATGAGGATCTTCTTCATTTCAAATGAAATGGAGGGGATCTATTTCACGGCCAGGATAAACTGCTTTTTGATCTAACGGGTTCAGTTTTTCCCATTCTTTTATATTTTTTTAGGGGATTGTTAACCGCATACCGAATATGGCTATTCACAGATTATTACTATTCGCAGATCCAAAGACACTCAAAATTGTTATTCACAGAAATTATTGTTATTCGCAGACCAACATTAAAAGTAAAAAAATATCAAAAAGTGTCAAACGAAACCTTAGTCTTTAGCTAGAGTTTTATACTCATGATCTGAACTAATAAAAAGTGAACTAACTGAACTAATCATCTAAAAATCAACACAAACCGAACTTAAAAAGTGTCAAAAAATATCAAGAAGTGTTAAAAAATATCAAGAAGTGTCAAATCTGAACTAATCATCTAAAAATCGAGAAATAGTTATATAAAATCACTTTAAAACATAAATAAACACTCAACTTAAGTAGATCCTATTGAAATAATCCTTTATTCAACCATAGCTGTCCAAATCTTTCCACACAAACCAAAATCACATAAACAGCGTAGAAATCCACTCTCCAGCACAGAAAATCGAGATCCAGCCAATCAAACCCCACACCATCGATCCCTATGTCTGTATCGCAAACAAACCCTAAACAAACCAGCCAATAAAATGTTTGCAGGCGGGCGATGTCGGCGAGCAGGTGGCCGACGTCGGTGAGCAGGCGGGCGACGTCGGGCTGGTGGCTGGAAAGATGCGAGAGAGGGGAAGATGCGAAGTGCGGAGTGCGATTGCGAGCAGGCGGGCGGCGCAGGCGGGCGGCGCAGGCGGGCGTCGCAGGAGGGCGATCGAGAGTTGGGAGAGCGAGAGAGGGGAAGATGTGCAGTGCGGGATCGGGCTGTTGGCTGGGAAGGGAAAATGAATTAGGGTTGGTTTGTGAATAAAAGCTTTCAGAAAGCAAGAAGAATCTTTAACGCATTTTTAAAGTGCTATTTTTGATTTTCGAATAGCCATTTTTTAATTGTGGTTAACAATCCCCTATTTTTATTCAAAAAATTCTTGACCATTAGATTTTTTTGGACTTATATTGTCCACTAGATATGAAATGGATCCCCTCCATTTCATTTGAAATGGAGAGGATCCGGATCCCAAATTAATAAGATACAACACTTCCGAAAAAACACCTACTACTTCACAAACGACAAGACGGCAACAGGTATATAATGGGGATCTGATTAATCACTACTACTTCACCAACAATTCAGCTTCACATGAGCCATTTTAATGTAGAATTAAGTGGTAAAGATATCATCATAACGAAAATCTTTCTTTATTTAGTAAAATTTAAAAGTAATTTAAAATAGATTTAAAGTTAATTGCATATTATAACTGTTGCGGGTGTAAAAGATATTAAAGTGGAAGTGGACGGTCTGAGGAGGGAAGACCGTAGAGACCGCGCAGGTAGCGCAGATAGACTTTGGCGACTAGCCGACTAGCCGACTATTCAATTACTTATCTTCTTGCGGTCTGACCAAGCAGTTGTTCCCGGAGGACTATCCGTTGCGGTTAGGTGTTGACTAACAGCGGACAGTGCGGTCTGATTCGAGAGACCGCCGAGATTGGCAAGGCAACAGTGGTTTTGCCGGTGTTGCGGCTATGTTGCAGTTGCACGGTTGTTCATGGGTGATTGAAGTCCAGACAGTCTGGTGCGGTTAACCGCATAACTGCGTGGTTTGCCTTAGCTAACCGCGGACTGCACGGTTCGGTATGGGATACTGGCAGACCGACGCTTAGGTGCAGTTAAGGTTCAGATCGCGTGGCTGTTTGGTTGTCGCTCCAAGTCCATGCGGACCGATGGTGTTGTCCGCATAACTGGGCAGACTAATGGTTCTAACCGCGTAGCAGTTTGGTACTTAACCACGCGGTTTGGTGTGTCAGTCCGCATGTGGGCGGACTCGTGCTGCTAGCTGCCACATCACCAGTGATTATCCTATTCCCCTGGGTGATGACGGAATCTGCTTACCAGGCTATAAATAGAAGTGAAAGCCTCGCCATAACCAACTAGAACTGTAAGAACTGAAGCTCGGGTTAAACTCTGCAGTTAAGGTTTTTGTATCCACACGACAAGGAGTAGTAACCGTTTATTGCTGTACTTTACGGATTGTGCGGCTAGCAGTTGGTTCTCACGGATGAGTAAGAGGAGGCAGTGCAGATAGCTGGTAATAGTCGACGGTGATTAGGAGCAGTTCGCGGTTAGGCGGCTAAGCGGTCTTCCTTGGCAGTTTAACAAGTTGGGTTTTTCAGTTCGTCTTTGGGGGACTGAACAACAGTTCAGTTCTAGTTCAATCTGTTCACTGTAGACTTCTGCAGTCAGACGACCTCGTGGTCAGACGACCAAGAAGTGCGGACATTATCTTCCTCAATATTCAATAAGGAGTTGTTTGTGCATCTTGGCAGATAGGCGACTTCGGCGGTTACTGAGTTCAGTCCGTCGGTTTTGTTCTTGTCTGTTTTTTATCGCCTCCATCAGGTGCATTGCGAAATCATGTCTCACATGTATGTTTCATATTGTAAAGAAGATAGTTAATGCAATTCAACTCTTGTTCTTCTACTGCTTCTAGTTTATTTGGCTTTGTTTGATTGAGTATTCTTACGACATTCCTGGTTCATGGAAATTTTTACAGCGGGTCACCTAATTTTTTCCCGGTCCGAAGAATGAGACCGCCTTAGCTCGGAGTCGCACTGGACACACAAACAGTCAAAGAAAAAAAACAAATGACAAAAGCTTTTCTTTTGACATGGAAAACCTGAAAAGGGTGAAAAACCACGTGGTCGTATCTGCGGTGAGTCAAAATTCACTATTTATTTATAGTTTACATATGTATGGAATAATTTCTCGGAGGGTGACAGACCACCTTTCAGTTACAAATGCAAGGTACAATAGTGATGAAAAATATCTAAGTTCTCAGAGCCTTGATGGAAAAGCTCTGGTTTGGAAAATTGGCTAAGCTCACAGAACCTCGATGGAAGCGTTCTGACAGGAAAAAATCTTAAAGTCCGCGGAGCCTTGAAACCTGCTAGAGCCTTTGCACTGGAAGAGCAGATCGATTTCCTGAGCGGAGGATCAGCTCAAGTCTACGATCTCGTCGGAAAACCTCAGAGCTCTTTCTAGCCTCTGGAGTTGCTTGCCCTCAAATGAAGACCTAATGACTTATTTATAATTTTCTGTAAGGATACGTCAGTAATTGCGTCGGGGCGAAATTTATGCTGACGACTGACATCGCTCCGTTTTGTTCACCCGTATCACCAAATTTAGCGAAAAGACGGAAGTGCCCCTCCAAGCAGTTCGGGCGGCCCGGGCAAAGGCCCGACGATGGTGGTGGTAGGGATGCCGAAGGCGTGCACAGGCTGCGCACAGGTGCAGTACATGCGCTGGCTGTGCGTACGTAGGCCGGACATGTGCTGGTTGCTCGTGCCCCCGTATGCTGGCCGTGCGAGTGTAGGGGCGCCGCCTGTACGTGCGAGCAGGTTTTGCTCGTTGCTTGGGTCTTGTCCTGCTTGGGGGAGCGCGACGTGTTGTGCACACCTTGCCCGCTCGAGTTGACATTTCCCATGCGTCCTTGGCCCGAGTCTTTTTGGTTTGGCTCAGAAATTTAAGGGGAACCCCATCAATAATAGTTATGGTATTTGTCTGAAAATGAATTTTTTATTGTTACGGGTCACCTGGTTTTTCCCCGGTCTACAGAATCGGATCATGTTAGCTCGAAATCGAACAAGACGTGCAAACAGTCAAAGAAAAACAATAGCAGATGACAACCGATTTTTTTTCGACGTGAAAAACACGGGAAGGGTGAAAATGATATGTCAGGATCTATGTCGGACCAAAATCCACTATTTTGCTGAAGATTACAAGAGTTGAGACAATTTCTCGGAAGGTGTGACAGACTACCTGACATCTCCGTTATAAGTGCAAAATATAAAAAAAACGGGGAAAAAACTAAGTTCTTGGAGCCTGGGTGAAAGCGCTCCGGTGGTGAAAATCTTTATGTCCTCGGAGCCTCGGTGGAAGCGTTCCGGTGGTGAAAATCTACAGGTCCTCGAAGCTTCGATGGAATCACTCTAGCTTGTTGAGTTGGAGCCTTGATGAGAGCGCTCTTTTGGATAAGGAAAAACTGCATTCTTGAAGTCTAAAGACGTCTTCGTGTTTGAGAGGGAGCGAAGAGAATTCTGAGTGAAGGAACGATCTAAGTCTCAAGTTCTCGCCGGAAAATCTCAGAGCTCTTTATAGCCTCCGGAGTTGCTTATCTTCAAATGAAGGTCTGTGGACCTATTTATAGTTTTTTGGAGGGATATGTTGGTAATTGCGCCTGGGCGGAATTTGTGCTGACGAATGACGTCGCTCTGTTTCAGTCACCTGAATCACCAATTTTAGCGAAATGACGTGAGTGCCGCCGGGCGGTCCGGGTAGCCTAGGCTAGGTGCCCGACGACGGTTGTGGCCGGCGGCGACGACGACCACCGGCACGCACGCACCGTGCCTGTCTTGGCATAACGTGCTTTTCCTCTGGTCGGTCTTGCCTGCAGGTGCTTCTCCTTACGTGGTCCCTCAGCCCCCCTCCCTCCCGGTCTGTAAATTTTTTTTCCTACGCTACCTTCTCTCAGAGGAAGGAGCGTGAGTAGCGCAGGAGCCGTTCGATGTGTCTTTAAATAACGTGTTTTGCTTATTTTGTTTTTATTTTATTATTATTGTAAAACATAAATGTTAGATTTAAGACTGGACGGCTTAGATCTCACCCCCTCCCAGAAGAACAAATGTTATGCGTATGGACAATTTTTCTCCAGCCTGACGGCCTGACTCGGAATTTTTCAAGGCATCATTTAAAATAATATAAAATATTTATGAAGTGCTGTATATGAATATGATATTTAGTTCAAGTAATTATTAACTAGATTCATAGCTGTGAACAGTGAAGACTTTTTAATTAATATTATTAATAAAATAATACTAAACAGTTGATTGGTTATTTTAAATTAATTGAATTGATTGATGTGATTTAAGTATTTAACGCGATTTTAATAATAACTTTTAAATAAATATTCCTCATTTTATTAAAAAAATTTAAACTTCTGATACAGACATACAGATTACAGAAATGGAGCTCTCGTTGATTTTCAAATTTTAAATTTTCAAATAATTTCAAATACTTAAGGTTGCTGATTTTTGCACTGCAGTTTTGGATATCCCTACTATCTTCCATTCACAAGTACTATTTTGAGATAATCATTATTTGCAAGCAAAACTCTATTTGCATCCTTATTTTTAACTAGAAAATAATAATAATGAGAAATTTTTTCATTATCAAAATAAGTCAAAAATTATATTTAAAATATAGTTTCATTGTTAAAACATATATCATAGTCCAAACATCATATTCACAATATATATCATAGTCCAAATATCAACATATATCATAGTCCAAAAGAATAATTATAATACTTGTAGCTGATTGACTCTATTAAATTTTCTCTTCATTTATAACTAATTAAGTGTACCGTTTTCATGTCACATCATCAAACTCTACTAACGCAGAGTATTCCTGGATTTGGTTGAGAAGTGGTAATCCATGATTTATAATGTCTCTCTCAATCTTCCGTTATGATTTCGTGATATCTTATCCATGTCGGTATGCGGTGTTGGAGAGCAATCATGAATGTCAACTCATTGAAGTGATTATCTCTTATAAATTCAATGCAAATCATTTTTGGTTTCTCTAGCCTAAGCGAATGTAGTGGAATGAATGTCAAACTTTGCACTTCAGATAGTTGAACCAAGTTAATGTTGTAGTGTGAATTGATTACTAGGCCCATATCAGGTATTGTCATTCATTTGTCAATTGGATCTAGAGCTTCTATGCACTTAACTCTCTCCAATAACTCTTTATATATATGGTGGTAAAAAATTTGAATATATAAAATTCTATGATTTTCAAGCTCTAGTTGTAGATCAATCCTCACTTGTTGCCAATTATTATGGATATTCAAAGCATGACTAATGACACGATACCCACAGTGACCATCTTGTTGGAACCAAAAACTGGCCCCAACGAGAGTTTGGATCCTGTGGTGTAGCTAACACCTACTTCTCTCAAACCCAGACCCTTGACCAAGACTCCTCCACTGCTAAACTTGAGACATTGATGAAATGTGGAGGGGACGTAACGGAAAGCACTGATGAGAGGGCGCCCAAAAATGACGTTATAGCTGCTCGAAGCGTCAACGATGACGAACCGACTGTTCCTCGATACTCCCTCCAACTCCACGTGCAGTCTCACTCCTCCCTCAACTTCCTTTCTCTCCTCCGAGAACCCGAACAACGGTCCATCTGAGGCCAGAACCCTCTGGGCCTCCACCTTCATCTTATCGAATGCCTTCTTGAAGATCACGTTCACAAAACTTCTGTTGTCCACTAGAATCCTGGAACCGTAAAATTTTCTACGGCCGTCTGGATCACCAAGGCGTCACAAAATGGGTCCTCATAGTCGGGCCTATCCTTCGATGAAAAAGAGATTTTTTTACTCCGGGAAGGGGGGGGGGGGAGGGGGAGCCTGGGAGGTCAAGGCGACGCTCCTTCGGTACATGGTCTGGAAACTCCCCTTGCTGGTGGCTTCAATCCCAACTCCCCCATGGATAACTCTGATCCCTCTCCTCGGGCCCCCTCATCTGCCCGGTCCTCGCACCTATCTTCTCGCCCTGACAGAACTTCAATCCTCACGCACGGCGGCTGCCGCACCTGCCCCTGGCCTCCCTTATCTCTAGAAACTCTAGGCAGGTGGTCGTCGCGTGACCTTCCTCCTGATGGAAGTCATAGAAAGGCAATGTCACCCTGCCTTCCTTTCTCTTTACTCCTCCTCGAGCTCCTCTCCTTCCTCCTCTACCTCGGGCGATCTCCATTGCCTCCTGCTGTCGCGGGAGGGGGGCCCTCTGACCCTGCCTCCATGCCGGTTGATTGAACCTTCCCTTCTCACTGAAGTTTTCCCTGCCTTGGTAACCTCCCCTGCTCCTGGGGATGTCCTTCTTGGGGCCTCCAGCCCAAGGGGTTGTTCGGCTCCCGCTGCCTCCAACCCGAGTGTTGCCCTTGATGCCCTTGACCTCTGGGCTCCTCTCTCCTCCTCTACTCTCTCTGCCTCCCTGCTCCTAGCTCCTTCACATCTTCCTCCGCCAACTTGGCCAACTTCTTCGCAAACGCCGGGTTGGCCACTTCGATCTCTATCTCTTTCACCACCCTCTCCATCAGCTCCTCGAAAGAGAGGGGGGGGGGGTACTCTCTTCAGCTCCATGCTAAAGAAAATCGACCTCAACTTGAGGGTGAAGGCGAGCATCACTGTGTACCACGACATCTCCTGGACCTGTAGAATCTCCTCTTGGAACTTATCAACATAGCGTCACAACGTCTCCTCTGGCTTCTGCTTGATGTCAAATAAGCACTCCACCGGCTTCTTCCTCTTCTTCGACGTCGAGAACCTCAACAAGAGTCCTCGACGCAAATCCTCAAAGCAGTAGATAGAATTCACAGGCAACTGGTGAAACTAATTCCTAGCCTTCTCTTTCAAAGTGATGACAAAAAGCCTGCACTTGAAGGCGTCTGACATCTGCCTTATCGAAACGACATCCTTTAAGCATTGCACATGCTGCACGGGGTCGTCTCTGCCCGTGTAGTAGGACATGTTGGGCTCCCGAAACCCGTCCGGAACCGGAGCCGAGATGATCAGCTCGCTAAAAGGGCTTCCGCCCACCACCCGACGAGAGGGCACATTTCGGGATCTCAGCTCACTGAGCCCGTCAGCATTAGCTTGCCCGGGGAAGAGCTCCCGCCTGGCGACATCTCTCTCGCTAACCTCTACCGGGAGCTCCTTTCCACGATGCTGCCCGGGAGCATTCTCGTCCAACGACGGAGATGCAACCACTGGAACTTGAGGCATTGCCAATTCTCTCCTTACTGAGAACGCTAATAGATGGTCTGCAAAACTTCCTGCCTGAAGTCCTCCAACATCCCTACCGTCACCCCACTCGCCTGGGGTGGAGAACCTCCTGAGCCCGCTCCTTCGTCCTCGCCACTGGCCATGAGACTTAGCCCTAGAATTTTCTTGTATCAGCTACGGTCTATGCTCACCGCACCAGAAATATTGTAACCAAAAACTTGCCCCAACGAGAGTTCGGACCCTGGGGTGTAGCTAACACCTACTTCTCCCAAACTCAGACCCTTGACCAGTGACTTGGAACTAAAGAACCGACACTAGGCTACAGCTAGGAGGTCCCTCCACTAATCCGGGAGATCTCAGAGCGCTCCTCCTCCTTATCCAAATGCTGAGCTAATGATACCTCAGAAAACGCAACCAGACTCTTAGAAAAATGAGAAAGCTTGCCTTCTGAGGTACCATGTGGGTCTATTTATAGAATCCAAAAAGTTAGTCTGCCAACATCGTAACTCCGCTGTTCAAAAAGGCTATATACAACCTAAAATGGTCTGCTAACAGCCAAACTCAGCTTTTTTGAAGAGCTAAATGCAGACCCCCAAGGGTATCCAGGTAATTTCACCTCTCCTTCTAGACGGAAACCCTTCTACTGAACCCCGTGGACTTCTCGCTCATCCAGACGGAAACCCTTCTGCATGCCCTATCAAAAGGCCAACATCCGGCTGAGTGCGAGTTTGCCTACCCTACTCGCCTGCTCTTATAAGAGACACAACCAAGTCTAAAAGCGTTGAGAGCGTTGAGTGGAAAGACTTCACTCAATGCCAGAGGCAAAAAGGCGTGGAGATGCATCACCCGATGCCAACTTTGAGGGTCTCCCGCTTACCTGAGCGCAAGCCTTCTCGCCTACCCCGGGCGGGAACCCTTCCGCCTACTCTTCTCACCTGGCCTGATGAGCTTAAAGCCCACTCAAGCCTGGCTCCCAGGCCCTTAGATCCCACTCGGTGAATATGAGGTTGTACACATCTCCCAACACGTCAAATGCCTCTATAAAGTGTTCCGACTAATATTGTGTAAATTGGTGACAGACTTTATCAAGAAATCTTGTACTCTTTTGGATAACCAATTTTTTTCGATCTTCTTTATTTTTTCTTAGTTTTCAAGAGATTGTTTTCCATCAATGCATACTCAAAATGTGAGGGTAATTGTTTAGTTGATAAAACGTCTTCTTTAAATTTTTTCCCCTTGGACCTTCTTTTCAATTTCAATGGAATAGAATGTTTCATTATTTGGCTCGATGTTGGATATACAATCTCTCTTATCTTCCGCTTTACTTCTTTCTTTTGATGTTCATTTGAGTCATAAAATTTTAGCACAACTTCTTCAATCTCATTATCTATATTATTCTCCATATCGACTTCAAAATTATCCATTAAAATAAGTTTTTTACAATGTCCAATTATCAATCATAACATACATCCTTTTGAAAGTAGTAATGTATGGATATAACTTATGTGCGCAGGACAAACACATTGTGAATCTTTTTATATGTGAGCATTCATGAGCTTGCTTGAAATGCCCTACTTTGCTTATTAAATCTTCTTCCTCTTTAATTAGGTGTAAAACTTATGTCAAAAGTTTCCCTATCAACTAAGAGTACAAAGAACTCGTGAAGTCATTAATTATTTTAATGTAAATTCCCCCAAATGATTTTTTATGTCCGTATGTTATAGGTTTATCATTTGATCAAAAGTCTTTCATACAGTTGTCAAATTTTCAATGGATACTTGTAAGAATTTTTTTAATAGACTATTGTTGCAACCAACTCAATGCCCCTGGTAGACTGGACTAAACTAGTTCATCTTAGCCCGTGGAGCGGTCGAGCACGCAAATAGTCACAAAGTAAGTAAAGAAACACACAAGATAATTTTTACGTGAAAAAGCCCCTCAACTGGATAAAAATCCACGTGACTGGTTCGGATCCAGTTAAACTTCATTATTAGCGACAGTTTACAAGGTGTCAATGAAATCGAGGGCGACAGACCACTGCTCGTTACAGCTTGGAGATGAGAGAGAATACATATGCGCTTGGTGGGCGACAGACCACCTTCAGGCGGCAGTGGTCGCTCTCATACGCTGCCCGGATATTAAACACTGTTGCGGGGTGCGTAGAGATGCGTTGGCGGGAACTTGCAGAATACTGCACATATAGGAGATTTCTCGGAGCTCTGTCCCGAGGAAAAAGAAAGCTGAGATGAGAAAATGTTAGAAATGAGAGAGATTTGAGGGACTTTTTATAGACTACAAGTGGGAGTTACGGTAGTTATGCGGTTATCCGCACACCGTAACCACCCAAATTACTGGGTGCAGATCATATTTAGCATAATTTTAAACACATATTATTTCTATAATATTTCTTATGTGCATATCGTAATAATATAAATAAAATCCTCCACTAACGATGGTGGTTATGCATGTAGTTATGTGGGTGGCTACCCATGTAACGGACAGTGACGATCTCGATAAAATGAACGGATGGTGGATAAAGGATGCCATCAATGGTCTACGGGAGACGAGCTAGCCCCGGGCAGTGGGCGGCTGCCGGGGGAGGAGGAGGAGCCACGACTGGCGGAGCGGCCAGTCGCAGGCGAGCAAGGCGGTCGGCCGGCCTCAACGTTTTGGCCGCCCATGGGCAGTTTGCACGCATGGAGGGATCCCATGTGTGGATCGCACAGAAGATCGGGTGCGACGATCACGCACGGGACGGTTGAGTAAAAAGACGCTCCTACACAACGAGGACCTACGCGCATAAGACAAGACTGTGCACGAGCACATGTGCGTGTGCTTGCGCGCTCGCGCACGGGTCCTTGTGCGCTTGCACGGGCACCCGCACGCGGGGCTGTGCTCGAGCTTGGACACACTCGCACACGGGGTTGTGCGCGCACCCGCGCGCGGGGCTATGCACACTCGCAGGACGCGTGAGCTCCCGCGCGCACCCGCATACGGGCTTGTGCGTGCGTTCACGCGCACCAACGCGTTTGTCCACGCGTACCTTGGTGCAGGCTTGCGCTCACCTGCGTGTACTTATGGGGTCTTGCACGTTGTGGTCTTGTGTGGGGGCTTTGCGTCGAATTCCTGAGGCGCAATTATTGTTCCTACAAGGCAGCCTACTTTTTGCGTGTGTGAACGCTTTTTGGTACTCTTTTTCAAAATGTTGACTTGCATATTTTTTCAGATCCCAAGGCGCAATGCATAATGTCGGTCCATGTGATTGCGCTCTTTGCTTACCATTAAGCAAATTACAGTTTGGATAAAAAAATATGGGAAACTTGCCGATCTTGAAGTGTGGATACTTCATGTTGAAGAGAGAGACCCACCAAAGGGTTGGATGACACTGTGCGAGACAATATTGAGATCTGGATTTTGTCTTTCGCCATGCGAGGAGGTAGTCGATATTTTTAAGTTCTGTAGCGTTCATATAGCCTAGTTTACTCCTCTTGGGATAATACGTATTATGGAGTTGGTCGCATTCTTCAGGGAACAAGCCTCAAAACTTTCCTTGGACCTGTTTAGAGAATGATGCGAGATTCGAGTTGACAACGACAAGCATGTTGAGATTTATAGCAACAAAAGTTGGCTTGAATTTGAAAGTCTGATGAATCTTCATAACAAGAACACTTTATTTGGCTATGTTTGTAATTCCTGGGGCTTGCTAGAGCTTTGGAATTCTATGTCTGACCGTTGTCGTTGACTGAAAGGGCGAGAGCAGGACTTTACTCTAATATTGGAGTTCACAGAGCCTCGAAAACTGGCAAACCATCTATTCAATATTTCTTTATTTGTGGAGGAGAAACGCCTGCTGCTATAGTATTTCTACTAATTTTGAGAGTGTAGCTGTCACACCACTGGTTCGTGACCAGAAGAAAAAGCTTGTGTTGAAAGGTAGGAGTGCTGCAAATGCATAACTTCGAATTTCTTTACGACAGAAGGATTGTCAGGTTGAAGAGATCCCTTGTAGTTCCTGACTCCTGAGATGATATTATATCGACTGATCCTGATTTTGAAGTCCTGGGGTCTTATTCCTCCCATGTTTCCCACTAGGAGGCCCTTGCCCCTCAGGCGGTGAAAGGGAAAAACGTGTCTTCTTCTTTGAAGGCAATGAGCAACACGATGAGTAAACTCTTTTTTCTTGTTTGTGGTTCTATTGTTTTGTGTGATTCTAACTCATTTCTTTTGTTGTAGATTGAAGCTCAGGCCAATATATAGCGCTCACGTGGAACGACCACTATGCAAGCTTAAAGGATAGCTATCTGTCACTTTAAGAGAGACTCTAGAAAGTGAGGATTCTTTTGCTGATCTGAAAGAAAAGCGGGATCGAGACATTTCTCGCTTTCGACAGATTGTGTTAGAGCTGAAACGCGACATGAGGAGTCTCGAGCAGCGTTGTGGACAGAAAAATTCTTGGTAGAGCAGACCGCTCAGTTTCTGAAGAACGCTCAGGAAGATACTTCTCGCTTGGAGGCCGAGCTGGAGGCTTCAAAGGTTGAGGTGGTGCGGTTCTCTTCAAAGGATCGGGCTGTAAAGCTCAAGGCCGTAGGGATTGTAGTGCAGGGATTCTCTGGACTATATGCATGATCACTGCCTACTTGGCGAGGAGATCCGGGATGAGATCTAGTCCAGGGAGGTAGAGCCTCAAATTGAAGATGTTCGAGAGGTTGCTCTTTGACACTCCTCGAAGGCACTTTGGATGGTAGCCAAGAGACTTGAGTGTGACATCTCTGGACTTGGCTTTAACGATCTCTCAGAGGATGATGATTCGAGCTCTGAGTCTGATGTTGATGTTATAGGCGAGTAGTAATCTTGCCTTTGTATCTTTATGTATGTTTGTTTTCTTAGTTGTGTCTGTACGATCTCGTCGCTTTATAATGGACTTTGTATCCGTTTTTGAGCTTTTGTATTTGTACTTTGTAGTAGCTTTGATATGTATGACGTTTTAAGCGCCCTTTTGTACTGCTTTTGCAAATTTTTCCCAGTGCTGAGTCTTATTATGATATTGATTGAGCTTTTGCGATATTGACACATAGCTTTGAGCGTGTTCATGATCCTCTTTCTTAGATGTTTGAAGCTGAAGGATGAAACCCACTAGCCATGCAGTAAGAAGTTAAAGCGTCGGATTGGGGGATGTCGTTGATTGGTTGACTGTTGAAGGACAAGACCCAGTGATGTCTCAATTTACTATCAAGGAGAAGGGAGGCCTTTCTGGCTTAAAAGAGATTAAGATATCTGAACCGGGTGTGTTGCTAATTGTGATGGTAAAGCACAAACCTTCGAATTGAGACAACTGCGAGGGGGCCAGAACCTAACGGTGTCGTGACCTACCACAAGGTAGAAGGGCTTAACTTCGATCAGGGATAGTGAGAGGCCACTGGAGATGGCGAGGGGTAAGCCCTCATAGCCGTTTGGCGCATGTGAGGGGGGCTTACCTTGGCATCACGGTGACTTACCGCAGGGTAGAAGTGCGTACCTTTGATCCAGGGCAGTGAGAGGCCACGGGGGAATGACCCCAATGACGTATCCTTACCACAGGTTAAAAGGGCTTACCTTCAATCCAGGACAAATAAGGACTACCGTGATGCTGGCTGTTGATGGTTGGATGGATGAACTTCGAGCGTTCCGATGGCAATAAAATCAAGAGCAAACAAAAAACATTACATTAAATGAAATGTAGTATTCATGAATAAACGAAAGTTTGCGGTTTCATAGTAATATTATTGTTTTGAAATAAGTGTTACTGATAGAACCGTCGCAGGTTTTGGTCATTCCAAGTTTGAGAAAGAGTCTTTCCTTTGGTTGTCCTAAGCTTGTATGTTCCAAATTTAATAACTTCGGAGATAACGAATGGTCCTTCCCATAATAGCAATAATTTTTCTTTTTGTGGGCCCTTGCCATCTGCTTCTAGATTGTATAGGACGAGATCTCTAATGCAGATGGGCCTTGGTTTTACCCTCTTATTGTAGTAACAAGATACACAGCTTTGGTAGGTTGCGGTGCATTTTGCCGCCTCTTCTCGTATTTTTGAGACAAAGCCGAGGTTTTCTTGGAGTAGCCCCTCATTTTGTTCTAGATTGAAGGTCTGAATGCAGGTGCTTGGAATGATGATGTTGACAGGGAGGACGACCTCCGTTCCGTAGCACAGATTGAATGGGATTTCTTTGGTCAAGGTCTTTTGAGTGGTGCGATAAGTTAATAATACATTTGGCAGTGCGTCCACCCATTGTCCCTTTTCCTCTTGGAGGTGCATCTTTATCCCCTTTAAGATAGTGCAGTTTGTTACTTCTATTTGCCCGTTGGCTTGATGATGCACTATAGCAGTGTGATAAAGGTTAATTTTCAGGTCATCACACACTCGGTTATCGATGATTGCCATAATACCACACTGGCGGACGATATTTTTCAAAACAAATTGTTTGGCGTTTTCCTCAATTATTTTGGAAAGGGGTTCTGTCTCTATCCACTTGGTGAAGTAATCTATAAAAATAATTAGAAACTTTCTTTGGCTGGTTGCTACTGGGAGAGTTCCTAGGTGATCTATTCCCCATTATGCAAATGACTAAGTACTTTGAAGTCTAGTGTGGGTAACTGGCGGCAGACGAGTCACGCTTGCACGAAGTTGATAGCTCTTGCACTCTGGATGAAATCCATTGCATCTTTTCTCTTAGTCGGCAAATAAAACCCTTGACAAAGAATTTTCTGTACAAAGGCTCTTCCGCCCAGATGTTCACCACATATTCCTTCATGAACTTCACGTAATGCATGCTCTGCCTCAAACGTTGGTTGGCACTTTAGAAAGGGTCTGAAGAAGGCTTGCATGTAAAGCTCCCTTCTATGATTGCGAACATTATAGCTTGGATCCCGAGTCTTCAGGCTTTTAGATGGTCTTTAGGAAGTTATCTGCACTCGAGATAGGCTCGTAGTGGAGTCATCCAGGATAAATCTTCATGATCGAGGGTAGCGATCTCCCATGGTCCTTGAATGATCCGAACCTTAACATCCTCAATTCTTCTTATTTGTGTCTGGTATCTAGTTGTGGAAGTGGCAAGATTTGAGAGGGCATCAGCTTTAGAATTCTGCTCCCAAGGAATGTGGAATATTTGGTATGTGGGAATCTTCTACGACAAAGATTTCACTACCGCCAAGTATTGAACTAACTGATCATTCCTGGCCTTGTAATCACCTTCCACATGTGAAACTACCAACTGGGAGTCTGTATGAATTAATAAGTTTTATACCTTACAATTGTTGGCGAGATGAAGCCCAACAATTAGTGTTTTGTATTCTACAATGTAGTTAGTAGCAATGAACTTTAACCAAATGTCGTACTCGAGAATTACTTTCTAGGGGCTAACTAGGACCAGCCTTGCTCCTACCCCTTCTGCTTCTAACGCGCCATACACAAAGAGAGTCCACAGGGTTGCGAAGGATTCTTCCTCAAAGGAATATTTCAGAGGAATGGTACATTCCACAATAAAATATGCGAGTACCTGAGACTTGATGTCTGACCTGGGAAGGAACTGGATGTCAAATTCCCCAAGCTCAACAACCCACTTGACGAGCCTCCCAAAAACCTCCGGCTTCTAAAGGGTGGTTCTAAGTGACAGCCGTATCAATACTTTTATAGTGTAAGACTAGAAGTAGGGCGGGGGTTGCCTGACTGAGAACACTAGTGCCATGTCTTCTTTGTCTGCTGCTGGAAATCTGGTTTCTATATTGGTAAGGACCTTGCTAATATAGTAGACTAGACGTTGAATGACCCCCTCATCTTTTACTAATATCGAGTTGAGAGCTGTCAGGGATACTGCTAGGTATAAGAATAAGTCTTCCTCAGGGATTGACTTTGATAAAAGTGGGGCGACGCCAGATATTTCTTGAGGCCATCAAAAGTATTTGGCACTCATTCGTCCATTGAAAACCAATAATTCGCACCTCTGGAGAATTTTAAAGAAAGAGAGATACTTATCCTCTGTCCGGGCCAGAAAGAGAGAAAGTGTAATCTTGTCATTCAGTTGTTGTACCTTTTTTTGAACATGGTGGTGCAATTTCTTCGAGGGCTTTGATTTTCTCTGGATTTATCTCTATTTCCTGACGAGTCACCATGAATCCTAGAAAATTTCCTGTTGTAACTCGAAAGCGCACTTGCTGGGGTTGTTGTATTTTGTAGTGGTGAAGGATCCAAAAACATTTTTCCAAATCTTGAAGATGGTTTTTGCGGTTAATACGTTTTACCAACATGTCGTGTCGTACACGTATACCTCCATCGACTTTCTGATGAGATCTTTAAACACTTTATTCATAAGTCGTGTAACACCCCAAACCTGACAGTAGAATTTCAAGTCGCTATCGTCGGGCGATAGTGGATATCACCGACGGCGATAGCAATAGACTTGACGCTCTCAACGCCATGAAGCGTTGAATGAACTCATCGCACTCGATGCGAAGAAGCGTTGAGTGAAATATCACGTGGCGATAGTGGGTTTCGCACGGCAATAGCCCAACTCTCAACACTCTCGATGCCTTAAAGCGTTGAGTGAGCTCAACGCACTCGATGCCATGAAGCATTGAGTGAGATGTCGCGTGGAGACAGTGGATATTGCCAGGCGATAGTGCCACGTCTGCTAGCCACGTGTTAGATGACCGGGCGGCGAGTGAAGAGCGGTCGTTGACTAGGGTCAAGGCGGTTATGGTCGCTATCGCCAGACGATAGCCGATATCGCGCGGCGATAGCGTTTTGTTTAACTTTTCAGCTAAAATCGTGGCCTTTGCTTCCTTGTTATGAGATGATCATGTGGTTGAGATTAATCCCGAGACCACATATCTAGAGAAGAGGTGGGAAAAAGTCTCATTTTACTTTTCCCTCTCTCTCTTTCTTCATCTTCTATTGCTCTCTTGAAAGAAGGAGCTAAGGAAGATGACTGAGGCTGAGCTTAGTAACACTTGGTAAAGAAGATCCTGTGATCAGAAGAAAGAACCGAGACTAGATTCGTAGAGAGGAAAGCAAGGTGCTCCTTTCCAACAGGATAGAAAAACATTCATGGCTCCGAAGCGAACTACCAAGGTAACGATCTTCCTTCTTGAACAAGTGAAGTCCTTCTTTTGGCATATGCATGGAATCCCCCACCTAAAGGTGGAAAAGCGAAAGGAATTCCTTTGGGTCGATTCGTGAAATCCCTAGTGAGTCTTGCATATAGATTCAGAAATGTATAGTACAGAATAAATATGCTGTGTGAATCTCATCTGGGCAGGTTGGTCTGGATTGGTGATATTTATTTTGCATGTCGGAGAAGACTCTGAGTATAAATGAGTAGTTTACGGGGTCTGCGGGGTTGTATATGTGAAATGAAGATAGCAGGAAATACTGGAGTTGCACTCCAGGAAAATACCCACGAAATACAACAGTTTGAATGACTGTTGGATATCGCCGGGTGATAGTGAGTGTCGCCAATGACGATAACTCTCAGTGAGCTATTTGTGATGTGTGCTGTGAAAGTCCATTGTTTCTGGCACTGCAGGGTTTTGGGTTGAGTTTGGGAGCAGAAAGAGAACTTCTATTGGTCCTGCCAAGCGATCATGATGAGCGCTGACCATAACTCCATTTTTATTGTAAAGTGTGTCTCTGGGAGACTGTGAGGCTAATTTGTGAGTTGCGAGCTCCTAAAGGCCAGTGAGCCGAACAGACAAGGGGAAGCTGACCCGTGTCAGTCTAGACATTGAATTAACGATTTGAGCAACGAGCTATGACTGAACTGTATCCGTGTTATGGTTGTCTAACTCAAATGCCTAGGTTATTGGTGTTCGTTAGGATTGCATAATGAGAGTCTGAGGTTGTACGCCGTCAAGACTAAAGTCTCAGGTCGGGGGCCTTAGAGACTATAAATGCTCAAAAATTAATTGTTATGTCTGGGACCTCTGAACGGTGGTGGGACCCTGGCAACATGTACACTGAAAATGTGCCCTGAGTGCACGAAACGTTTGACCATTGAGGCATTCGTTTGTGATATATTAAACTGTGCGTGAGTGCACGTTCCTATGATATATATGCTTGTGTTAATGCTATTTTTGTAGGGAAGGAATACCTATGCCCCAGGAAAGGGGCAGAGTCGTTATAAATTGGTCAGCTGAATGCTGACCGTTGCCTTATTTTCCACCCTTGTGGTGGATTGTCCTTTTACAGGTGCTGGAGAGCCGAGCGGGAAATAGTGGGCTGAAGCCCTTGCTGCTATGCTGGACGTCGAAGGCCGAACGAAGAAAGTTTTACTCTTTTCTTGTGTGGCCGGTCTGCTTATCGATGTTTGTAAATCACACTTGTGAAGTTTAACTTTAAGGTCTTAAGGCCATAACTTTTGTGTATTTGTAGTTTACATTCCTATGATATATATAAATAGTATGGTTTATATATAGTGGACATTCAAATGGTATGAGTTTATGCAATCCCAAAGCTTTCACTAGAATGCTCTGAGTTAGGATGCGAGCAGTCTTTTGATATTAACATGTAATCCCGCTGCCTATCCGTGGAATATAATGTTGGGCCCTAGCCGGGCACTTTATTATATTTCATGCGACGAATAGAGGTGTTACATTTGATATCAGCTTGTCTTGGTCTTCCTCCTGCGAATTCGTGGACGAATTCTTTTTAGGGGTGGCGAACACGTGTAAGTGCGGACCGTTATAACATAAATGAACTCCATAATGCCCACTTAGGAATGAAAATACACCTGTTTGAGGAACCTGCACATTCCTACTAGTCGTTGTTGCTTTTGTGAAGTCACTAAAATGTGTCTTTTACATATATAGGTGACTCGAAGTGGTGCGGGGCAGTCTGAACCCCAACGTTATGTTGAGAGTGTGACACCAGTTGATGTGCCCACACCTCCTCCTTATGTGGAGACGGTGCGCTTAGTTGTTGAGGTATTGTTTGATATGCTACACGCACAACCTACTGGGCAGGCGTAGCCTGCGATGGTGCCAGTACAGGTTGGTGTGAGGCTAGAACCTGTTGAGGCTGTGGTAGATATAGGAGCAAAGGAACAACAACTGAAGTAGTTCATGAGTTTCAGGACTCCTACATTCGCGGGGGTAGGATCCCCAACACAGGCAGAGGACTGGCTTGCGCGAGTCAAAAGAATTCTGACGGCAATAAGAATTGAGGAGGGATAGAAAGTCACGTTGTCCACTTTCCTGTTGGAAGAAGAGGCTCGACTTTGGTGGGACGAAATGGAGCGGCACCACTTAGCAGGCAGACAACTATCAGAGGTCTCGATAGAGGAGTTTTTGAGACTATTCTTGGCGAAGCATCTGTCATCGTCGCAATGCATAGCCATAAAAAATGTGTTTCAACGTCTGACGCAGGGCGAAAGTAGTGTTGACACCTATTTGCATGAGTTTACCAGATTGGGACGCTATGCGGGGTCTACCTTTCCTGAAGAAGAGCGTAAGACCAGTCAATTCTATGAGGGACTGCGGGATGAGCTGAGATTCCTGCTCTCGAGTTCGGTGAATCAAGGGTTTCAAGCAATGGTGGATACGACCCATGCGTTGGAGAAAGATATGAAAAGGGTGCAGGGCAAGAGGGACTTGGCGGTGACAAAGTCCGAGTTTAAATTGTCGCATCCTGGGAAATCTGGTTACCGCAAGAGATGGAGTAAGAAGTCTAAGTCTTTTGGACAGGCTCCCTCTACTGTTGCTTCTGGAGCAACTTCTTGGCAAGGATCATGTACATGTTATACTTGTGGCAAGCCAGGACACTTTGCCCATGACTATCAGAGTGGTCCTCCAAAGGGTGATAAGAAGGCAAGAGCAACATATGCTGAAAAGTGAAAGGTGGTGGAGTCCACTGCATCCCAGTATGCTCTAGCTCAACCGAGGGTGTACAACCTTGGACAACAAGAGGCCATAAAGCAGAGTGATGTCGTTACAGGTACGAGTTAAGATATTGTTGTACTGCTTTTTATACTTCATACCGTGTGTGTTGCTTGTGTATGATTTGTTTATATTAGGCTTTGTCCTTATTCGGGACTGTCCGGCGAGAGCACTGTTCGATACGGGTGCTTCACGTACATTTCTAGCTGAGGACTTCGTGTCTCGGATTGGAGTGCCTACTTGTGTGCCGATAGAGAGACAAAAGATATTATTGCATAATGGATGTGTGATGTGGGCAAATAAGTCTTGCTATGTTGAGGTGCGAATAAGAAGTCGGGATTTCGGATTAGAAGCATCTGTGTTGTCGATATCAGAGTTTTATGTAATTTTTGGTATAGACTGGCTCTCGGAGTAGCGTGCCTTTATTGATTGCAACTCAAAGGAGATCACACTGGGACAGAATACCGAGCTAGAGACTAAATTCACTGGTATGCGAGGATCAAGCAAGATGTTGATGTCTGCTCTCCAAGTCATCAAAGGTGTTCGGAAGGGCGCGAAGTTATTCTTCATGCTTATAGAGGTTGTTGAGCCAAAAGCCAGTGTGAGTGATATTCCAGTGGTATTTAGAGCAGTCACAGTTCCGATTCTACTAAAATCATGAATTGAACCACTAAGGTAACGATTCTTCAAATTAGAACCAAAACCTTATTTGGTTTGACCGGTTTCAGCTTAATTTTTGGAACCGTCTTGTCAACGGTTCTGGTTACGGTTCAACAAGAACCAAAATCAAACCGGCCACTAACGGTTCGGCCCGGTTCCATGCGGTTCGGCCCGGTTCCATGCGGTTCGGCCCGGTTCCAATAGATTCCAACTAAAACAAAAATCAAATCTGGTGGAATGAAATAAAAGCAGGCTACAAATAGTAAAACTCAAAACAATACTGAAATAGAAATAATTATGTTGTGCAATTCTCGACGGTCTTTTCCACGATCGGTGGGATAGTATCCATCGCCTTCCTACGCGTGTAGACTTGCCACAACGTCTAGTTGGCTTGCGCACGTCTCATCGACATGCACAACCATAATAATCGGCTACAATTAGTTGTTTTTCATGATTACTAATAAATAGTAGTTGTATATCTTCTATATTTTCTAAATAAAATATTTCAAAAAAAAAGTAAGTAAAATTGAAATACATTATATAACTGTATAAAAATAAAAAATGCACTGCAAGAATTGACTCTAAACTGCACCAATGTCAAACCATATCACACGGTTTTATGCGGTGAAGTTTTATTCGGTCCAAAATCGATCCCCTTTATTGTGATTGCAGTTTGTGTTCAAACTGCACCAGTTTCACTCGTGATAGTAAGCATAGGCAGACCCAAGGCCAGACACCCGGGCACATGCCCGAGTGTGTTTTTTTGTGAAAAATGTGCGGCACTCGACACCCTAGCATTTTCCCCCTCTCGTTTTCCGGCTCCCGTCATGCAGAAGTGCAGAATGGCAGAGCCGTGGGGAAGAGGTGAGGTCTGAGCAAAGCAATCTTCTTCTTCTTCTGTTCTTAGTTTCTTACTTTAATTATTCCATTCTTCGTTCCTTGCTTCAGCCAGCAAGCACCACACTAAGGTATTTCAAATGCAAGTGTTCCGATTAATTCAGTATTTTTCACTTTTTAATAGTGATTTCACCAATAATCCATATTTCCACACATTCTTCCAGATTTGAGATTTTCAATAACGATTATGTGAAGTTTCTTCTTACGCAACCAATATTTGTGAGAATTTTTCACATTTTTCACAAGTTGAAGCCAAACATCAATAAGATTTGATTACTTTTGTTAAGTGATTCTGCAATTTGAGAATATTGCTGATTAATTTTGTTAATAAGGGAATTGAATATTGTTGATTCATTCTGCTTAAAGTTTTATTGTATTTCTTAATATTTTTTTCTTGCATTGCACATGCTCGATGAATTGGCTCAATGAGATAAATTCTTGCGATTCGTTTGCTTGATTGTGTTTTATGCCAAACAATGACATGATTGCCGGTGAAAATAGATAGTTCGAAGTTAATAGCTCTGTGATAGATGGTTAGGAAATAGGTAGCTAAACAATGACATTAAACAAATTCCGTTTTGGAGTCATCTCTTACTCTCTATTAATACATAGTTTGATTGTTTTGAGGGCATTTCTTGTGCCCGAGTTAGAAAAAAATCCTAGTTCCGCCACTGATATTAAGTATAAATATTGTAGATAAATAATAAAATAGTAACAATATAATAATAATAATAATAAACGGGTTGCGGTTCGATTTTACTTCGGTCCGGTTCTTCTTCGGTCCGGTTCGGATCAAGTCTAAAAATCTTGAAACTGCTTGAGACTTGTATGTTGCAGTTCCGGTTGCGGTTCCGGTCCGGATAATAAAATGTAAGAACCACACCCGGACCAATGTTGTTCACGGTTCCAAAATTCAAACCGGAACCCGAATAATTTGCGAAATGTTCGGTCTGGTTCTTTGCGGTTCTAGTTTGGTTCCGGTTCGGTTTGCGATTTTCGGTTTCAAGTGAAAACTCTAGTGGTATTAGAGTACGCAGATGTGTTCCCAAAGGATCTTCCGGGGCTACCTCCCCAAAGAGAAATTGACTTTTCTATCGAGTTGTTGCCAGGTGAAAAACCCGTGGTCCGCTCACCGTTCCGTGTAGCGCCAAAAGAAATGGTAGAATTGAAAGCCCAGCTATCAGAGCTATTAGATTAAGGATATATACGCCCAACTATGTCACCTTGGAGCGCACCTGTCCTCTTTGTGAAAAAGAAGGACGGTAGAGAACTGAACAAGCTGACGGAGAAAAATAAATATCTGATATCACAGATTGATGACTTGTTCGATCAGCCGGTTGGATCAATAATATAATCAAAGTTAGACTTGAAGTCTGGTTACTACAAGTTGAGGATTCGGGAATGTGACATTCCCAAGACAGCGTTTGGAATACGTTATGGTTATTATGAGTTTACGATAATATCGTTTGGGCTAACTAATGCGTCATCGATATTCATGGACTTAATGCATCGAACGTTTAGGGAGTACTTGGACCTCTTTATGATCGTCTTTATTGACGACAGATTAGTGTACTCTCAGTCTGAAGGAGATCATGTGAACCATTTGCGGATGGTGTTGCACACCCTGAGAAAAAACAAACTCTATGCCAAGTTCTCAAAATGCGAGTTTTGACTGTCGTCAGTGGCTTTTCTAGGCCATGTGGTTAATGAAGAAGGTATAACGGTCGATCCGGTGAAGATAGTTGCGATATAAGAGTGGTCTGCTCTGTCTTCTGTAGCTGAAGTCCAGAGTTTCCTTGGACTTGGAGGCTATTATAGGCGCTTCGTAGAGAACTTTTCACGGATAGCCTTACCTCTCACCACACTGACAAGAAAAGATCATAAGTTTGTTTGGATGTCAGAGTGCGCTCGAGCTTTCGAAGAGCTGAAGAGTCGCTTGACCACGACGCCAATCTTGACGTCGCAATGTGGTTCAAACAGCTATGAAGTTTACAGTGATGCATCAGGAAACGACTTAGGTTGCGTACTTCTTCAGTTTGAAAAGGTGATATCTTATGGCTCACGCCAGTTGAAAGTACATGAGCGGAACTATCCAGTCCATGACCCGAGTTAGCGGCTGTGATTTTTGCACTTAAACTGTGGCGTCATTACTTATATGGCGTGAAAGTTGACATCTTCACGGACCATACGAGCCTTAAGTATCTCTTGGATCAGAAAGATCTAAATATGCGACATCGGAGGTGGATGGAGTTCCTTGGGGACTACACCTTCGATATTCACTATACTCCCGAGAAAGGGAATGTGGTCGCAGATGCCTTGAGTCATAGGAATCTGGCAAGGGATAATTGGTTGCAGATGCACGATGAACGTCTGATCCAGGAATTAGAAAACATAAACATTTCTTGTATTGACAAGAATGCCACTGCACATGCGTGCCTGAACTAGACAGAGGTCCAATATGACCTCGTGGATAGGGTTTTACGAGCAACGGAACTCGATGAGAGTCTACAACGCTATGCAGTGGATGGGTCAAATGCCCAATTCTCCTTGGATGACGGTCTTTTGTGGAAAGATGGTCGTTTGTGCATCTCAGATGTGCGTAAACTTCGTGAGGAGTTGATGTATGAAGCACATTTTACAAAGTACTCAATTCACCCAGGGAGCACAAAAATGTACAAGGACTTGAAGAAAGGTGTTCTGGTGGGCAGGTTTGAAGAAATACATAGCCCATTATGTGGCAAAATGTCAGACTTGTGGCTTAGTAAAGGCGGAATGTCAAAAGCCTGGAGGTTTCCTAAAGTCATTACCAATTCTGGTATGAAAGTTTGATGACATTTCTATGGATTTTGTGCATGGACTGTCGAGATCTCAGAACGGAAATGATGTTGTGTGGGTGATCGTTGACCGGTTAATAAAGTGTCACACTTCATACCTAACAGGAAGAACAATTCAGTGGAAAGATTGGCCAAGATGTACGTGGATAACATCGTACGATTGCACGACGTACCCTGAAACATCGTCAATGACCGAGATGGACGTTTTACTTCAGGTGATTGGAGGCTAATCCACAAACTGTTGAGTACCAAGTTACAATTCAGTACGGCCTTCCATCCGCAATCGGATGGTCAGACCAAGAGGACCAACCAAACAATGGAGGATATGCTCCGTATGTGCGTCCTAGATTTTGGGAAGAGGTGAGAAAATCACCTCTATATGATTGAGTTCGCCTACAATAATAGCTATCAAGCTAACATACAGATGTCACCCTTTGAAGCTTTGTACGGTAGGAAGTGTCGTACACTGTTATCTTGGGCGGAGATAGGCGAGTCAAAGTTATATAAGCGTAAGGAGGTCGAAGATGCAAATTCGACCATACATACTATACGAGAACGACTGTTGGTAGCCCAAGATAAGCAAGCAAAGTACTACAACGCCAAGCACCAAAACGTGGAGTTTGTGGTTGGTGAGTGAGTGTACTAAAAGATCAAGCCATTCAAAGGCGTGTCCAGGATTTAGCGCTTGAAAAAGTTAAGTCCGAGGTATCTTGGTCTGTTTGAAGTAGTTGAGAGAATCGGAGAGGCTGCCTATCGGTTAGCTCTTTCAGCAGAGTTAAGTGGCTTGTATGATGTGTTTCACATATTAGTGCTGTGAAAAGCTGTGAAAGAGCCAGTTCAAGTGGTTGCGGATGATCAAGTACCAGTCGATGGTCGGCTAACGACGAAAGTTTGGCCTATTCGAATCGAGGATACGGAGGTCAAGCAACTGTGAAACAAGACAATCTTGCTGGTAAAAGTCCGATGGGACAACTGTGGTCGTGAAGAGCTGACATGAGAGTGTGAGCAAACCATGCACGAGGAATACCCCGAGTTGTTTGTACAATAATGTTATAACATTGTTTTTGTGAAAGTAAAATATGTTGTAACATATAAGTTGCTGTTTTGCCCTTATAACTAAATAAAATTTTGGGACGAAATTTTTGTAATGAGGGGAGGGTTGTAACACCCCAAACATGACAGCAGAATTTCTTGTCCCTATCGCCGAGCGACAGTGGATATCGCTGACGGCGATAGCAATAAACTCGACACTCAACTCTTTGAAGCGTTGAATGAGCTCATCACACTCGACGCGAAGAAGTGTTGAGTGAAATATCGCGTGGCGATAGTGGGTATCACGCAGCGATAACCCAACTCTCAAGGCTCTCAATGTCTTAAAGCATTGAGTGAGCTCAACACACTCGACGCCATGAAGCGTTGAGTGAGATGTCGCGTGGCGACAGTGGATATCGCAAGTCGATAGTGCTACGTCTGCTAGCCACGTATCAGATGGTCGGGCGGCGGTCGAAGAGCGGTCGTTGACTAGGGTCAAGGTGGTTATGGTCGTTATCGCTAGGGGATAGCCGATATCGCGCGGCGATAGCGTTTTGTTTAACTTTTCAACTGAAATCATGGTCTTTGTTTCCTTATTATGAGATGATCATGGGGCTGGGATTAATCCCGAGACCACATATACAGAGGAGAGGTGGATAGAAGTCTCATTTTACTTTTCCCTCTCTCTCTTCATCTTCTATTGCTCTCTTAAAAGAAGGAGCTAAGGAAGAAGGCTGAGGCTGAGCTTAGTAACGCTTGGTAAAGAAGATCCTGTGATCGGAAGCAAGAACCGAGGCTAGATTCGTATAGAGGAAAGCAAAGTGCTCCTTTCCAACTGGACAGAAAAGCGTTCATGGCTCCGAAGCGAACTACAAGGGTAACGGTCTTCCTTCTTTGATAAGTGAAGTCCTTCTTTTGGCATATGCATGGAATCCCCCACCAAAAGGTGGAAAAGCGAAGAGAATTCCTTTACGTCGATTCATGAAATCCCCAGTGAGTCTTGTATATAGATCCGAAAATGTGTAGTACAGAATAGACATGTCGTGTGAAGCTCATTTGGACAGATTGGTCTGGATTGATGATGTTTATTTTGCGCGCTGGAGAAAACTCAGAGTATAAACAAGTAGTTTACGGGATCTGCGGGGTTGTATGTGTGAACTGAAGGTAGCAGGAAGTACTGGAGTTGCACTCCAAGAAAATACCCACGAAATACCACAATTTGAATGACTGTTGGATATTGTCGGGCGACAGTGAGTATCGCCAACGGCGATAGCTCTTGGTGAGCTATTTGTGTTGTGTGCTGTGAAAGTCCAGTGTTTCTGGCACTGCAGGATGTGTTTTGGGTTGAGTTTGGGCGCAGAAAGAGAACTTTTGTTGGTCCCGCCAAGCAATCGTGACGAGTGATGGCGATAACTCCCTTTTTATTGTAAAGCTTGTCTCTGGGAGACTGTGAGGCTAATCTGTGAGCTGCGAGCTCCTAAAGGCCAGTGAGCCGAACAGACAAGGGGAAGCCGACCCGCGTCAGTCTAGACATTGAATTGATGATTTGAGCAACGGGCTATGGCTGAACTGTATTCGCGTTATGGTTGTCTAACTCGAGTGTCTGGGTTATTGACGTTCGTTATGATTGCATAATGAGAGTCATCTGAGGATGTACGCCGTCAAGACTAAAGTCTCAGGTCGGGGTCCTTAGAGACTATAAATGCTCAAAAATTAGCAGTTATGTCTGGGACCTCTGAACGGTGGTGGGACCCTGACAACAGGTACATGGAAAATGTGTCTAGAGTGCACAAAACATTTGGTCGTTGAGGCATTCATTTGTGATATATTGAACTGTGCGTGAGTGCACGTTCTTATGATATATCTGTTTGTGTTAATGTTATGCATGCAGAGAAGGAATACCTATGCCCCAAAAAGGGGTAGGGTCGTTACAAATTGGTCAGCTGAATGCTGACCGTTGCCTTATTTGTCACCCTTGTTGTGGATTGTCCTTGTGTAGGTGCTGGAGAGCCAGGCGAGAAATAGTGGGATGAATCCCTTGCTGCTATGCTCGCCGTCGAAGGCCGAGCGAAGAAAGTTTTACTATTTTCATGTGTGACCGGCACCGATGTTTGTAAACCACACTTTTGAAGTTTAACTATAAGGCCTTAAGACCATAACTTTTGTGTATTTGTAGTTGACATTTCTATGATATATATAAATGGTATGGTTTAGATATAATGGACATTCAATTGGTATGAGTTCATGCAACCCTAAAGCTTCTTCTAGAATGCTCTGAGTTAGGATGCGAGTAGTCTTTTGATATTAGCATGAAATCCCGCTGTCTGTCTGTGGAATATGGTATGGGGCCCCGACCGGTCCCTCTATTATATTTCATGTGACGGATGAAGGTATTACAAGTCGTTGGTAAGTTGCTCCTACATTCTTGAGGCTAAAGGGTATTACCTTATAACAATAGACTCCTTTTTCTGTTCGGAAGGCAGTGTGCTCTTCATCGGCTCGTGACCTGCTATTGTGTCCGCCGAGCGAGGAGGAGGAGCCATGGTAGGCGAAGAGGCCGGTCGCGGGCTAGCAAGGCGAGTGGCCGGTCGCGCCTTGCAGCCGTGGTGCTGGCGGCCAGTAGTGGGTGCAGCTGGCCAAATGCGCCCGACCTGGGAGGCCGGTGCGGCCGACCGCATCCCTCACCACCAGCTGCCCTACGCGATCGCCGGCCCGCGACCATGGGGAGCGACCGCGAGGAGTGGCTGCATTGGTGGACAGGCGCGCAATCGTTCCTTGCGACCACGAGGGCAGCCACATCCGTCAGCTGGTTATTTTAAATTATGTTTACACAAATGTGCCTGACAAGAAGACACAAATGCTTGTGGCACGACGAAGACGACAACTTTCAGCGGACGACGATACTTTGTATCATTCATTGATGATTATTCTAGATATTTTTGGGTGTACACCATGAAGCATAAGAGCGAAGTTTTTAGAATATTTGTGACTTAAAATAAGTAGATTGAGACTCAGACTAGCAAAAAGATTTGATGTATCCAATGGTTTGTATAAAGCCAGATATTGCACAAGAGGTTTGAGATTGATAACACTACAAAGACAATGACTCTACCATTATCAGTGCATCTTCAATTGTTTTCTGACTTGTGTCCTAAAGACGACCAAGAGAGGAAGAGAATAAAACTTGTTCTAGATGCCAGTGCAGCCGGCAGTTTATATCTCATGGTTTGTACAAGGCCAGATTTTGCACAATAAATTGGCGTAGTGAGCAGATTCATGCATAATCCCTGCCGGAGTCATTAACACGTAGTTAAGTGGATTTTGAGGCAAGGGTACAATTGATATTAGCTTAATGTATAATAAACATCAGTCCAGTGTTAGGTTGTGTATGAGCTACAATGATTTAGACTATGCAGGTGATATAGATAAGTGCAGGTCTACGATCAAATATTTATTCACATTGGTAGGAGGTCCAGTGAGTTGGAGGTCGACTCTGTAGTCAATAGTTGCTTTATCTATAACTAAGGCTAAATACATGATAGTGACAAAAGCTATGAAGAAGTTCATCTTGATGTTGGGCCTATTGGATGATCTGGGTGTGTAACAAAGACTTTAACTGTCTTTTGTGACAGTCAAAGTGCGATTTTCTTGGTGACAAATCTAGTGCATCATGCTCGTAACAAGCATATTAATATAAGATACAATTTTGTTTGGGACTTGATCGAGATAAGCGAGCTTCTGTTGAAGAAAATTGATACCAAGGAGAATTTAGCACGCATGCTTACGAAGGTGCTTCTAGTACAGAAGCTCACATATTACAAAAGTTTGGTGAACGTTCAAGCTCAGAGGTGAGTGCCTTGAGGGGAACTTTTGAAGAACTATGTGTGACTTGATCTCATTGGGGAGGGGGGGGGGGTAAGTAGGCAGCCACCTTGGTGCAGTCAATTCAATTTGATGTTTGTTTTGCCATCTCATATTTATTTTGTTTCAAATAAGAGTTGAAGTAGAGATTGCTATTTTGTGGGCATTTTAGTCTTTTTTGGGTTTGCTCTAATTTCTCCTATAAATATGAGGGGTTTAGGGTTCTTGTGGAGTATGATGTGTGATGTTGAAGCCGGGAAAATTCCCTACTCCAAAAATCGGACCATGGCTGCCTAAGATTACTGATTCTACGATCCGACTTCACAATTCAAATGACTAGTGTGAAAGAGAAGAAATATTTATAAGCACACCTGAAGTGCTCCAGCAGGGAGGTCTCACCACGTACCCGGAAGTTTGGGAGAAACTTTCTGTCCGCAATCAAAGAAGCTGGGCAAGGTATTAAACAGACATGGATTGGGAGAGTATCCACTTGGGGGGGGGGGGGGACCTCAACCTCTTCCAAAAGTGTCATTTCTAGTACCCCTGAGGGTCTATTTATAGAGAAATCCTTGGGGGGGGGGGGGGGTATAGGCGAGTATCCAGCCTCTGCTAGCGAGTATCTTGGGCTACTCGCCCATACTCGCGAGCTACTTGCCCATACTCGCCCCAGCTCGTCTCTGCTCGTCCGAGCTCGACTCCGCCCACCCAAGCTCGACTCCGCCCCTGCTCGCCCAATGGTCTGCAAAAACCGTCTGCTCGAGTACTCCTGATCTTGATGAATTACGGGTTATACATGTGGAGTTGTAACTTTTTACTGACCTATCTTTTTTTCTCATCCACCGGTGATAGGGAATAACCCCTCCTTGTGGATGTAGGTATTTCTCGTCAAACCATGTAAATCACATCGCATTTTTTTGTTTGTTATTGTGTGATTTTGATTTTTATGCATCGATCATACAATAGAGCCGTCGGAACCGGTTATTGCTAGCAATTTATTCTCTTGTTCATTGCATATTGC
The DNA here is from genome assembly GCA_039513925.1 of Platanthera zijinensis. Taxonomy (NCBI): domain Eukaryota; kingdom Viridiplantae; phylum Streptophyta; class Magnoliopsida; order Asparagales; family Orchidaceae; genus Platanthera; species Platanthera zijinensis. The sequence continues at coordinate 13,584,988 of CM077085.1, forward strand.
TTTAAATGCATATTTTGAGTGAATTTTATTCAGTGGACATTCATTAAATGAATGAGTTGCATTCTCAACTATTAATCATATTAAGATGAACTCTCTCTATAAAATGAACTGCTTAAAGATGAAATATATGATTCTTCAAATTAATTGTTAAAAACTTAGAAATGCTTACCGCTTATATAAGAGAATATGTGAAAAAAAAATATGAAGTATGAGTAGAACTGAAAATCAAACCGACCTTTTTGATTCTGTTCCGATTCTATATATATCTTAGGTTTGTGGTTCGGTTCCGATTCCCAAAAGCCATAACTGAATCAACATGAATTAGTTAGTGTTTTTAGGGGCAACCGATCATAACTGACCAAAGTTTAGTTATTGTTTTTAGGGGCAACTGATCATAACTGACCAAAGTTGTGTTAGGAAATACTTACAGGGCAAACAACAAAAACACAAGAATCACACAAAATAGAAAGACAAGAACACACAGATTTAACGTGAAAAACAAAATTCAGGAAAAAAATTAAACCACAAGCCTCCCACGCCACGAGATTTACTACGAAGAATATCCAGAATACAAGCGATACACCTCTATGAAGCTGCCTCTTCGTTCTCTCATTTTTCTCAAGCATATAAAACCCTAGGCCGAAAACAAGCCTAATATACCCAAGGTACGGAAAGAAGAAGTTACATAAATACCCCTGACAAAACAGTCATTGTATCAGGCTCCACAAACTAACAAGCTGCACCCCTAGCTGTAATCAGGAAAGAGAGACAACAGTATTTATAATTAAAATGTATAGTAAAATAAACTATAGATATTAATTAGATAGATATCTACATGTGTTTTCTTAGAATTTTAAATAAGACATATAGTTAATCAAATGTATAAATATTTGTAAATAACAAATAGATATTGTCAGGGGCGGACCCACATAGGGCCCAATGTGAGCGGCTGCCCACACTGATTTGAAAAAAATATTGTTTGTAAATAGTAGAAAACATGTTTTTTATTTATTTGATTTCAAATATATATATAATATTATGAACAATATATATGGTTATCTCTTTGGTAAGTTGGTAAAGTTTTTAGTATCTTATTATGTGATCATGAGTTCAATTCCTACAAGACATATTTACTTATCTTTTTATTTTTTGTTCATTACTCATTTATTTATCTTTTTATTTCATATTCATTCGACATTTATTTCATATTTACTTCCATGCATATATCATTTTATTTTTAAGTATGACACATTTATTTACCATTTTATTTCGGTATGACACATTTATTTATTATTTTTAAATTTTAAATATAATACAAATTTGTAATATCTTAAAATTTATTATTTTAATTACTTACAATTATATATGTCTTGCAAACTTTATTTATCATTTTATTTTTTATGTATAACATATTTATTTACTATTTTTTAAAAAAATTACGAGTGTTTAACAATTATCAACTATTGTTTGGAATTTAATATAATATGGACATATTTATTTATATTTATTATTTTATTTTATTTTTAAAAAATATACACCATCCACACTGAGAATATTCTTTGCTTCCGTCACTCATATTGCATAGAATAGATAATTAAGCGATCAATTATGATATATTTTAAAATAGATATATTGCATAGAATACTAATGGCGAAAAAGAAAATTGGAGAAAATCAATACTTTGACGTGGAATCCATAAATATAGTATATTAGTATACATGCATATGTATAGACGTTAAAACTAATTAATATAGAAATAAATCTATCATTACATTAATTTAGCATTACTTTTTGGTGCCTAAATTGGCATTTTCTATTTGTATGCTACTTAATAAAGGAATTTTTTAATTAATTGTATATATAAGAAGCCCTAAAAGCTTAATGCATGCAAATTATTGGAGCTGAATAAATTGAGCTAGATTCTCCTGGCTTTGTTTTTTTAGCCCCCTTTTCTCAAGCAAACAGTGACAACTTTTAGAACTTTGTAATCAAACATAAAATAAAAACAGCTTTTGGACGTCTTGCTGTTTTCTCATGGCAATAAAAATAGTACATAATAGTAGACCTATATATATATATATATATATTAATAGGGCTGATATCAAATTAGAGTTCGAGCGATTTTGGGTCGGATCAAAATCAAAATTAATTTTTGACTCGATATTTAATTCGATTTCGAGTCGAGACGGCTCGACTCATAACGGCTCAATTCCGAGTCGTCTAGAAATCGAATCGAGCCGGCTTGAAATTGAGCATTTTTTTTATTCCTAGTTGGCTCAAAATAAAATTGAGCAACCTATAAATTTAGCAAATGAAACACTTAAAGTATTCATTTGTTTATTTATTTATATTTAAATTTATTATTTTTAATTTTAAAGTAAGAATATATTAATAAATACATAACATTTCACTACAAGAAAAACTTTATTTAGCAACAAAAATTAGGAAGGCTAAATAATTCGTTGCAAATTAGCATCGAATTTAGCTAGGTATGTGATATTTGTTTTTACCAATAAAAATAGCAACGAAAAAATTTGTTGCAAAAATAGCAACGAATTATTTTGTTGCAAAATACTTGTTGCTAAATAGAAACGAAATATTTTGTTTCAAAATTTCTATACTAATTATTTAAGAATAAATATTTATGGAGGGAAAATATTCAATTCCTTACAAATATTTTCATCTCACTTTTAATAAACAAAAATATATTTATAAGTTCTTAAACAAATTAAAGAAGCCCTCGATATCCCCATTCTATTCTGATATCTGCTCCCCTGCCAAGATCGTCAATCTCCCGCATGATCTTCCCGCCAAGCTTGTCACTCGTAGTCTCACGCAATCTCCCCGCCTTGCACTTGCGATAAATAAATAAATATATACATATAAAATATATAAATAAATATTTATATAATATATACAAAAATATATAAATATATATAATTATACAAAAATAACGATATATATAAATAATAATATATAATAAACTATAAATAAAAATATGTATTTATATGTATATATAAATAAATAAATAAATATATATGTATAAATAAATAATCATATATATAAATAATATAAATTTATAATTATATATATATGTTTTATATTTACGATTATATATATAAATAAATAATGATCTCATGATGAGATTCAGTTAAATTGTCATTCATCCTTAGCTAATTTTCCAAGACATAGCTTTGCTTTAAAGCAATGTCATCCACCTTAGGGATGATAGTCTGCTGTTATTTTGCCAGATATACCACAGCATTACCTCTCTTATGGAAGCAATCTGTCATTTCCTTCTTGTGCATATTGACCTCAAACCTAATTGATTTTATATCTTGAGCTAAGTCAAATTGCAGGGACTTGTTGTTCTCATCAACATATTTTTCTATAGCCACTCTGTGTTCATCCAATTTCACCTGTAAATCTACCAAGAACTAGTTCATTAGGAGGGTTGGTTAAGCAAAGAAAATATTTGTGAGAGGTCTACGGTTCGAATCTCAACAAGTGCAAGTTAAAAAATAATTTTTTGTACTTGAATATTATTTTAATTTAGTCAAATCTCTACTAATATACGAAAACTACTCTTTGGTGAAACATTGCCTGATGTCCCTATATTGCCCTTATAGTTGTATTCATAATTACACAATTATACCAAACTTTATATTAGTATATTATAAAGACAATATCCTTTTAGGTAATTACACAACTTTACAATATTAAAATACAAAAAATAAAAACACTACATACCCTAAACCTATTGTCTCTAGCCTAGGAATGACAAAAGAAAAATTAACGTTTTAACGTTAAAATATAATTTGTTTTACAAAATAAAAATTATATTCTTGATTTATATTTTTTTACGGTCATTTTGAGTACTCATATGTATATGTTACGGGTCGGGCGGAGCCCGCCGTCGTCGGTCGGGTACTATCGTGCGAGGCCATTTGGACGGGTACTGTCCACGACAAATGTTGCCGCCCACGACAAATGTCGCCGCCCACGACAAATGTCGCCGCCTACGACAAATGTCGCATCCCAGGACAAATGTCGCCGCCCAGGACAAATGTCGCCGCCCAGGACAAATGTCGCCGCCCACGACAAATGTCGTCCCCCCCGACGAATGTCGCATCCCCGACGAATGTCGCATCCCGGCGAATGTCGCATCCCGCCGAATGTCGCACCCCGCCGATTGTCACACCCCCGCCGAATGCCCCCAGGGCCGAAAGCCCGTGCCTGTCACTTGTAATTATATAAAAGACAAATCATTAGCATCAAAAAAATTCCTTTCTAAAAAATCATTGCTAATTAGAAACGAATAAAATCATTGCTAAATTTAGCTAGGATCAAATTAGCCACAAAATTTTTTCGTTTCTAAATTCCTTGCTAATTAAAATTAGCAACGAATTTAGCTAATTAGCAACGAATTTTACTCCTTGCTAATCAAGGTTTTTCTTGTTGTGTTTTTAATTAATTTGGTCATTTGAATCATATTTCGAGCGATTCGGGGCTGACTCGAAATCAGATTCGAGTCAAATTGAATTGACTCAAATTGAGTCGAATCAAGTTTAATCGATTCTGATTCAGCTCAATATTCGAGCGACTTTCGAATAATATGCTCAACCCTATATATATGTACTTGAAATAACATGACTCAATAATGTCGTCTACATTTTTAGGGATGCCCCGGCACGGCTGCGGCGGTTGTGAACACGGTGGTTAAGAACTGATTATGTTCAAAATTAGTGTTTTTGAAGCAGCCATCATAACCATTGTTGATCGTGCCAAACACAATTTATGATGTTGGAGTTTTTGTCCAAACTCAAGGGAGCAAAAATGTCGCGCCGAACAAGCCCTTCATATAAATGGAAGAATATTTCTTTTGACAGAAATTTAGGCTATGTTTGTTCGGGCTTTTTAGCTCGATTTTCATTGGGGGGAAATCGTCATTGCTTAAAAAAATATGTTTGATAACCCTCAATTCTCACTGCAACAGCTCCAAAACATGACCGGTTCATTTTTGTTCATGCATGCAGCCAGCTGAATATTGATTTATTTCATTTTTGTTGGGCCCTGCATGCATGCAGCCAGGATGATAATTCTTGGACTATTTGATAAGTTTTGTAAGGATGGTAAAGAAATCATCATAGTTTTTTGGGGGAAATCTTGAAATTAAGGCTCCGGTCGTAACCGCTTGACCGATGAAAATAAGTCCCTCCAAACGGTGCCTAAGGATGGTGTGATTACAAATGATGAGTGAGAGAGAAAGCATGGAAATATTAATTAGGGCTACGAGATAAATTTAATTTGTGTGTGATTGATAACATTTGTTCGATTTCATAGAGAATTAACGAAAGTGTGATCGAGCTTCGGGAAAAGCTGTAGAGACTTTAGGTCCGTTTGGCACGGTGGGGGAGGGCGTGATTTGTGAACGCAGTGAGAATGATCCGTGATGAAATTACCTAAGGAACTTCAACCATTTAATGTTCAGTTTTTTTTTCAGTCGTAGCTATTGTCATGTCTAACACATATTTTATTTTGGTGACGCCGATGACTCTTTTAACCAAATGGAGCAAAAATGTCATGCCAAACAAATGAAACTTTGCCACCACCGCGATCGCCGCCGCCATGCCAAACGGAACCTTTATATGAGGTGACTCGGTGGTCCCGGCGGGGCGTGCAGAGGCGCACTTGGACGGTATTGCCTGTGGGGCACGCGGAGGCAAGCTTGGACGGTCTTGCGAGTGGAGCGCGCAGAGGCGCACTTGGCCAGTCTTGATGGTGGAGTGCATAGGCGCGCTTGGATGGTCTTGATGGCAGAGTGCGCGGAGGCGCGCTTGGTTGGTCATGAGAGCAGAGCGCACAGAGACGCACTTGAACGGTCTAGATGACGGGGCGCTTGGAGGCACACTTGGACGGTCTAGACGGCGGAGCGCACGGAGGCACACTTGTACGGTCTAGATGACGGAGCGCACAGAGGCGCGCTTGGAGAGGTCTCGTCTTGTCTTGTCTCAACGTGACTCGACGAAGTTCCCTGCGAGCAGTCTTTCGTAGAGATCCTGTTGGAAGAGAGAAAGTAGAGAGAGAAAGTAGAGAGAAGGAGAGGAGAGAGAAAATTCATTGGGGATTTCCCGGGCCGAGAAGAAGATGAAAATGAAGAGAAAGGAGGCTACTTATAGATTTTAGGAGGGGCACGCCGATAAGTTCCCCTCATAACCACCAGCCAGACGAATAGAATCGCTCTGTTTAGAGCACGCAGATCGTCCTATTTATGCAAAAGACGACACTACCCCCGACTGGAAAATAATCGAAAAAATAACCGCTCCTCCCTTGCGGGGAGGAGCGGCCGACGAGGACGATGACTGGGGACAAGGGCCCTGGCAGGGACCAAACGGCAAGAACGCTGCAACCTTTGTGCGGCGAGCAGGCCGCCCAACCGGGCGAAAAAATTTCCGCCCGATTTGGGGGCGGCCCTGCCCTCTGGCGGGAGGCCAACCTGGATCAAACAGTAATTTTTCCACCCGATCTGGGCAGGAAAGTGGGGCCACCCTAATTGGGCGGCCAAGGGGCCGCCGAATTTTGGGACGGCCCCGCTCTCCAGCAGGGAGTCGACCAAGGTCGGGCAGCCATATGCTGCCCGACCTGGGCAGGAGGAGAGGCCACCTGAATCGGGCGGCCATGTGGCCACCCGATTCGGGCGGCCCTGCTCTCTGGCAGGAGGCGTCCCTGCTTTTTGGTAAGGGCTGACTAAGGTCGGGCGGCATAATGCCACTCGACCTGGGCAGGGATGAGACCAACCTAATCGGACGGCCCTCCGGCCGTCTGATTTGGGGCGGTCGGAGGGCCGTCCAATTTGGGGCGGCCCTGCCCTCTAGCAGAGAGCCGGCAAGATCAGAGCTTGCTGCCCGATCTAGATAGCGAGGAGGCCAACCCTCCGCACGCCGACGGAGGGTTGGACGGCAAAGTGGCCGCCCAAATTGGGCGGCAAAGGAGAACTGCTCAAATTAGAGGTGGTTATGATGGCGGCGGCGACAGTTGCCGCGACGGTTGGAGCGTTGGCGGCAATGGTGGCAACGGTGATGATGATGACGGTAGTTGGAGCGACGGTTACACCTCAGTGGTTATGTCGTGGGCGGCCGCACCTCGGATAGTTCCACGCGGTTTGATGGGTTTGGTTGAACTGGTTTGTGGGAACACATCATTTGCCCCCCAAGTCCCCGTAGCTCTGAGCCGAAGCGAATGAAGGGCGATGAATTTTCCCTTAGTCGTGCACGTGATAATTTGCGGTGGGCACGGTGGAGTTGATCAGCGCGGTAAAGGCGTGAAAGGTGAACTATCGACCGAGTGAAATGCTCACTTGTGATGGTGTGTGATTATAGCTGAATGAGTCTGGGTGAGATGTGCACTATTGGTGCAATGTGCACGAAGTGCGTACTACGTGTGTGGCGCTCAACGTGTGCAGTGCAAGGAATAATATGCGTGAAGCGCACGATAGGCGCATTGTGCAAAAGGTTTATGCGTGCGTAGTTGCATGTGTAGTGCGGGGTGTGCGCCATGTATGTGCAGGGCACGGCGTGCATCGTGTGTGCAAGGTGCAATGTGCGTGATGTGCACGTGGGGTGCATTGTGCGATGTGTGAACATGGCATAATGTGCACTGAATGTGCAATGTGCGCAATGTGTGTGCGGGGCGCATTTTGCCACGTGCGCATAAGGTGCTATGCGCATCGGGCGCATTGTGCACCGAAAATTAAAAGATACCTGTGAGATTGGAGGCGACGTTCCTTCGCATGATGACGTGTTCGCGCGATTGCGGTGTAGCCGAATTTGGTACTGGAGAACTTTTATGGGAGCGGGAGCTCTGATGTTGATGTTGATGAAGTATAGTTCCATCCTTATTGTACCATTGTACATCTGCATCATGTAGTGGTTTTGTATTATGTTGGAGGCGCCTTGAATGCTTTGTAAGTATTGCTTGATTGATTGTAAAATTCTTCAGTTTTGTGCATCTGCTTGTGAAAGTAGACCATGTAACACCCTCATTCGTCTTGTAGAATATAATTGAAGGTTCGACCGGGGCCATGCAATATATTCCACGGACAGGTAGTGGATGAAAGTCTATAGTGTTGACTAAATCCACCTATGGGGGGGGGGGGGGGAAATAGGAGTCGTGCAGTCTTTTGCGGAATTAAATTTACCTGCACAAATTAACAAACACAGCACAGAAAACACACAAAGAATTATAGTGGTTTCCCGATTTGGGTACGTCCACTTTCCCCCTTCGACCTATCTCCCACCAAGGGACGACTCGGTCACTTCTCCAAACGGATTGAAATCCAATCCTCACACTACGGAAGGAACTCTTCCAACAAAGGAGTCACAACTCCACCACCATGGGTTGCACCCAACCCTTACAACTAAGAATTAAAATTCCTTTACAACAAATCAAAATTGAATATAAAAGAAAATACAAACAAAGCTTTTTGAGATTCCGATGTCCTTCTTCGTTCGTTGAAGTTTTCTTGAAAGTTACAAAGAGTCAACAACCGGATTTCTCTCTTGGAGAGGATCTTGTCAAGATCGGCGGCGGCAAGTGATTGCGGCGGCGATACTTTGTAGATCCAAACTTTTTGACGAAGCAAGCAAGGTCTACCAACGATCTCAGTCGGATCAATCGTCTCCATCGATTCGGAATGGAGAACTAGTCTCGTTCAATGAATCGAGAGACAAGAGATCTCAAGAGAGATGCGTGAGACGCTCGGCTCGCCTCGGTACTGTCGTCGGAAGATCCAAGAAGATTGGAGATTAGCGGCGACGACGAACTGCGAGCGGCGACAAGCGATCGGCGGTTTCCGCGATCGGCTAGGTCACAGCGTCGGCTACTTTTGATTTCACGTGAATCACTGTCTAGAGGTTCAAAATACGCATATATATATATATATATATATATATATATATATAGCATAGGCCAACCCTAAAGACCGTTGTGGGACCCACAAGGAGAAGCCCTAGCCCCGGCCGAAACAGCGCAAGACATCTTGGTTCGGTCCAGCGAACGAGGAAATTTGCCTAAGGAAAAATCGGCGGGAATCGTTGGTGATTCCCGTCGAAGTCGGCGGGAATCACTCACGATTCCCGTCAATTCTGCCTTAGCAGAATCCCTGTTTGAAAACTGTCAGTCGGAAGAAGTCAGCGAGAGAGGCTAAGTGATACTCGACGAATTAGCGGGAATCACTAACGATTCCCGTCGAAGTCGGCGGGAATCACAAGTGATTCCCGTCGAAGTCGGCGGGAATGACTTAGTGATTCCCGTCAATTTTGACTTAGAAGATTTTTCTCTTTCTTCCTTTGATGACTTGGTCTTTGACCAATTTTTGTTCCTTCTTCTGCTCTTGATCTACCTTGACCCTGTACTTGAAAAAAGTACACTCCAATAGAGAGAGCACACGTGAATCAACACACTAATCTACGCAACGAGGGATTACGTTGCGCAGACCCGTGTATATTGACCCACTGTACCTTGACATTGGTGTGTACTTAGCATGGAATAGCTGCAAGCACAACTTGATAGAATTGTCAAATACATTTTCAATTTACCTTAGCTTGTTCAGGGGCTTCTTCAAATCAGGTATATTGTGGATGCAATACCCAACAATCTCCCCTATTTGAAGAAGCCTAAACCCTACAAGCTAAGGTGAATAGAATAGATGGGAATGAAAATCATAAACTGAAAGTTCAGTTGAGAGTGAAATTCATTACCATTTTCCTGAGAGCATACTTAACATTGGCAGCCAGCCACCTTAGACTTGGCCGAGAGGGTAATCTCCCCCTTTTCGGCTTCTGCAAATCTGGGACTTCACTTGGAGCAAAATGCTCCCCCTCAGTTCCTGCATCCGTGATCGATCTTGAGTTCCTAGCAGATGCCCCCCCTTGATCCAAGAGCCTTGAGCCCTTCAGTCTTCAATCTTCATAGTTAAGCATGCCGAGTTCAGTTTTGAAGAGACTGAACTTGGCCTCGTCTAGGGGCTTTGTGAAGATATCTGCAATCTGCTAATCCATGGGGACATAGCAGAGAGATATATCTTTGTTTTTCACATGCTCCCGAATGAAGTGGTAGCGCACTTCAATATGCTTTATTCTGTTGTGCGACACTGGATTGTTCGCAATTGTTATTGCGCTCGAGGAGTGTTGGGTACATTGGAAAATGTGTACCTGATTTGAAGAAGCCTAACTTAGCTTAATGATATACATTAAGGTGTATTTGATGTTGTTTTAAGTTGACATGTGCAGGTGAAGAAGTATTAAAGAATACAGGAAATTATTCTAAGACCATATGTCGACACCTGAAGAAATTGTGTCGACACTTCAGAATAATTGTGTCGACACTTGAAGGAAGCTGTGTCGACACAGAGAAAGATAGTCGACCACATTTGTGTCGACACTGGGAAGCAGTGTCGACTCACAGAAAGATAGTCGACCACATTAGTGTCGACACTGGGAAGCAGTGTCGACTCACAGAAAGATAGTCGACCTCAACTATGTCGACACCTGAAGGCAGAGTCGACACATACTGAGTTCTGAATCTACAACAACTGTGTCGACACACAGGACTTGTGTCGACACACTGCAAAGTCAAGACCAAGTTATTTTCTGAAGAAAGATGAAGTGTTGAGTCGACACAAATTCTCTGTGTCGACTCATTCTCAAGATGAAGTTCTGAAGAAGCAGTGTCGACTTAAAGGCAAACTAGTCGACATCATCAAAGGCTGTGTCGACACCAAAGTCACTTGTGTCGACACATATAGACAGTTGGTCTCGACACTTTCTGACAGTCTGTCTCAACACTTTGCTGTCCAAAACTAAGGCACAGGATCTGTTTGAAGACTTGACAGCTGTGGGTTATGACAGGTTAACTGAAGCTGTCAGACTTGTCAGAAGTCAGTTAGAAACCGAATCAGCCGGTTACCATGAAGAAGATCTATAAATAGACAGATTCAGAAGAAGAAAGAGACAAGAACACACAAGAGGAAATTAATTCTTAATCAACACATCAGTTAAGAGACAAGTCATCTCTTCAAGAAAGTGCAAGACATTAAAGAAGATCTTCATCAGAAGATCTAAGAAGACGATCTCAGGATCTGTCTAAGTAGAGTTCTTTCAAGAATTCAGAAGTATCATCAAAGGTGTTGGATATAGAGGGATCCAGCCACTTGAAGAAGAAGAAGGAAGCCATCATTGGTTTCTCAAGAAGCTGTTTGAAAATCAACTCAGCTAAGTTCAGATTCAAGAAGCTTTGAAGAAAGCTCAAATTCAGTTGATTTCATCAGCTGATCAAGAATTGTCTTGTTCTTTTCTCCCTCAACAAAGGCAAGACATTAAAAACTTCTTTTCTAATTTCTGTAGGATCTGTCAATACAGATCTGAGTTGTAAGCATGTGTTATAAAGGCTGAGTGTAGGTGAGTTGATCTCTGAGTGGTAGGGCTGTTTGCCTGAGTGTAGGAGAAGGTTCTTCTCTGAGTTGTAGGCTTTGTGATAAGGCTGAGGTAGGGCTGTTGAGCCTGAGTTGTAGGAACCTTTTCTGGTTCTGAGCTGTAGGATCTGTGGATCTGAGTAAAGAGGAAGTTTGGCCGAATCTAGCATACTGCTAGATAGGTGAAGGGGGAAAGTGGATGTACCCAGACCTTGGGGAACCACTATAAAACAGTGTGCAATCTGTGATGGTTAAATTTCTGTGACTGCTGTGCTGTGTGTTTTAATTCTGTAATTGAATTCTACCAAAAAGTGTTAACAAGCATTAGAACCTATTCACCCCCCTCCCTCTAGGTGTTTAGGTTGTCTTGAAAGTAAAACTATCAAGTGGTATCAGAGGGAGGTTCCTCAAAAAGGACTTAACAGTCTGAGGTAGATCTGAAAGGCAGAATCAAGATTCAAGAAGATGGGTTCTGGAGAAAATCACAAGGAGTTAGGGTCAATGAAGTTACCCATCTGCAGGAAGGAAATCTTTGGAATTTGGAAAGAAAGAGTCAGATTGTTCATGGAAGTATCTGACCCAAGGATTTAAATCACAGTTCAGGAAGGACCTTTCATTCCAATGAAGGTATCAGTTCTTGATGCTAATATTCAAACTCCAAAGAGTTATTCTGAAATGACCAAGGATGAAATCATTTTGGCAACCATGGACAAGAGAGCTCAGAATATTATTGTGAGTGTCATAGATGATTCTACATTTCAGAATCTGATTCACTGCAAGACCTCCAAAGAAATGTGGGACACCTTGATTGTCTACATGGAGGGATCTGAAGAAGTAAGACAGGATAGGAAGTCTATGCTCAACCAGAAATATGAAAGTTTTAGACAAGGAAAAACTGATAGCATAACTGAATGCTATAAGAAATTCTATAGAATTGTGAATGAGTTAATGTCCTATGGAAGAGTCTTCAGCACCTATGAACTGAATGACAAATTCTTAAGATCCTTGACAAAGGATTGGGACACAAAGATCTGTGTTATAAGAGAAGTGGCTAAACTGGCAGAGATTTCTCCTCCATCCTTGTTTGGAAAGTTGCTATCCTATGAAATGCAACTTATGGTGAGGAAGGAGGAGGAAAAGAATTCAAAAGGAGAGCATAGAGAGAAGACAGTGACCTTTAAGGCAGAAGCCACTAGAAAGAATAGGAGGATATCATCATCTCCTCCTAAGGAAGTTGCAAAAGTTAGTTCTGAAAATTCAGATAATCAGGGTTCAGAAAGCTGTGAGTCAGATGCAGATTTTGCTGCATTTACAAGGCAATTCCAGAGATTCTTAAAGAAGAAGCAATGGAAGTCTAGGCCCTCCTCATCACAGCAAGTTGATGACTATTATCAGAAGAAAAAGTCATCAAGGAAAGAGAAGAGCAGAACAAAGCCCAGCAATGCCACTACTTTAAAGATTGTCTGCTATTGTTGCAATAGGCCTGGACATGTAGTGGCTGACTGTCCTGACAAGAGAAAGGAGTCATCAGACAAGAAGAAGACTTATCAAAAGGGCAAGAAGGAAAAATCCTTTGTTGCAAAGAAGGAAAAGAGCCTAATAGATCAATCAACTTCAGAATCAGAATCTGAAGCTGAAGCATATATTGGACTGTTTGCTGCTACTGAAGAAGAGGAGTTCATGCAATTGCTAGACTCCATCTATGAATAAGAAGATCATCAGTGCATGGGACTGATGGCAGGATTAGAAGAAGACATGTACCAGAATCAGTCTGGTCCTAGTAAGGTACTATGTCCTTCAATAAAATCTGTTTGTAGTACAAATGCAGAATCAGCTACATGTGCATCAAGTGATGTAGATGCATCTGAATCTGAAGGAGATGTCTATCAATTGATAGATAAGTATGGGGACTTGTTGCAGGCCCTTAAGAAAAGCAAGAACCTGGTTAAATCTCAGGCTCAGGAAATTGCTGATCTAAAGGTAGCTGCAACTGAGTTTGAAAAAGTAATCGATCAGAAGTTAAATGAAATTGCCAAACTAAAGAATATAACTATTATTCATATGGGCACAATCAATTATACCAATGATCAAGTGAAGAGTCTAGAGGCCAGACTAAAAATAGAAAAGGAGTTAGTGGCTAGTTACTCTAAGCCAAAGTCTGTCTTACCCTTGATAGATGAATTTGTGACTCAAAAGGGTAAGGCAGGATTAGGATTCAAAGGTAACCCCAGGGTAGCCCAATTCAAGAGGAAAGGCAAAGCTCCTGTCAAGCCACTGAACTTTTCAGTCCCTATTAAGTTTAGAAAGGTGCAAGTGCTTTCTAACCAATATGATCATGAAGATATTCATGGTCATTTTAAGACTAATATTCTGATAAACAAGGGTGTAAATGCCAACAGGCCTATCTATGTTCATAAACCCAATGGTTATAAGAAATCAGTGGGTGAAGCTGCTGCAGCACCAGCAATGGACAGAAATTCTTCTGTCAAGGCTGTATCTAGAACTAGATACAATAAGTTTGAATGTTGGTGCTGTGGCAAGAGAGGCCATTTTGCATTAGACTACTGACATAACACAAGTGTTAGAAAGAACAATAGTCTACCTGTTAGAAGAGATAATGGTAGCTTTGTTAATGCTAACCTGAACCAAGGACCCAAAACTTACTTGGGTTCTAAGGGTAAGTAAATCTGTGTTGCAGGAAAGTCCAAGTGGTCATGCCCCTATATGGTACTTGGACAGTGGTTGTTCCAGGCACATGACTGGAACAAAGGGGCTGCTGAAGGAGTATATATCTGTCAAAGATAGACCCAAAGTGATCTTTGGTGGATCTGAAAAAGGAATCATCAAAGGGTTTGGTAACATTTCTACTAACCTAATTACTATCACCCAAGTGGCTTATGTAAAAGGTTTGAAACACAATCTAATAAGCATAAGCCAGCTGAGTGATTTAGGATATGACATTTCATTTGTTAAGAATGGATGTCATATCAAAAGGTCAAGTGATCAAAAGATCATATTGACTGGGTATAGGAAGAGAAATGTATATTGTCTTAATTTTGTATGTAAAAACAAGGCTTTTTCCATCTGTCTTGTAGCTAATGATAATGCTTCTCACTGTGTCAAGTGGCACAAGAGATTGGCTCATCTTAACTACAAGACAATTGGCCAACTCTTTAGCAAAGAGTTAGTGAGGAATGGTCCTCAAGTTAAGTGTATAAAGGAAGGGATATGCTCAGCTTGTCAAAAGGGCAAGCAGACAAAATCCTCCTTTCATAGCCTTGAAAACAAGGATTCTGTGAGGTGCTTATACCTCTTGCATATGGATCTTTTTGGTCCTATGCCAGTTCATAGTCTAGGTAGGAAGGTCTACACTTTTGTGGTTGTAGATGACTATTCTAGATTTACATGAGTGTTCTTTCTGAGACAGAAATCAGAAACCCCAAGTGTCTTACTTAATTTTGTGAAGCAGATTCAGAATGAACTGAATATTACAGTGGTCAAAATCAGAAGTGACCATGGTACTGAGTTTCAATCTGAAAGCATGACAAAGTTATGTGAAGACTTTGGGATTTTTCAAGAGTTCTCCTCACCTAGAACACCACAGCAAAATGGCATTGCTGAAAGAAAGAATAGAACATTAATTGAAGCTGGTAGAACACTATTGAGTGACACCTCTCTTCCAGAATATTTCTGGGTTGAGGCAGTAAACACTGCTTGTCATGTAATCAATAGGGCTTCTATCACCAAAAGCCACAAAATGACTCCCTATGAGATTATGAAAGGCAGAAAACCAAATCTATCCTACTTTAGGATCTTTGGTTGCAAGTGTTATATACTTAACAATGGCAAGTCATATTTGACTAAATTTGCTGCCAAATCCCAGGATGGGACATTTGTTGGGTACAGCTCAAATAGTAAGGCCTATAGAGTCTTCAACTTGACTACTCAAGTTGTAGAGGAGTCTGTTCATGTTGTATTTGATGAAATAAGATTAATCAACTGTGAGTTGTCTTGTAGATCAAATGATTCAACAGGTATAAGTAAAAGAATGGACAAGCTCTCCATTGCTGAAGCATCAAAGGAAGATGAAGCATTGGAAAATGAAGGCTACTGTCCAGGGGGAGTACAAGACTCAATAAGAGCTGATGAAAAACCAAGAGGTTCGGCAAGAAGAAGGAGCTGGAGATGTTCAACAAGAAAGGAATCTTCCTCCAGCTACAAGACATTTAAGAGATCATCCAGCTGATCAGATTATAGGTGATCCAAGACAGGGAGTGCAGACCAGAAGCAGAAATCAAAGCACAGACCTGCATTCAAGTTTCCTGTCTCAAATGGAGCCTAAGAAGTTTGAAGAAGCCATCCAAGACCAGCACTGGACTGATGCTATGCAAGAGGAGCTGAATCAATTCAGAAGGTGCAATGTCTGAGAGCTTGTTCCTAAACCAAGAGACCACAACATAATTGGCACAAAGTGGATTTATAGGAACAAATTGGATAAGAGTGGAAAAATAGTAAAGAATAAAGCAAGATTGGTTGCAAAAGGATACAAGCAGGAAGAAGGGATTGACTTTGATCAAACCTTTGCCCCAGTAGCAAGGCTGGAGGCAATCAGAATGTTCCTTGCCTATGCAACATATCAAGACTTCAAAGTGTACCAGATGGATGTGAAATCAGCATTCCTGAATGGTGATTTAAAAGAGGAAGTCTATGTAGAGCAGCCATCAGGTTTTGTAGATCCTCTTAAACCTGATTATGTCTATAAGCTTAGGAAAGCTTTATATGGGTTAAAGCAAGCCCCAAGGGCTTGGTATGAAACCCTGTCAACTTTCCTTATTGAGAATAAATTCTCAAGAGGAAAAATAGACAAAACTCTATTCCTTAGGGAATCCAAAGGTAAGATCATCTTAGTTCAGATCTATGTTGATGACATAATCTTTGGATCTACTGAAAACAACCTTTGTAAAAAGTTTGCCAAACTTATGCAAGGGAAGTTTGAGATGAGAAGTATGAGGGAACTTAAGTTCTTCTTGGGACTCCAAGTAAGACAGACTGATGATGGCCTGTCCATATCCCAGTCTAAGTTCACCAAAGAATTAATTAAGAAGTATGGTATGGAGTCATCCTCCACTATGAGAACTCCTATGGGAACAAGTATGCATATATGCAAAGATGATGCAGGTAAACCTGTTGATGAATCTTTGTATAGAGGAATAGTTGGCTCTCTACTATATCTCACTGCTAGTAGACCAGATATTATGTATGCTACATGTGTCTGTGCTAGGTACCAAGCCTGCCCTAAAGAATCTCATTATACTGCAGTCAAAAGAATTCTGAGATATCTTAAGGGCACACCTAATCTAGGCCTTTGGTACCCTAGGAATAGAGATTTTCTACTAACAGATTATTCAGATGCAGACTTTGCAGGTTGTAGAGAGGATAGAAAGAGTACAACAGGTACTTGTCAATTCTTGGGAGGAAGATTGATATCATGGAGTAGTAAGAAGCAGACCAGTGTGGCAATATCCACAGCTGAGTCAGAATATGTTGCTGCTGGCAGCTGCTGTGCACAGCTATTGTGGATACAACATCAACTTAAAGATTATGGTATTCAAGTAAGTAGAACACCTCTTTTGTGTGACTCTAAGAGTGCAATTTCTATTGCTAATAATCCTGTTTCTCATAGTAGAACTAAGCATATAGAAATTAAATACCATTTTCTTAGAGAACATGTAGAAAGAGAAAACATCTCATTGGAATTTGTTAAAATAGATTATCAAATAGCAGATGTATTTACTAAGCCACTGGATGAAACAAAATTCAATAAATTTAAAATTGAATTAGGCATGCTTACCATTGATTAGTTTATCAACAAACTTACAAGTGATATTAGATTATCAAGTGGTATTGACAAAAACAGAAATTGGCTAAGTAAAATTGTATCGACACATTCAGTGATAATGTGTCGACTCAGTGAAGTCATGTCGACTAGTCAGAGAATATGTGTCGACACCGAGAATTTGTGTCGACACTTAAGAAACAAATAGTCGACTCATCCAGGAATGTAGTGTCGACTTCACCAGAATAGTGGTGTCGACACTTACAGATTTTGTGTCGACACTTATCCTAAGAGTCGACACAGAATTTCTGATGCTCTACTATGTCTCTCAGGTGTCGACATCTCCATAATTGGTGTCGACACATAGTAGTCAGACTTGCTGTCAAGACAATTGAAGTTTGTGTCGACACACTCCATCTGTGTCGACACATATAGACTGTTTTGCCCGCCTTTTGATCTTCTTTCAATAGAAGGTATAAATAGGTCAAGAACTTATTCTGTCGACACGCTTACAAGGTTTTCGAGACTGAAACCCTGTGTCGACATTCTCTCTCTCTCTTCTCTCAAGCTTTTTCGTCTGATCAATGGCGCCAAAGGTTGCAGATAACGTCAATGAAGGATATGAGTTGGTGCGCAATGCCTTTGCGGATGCCCAGACAGATGTTCAAAGGGTTGTCACTCTAATTTCTGAATCTGGATTAGAATTTCTAGTTTCTGAACCGACAAAGATCTGGAAGAAGGAGGTGATTGAATTCTTTACCTCTGCATCAGTGGATTCAGCTGGTCTCAAGATAAAATCCACTGTTCATGGGACGAAGGTGAAACTGACACCAAGAAATTTAAGAAAAATACTTCAATTATCAAACATTGAGAATGAAGAAGAGGTTCCAGCCTCTAAGACCAGGGAGGCTCTCCAATGGTGTGGATTGGATCCAACCCTGAAGATTGGAGCAGCTATCAACAGGAAGGGTATGAACCAACAGGGCAAGTTTCTGTCAGAAGTAGTTGGGAAGGTAATTTTATGCAAACCAGGTGGACATGATAGGATTTCAGCCTATATGTTCAGCCTAATGAACAGAATTGTGTTTACAATTCCAACTGACTGGTCAGCTGTAGTATTTGATAAGATCAAGGAAGGAATCAAGAAGCCAAATCTGGTTAGAATTGTGAGTTTATACCTGACTGGGGTGATCCCTGAGGTTATGCAACAACTGCTTGGGATAAAAATTAATCACATGAGGAAAATGGATATAAGATTATTTTCAAGGTGGGATAAGGTGCTGTCTCAAGATGTGCCTGATGACAACAGGCAGGACACCCCTGTGAGATCCCCTGCACATGATCTAGGCACTGCCCAGCATCAAGAAGAGCAAGTGACAAAGCAGGTTGAAGATCAGCCTGAGACTGTTCAAGTTCAGAATGAAACCTCTCCTGCCTAGAATGTATCTACTTCTGAACAGGTAAAGGGAGAGCAAGTGAGTTTTCCTGCCAAGGTCATTCCTAATATTTTTTACTTCTGAACAGGTACAGGGGGAGCAAGTGCATTCTCCTACCCAGAAAATTCCACATACTGAACAAGTGCAGGAGGTGCAAATGTCTGCACAAGTGCAAGAGGAAGAACAAATTGATTTATCAAAAGATTTGCATATTGCAGATCTAGATGATCCAACATATGTTCCAGCTCAGAAGGAATACACTCTAGATGAGTTATTTCCTAATGTTGAAATTGCTACTGATATAGTAGAGGAGGAGCAAAACATTGAGAAGGTACTAGACATGGAGATAGAGCCAGAAATAGAGAAAGAGCAAGAAATTGAGGAGGAGCAAGTAGTTGAGGGGGAGCCTGTGCATGTTGAGGCTGAACAACATGGCACTGAGAAAGATATTCCTCCTCCTTCTCCTGACAGAGTTCAAATTGAAAGTTCATCTGATTCTGAGAATGAAGAAGCCCGACTGGCTAAGAAGAAAAAGCTCATGGTCTTTAAGAGAAGGAGCAAAAGCTATAAGCAGACTCTACAGACTACAACTCTCCAATCTCCTACTGAATTTAATTATAACAAGTTTATGGTAGATTTGTAAGTTAAGTTGGATGAACACAGATTGGCTGTTGAAAAGTATGTTGATGAGAGCAATAAATCCCTTCAATTTGACTTGGCTCAAGATATTAAGTCTATTAGATTTGAAGTAAATATGAATAAGAAGGAGATGATAGATTGCTTCCATAAGGGAGGTAATGCTGTAGTGTTTTTGGCTAAACAACAGCAGTCTATCCTCACTAAAGTGGATGATATTGCTTTGAAGCAAGATTATGTTTTGGAGAATCAGCTGAGGATGAATGATAATTTGGCTGAATCTCACCATGAAATTCTTGAAGAGTTCAATAAGGCTACTGCAAGGATGACTGAAGCAAGAGCAAAGGAGATGGAAGAGTTTGATAAGAAACTTCAAAATGTCATTGAATCAGTTAAGACTGCTATCACTATATCTCAGAAGGAAATATCTGACAAACTTCAAAAATTGAAACCATATTTTAAAGAAGGTGTGAATTATCTAGATGGCCAGATCAGATTTCAGAAGGATGATCTACGAGATCATATTACCAGGGAAGTCATAAAGGGGGAGAGGTTGTTATTTCATGCTGGCTCAGAGCACACTAAATGGGTGACAAATAGTATTCGAGCCACATTGGGATATCCACCTTTGTGTGATGATGATATGGTGGCTGAGTCAGGAATTCAAACAGGTCTACTTGAAGGCAATCAACCTGAGATTGCCCAAGTCATTTACCCTCCTCCTGATTTTGATATGATTAATCAGCAAGTTCAGGATATGTATAGTCCTCCAAAGGAGGTTACCAAGGTTGTTATTGAAAAAGTTGATAAGCCTGATGCCAACTTGCAAGAACAGCAAGATGCTCTACTATCCAAGAAAAGATTTAGAGAGCAGACTGAATTTAAGCCAGATTTTGAGCAGTGGAGCCCTACTTCAAGAAATATTATACTAAATGCATGGAAGGCTGTAAAGGACCAAGTACATGATAGAGGGAAGTGGTATAATAAAATGGAATGGCAAAAGCATGAAGCTAGGCAAGAGGCTATAGTACAGTTCAGGAGAAAAGCCAAGCTAGGTAGGCTGCCACCAGATGCTCAGGAGCCGAGCAAGTACTTTCCAAAGCCCTTTCATTACTTTGAAAGGCAAAGGCTCAAGGAAGAAGCACAGAAGAAAGCTGAGCTAAAAGGCAAGAAGCCAGCTGAAGTTACTGAAGCTCCTGTGAAGGCTCAAATCCAATCTGGCAAAGGAATTGTCATAAAAGAGCCTGATCAGTCTTAGTTCTAAGTTCTTTCAAAAGTGTTTTGAAATGTTTTGTTTAATCATTCAATGTAAACATCTGTAATCAAACATTACCAAGTTATAAACAAAATTTTGTTTGGAATCATATATTCATGTTCACTCTGTGATGAATTGTTAATATTTTGTTTATATTAAGTATTCCTGTAATGTCATACATCATCATATTATATTTGTTATAAATGGTGTATATCATTAACTAAAAGGGTTATGACTTCTCCAAATAGGGGGAGATTGTTGGGTACATTGGAAAATGTGTACCTGATTTGAAGAAGCCTAACTTAGCTTAATGATATACATCAATGTGTATTTGATGTTGTTTTAAGTTGACATGTGCAGGTGAAGAAGTATTAAAGAATACAAGAAATTATTCTAAGTCCATATGTCGACACCTGAAGAAATTGTGTCGACACTTCAGAATAATTGTGTCGACACTTGAAGGAAGCTGTGTCGACACAGAGAAAGATAATCGACCACATTTGTGTCGACACTGGGAAGCAGTGTCGACTCACAGAAAGATAGTCGACCACATTAGTGTCGACACTGGGAAGCAGTGTCGACTCACAGAAAGATAGTCGACCTCAACTATGTCGACACCTGAAGGCAGAGTCGACACATACTGAGTTCTGAATCTACAACAACTGTGTCGACACACAGGACTTGTGTCGACACACTGCAAAGTCAAGACCAAGTTATTTTCTGAAGAAAGATGAAGTGTTGAGTCGACACAAATTCTCTGTGTCGACTCATTCTCAAGATGAAGTTCTGAAGAAGCAGTGTCGACTTAAAGGCAAACTAGTCGACATCATCAAAGGCTGTGTCGACACCAAAGTCACTTGTGTCGACACATATAGACAGTTGGTCTCGACACTTTCTGACAGTCTGTCTCAACACTTTGCTGTCCAAAACTAAGGCACAGGATCTGTTTGAAGACTTGACAGCTGTGGGTTATGACAGGTTAACTGAAGCTGTCAGACTTGTCAGAAGTCAGTTAGAAACCGGATCAGCCGGTTACCATGAAGAAGATCTATAAATAGACAGATTCAGAAGAAGAAAGAGACAAGAACACACAAGAGGAAATTAATTCTTAATCAACACATCAGTTAAGAGACAAGTCCTCTCTTCAAGAAAGTGCAAGGCATTAAAGAAGATCTTCATCAGAAGATCTAAGAAGACGATCTCAGGATCTGTCTAAGTAGAGTTCTTTCAAGAATTCAGAAGTATCATCAAAGGTGTTGGATAGAGAGGGATACAGCCACTTGAAGAAGAAGAAGGAAGCCATAATTGGTTTCTCAAGAAGCTATTTGGAAATCAACTCAGCTAAGTTCAGATTCAAGAAGTTTTGAAGAAAGCTCAGATTCAGTTGATTTCATCAGCTGATCAAGAATTGTCTTGTTTTTTTCTCTCTCAACAAAGGCAAGACATTAAAAACTTATTTTCTAATTTCTGTAGGATCTTTCAATACAGATCTGAGTTGTAAGCCTGTGTTATAAGGGCTGAGTGTAGGAGAGTTGATCTCTGAGTGGTAGGGTTGTTTGCCTGAGTGTAGGAGAAGGTTCTTGTAACGACCCCATCCGTTAAATGACGTATAGTAGAAGGTCCGGCCGGGGCCCCACACTATATGCCACAAACAGACGGTGAGGTCACAGGATAATACCAAACCAACCACGAATCCTAACTCAGAGCATTCTAGCGGAAGCTTTAAGTTGTAATTTGAACTCTAACCAGGAATGTCCAATATATAAACCACCTTTATATATAACCACGGAATGTACAACAACGGTTTGGCCTTAAGGCCTTACAGTTCCTCTTTCCATACAACATGGATTACAAACCTCGGCGCGCAGGCCGGCCATACATGAGGAAAACAAAATAAACAAAACCATTTGCTTAGCCTTCAAGGGCTAGCCGCAGCAGCAGCAACAGCATTAGGGCTTCATCCCTTCACTTACCACTTGGCTCTCCAGCACCTGCATGGGAACAATCCACCCAACCGGTGGCAAACAATGCAACGATCAGCATTCAGCTGACCCAATTATAACAATCCTACCCCTTTCTCGGGGCATTAGCATTCTTTCCCTGCAAAGCATGGCATCATCATATAGCAACTATGTGCGCGCAGGCACATTCAAGCCATCACAACTATCGGCCACACGGCCCGACAGTCCGTGCACTCAGGGCACATTCTTGGTGTACCGGAATACCAGGGTCAACACCACCGTCTACACGGTATTTGAGCATTCTAGTCTTTCCGGCACGCGGGCCTAAGACTCTCATTAGGCGCTCCAACAAAACCTATAACCAGGCTTCCAAGTCGGACGGACCTAACGCAGGTACGGATCAGCCACCCCCCGTTGCTCAAGTCGCCGTGCCACCTCGAATACGGAAGTATCAATGGCTATTTATAGGCGCGGGTCGGTTTCACCTTTCCTGTTCGGCAATCTGCCTTTTCATCGAGTTGCAGCCCAACGGCTCAACCGCTCATAAAGTGGCAACGCACGGCCACAAGAGTTGCATCCAACCCTCTTCATTTCCTGGACATCATCCAGTACTTCCTGCTGCACCAAGCAACAGGTAGGCACAAGGCAACACAAGCCATAATCACGGAGCCTTCTCTGATATGCAAACAAGCATCACCAATCCAGACCATGTCCAGATGGGCTTCACACAGCATGCCTAGAGCCGTACTCTAATTCCGGCCTCTAACAAGGGGGACTTCACATATCTACCCCAAGGGACACCACAACCCACCGCACACTCGCGGGGAAGGGTTTTCCCTATGCAATGCAGAAAAGAAGGACTTCACATGTCCAAGAAGGGAGATCGTTACCCTTGTCGATCTCTTGGGAGCCATCGAAAACTAGCCGGTGAGAAAGAACTGCAGCAGCTTTGCCTTCCCAACGCCGGCTTCGGATCACGAATCGGACCACGGGAACTCCGCCGGTGGCTTGATCTCCTCCTCCTTCTTCCTCCTCTCTTTTTCTCTCTTCCTTAAGCAAATGAAGAATGCAGTCTTCATCAGCCTTCACGAATTAAATCCAGCCAGGAAATCACCTGAGCCCTTGGATCAAAAGAGAGAAATCTGAACGACCACGATTTGCCCAAAAAACTCAATTTTTGGCTGACACGGCCTGTGACACGCCCGTGTCACAGGCCGTGTACCCTTAAGCGGCACACGCGGTATTCGTACCGACTCAGATTTACCAGAACACGGGCATCGACATGCCCGTGTCGAACCTGACACGCCCGTGTCATTCCTGAGACACGCCCGTGCCACCCCCGCCTCATCGAGCTGCAAGCAGTACACGGGTCGGAACACGGCATCGGACACGCCCGTGTCCAACCTGACACGCCCGTGTTCAAGGCTTGGTTCAAGGCCGTGTAATCTTTTGACTCAAAACGCATTTTATTTGCGTGACACGCCCTGGGACACGCCCGTGTCCCAGGCCGTGTACCCCCGACACGCCCTGGGACACGCCCGTGTCCCAGGCCGTGTAAACTGACCTGCACCTCAAACCCATTTTGAGTCTTTTTGGGGTCTTTTTAGGGTGTTACAATCCTCCCCCCCCTAACAAAATTTCGTCCCGAAATTTGCACGGTAAGGAAACAAGAACCCACAATGCTAGAGTTTGATAACTCTGATATAACAAAAGTACACGGTCTACAGTTTATACAAATAGCTCGGGAAATTCAGCTCGCATGGTCTGCTCTCGCTCCCATGTTAGCTCTTCACGGCCACAATTGTCCCATCGGACCTTGACCATCCCGATCACTTTGTTCCGCAACTGTTTCTCGGCTCGATCCTCGATCCGAATGGGTCTAACCCTCGTCGTTAGCCCATACTCGACCGGTACCCGATCATTCTCCACTACTTGAGCTGGATCCTTTACCGCCTTACGAAGGACTGAGATGTGAAATACATCATGTAATCCACCCAAGTCTGCTGAAAGTGCTAGTCGATAAGCAGCTTCCCCAACTCGCTCCACCACCTCAAACAGACCAAGATACCTCGGACTTAGCTTTTTCAAACGCCGAATCCTGGACACGCCTTTGAAGGGTTTGATCTTCAAATATACCCAATCACCCACCGCGAACTCCACGTTCCGGTGTTTGGCATTGTAGTACTTTGCTTGACGATCTTGGGCTATCAATAGCCTCTCCCGAATAGAGCGTATGAGCGAGGTAGCTTCTTCGACTTCCTTTTTCCCACTCAGTTTAGATTCGCCTGCTTCTGCCCAAGCTAACGGTGTACGGCATGTACGACCATATAAAGCCTCAAATGGTGCCATACCAATACTCGCTTGGTAGCTATTATTATAGGCAAATTCGACAAGAAATATATAATCTTCCCATCTGTTACCAAAGTCTAGGGCGCACATGCGGAGCATGTCTTTTATCGTCCTGTTGGTTCGTTCAGTCTGGCCATCTGTTTGGGGATGAAAGGCCGTACTAAACGCTAACTTTGTACCCAACATTTGATGAACTAGCCGCCAATCATTCGATGTGAACCGCCCATCACGGTCACTAACGATGCTCCGAGGAACACCGTGCAGTCGAACAACCTGCTCCACATAAAGCTTGGCCAAGGTTTCCACTGAATCGTCTCTTCTGTTTGGAAGGAAGTGCGCCACTTTCGTCAACCGGTCCACAATCACCCAGATTGAATCATGACCGCGTTGAGATCTCGGCAACCCGTGCACGAAATCCATCGAAATATCATCGAACTTCCACTCCGGAATAGGTAACGACTTCAGGAAACCGCCAGGCTTATGGCATTCTGCTTTCACTAACGCACAGGTATTGCATTCAGCCACATAACGTGCGACATCTTTCTTTAGTCCGGGCCACCAGAACAGCTTTTTTAGATCTCTGTACATCTTTGTGCTCCCTGGGTGAACTGAGTACTTTGCAAAGTGAGCTTCGTACATCAACTCTTCCCTCAATTTACCCACACTCGGGACGCACACTCGACCATTTCTTCGTAACAAACCGTTATCCCAAGAGAATTGGTCATCCGGCCCATCTTTTGCATAGCGCTGGAGACTTTCATCAAGCTCCGTTGCTCGCCGAACTCTGTCCGTAAGGTCATATTGAACCTCCGTCCAGTTCAATCATGCATCGGTCGACGAACCCTTGTCAACACAAGATATCTCCAATGCTTCCAATTCCTGGATTAAACGCTGATCATGCCTCTGCAACCAGCTTGCCCGTACCGGAGTCTTCCGACTCAAAGCATCAGCGACCACATTTCCCTTCCTGGGAGTATAGTGAATCTCGAAGGTATAGTCCCCAAGGAACTCCATCCATCTTCATTGTCGCATATTCAGATCCTTCTGATCCAACAAATACTTTAGGCTTTTATGATCTGTATAGATATCCACTTTAACGCCATATAGATAGTGCCGCCACAACTTGAGCGTAAAGATTACCACCGCCAACTCCAAATCATGGACGGGGTAATTCCGCTCATGCACTTTCAACTGGCGCGATCTGTAACACCCATATCCGTCACATAGCATATAGCAGTAGGTCCGGCCGGGGCCCGACGCCATATACTACGGACAGACCGGTTGGTTACGCGTTGAAACCACACAACCAATCAGAGCGTCCTACACAACACCTAGCGGAAGCAATTTAATTAAGTTGCAAAAAGATAAGAACCCTGCCACAGAGCATGAATGTCCACTACAACCCAGGAATGAGTACATACACAAAATAGTTCACGGCCTTAAGGCCTTACAGAAGTGTTCGCTTAACAAAATAGCGTCTTTCATACATCGGCGCGCAGGCCAGCCATACATGAATATGAAAAGCTAATATCTAAGCCTTCGAGGGCTGGCGCTGCAACTTGGGCTTTAGCCCGCTATTTGCCGCTTGGCTCCGCAGCAGCACCTGTAGAAACAACCCACCCAAGAGGTGGCAATACAAAAGGGCAACGGTCAGCAAGAGCTGACCAAATTATAACGACCCCGTCCCGTTTCTCGGGACGGCGGTGCTCCTTCCCTGCATATAAAACTATCATAGCAATTCTATAGAGTATTCTATTCGCCACAAGTGTCGGCACGCACGGCCGCACACTCCGTGTTCTCAGGGCACTAATCGGTGAACCCGGTCCGGACCCAGTCCGACACCGCGATTCCACCACCATCCCTCGGATGGCAACACACGTGAGCATTTAGCCCTTTCAGCCGAAGCCTAGGCCCGTTTCCAGCCCCCCGGGAAGTCCCATGTACTTTAGGTCGCTTCTACCGAGATCACTTGGAATGGGTAGAGTTCCACCCGCCCGTTGCTCACTTCACCACGGCCATTTAGCCATCGGTGCGGGCCAAGTTTCTCCTCATTCCCACAAACGATCAAAACACGCACATAACCCCGTTATGTAC
Source organism: Platanthera zijinensis (assembly GCA_039513925.1). Lineage (NCBI taxonomy): Eukaryota > Viridiplantae > Streptophyta > Magnoliopsida > Asparagales > Orchidaceae > Platanthera > Platanthera zijinensis. The sequence goes on from CM077085.1 coordinate 13,612,025, forward strand.
CGATTTGCCCTCCAAGGCAACATCGTGGCGGCAATTCGATTCCGCCCAAGCTTTCCGGGTGCGCCTTGAGGTTAACCCCCAAGGATCCCTGTATGCAATCTACCGCGTAGAATTTTCGGAAAACTAAATTCACCGGCGCGGAGTCTTCTCCGGCCATGCAATGCAAACATCACCGATCCGGGCTAAACCCGAATAGGCTTCACACACAATGCCTACACCCATACTCCGATTCCGGGCTCTAACAACGGGGACTTTATATATCTACCCGAAAGGATTCCGTGCCTCAACGCTCACTCGCGAGAGGGGGATTTCCCTATGCATAGAAAGAAGGGCGACTACACATGCCCTATGAAGAGGATCGTTACCCTCGCATTTTTCCGCGGTGCCATGAAGATGTAGTCGGATGGAAAGCTTCGCCTCGCCCTTGCCTTCGAGGATCCGGTCTCGGATCGCGAATCGGTGCTTCACAACTCCTCCGGCGGTCGGATCTTGGGCTCCTCCTTCCTCTTGCTCTCCCTTCTCTCTAAACACTTAGAGAGAGAGTGGACCAAAGAAAAGTGAGGATTCAAAGCCCTAATCCCGGCTAATAACTCCCCAGGAGCAGCCCCCACCGTCGGATCCAGATCCAAGGGAACGAACGGCCGAGATTAGATCCAAAATCCCAAAAACTGGGCCGAACACGGCTTGACACACGACCGTGTGCCTGGCCGTGTAGCTCATTCGCCGATCGACACGGGTCCTGACACGGTCGTGTGCCACGGGCCGTGTTACCTGGAGCTTCAGGACGATCGTCGGTCTTCCAGAACACGGCTTCGAACACGGCTGTGTTCGAGGCCGTGTGCCCCACACACGGCTTGAGACACGGCCGTGTGTCTCAGGCCGTGTACCTCTCTGACTCGAGACAGCACAAAACACAAATAAATCCCTGAACACGGGTTGGCACACGGCCGTGTGCCTGGCCGTGTGCCCCTGTTCAGATCTCCAAAAGAGCCGTTTGATCGCCCCGCGATCATCTCCGAGGTTGGGGTCTTACACGATCCATAAGCAATCACTTTACCAAACTGCAGAAGAACGCAGCCTAAGCCGCTCCCGGAAGCATCACTATAGATCTCATACCCATCTGTACCACATGGCGATGTCAACACAGGCGCCGTGGTCAAATGACTCTTCAAGTCTTCAAAAGCTCGCGCGCACTCCGGCGTCCAAATGAACTTTTGATCTTTTCTCGTCAGCGTGGTCAGAGGTAAAGCAATCCGTGAGAAGTTTTCCACAAACCGTCTATAGTAGCCCGCAAGTCCAAGGAAGCTCCTGACCTCGGCCACTGAAGACATCACTGGCCAATCTCGAATGGCACTTATCTTCAACGGATCCACCGCGATACCTTCTCCGCTTACCACATGGCCTAAAAAGACTACTGAAGAGAGCCAGAACTCACACTTCGAGAACTTGGCATAAAGCTTATTCCTCCGCAGGGTATGCAAGACCAACCGCAAATGGTTTGCATGATCCTCTTCCGACTGAGAGTATACTAAGATGTCATCGATAAACACAATAACGAACAAATCCAAGTACTCTCGGAACGTTCGATGCATTAGGTCCATAAATACCGAAGGCGCATTACATAGGCCAAACGGCATTACCGTGAACTCATAATGACCGTAGCGTGTTCCAAACGCCGTCTTGGGAATGTCACCTTCCCTAATCCTCAGCTGATAATATCCCGATTTCAAATCCAATTTGGAATAGACCGTTGATCCTGCCAGCTGATCAAAGAGGTCATCAATCCGTGGGATCGGATATTTGTTTTTCTCCGTCAGCTTATTCAATTCGCGGTAGTCAATACATAACCGTAAGCTACCGTCTTTCTTTTTCACAAATAGAACAGGCGCGCTCCAAGGTGACATACTTGGGCGTATATATCCCTGCTCCAACAACTCTTACAATTGGACTTTCAACTCAGCCATCTCTTTTGGCGCGACGCGATATGGAGAACGGGCCACAGGTTTCGCACCTGGCACCAAATCAATCGAGAAGTCAATCTCCCGCTGGGGTGGTAACCCAGGAAGATCTTTAGGAAACACATCGGCAAACTCTGACACAACTAGTACTTCACTGACACTGGCCTTTGGCTCAACAGCCTGAATTAGCGTGAAGAATAACTCCGCGCCCTTCCGAACAGCATTGACGACTTGGAGTGCAGACAACAGAGTCCCGCCAACTCCTCGCATACCAGCGAACTTCGTCACAAGTCCGGTATTCTGGCCCAGTGTAATCTCCTTGGAGTTGCGATCAATAAAGCACGCTGCTCCGAGAGCCAGTCCATACCATAGATCACATCAAACTCCGATAACGGTAGCACAACTGCACTCAAACCGAAATCCCGACTTCCTATTTGCACATCCACATCGCAAGCCCTATCCGCAAGCATCACACAGCCATTCGACAATAGCACCCTTGTACTATCCACCGTCACATGACTTGGTACCCCAATGCGAGATACGAAATCCTCAGACAGGAAAGAATGCGAAGCACCCGTATCAAACAGGGCTCTCGCCAAATTATTCCGAATCAGGACAAAGCCTGCAGCACACACATCATGCACAAGCTATACATAACCAAAAACAATAGCACATAAGCAAGTAAACTAAATCAACTCGTACCTGTGACGACGTCACTTTGCTTAATCGCTTCCTGTTGGCCAAGCTGATAGATTCGGGGCTGTGCCTGGGACGCAGAGGAATCAACCACCGCTTTGCCCTTCTCAGCATAAGACGCACCCGCTTTCTTGTCCCCTTTGGGCTGAACAACCCGACAGTCACGAGCTATATGCCCCACCCGACCACAGTTATAGCATGTACGAGAATCCGGCCTTGATGTCGCCCCCGACACAACGGTCGTAGTCACTTGCCCAGACGGCTTGGACCTCTTGCCCCCTTTCTTCTGGTAAAACGATTTGCTCGAGCGAGGTGCTTGAACCTCTGGCTTTGACACAATCAAGCCCTTGTTCCCTTGCACCCACCGTATGTCCTTTTCCAACGCACACGCAGTATCAACCAACGCCTGAAACCCTTGGTTCACTGAACTCGAAAGCAGGAATCTCAACTCATCCCGCAATCCTTCATAGAACCGATTCGTTTTCCTTTGGTCATCCGCGAAGATTGTTCCCGCATATCGTCCCAACCTGGTAAACTCATGCAAGTAGATATCCACGCTATCTTCCCCTTACTTTAACCGTTGGAACTCATTTTCCATAGCAATGCGTTGCGCCGCTGGGACATGTTTCGCCAGAAATATCCGAGAGAACTCCTCAATCGACACTTGCGTTAATTGCCTGCCCGCCAAATGGTGTACCTCAACCTCGTCCCACCACAACCGCGCCTCTCCTTCAAGCATGAAGGTGGCCAAGGTGACCTTTAGAGTTTCCTCCGCCCTGATCGCTGTCATTATCCGCTTGACACGCGATAACCAATCCTCTGCCTGCGTTGGGGATCCCATTCCCGTAAACGTAGGAGGACTGAAGCTCATGAATTGCTTCAACTGTCGGTCAGCTGCTCGTGGATCTACAGCCTCAACCGGCTCGGGTCTTACATCAACACGAACTGGCACTACTGCCGGTTGCGCTTGCCCGGTCGGCTGAATCATAGCAAATAGCTCCTCAGCAACTAAGCGAACAGTTTCCGCAGATGGAGGAGGTGTTGGCACCTCAGCTGGTGCAGCACTCTCATCAGAGCGCTGGGGCTCAGACTGCCCAGCACCACTACGCGTCACCTATAGGTGGACAAGACACACATTAGCGAACGTATGCAAGCAAAACAACACAAAAAGGAACGCGCAGATTCCTCAAACAAGATTTTGTACATTCCTTAGTGGACATTCCAGAGTTCATTAGCGTTACAGCAGGGCGCATAAACACGCGCTCGCCACCCCATAAAAGAATTCGTCCACGAATTCGAAAGAGGAAGACCGAACGAAGCTGATACCAAAATGTAACGACCCCATCCGTTAAATGACGTATAGTAGAAGGTCCGGCCGGGGCCCCACACTATATGCCACAAACAGACGGTGAGGTCACAGGATAATACCAAACCAACCACGAATCCTAACTCAGAGCATTCTAGCGGAAGCTTTAAGTTGTAATTTGAACTCTAACCAGGAATGTCCAATATATAAACCACCTTTATATATAACCACGGAATGTACAACAATGGTTTGGCCTTAAGGCCTTACAGTTCCTCTTTCCATACAACATGGATTACAAACCTCGGCGCGCAGGCCGGCCATACATGAGGAAAACAAAATAAACAAAACCATTTGCTTAGCCTTCAAGGGCTAGCCGCAGCAGCAGCAGCAACAGCATTAGGGCTTCATCCCTTCACTTACCACTTGGCTCTCCAGCACCTGCATGGGAACAATCCACCCAACCGGTGGCAAACAATGCAACGGTCAGCATTCAGCTGACCCAATTATAACAATCCTACCCCTTTCTCGGGGCATTAGCATTCTTTCCCTGCAAAGCATGACATCATCATATAGCAACTATGTGCGCGCAGGCACATTCAAGCCATCACAACTATCAGCAACACGGCCCGACAGTCCGTGCACTCAGGGCACATTCTTGGTGTACCGGAATACCAGGGTCAACACCACCGTCTACACGGTATTTGAGCATTCTAGTCTTTCCGGCGCGCGGGCCTAAGACTCTCATTAGGCGCTCCAACAAAACCTATAACCAGGCTTCCAAGTCGGACGGACCTAACGCAGGTACGGATCAGCCACCCCCCGTTGCTCAAGTCGCCGTGCCACCTCGAATACGGAAGTATCCATGGCTATTTATAGGCGCGGGTCGGTTTCACCTTTCCTGTTCGGCAATCTGCCTTTTCATCGAGTTGCAGCCCAACGGCTCAACCGCTCATAAAGTGGCAACGCACGGCCACAAGAGTTGCATCCAACCCTCTTCATTTCCTGGACATCATCCAGTACTTCCTGCTGCACCAAGCAACAGGTAGGCACAAGGCAACACAAGCCATAATCACGGAGCCTTCTCCGATATGCAAACAAGCATCACCAATCCAGACCATGTCCAGATGGGCTTCACACAGCATGCCTAGAGCCGTACTCCAATTCCGGCCTCTAACAAGGGGGACTTCACATATCTACCCCAAGGGACACCACAACCCACCGCACACTCGCGGGGAAGGGTTTTCCCTATGCAATGCAAAAAAGAAGGACTTCACATGTCCAAGAAGGGAGATCGTTACCCTTGTCGATCTCTTGGGAGCCATCGAAAACTAGCCGGTGAGAAAGAACTGCAGCAGCTTTGCCTTCCCAACACCGGCTTCGGATCACGAATCGGACCACGGGAACTCCACCGGTGGCTTGATCTCCTCCTCCTTCTTCTTCCTCCTCTCTCTTTCTCTCTTCCTTAAGCAAATGAAGAATGAAGTCTTCATCAGCCTTCACGAATTAAATCCAGCCAGGAAATCACCTGAGCCCTTGGATCAAAAGAGAGAAATCTGAACGGCCACGATTTGCCCAAAAAACTCAATTTTTGGCTGACACGGCCTGTGACACGCCCGTGTCACAGGCCGTGTACCCATAAGCGGCACATGCGGTATTCGTACCGACTCAGATTTACCAGAACACGGGCATCGACACGCCCGTGTCGAACCTGACACGCCCGTGTCATTCCTGAGACACGCCCGTGTCACCCCCGCCTCATCGAGCTGCAAGCAGTACACGGGTCGGAACACGGCATCGGACACGCCCGTGTCCAACCTGACACGCTCGTGTTCAAGGCTTGGTTCAAGGCCGTGTAAGTTTCTGACTCAAAACGCATTTTATTTGCGTGACACGCCCTGGGACACGCCCGTGTCCCAGGCCGTGTACCCCCGACACGCCCTGGGACACGCCCGTGTCCCAGGCCGTGTAAACTGACCTGCACCTCAAACCCATTTTGAGTCTTTTTGGGGTCTTTTTGGGGTGTTACAGTTCTTCTCTGAGTTGTAGGCTTTGTGATAAGGCTGAGATAGGGCTGTTGAGCCTGAGTTGTAGGAACCTTTTCTGGTTTTGAGCTGTAGGATCTGTGGATCTGAGTAAAGAGGAAGTTTGGCCGAATCTAGCATACTGCTAGATAGGTGAAGGGGGAAAGTGGATGTACCCAGACCTTGGGGAACCACTATAAAACAGTGTGCAATCTGTGATGGTTAAATTTCTGTGACTGCTGTGCTGTGTGTTTTAATTCTGTAATTGAATTCTGTCAAAAAGTGTTAACAAGCATTAGAACCTATTCACCCCCCTCTAGGTGTTTAGGTTGTCTTGAAAGTAAGACTATCAAGGAGTCGCAATACATAGAAACTTCTCTGAACTGCAAGTCATAATCTTCGAGTTGATTTCTGATCCATAGAAGTTGTGCGCAATAGTTGCTTGCTGAGATGCACTCAGATTCAGCTGTAAAGGTTGCGACACAGTTCTGTTTTTTACTGTTCCACGAAATAAGCCTTCTTCCGAGGAATTGACACGTCCCGGAAGTGCTTTTCCTATCATCCATGCTTCCTGCAAAAAAAAAGAATTACCTTACCTTAAAAACCCAATAGGTATTGGGTCCTAGGTTCTTGTCAGCATAAAATACAGCATGCCTTCCCACAGGATTTCTGACAGGAAGGCTGTCTCTCGCCAAAGGATGTGGACATACCCTTGCCCTTGGCACAAAAGGATTGTACCAACAATCTATGGCAAAGTGACCCACTCTGCCACAGCACCAACACTCATGAATATTGTACCTCTTTTTCTGACCAGGTCTATTAACGGAGTTAGTCATGACCCTAGGTCTGAAAGAGGCAAAGCTGGAACTGCTCTCAGATTTACCCTTTCCACCGAGACTCGAGGAGGGCCTGATGGTGAACATGTGGTGAGTATCATGAGGCCTGGGGGATGGTGCTTTCTTTTCAGCCAGCACACATCCGGGGGCCCCAATGATGATTACTACATGTTTGTTAACTCCCTTTTCCTTTGTCCTAGGGTGGGAAGAAGTTCTGCGAGAGCTGGTTCCAGCAAGGTCATGAAGTGAGGGGATTGAGGCCGTAAATACAAACGGTTCATGATGAGCCATGTGTATTTTCTCATGGGTAGCCATAACAGCACTTGCACTATGGGTGTTTCCACATGAGGGTCGATCATTCTTGCAGTGACCATAGTTGTTCTTATGGTCATACCTGAAGGAATGATGAATGCCCCTCCTACTCGGTGTGGGGGGTCTGTTAACAGTTTCCCCATTTCTCCACGATTTTATAATTCGCGAGATCCACCTGTTTTCTCCTTTTCTCTTAATAGCATCTATCTTGGAAAAATTAGATACTATTCTCTTCTCGGTCTCTAGATGAAACTCTAGATCCGAGATCTTTGAGTCCTTCACCTTGATGGATTCCAATTGGAGGTCCATCATAGTCCTCAGCTGAGCAATTTCCTTAGCTTGTTCCTTAACAAGCAAGTTGGTCTTCTGAAGGGCTCTACGAAGGGAATCAAGAGTTTCAATCTTTTGATTGAAGCTCTCAATTTCCCTTGCATCAAAAGATGGACAAACCTCTGAACTTCTCCTATCTTCAGGAGATACAAGAGGAAAGGAGTAAGAAGAGGAAAATACCTAATCCTGATTGTGCTAATCAGAGTTAGAGTTATGGTCTGCAGAGATTGATGTTTCAGCTTCATCACAACTGCATTCCTCAATCTCTTCTTCAGTCTTAGATAGAGATACGGGAGCCCTGATATTGAGAGGTTGTTCTTGACTTTCATCTTCAGAGATGAGGACCCCCACATATGCTTCATCATCTTGCTGGCATTCAGTCCCGGCAGTCTTCGTTCCCTCCATGAGATCAGAGATAGTTTGCCATATGGACTTTACAGTCTTACACTTATCCAATCTCGTAAGAGATGATCCAGACCAAATATCAGAAATGATCTGTCGAACCAGCTTGTCCAAGTTGAATAGTGAGAGCTCAGTTTCAGACATCTCTGCGGGACTCTTGGGGATTTGGCGATCTTTTCCAGAACCAGAAGCCTTCATGGGAATGAAAGGACCCTCTTCCACAATGAATAAAGCACGGGGGTCTATGGCTTCCAGATGAAACTGAACTCTCATTTTCCAAATATGAAAATATTCTTTTGTGCATGCAGGCAGTCTCAGGGGAGAGACCTCAGAGTACAGCTCCATGCTTGAGTCTTGTTTTCTTCTTGACACTAGATACAGGATCATACTCAAGGTGTTAACCTTATTGATGAGTAACCTCCCTCTGATACCACTTGAAAGTCTCTAATGTCGACTAAATCCACCTATGGGGGGGGGGGGGGAATAGGTGTCGTGCAGTCTTTTGCGGAATTAAATTTACCTGCACAAATTAACAAACACAGCACAAAAAACACACAAAGAATTATAGTGGTTCCCCGATTTGGGCACGTCCACTTTCCCCCTTCGACTTATCTCCCACCAAGGGACGACTCGGTCACTTCTGCAAACGGATTGAAATCCAATCCTCACACTACGGAAGGAACCCTTCCAACAAAGGAGTCACAACTCCACCACCATGGGTTGCACCCAATCCTTACAACTAGGAATTAAAATTCCTTTACTTAAAATCAAAATTGAATGTAAAAGAAAATACAAACAAAGCTTTTGGAGATTCTGATGTCCTTCTTTGTTCGTTGAAGCTTTCTTGAAAGTTACGAAGAGTCCACAACCGAATTTCTCTCTTGGAGAGGATCTTGTCAAGATCGGAGGCGGCAAGTGATTGCGGCGGCGATACTTTGTAGATCCAAACTTCTTGACGAAGCAAGCAAGGTCTACTAACGATCTCAGTCGGATTAATCGTCTCCACCGATTCGGAATGGAGAACTAGTCTCATTCAACGAATCGAGAGACAAGAGATCTCAAGAGAGATGCGTGAGATGCTCGGCTCGCCTCGGTACTATCGTCGGAAGATCCAAGAAGATCAGAGATTAGCGGCGACGATGAACTGCGAGCGGCGACAAGCGATCGGCGGTTTCCGCGATCGGCTAGGGCACATCGTCGGCTACTTTTGATTTCGCGTGAATCACTGTCTAGAGGTTCAAAATACGCATATATATATAGCAGTGGCCAACCCTAAAGACCGTTGTGGGACCCACAAGGAGAAGCCCTAGCCCCGGCCGAAACAGCGCAAGACATCTTGGTTCGGTCCAGCGAACGAGTAAATTTGCCTAAGGAAAAATCGGCGGGAATCGTTGCTGATTCCCGTCGAAGTCGGCGGGAATCACTCACGATTCCCTTCGATTCTGCCTTAGCAGAATCCTTGTTTGAAAACTGTCAGTCGGAAGAAGTCGGCGGGAGAGGCTAAGTGATACTCGACGAATCGGCGGGAATCACTAACGATTCTCGTCGAAGTCGGCGGGAATCACAAGTGACTCCCGTCGAAGTCGGCGGGAATGACTTAGTGATTCCCGTCAATTTTGACTTAGAAGATTTTTCTCTTCCTTCCTTTGATGACTTGGTCTTTGACCCATCTTTGCTCCTTCTTCTGCTCTTGATCAACCTTGACCCTGTACTTGAAATTAAGTACACTCCAATAGAGAGAGCACACGTGAATCAACACACTGATCTACGCAATGAGGGATTACGTTGCGCAGACCCGTGTATATTAATCCACTGCACCCTGACATTGGTGTATACTTAACATGGAATAGCTGCAAGCACAACTTGATAGAATTGTCAAATACATTTTCAATTCACCGTAACTTGTTCAGGGGCTTCTTCAAATCAGGTCTATTGTGTATGCAATACCCAACAATGGAGTTACGCAATGAAACCAAAATATTCATATATCCTAACTCAGAGTTGCATTTTAATGAAAGCCTTTAGAGTATTAAGAACCCAAACACAGGAATGTCCATCAACCAACAAGTAGGAATGATAACCAAATACACAGAGTTTTGGCCTTAACGCCTTACAACATTTTTTTCACAAAAGTGTTTTACATGCATCGGCACACAGGTCTTCCACACATGACAAAAAATAAACACTTCACTTGGCCTTCAAGGGCCGACATAGCGCAAATGGGCTTCAACCCGCTACTTCCTGCTTGACTCTCCAGCACCAGCATAGGAACAATCCATCAAGATGTGATAAACAAGGCATCGGTCAGCTTTAGCTGACCAAATTATAACGACCACATCCCTCAGTCGGGGCGGCGGTGCTCCTTCCTTGCAAATAGCAGAATGACAATATATATCAACCATCGCAGACATTGGCACACAAGGCCGCATGTCCCGTGCACTTAGAGCACATTATCGGTGTACTGGACTTTCCCAGTCCCACCACCATCCTCAGTCCCAGACCGATGGTCAACATTGAGCATTTCCAGTCTTTCCGGCCCGTAGACTAAAACTCTCACTATGTTAACAAAGAAAGTCAAGTCTTTAGGCAATCAAGTACAAGAATGACATAGCGCGAGTACAGATCAGCAATTTCTCGTTGCTCAAATCGTCATGCCAATGTCGAAAGCCAAAGCAATCAAAACGGAAGACAGGACGTGGGTCAGTCTCCCCTTTCCCGTTCACAACATACATAACTCTGTTATGTTTCAAGGTTGGCACTCATGGCCACCGCAGCTGGGCACTCCAAGCTCAATAGCTCAGCATGCTACCCACCTTGTCTCATGGACACAGGCTTCGCAATCACAAAACAACTCATTGGGAGCCACCGCCAGCAGCAGCACTACCGTCGGGCGGTAGCTGGCAGAACTTTGACTCTGCCCATTTTTTTGGTATTTCCTAGAGTTAGCCTCCAGGACTCCCTGCAACACTCTACAACATTCAGAACCCGAAAACAACATGAATCATAGAGTTTTCTCTAGCAAATAAAGAACATTAAATCCATCACCAATTTAGACTAACTTGTCTTGATGGGCTTCACACATCATGCCTATGTTCGTACTTTGATTCCAAACTCTATAGCAAGTTTCTACCGGGGATACATTGTATCGACCCAAAGGAAACCTCACGCCCTCCACCCATTGGTGGGGGTTTTCATGCTAACATGCAAAAATAAGGACTTTATTTGTCTAACAGAAGAATCGTTACCCTTGAAGTTCTCTTGGACACCATGAATCAAAAATCCAACCGAATGGAAAGAACCACACCGGGCTGCTCTTCATGGATCTGGACTCGGCTCGCGATTTGGAGCTCCAAAGCTCCGGCAATGGCAGAAAACTCCTTATTCTTCCTCTTCCTTAGCTCTCCCCTCTCTCTGCCTCTAGAAAGAGAAAGCCCAAGAAGAAATGAGGTTCAAACCCTTAACTGTCGGCCTTAAACCTAAAGGAAACACAGCCCCGCCGTCGGATTTCACTTAAAATCCACGGATGGCCAAGATTTAATCCAGATTTAATCCAGATTTCTTATATAGAGTGCTACCGCCGCGCGGTATCAAGCTACTGTCATGCGGTATCTCGGTCTGTAGCTTCTTCAGCAATCCACCGTTTAAACCCTCCACACAATCGCCGATACGTGGCCACTAGTACTTGGCACACAACCGCTGCGCGGTATCACATTGTCGTCGAGCGGTGGTGAATTCGATGTATCGTTACGCTGGTTTCGTCGAGTGGTTCGCTACCACCATACGGTATCTTACTATTGCCGGACTTTAGCTCACAGAGAGCTCTGACAAATAAATCTGCAACGCTACCTGTTGGAACCAGCAAGGCCGATTCCACCTAAAGCTCGGAACTACTGAGGCAGCTTGTGCTTACTCCCTTGGGATCACTCTAGGCGAAGAACTAGACCGGAGGCTTCAGTGAGGAGGTCCCACCTCTTACCCGAAAGAGACTAGAACTAGAGCTCTTCCCCTCCCTAGCCAATACTGAGCTAGGTGCCTTAGAGAAGATAAGAGGAGTCCAGCATCCTTTTCTAAGGCACCTTACCGGTCTATTTATAGGCCTCTGAACTAGGACTGCTAATAAGCAAACTATGCTGCTGTGAAAATACCAGAATACCCTTGGCTGGGTCTGCCAACAGCTAAACTCCGCTGTCCCAAAAGACTAAATGCAGCCCATGCAGGGTAAAAGAGTAAAACCACCTCCAGGGCCCAGAAGGTGGGCCCGACCTTACCTGAACTGGCCCTGAAACCAAGACGGCCCTTCTCTCGAGGCGCCTCTCATTAGGGTCCTCTCGCCAGGCCGAACGCTCTTCACTCGCCTAGGCCCTCTCCTCTCGCCAGGCCGAACGCTCTTCACTCGCCTAGGCCCTCTCCTCTCGCCAGGCCGAATCCTCTTCACTCGTCTAGGCCCTCTCCTCTCGCCAGGCCGAACCCTCTTCACTCGCCTAGGCCCTCTCCTCTCGCCAGGGCCCCTCTCGCCACGCTGGACCCCTCTTGCTGGGCTGCGAGCCCGAGGTTGTACACAATCCCCGCTCTTTTCGAGGTTGGCACAAACTCGGAAAGATAGTCCAACCGAGGCTCGCGATGGTACAGCCAATTTATTGAGGGAATCTTTTGGTGGGCCCCTTGCCTGACCTATAAATACAGAACCTCCCTTCCCTCAAAGGGGGTACTTCCTTACTTTCTCTCTCCTTAACGCTTGACCATGTCTCTCAACCAAAGCGTCCGGGACCGCCTCGCGGCCGTGCGCCAGCGGAATAGGGCGACGGCGGCGGGTCTGAACAAGATCCCTGCCCGTGCTCCTCCCTCGCTACCGCTATCCGCCTCACCTCCTAAGAGGACCAAAATTCTGGAGCCTCATATTCTGGCTGAGGAACCCTCTCGCACCCATCTAAGGGGATCGACGCCCCCGGCTCCCGCTAGCCTCAAGGGGAAAGAAGTACGTTCTTCCAACCTTTTCGGGTTTCTTGCTACTGCCCCTTCTTTATCTGCTGTCTATTCTCAGAGATTTTTGGAGGCCTCTCAGCGCCCCGAGACCATCCGAATAAACATCTCCGAATTCCCTTCTCAGCGCCTCTCACCCCAGGACTCCCTCCCTTCTACGCCGGTGACGAAGAGGGATGACCCTTCCACCGCTTCGGACCGCACTCGCCGAATTGGTAAGAGATCTTATCACTGACTTGCTCCGTCCTTGCTATTCCTTCCGCCACTCCCAGCCAATATTGGTCTTCTGGCAGGTGCGAGTGGGAGGCCTGCCGAGAGCACTCTGGCCGCTGACTCGCCGACTGAGGGTTATTCTGGGAGAGAAGCCTTCTCGCCTCCTCCGCCAGTAGACGAGATTGACGATTATCTGGGCGATCCCGCGGACCCCATAGAGATGAAGCGAAAGGTGGCCGAGATGCTGCGGAAACACGCGTTGCTCATCCAAGCACTGGAAAAAGGAAAGCAGGTCGCGGACCACCGAATTGATTGGCTCGAAATGGAATGTGCTCGCCTGTCGAATGAGATTGATGTCGACACGGAGGTGGACCAGACTGATCCTCTAGCGATTCTGAACGATGTCGATCAACAGCTTCGTTACGCCCTGCGCGGTGTTGCGGCTGCTCGCGCCTTCCACTTCCCCCATCGCCCCCCCTGCGTGAGAGGTCGTGGAGGACGATGGAGGTGGGACAAGAACTGACGGAGCCCGAGCGTTCTTTCCTCCTGCAGTCGCCTCTCGCTTCCCGCCTTCCGCTAAATAACTCTCTTCTTAGCTGTAATAGTATTGACTGATATAGCGCCTGCTGTGCGCCCTTTTGAACTCGCCGCCCGCTACGCGCGGGATTAATTAATTTCATAATGTCGGTTTAATCGTCACTACTGCTTCTTTAAATGATTTCTATTTCACATTATTGGCTTTCATCATTAGCTGTCTGTCCCGCTGTCTTTTCACCGCTCTTTTTTCGAGAAGGCCGTTCACTTGGCGTTCCGCTGCCCGAGGCCCGGAGGGCGAAGGGTCGGCCGACTCTTCCCTTCTCCTGACGCAACCACCTTGTCCGTACCGAGGTACCGGGGAAGGTTATAAATACCCCCCCCCTGCCAAAACAAGAGGTATGCTTTCCTTAGACTCCAACCCGCGAGTACTCTTCTTCTTGCTGTTCGACTCGCTCTCCAGCCTCTCCCGCTTCTCGCGCACACTCGCGCGTTCCCCATTCGCCAGTCCCTCCCTTTAGTCTCGCCCTGCGCTCAAGATGGCAAAGAGGAGGTCTGAAGGGAGTGAGGGGCGCAGCCACTGCGGGAAACGATTCACCGACCACGACTTCCCCCCCGGTCGCCTTTCTGCCGACGATTACGAGGCCTTTCGGAGCGACTACCTGTCAGAAGGCTTCGAGTCGCGCCCTCCCCGGGTCGGTGAGAGCATCAACACTTTCTACCCGGGAGAACTCGCCTTCCCAATCTCCCACTTTGAAGCTGGGCTTCGACTTCCCTTTTGGCCAGAGGTAAAACAGGTCCTGAAGTACTTCGGTGTTGTACCCGCTCAACTGAATCCGAATGCCATCTCCGTCATCATTGCATTCGCCTGCTACATGCGGAGGGAGAGAATAGAGTTCAGTCTTACCGTCTTCCGTAAGATGTTCGTGTACCACGCCAATCAGGACGGAGTGTCCTTCTTTACTGGGTTGAATCTGAAGGTGTGTGAGACCCCTAACAAGAATCACCACTGGCTCACTCGCTTTGTTTTCATCCGCGGGAATCTAGGCGGAGTTCCTCTCGCGCCGGTGTCTCCTGCTGAAACCTTCTACACCTCCCCTCAGGTAGGCGGAACGGATAGACTTCTCTGTGAATACCTTGCAGGGAAGAACTTTGAAGTTCGTTATCTGAGAAGAGGGCTCACCTCTCTACCCCCCGTGCTCCCCGGGGAAGGTATACTTCGAACTTCTCTTTTCATTACTTCTCGCCTCTTTCTCTCGCGAGAGCTCTTCTGATGTTCGTTCTCTCCTTTCTTCTCAGGAGAGAGGGTCGTGCCAACGCATCCCCCCTATCGAAGCGCCATTAAGCCTTCCCCCGATGTGGCTCTCGCTACTATGGCGGCCGAGGCGGCCAGAGAATCGCTGGCCCCTCTCCCCCAAAAGAGGGTGGCCGAGGATTCCGTGCCGCTTCGCCTTAGTCCTTCGAAGAAGATGCGGATGAAGACCAAGAAGACCGTCTCCTTCCCCTCCGGGAAGGGCAAAGCTCCTGCCGATCTCGCGGGGACGCCGGGATCACTGAGCCCTATTTCCGTGGGGTCCCGGTCTCCCCACTCGCCTCCTCTAACTTCTCCACGTAAAATGACCTCGCTCCCCGAGGGGGCAGCCCCCTTCGCTCCCCTGGCGAGTTCATCCTGCCCTTCTCCTCGATTCCCCTCTCGCGAGGGGACTTCCCAAATTCCCCCGCCGTCCGATCACCTCAACTTCGACCTGGGGCCGGCGGTCCCTGACGGCAACAATGACCCCTCTCTGATTTGGGATAAGGGGTCCTACCGAGTCTCCATTTCCACCCTCCTGCCCTCCTGGAGAGAGCAGGCTGAGCCCAGTGCTCACGCTTTCTCCTTGGGCTTCGGCCTATATGGAGGCCTTACTCCCGATCCGCTCGACGCAGCCACCACGCGAGACCTAGTCCTGAGGACGACACACTCGCAGTTGCGCACTTTAGAGCTGTCGCACCACCTCTCGCGGCGCCTGATTTTCAACACCAAAAGCTGGAAGGAGATACACACCGAGCTGGAGACCGAGCGCGAAAAGTCGGGGGACCTTGCCAAGCGGCTGGAGGTGTCCGAAAGCCTTCTGGCGAAAGCTAGCGGCGGAGTGGTAAGTCAACACCCCGCCACTGTTCTACGGGCACTTGCCCCGGTACCCCCTCTCTTTTTCACTTTTTTACCTTTCCTTTTCTCTCGCAGGATGCCGAGACGGCCGATCGGCTACGTTCGCGGGTGGAAGGGCTGGAGGCCGAAGTAAGAGAGCTAAAGGCGGAGAACGCCAGGCTCAAGGAAGCTCCCCTTCCCCGTTTGCAGGCCTCCCCACTTCCTCTCGCGCGCTATACCCACGATGATGTGGAGGAATTTTGTAAGGATGCCAACATAAGGACCGCCGAGCTCATCCTCAAGATGATGCGGGAGCTAGGTGTTGTAAAAGACGGCTGCGAAGATATCACTGCTCGAGACCTCGTGCCCGAGATCTATGGCGAGGACGAGGATCCCTCAGCGAGTGAGAGGGGTTAGGGCCCTCTTTTTCCTTTCTTTTGCTGGGATTGTAATATTTCCTATTTCATAGCCGTAGGATGTTTGAACGCTGTTATGACTCATGTTTAAATTCTTACTTTTTGCTCGCCTCTCGCTTCTTCCTTATCTTACGAATGCGTTGTCTTAAAATATAGACATGACTCGTGCATGTATATAAGTATATATATTCTTGCTCGCGCCTTTTTAGGGCCGGCCCTTTCTTTTATACCGGGATTGCTCGAGGAAACCTCGAGATTATCGATAGGCGAGAGAAAAACAGCCTTTCCTCTCGCCTAGTTATTACCCGTGGGCTTGGCTCCTGGGGCGAGTGGGTGGGCCTCCCTGGTTTTCCGTGAGCGAGAGGAGTGTTTACTCGCCCTCGGCTCTCGGGACGGCTCCTCTCAGTGCGAGTGGACAGGGAGGGCTTGCTATCTTCCCTCTCTCCCTTTTTTTCCTTCCTCTTTTTTTCTTTATGTGGTGACTTCCCCCGAAGCATCCCTTTTTTGCTAGGGGGGATAGGTTTTTCCGATTAGCCGACCTCCGTTGTTGCTAGCGGACATTAACACGAAAACCCAAACACTCGCTCGCAGAGGACCCGAGAGCGTTGGGTCCCTCCTCTCCCATCTATTCCAGCCACCGAGTGAGCCTACAGACCTGTCAGCTCGATGGTAGCCTGGACAGCGGGTCTTCTCGGGGTCTCCTCCCCTCTTTCTCCTCCAACCACCGAGTGAGCCTACAGACCTGCCAGCTCGATGGTAGCCTGGACAGCGGGTCTTCTCGGGGTCTCCTCCCCTCTTTCTCCTCCAACCACCGAGTGAGCCTACAGACCTGCCAGCTCGATGGTAGCCTGGACAGCGGGTCTTCTCGGGGTCTCCTCTCCTCTTTCTCCTCCAACCGCCGAGTGAGCCTACAGACCTGCCAGCTCGATGGTAGCCTGGACAGCGGGTCTTCTCGGGGTCTCCTCTCCTCTTTCTCCTCCAACCGCCGAGTGAGCCTACAGACCTGCCAGCTCGATGGTAGCCTGGACAGCGGGTCTTCTCGGGGTCTCCTCTCTTCTTTCTCCTCCAACCACCGAGTGAGCCTACAGACCTGCCAGCTCGATGGTAGCCTGGACAGCGGGTCTTCTCGGGGTCTCCTCTCCTCTTTCTCCTCCAACCGCCGAGTGAGCCTACAGACCTGCCAGCTCGATGGTAGCCTGGACAGCGGGTCTTCTCGGGGTCTCCTCTCCTCTTTCTCCTCCAACCGCCGAGTGAGCCTACAGACCTGCCAGCTCGATGGTAGCCTGGACAGCGGGTCTTCTCGGGGTCTCCTCTCATCTTTCTCCTCCAACCACCGAGTGAGCCTACAGACCTGCCAGCTCGATGGTAGCCTGGACAGCGGGTCTTCTCGGGGTCTCCTCTCCTCTTTCTCCTCCAACCACCGAGTGAGCCTACAGACCTGCCAGCTCGATGGTAGCCTGGACAGCGGGTCTTCTCGGGGTCTCCTCTCCTCTTTCTCCTCCAACCACCGAGTGAGCCTACAGACCTGCCAGCTCGATGGTAGCCTGGACAGCGGGTCTTCTCGGGGTCTCCTCTCCTCTTTCTCCTCCAACCACCGAGTGAGCCTACAGACCTGCCAGCTCGATGGTAGCCTGGACAGCGGGTCTTCTCGGGGTCTCCTCTCATCTTTCTCCTCCAACCGCCGAGTGAGCCTACAGACCTGCCAGCTCGATGGTAGCCTGGACAGCGGGTCTTCTCGGGGTCTCCTCTCATCTTTCTCCTCCAACCACCGAGTGAGCCTACAGACCTGCCAGCTCGATGGTAGCCTGGACAGCGGGTCTTCTCGGGGTCTCCTCTCCTCTTTCTCCTCCAACCACCGAGTGAGCCTACAGACCTGCCAGCTCGATGGTAGCCTGGACAGCGGGTCTTCTCGGGGTCTCCTCTCCTCTTTCTCCTCCAACCGTCGCTCTCTCGTCCTCTGAAGGAGGGCGCCCTGCGGTATAGTATTAGCATATTCAAAAGAGGGAGGATTATTAACGATACGCTCAAGTAAATTCAAAAGACTTTTATTATTATGGATAAAAACGTTTCAGATCATCGCCATTGCGGGCGCAGTCCAGGGGTATCCCGTCCACATCCTGGAGGTGATACCCCCCTGACTTTAAGACTTCTTTTACTATGAAAGGACCTTCCCAATTGGGGTTGAGCTTCCCCACCGAGGCTCCCCTCCCTGCAGCATCTACCTTCTTGAGGACCAAATCCCCCTTTTGAAACTGCTTGATCCGGATGTGCTTATCGAAGTACCGGGACATCCGGCGCTTGACCTCCTCCTGTCGGACTATTGCTAGTTCTCTGAGCTCTTCCACGAGGTCGAGAGTAAGTCTCTGCTCCTCTCCATTATCGAACTGCCACCCTTCCTCTCCTTCTCTGGCTGCTGTGACCCTAGGCGATTCAACTTCAAATTCCACAGGTATGACGGCCTCGGAGCCATGAGAGAGTTTGAAGGGCGTTTCCCCGGTGGCCGTGTTGGGTGTAGTTCGCAGAGCCCACAGGACAGAGGGGAGCTGTTCCACCCAGCTCCCCCTCAAGTTCTCTACTTTCTTCTTCAGGAGGTTCACTATAATCTTGTTTGCTGCCTCGACCTGCCCGTTGCTTCGTGGATGATGGACCGAGGCGAACCGAAGGTCTATGCCGAGCTGTGCACAAAAATCCACAAACTCTTTGCTAGCAAATTGCGGCCCGTTATCGGTGACTATGGCTAAAGGAAGCCCGTGCCGGCAAATAATCTCCCCTCATACGAAATTCCTCACCACCTGCGAGGTTACCTTTGCCAGGGCCTTAACTTCTAACCACTTTGAGAAGTAATCCACCATAACCAGTAGGAACCTCCTCTGACCACTGGCTTGAGGAAACGGTCCTACCAGATCCAATCCCCATATGGCGAAGGGCCAAGGGGAGGTGATCGTTCGCAGCCTTTGCGCTGGAAGGAGCTGCAAAGGAGCAAACTCTTGGCACTTCCTACACCTTTTAGCAAGCTCTTCTGCATCTCTTCGTAGGGTAGGCCAGAAGTAGCCCTGCCTTAGCACTCTCCCTTCCAAGGTTCGACTCCCCGAATGGCTCCCGCACTCTCCCGAATGGACCTCTTCCAGCACCCTTGGTGCTTCCTTCTCGGATACACATCGGGCTAACAGTCCGGACAACGTTTTTCGATAAAGTACTCCTTCCTTCAACAAATAGTATGCCGACTTGTATCGGATTCGTTTCTTCTCGAGATCCCCCTCGGGTAGTCGTCCCGACGCCAGGAAAGTCACAAAGGGATCCATCCAAGACCTCTCCTGGTCGATCTCCATCACCTCCCCCTCTTCTATGGAGGGTCTGAAGAGCTCGGTCATGGTCCCTCCGGCCTGAGGGCCATGCTTCGCGAGCAGGTCTGCCCGAGCATTCTCCTCTCGAGGAACATGCTGAATGGAGAAGCTATGGAACTGTCCAACTATGCCTTTTATCTTCACTAGGTACAACTGGAGAGTCGGCTCCCTCACCTCGAACTCTCCGCTGATATGTCGCGCCACCACCAAGGAGTCCGTGAAGACCCTGATATCCTGTATACCCAACTCCCTGGCCAACCGAAGTCCGGCGATGATGGCCTCATACTCCGCCTGATTATTGGTGAGGGTGAAGTGTATTTTCAGAGCTTGTTCAATCCTAGTCCCCTCAGGACTCGCCAGGATGACCCCTCCCCCGAAAGAATTCCTACCAGAAGCTCCGTCCACCAGCATCTTCCATGCTGCTACGGGAGGTACCTCCATTTCTTCGGCCTCCAGTACGTAGTCTGCCAAGAAATCCGCCACCACTTGTGCTTTAATAGCTTCTCGAGGAACGTAGGAGAGGTTGAATTCACTGAGCTCTATCGACCACTTGGCCAACCTCCCCGAGTGTTCGACCCCTCCGAGGATACGGCGAAGGGGGTGATCCGTCACAACCTGGATGGCGTGGGCTTGGAAATAGGGTCTGAGCTTCCGGGCCGACACAATGAGAGCGAAAGCCAACTTTTCAAGGATGGGGTACTTCAGCTCTGCCTTCTTGAGGACTCTGCTTACATAATAGATTGGGAACTGCCTCTTCCCTTCTTCGCGGACGAGGACTGAGCTGACCGCCCCCGTCCCTACCCCGAGGTAGAGGAGCAAGTTCTCCCCCTCCCTCGACCCCTGAAGTAGCGGCGTCTGAGTGAGTTGCTGCTTTAGAGCCGCGAAGGCTTTCTCACATTCAATGGTCCATTCGAACTCCTTCCCTCCCCTCAGGGTTCGAAAGAAAGAAGAGCACCTTTCTCCCGCTCTGGAGAGGAACCTGCTCAAACCGGCTAGTTTACCAGTGAGACGTTGGACTTCTTTGGCATTCCTAGGAGATCCCAGCTCCAGTATCGCCCTTACCTTGTCAGGGTTGGGCTCCACCCCTTCAGGGGTGAGGAGATGTCCCAAGAACTTCCCTCGGCTGGCCCCGAACACACATTTCAGAGGGTTAAGCCTCATCTTATACTTTCTAACGGTTGCAAAGGTCTCCTGTAGGTCTAGGACATGAGACCCGAGGTCCCGACTCTTTACCATCAAGTCGTCCACGTAGACTTCGAGGTTCCGCCCTTTCTGCTCACGGAAGATCCGGTCCATCATCCTTTGGTAGGTTGCCCCCGCATTTTTTAGCCCAAAGGGCATCATGTTATAGCTGAAGCAACCATCCTCCGTGACGAAGGTGACATCCTTGACGTCCGGAGGGTGCATGCGTATCTGGTGGTACCCTGAAAAAGCATCTAAAAAACTCATTAGTGAGAAACCGACGGCTGAGTCAACCAGCGCGTCGATCCGAGGCAGGGGGTAACAATCCTTAGGACAAGCTTTATTTAAGAGAGAGAAATCGATACACATCCTCCACTTGCCCTCCCCCTTTTTCACCATTACAACGTTGCTCACCCATCCCGGATACCTGTTAGCCGATATGAATCCCGCTCGGAGCAGCTTCTCTACCTCTTCTCTGATGGGCCCGGCCATCTTGGAGGCGATGGCTCTCTTCTTCTGCTGAATGGGGCGAACCCCGGGGTCGAGGTCGAGACGATGGCACGCCACATCCGCGTCGACCCCCGGCATGTCTGCTGCGCTCCAGGCGAAGACATCAATGTTCTCTTCTACACACTTCCGAATTTCTTCCTGGTCCTGCGGAGTGAGCTCACCGCTGATCTTTATCTTCTCTTTTCTCCCATCTTCGGTGAGGATCTCGACCTCCAGAACTTCTACCGCCGCCCTCAACCTCGAGGGTTCTTCCTCCTCCTGTTCTCTCAGCTCTTCCTCCAGATCCTTCGACCCGCACCCAACTCCTGAGATTTCCACAGTAGCCACCCTCTCCTGGGCCTTTCCTCCTTCTCCCTTCTCCAACCCGTCTCCTTCATACATCTCCTTCTCCACTACCAGACTTCCTTCCCCTCCTGCTCCTCTAGCCACCTGCTCTCCAGCCATCCCTGGCTCCACCGCAATGCCCCTCTCCACTGCCATCTCCAACTCCTCTCCTCCAGCCACCTGCTCTCCAGCCATCACTGGCTCCACCGCAATGCCCCTCTCCACTACCATCTCCAACTCCTCTCCTCCAGCCATTTCTTCTTCCGCTACCCGATCTTCCTCCACTCCTGCTTCCCTTCTTCCCAACTCCCCTCTCTCCATCCTCGCTCCCAACTCCTCCGCATCCTCCATCCACGAGATGGTGTTGACCGCCGTCACATAGCACTCCCGAGCCGCTTTCGGGTCCCCTCTCACCCTGATCTGGGTTCCTCCCGAATTGAGCTTCAGGCACTGATGAAAAGAGGATGGAACGCATCTAAAGGCGCTGATAAGAGGGCGCCCAAAGATCGCGTTGTAACTGCTGGGAGCGTCCACTATCACGAAACGACAATTCCTGGACAACCCCCCCAAGGTCACCTGAAGTCCTACTCCTCCCTCAACCTCCTTCCTTTCTCCTGAAAAGCCAAACAACGGTCCATCCGCCGCCAACACCCTTCGAGACTCCACCCTCATCTCGATGAAAGCCTTCTTGAAGATTACATTAACGGAACTCCCATTGTCCACCAGAATGCGAGATACCGTGAAGTTCTCGATGGCAGTCTTGATCACGAGCGCGTCACAGAAAGGATCCTCGTGGTCAGGTAGGTCTCTTCTGGAAAACGTGATCTTCTCATCCGGGGGCGGGGTTTGTGACGTCGAGGCGACGCTCCGACGATACATAGTGTGAAGACTGGCCTTACGGGTGGCCTCGATTCCCACCCCCCCATGAATTACTCCGATCCCCCCTCGATCCCCTGTATCTGACCGGTCTACACACCGATCTTCCTCCCCAGCTCCTGGCACCTCTACCATCCGCACTGCCGGTTGTCGGTCTTCTCCTCCTTTTCCTCTCTTCAACTCCAAGAACTCGGGACATGTTGCCGTCGCGTGACCCTCCTCCTCGTGGAAGTCACAATAGGGCAAAACTCCCTCCTCACGTCTCTCTTCTGGGGGATTCCTCCTCCTCCCTGCTCCCGCTCTTCCGCGATCTCTTCCCCTTCCTCTCCCTCTGCCTATGGCCATAGCCTGCTGAGGTGGGGGTGGGAGTGGCCTCGGACCATGCCCCCATCCTAGCGGGTGAAACCTTCCTGGTCCTTGATAAAAGTTTCTTCCCCCCTGCGGAGGACCTCTCCCAGGTCCCTGAACCGGGCCTCCTGGTTGTCTCCACCCCGGCTCCGGGTGTACGGGCCCTCTTAATTCCTCTCTCCTCCTTCCTTCCGGCTGTCTTCCCCCTCCTGGCTCCCTCTGCTCCACCTCCGTCAACCTTGCCAACTTCCTTGCGAATGCCGGGTTTGCCGCCTCCATGGCTATTTCTTTCGCGGCCTTCTCCATCAACCCTTCGAAGGACAACGGCGCCTTCCTGGTGAGGCTCATCTTGAAGAAGCCTTCCCTTAGCCCCACGGTGAAAGCCATCTGGAGGGCGAAACCAGGCACCTCCTGAATGTCCAACATCTCCTCCTGGAAGCGGTCTACGTACTGAGCCAAAGACTCGTCTGCCCTCTGCTTGATCAGGAAGATGGACTCCGGGTTCCTCTTCCTCTTTTTGGAGGTTGAGAACCGCAGTTGGAAACTTCTGCTCAGGTCCTCGAAGCAATAAATAGAACCAGTTGGGAGTTGGTGGAACCAATCCCTAGCCTTGTCCTTCAAAGTGATGGCGAAGAGGCGGCACTTGAAGGCGTCCGTCATGGGTATGATGGAAACTGCGTCTTCAAACCACTGCAAGTGTTGGAGGGGGTCATCCTTCCCCACGTAGTAGTTCATTTCCGGCTCACGGAACCCTTCTGGAACGGATGCCGAGAGGACCAACTCGCAAAAAGGAGATCCTCTCGCCAGTGACTTCGCCTGGTCCACTCGCGCCACGAGGTCCACCGGCGCGGCACTCGCCGGACTAGGGAAGAGCTCCCTTCCTTCCACCTCTCGCCGACTTCCTTCCGCCATTACCTCTTTTCCTGGCCGCCTCCCAGGCGCATCTTCCCCTATTCTCGCCGAGTCGGCCCCTCCCCTGGGCGCGAGGTCTGGCGCTTGAGGAGAGGGGGTCTCGCACTCGCCTCTTTGTGCGAGTTGTTTGAGGAGATCCATGATCCCTCCAATGGACGTCATGAACTCCGTTCTCCCAACATACTCCTCCCGGCTGGGGGACCTCTCGCCTCCTCCTCCCGCATCTCCCGCCATGAGATAACCCCTCGTTCTTCCGCACAGGCTGCAGCTCCACGCTCACCGCACCATAAAATGTTGGAACCAGCAAGGCCGATTCCACCTAAAGCTCGGAACTACTGAGGCAGCTTGTGCTTACTCCCTTAGGATCACTCTAGGCGAAGAACTAGACCGGAGGCTTCAGTGAGGAGGTCCCACCTCTTACCCGAAAGAGACTAGAACTAGAGCTCTTCCCCTCCCTAGCCAATACTGAGCTAGGTGCCTTAGAGAAGATAAGAGGAGTCCAGCATCCTTTTCTAAGGCACCTTACCGGTCTATTTATAGGCCTCTGAACTAGGACTGCTAATAAGCAAACTATGCTGCTGTGAAAATACCAGAATACCCTTGGCTGGGTCTGCCAACAGCTAAACTCCGCTGTCCCAAAAGACTAAATGCAGCCCATGCAGGGTAAAAGAGTAAAACCACCTCCAGGGCCCAGAAGGTGGGCCCGACCTTACCTGAACTGGCCCTGAAACCAAGACGGCCCTTCTCTCGAGGCGCCTCTCATTAGGGTCCTCTCGCCAGGCCGAACGCTCTTCACTCGCCTAGGCCCTCTCCTCTCGCCAGGCCGAACGCTCTTCACTCGCCTAGGCCCTCTCCTCTCGCCAGGCCGAACCCTCTTCACTCGCCTAGGCCCTCTCCTCTCGCCAGGCCGAACCCTCTTCACTCGCCTAGGCCCTCTCCTCTCGCCAGGGCCCCTCTCGCCACGCTGGACCCCTCTTGCTGGGCTGCGAGCCCGAGGTTGTACACTACCGCCAGCGCTAGCACTACCGTCGTGCGGTAGCTTCCTATAAGCTATTTATGTGTAAATTCGGGGGCGTTAAAATTTTCCCTTCCTTTAAGAAATTCGTACTGAAATTATATAACACAGAAAATAACATAGAAGTACACTATATACAATATGTACCTCAACGAAACTGCTCAGGGAACTCCTCAATCATGGTTTGCTCACGCTTCCATATTAGTTCTTCACGACCGCAATTGTCCCGACGGACTTTCACCATCATGGTCGCCTTGTTCCATAACTATTTGATCTCTGTGTCTTCGATACGAATGAGTTTGATCATTGTCTTCAACCCATTATCGACCGGCATTTGATCCGCAGAAATGACCCGCGTAGGCTCTTGTATAGCCTTTCGTAGCACAGATATGTGGAACACATTCTACAAACCACTTAGCTCTGCTGAAAGAGCAAGTCGATAGGCAGCTTCACCAATCCATTCAATAATTTGAAAAGGCTCAAGGTATCTCAGACTCGACTTCTTCAAGCGTCTAATTCTGGATACACCTTTGAACTGATTGATCTTGAGATAGACCCAATCACCAACCACAAACTCAACGTTTCAGTGTTTGACATTATAATACTTTGCATGCCTATCCTGAGCAATCATCAATCGCTCCCGGATCGTTCGAATCGTCGAAGTCGCATCTTCGATGTCTTTCCGCTTAAACGACTTTGTCTCGCCTGTTTCCGCTCAAGCTAACGGAGTACGTCACTACCAAACCAGTTCTCGAAGGGCGCCATTTGAATTTTGTTTGGTAATTGTTGTTGTAGGCGAACTCAATTATAGAGAGATGATCTTCCCACTTCTTCCCGAAATTCAGGGCGCACATGCGAAACATATCCTTCATTGTCTTGTTTACCCTCTCGGTCTGACCATCCGTTTGTGGATGAAAGTCCGTACTGAACTTCAGTTTGATACCAAACAGTTGATGAATAAGTCTTCAATCACTTGAAGTGAAACGTCTGTCTCTGTCACTCACTATGATACGAGGTACATCGTGCACTCGTACAATATTGTCAACGTAAAGTTTTGCTAACTTTTTCACTAATTCGTCCCTCCAGTTCATCAATCGGTCAACGACCACCCAAACGGCACTGTTCCCTTTCCGTGATCTCGGCAAGCCGTGCAAGAAATCCATAGATATGTCGTCAAATTTCAACTCCGGGATCGGTAAAGACACAGGAAACCACAGCAGGCAGGCCGGTAAACTGGAGGTCGCTCCAAAATTAAATCAATGAAAAAAGGTTCGTTGGTGAGTTTCAAACCCAAGCAATCTGCAAATTCGCTATAGACAATATACACCATGCCATTGTGTTAGGTTTCAACAATTCCATCACTCTCCAGTCTCCAGTCTCTCCTATTACTTAAATCTGTATTCATAACTTATCTTTAATTTTTATATATATAATTTTTATTGTACTTTTTTTATTTTTTATTTATTTTTTAATTAACTTGAATGATTTAAAATAATAATTTAGTTATTCTAAATAAAGAAAAATAATTACACAAAAAATTCAAAATATTAAAACAATAATTCCGCCTGTCCAACGGGGCAGAGCCTGCCGGGCGCCGGGAGCGGGCGTAAATCGCCACCACGGGCCGGGTACTATCGCGTGGGGCACGGGGGCTCGCACACTGTCACTCGTGTGTGTATGTGTGTGATAATCTAAGAGCGGTGTTATGGACACATCTAAATTGGCTATGGACAGCCAACGACTATGTACAACCCAAGATGGCTATGTACCACCAAATCATACTATGGACAGCCCAAATTATTATTTGCAACTAATTACTAATAAACAAGTCATTTAAACATATAATAAATTTTAAAAACATTAGTGATAAAAATTAGTTCATTAAACAGCCTGTTACAATATGAATAAATTGTTCTGGAAAAATGGTACATAACCATCGTGTATACGACCGCGACCGTCGCGCCGTGTATACGTCCGCGACCGCCGCGCCGACCGCGACCTCCGCGCCGTGTATACGACCGCGACCGTTGAACCATGTATATGACCGCGACCACCGTGCCATGTATAGGACCACGTGTCAAACACTCGGAAGCTTTGCACCATAATATTATGTTAAGTAAACGTGCAAAAACTTTATACCATTAAAAAACAGTAATCAGAATTAGAGACCTCACCAATCTAAAGTCCGTTTTCCTCGCCTTCCCAGAATGGCTCTCCAGCCTCAAGTGCTGCTCTGCCCCGCTTTCGCTCACCTCTGTCTTGTCTTCCTCGGCGCTCACTTTCTTCTCGGACATCATGAGCTGCTGTTGTTGATGGTGAACTGGGGGCTTGCTTCCGAGCCCGTCGGAGCCGAAGAGGAGTTTGGCGTCGTCGGCCCGGCCGTTGAGCGCGTTGAAAAAGGAGATGGTGGGTGGGTCCTTGCTGCTCGCCAGAGTAGTGGAAGGGTGGTGGAAACCATGGGGCGGCGGGGGCGGCGGGGGCGCGGTGTGGAAGGGTGGGTGGATCCAGTTGAAGATTTGTTGAGGCAGGCGGCCGGCCTGAGTTTGCTTGAGGGGCAGGGGCAGGGGAGAGGGATTGGTGGTTCTCGTGGAGGAGAAAAGCTGGGAGTGGAAGAAACCGGATTGGTAACCGAGAGACTCGAACAAATGCCGCATTCTTAGCACGAAGTGGGGAAGGCCACGGCAAAACTGCAATGGGTGATTGGGTATGGCTCTCCTTAGGAAAATAGGTGTTTTGAAGTGTTTAATTTGATTTGAAGGGTATGTTCATAGTCAAAATAGGTGTCCTTTAGGTTTTTGTTTGGAATAGAAAAAGAAGCCCATAACTTTATTCCTCGAATCTTTTGTTTCCCATCTCTATTTGTTTCCTCCGTGACTGAAGCAGATGTCAGGCAGGTCCTTCGTTTTTCTCCACTGTTTAGGGTGGAGAATGGAGGCAGCATACCCTGCTCCTCCTCATTCACAATCCTCTTTTAACAGCGATATTCAACCTGCTTCACCTCTGTTTTGTTCTGCTGCCTGCGTTCCATTTCTAGTGCTTCATTCCTTGAGCCCATTCAAGAAACCAGCAGGAGAAATTGAACTTCTTAATTCAAAAATCAAAACACTCAAATTGTTTCATGATTCACAAACTAACCAGACGGGAAATTTAAAAAAAATTAAAAAAATTGAAGTCGGAATTGCAGAGATATATATAGCACAGAAACAGAGGATCCCTTTAACTTGGAACTTGATGATGAGTCTTCTCCCATCCCCTTCAATATTCACACACACAGCTTCGCCCTCCATTCTCTTTACAGAACATAAACATTTAAAAAAAGCCCTCCCCCTTTGTCTCCTCATGCCCTCTCATCATTCATCAGCCCAAGTCTTTCTTCCATTTCCCATCATGAAAATGACATGAAAAAGTGCATCCGCAGCTTTTTGATCCCCCTTTTGCTGGCTCTGAAAACATGATCGTCCAGGCAACTGTTTGCAACAGCTGGAGAAGCAGGAGGAGGAGGAAAAGACGTGGAAGATGAGTTAATCTGGCTCAGCCATCGAATCCATCTTCTTCGTTAACCTTCCACACTATCTCATGCACTGCCGCAGCAATGTCGTCCCCGGAGGTAAACTGACAGTCTTCTTCCACCTACAAAGAAATTAGTTCACCCTCTTAAGCTAAAGATCACTGTTTTATTTCCACACCGGTAATGTATTAGCTTAAATTTTACTGGGGCGTACTTTGAGGTTAAAGGAGTAGAGGACCATGCCGTCGAAGCTGGTGACGTTGAGGTGAAGGGCGGTGAGCCGGAGATTCTGGAGGCCGACCACTACCCGCAGGAGCTGCTTCGGCCGTCGTCTGCATAGCAGTTTGAGGCTGGCGTGGCTTTCCACCATCGTCACCTCTATGTCGGCAAAAGACGATGGCTTCACTCGAGTTGCAGCTGCATCACCGGCGGCGTAGATGGGGTTGGTTGAGGAGTACTGCGGGAAGGTGAAGATGCTCGCGAGCGGACTGATGGTGGGGGTGAGATCTTGTGCTCTGTTTTCTGCGTGCTGGTTGAGTTGTTTTTGGACTTTAAGAGATTGAAGAAGCTGTTCAAGCTCCTTCACATAGTTAATGGCGCCTCCGATGATAGACGCTTGATCTCCCTGTGCATTAGAGTTTAGAAACTCCGGTGGTAGACGGAGAGAGATGGCTAGAGGGGGGAAAAACAGAGAACCTTTTGGGCGTAAGAGGGAGGCATGAGTGAGCGGAGCAGAGCAAGGTAGTCATTCATTTGCTTGCGCCGGTTGCGTTCGACGGCAATGTGGGTCATTCTCTGATTCTCCACCTCCTCCTTGTTCTTGAAGCACTTGGTTCGGCGTCTCTTTCTTCTTCCATTGGATGAGGGAGCTGGCCTCGCCGGCGCATTGTCTTCCTTTTGGGATGATGCCGCCATTAATGTTGAGGCCCCTTCAAGATCCAGAGAAGCTGGATGTGCTGGGTAGTTCTTCACATCCCACTCCATGAATCCACAGGAAGAAGGAGAAGCTTCCAAATTGGCATAAAGAGATCGTGATCTGTCCTCCTCCAGTAGGCCGCCGGCGGCGATTTCCCACCCCCAAGAGTTTCCTGATCCTCCGAAGCTGTACATTTCCTTGAGAGTGCGGCAGCTTAAGCTGTTCTGAAAGACAACAGCTTCTAATGCCATATATATCTGTTCCCGAGGGAGAAGGTGTTGTCAAACTTGGTGGCTGGGGCTGTGAGAGTGTGGAGGGAGGAGGAGAGGGAGAGAGACTGATCAGCGAGTGAGCAGATGAAGGGATAGAGAGAGAGAGAGAGACTTTTGTCGCCCTCGGAGAAAAGGCGTTGGGCATATTTATACATAGAGAGAGAGAGAGGTGATCTGAAGAGGAAGAGAATATTAAAAAGGTTTTTTTGGGTCCGGCTGTGGTGGGTGCATCTCGTGGGTCGAAATGTCATTTTGAAGTTGGAGGGGGAGAGGTAAGCGTCGGAGCGGATCGGGACCGTTTTTTCCTTATTGCGGGTGTAAACGGAGTAAATGCCGCCGATGACCGTTTGTTACCCGCAATTCGGCGGCGTTTACTCCAAACGGAGGAAGTGAAACGCCGAACCAAACGAAACCTAAGTGTTCTCCGTTTGGCAGGTGGTGGCGGTCATAAACGTAGGGGCTAAACCGTCATTCGTCAGACGAGCATTAACTAAAGACAATTTAATCCTTGTGTTCATGACCACCACCTAGTGGTGTACAAAAAAACCGGTCCTAACCGGTCTGGTTGGGACCGGTCCGGTCCCGGACCGGTCCCAGAAGTCCCAAAAGTCACTCATTTCACTTCAAAGACCGGTCCCGGACCGGGACCGATAAAAGACCTTTTACCGGTCTTTGACCGGTCCCGAACTGGGACTGGCCCGGGTCCGGTAAAAAGACCGGTCCCGTAATTAAAGAGCCATAACGGCTCTAAAAAGAGCCGTTTTTAACGGCTCTTTAAAGAGCCTTTAAAGAGCCGTTGGCCAAAATTGGTGGCTGGCATGGCCGGCCGGCCATGCCAGCCACCAATTTTGTTTTTTTATTTATTTATTATTTTTTTAAATTTAATTATTTAAACAATTAATTTTTAAAAATTTAAAAAATCAAATCCTATAAATACCCCTCTTCTTAAAAATTTTGGTTCAATGTTATTTTATTTTTATCATAATATAAATCGTAAAATATCAATTTGTAATTCAATTTCATTTTTAATAAAAATTAAGTTTTATTTCACTTTGAAATTTAGAATTTTATTCCATTTTTAATATAAATATAGAATTTAAAATTTTAATTAAAAAAAATTAAAAAAAAACGGTCCCGGCCCGTCCTCCTCTTGAGCAGGAAAATCGGTCCCGGACCGGGACTGGTTTGACTGAAACCGGTCAGGGACCGGCAAGGCAAAAGACCGATCTTTAAAAAGACCGGTCCGGAACTGCTGGGCAGTCTTTTTGTGCAGGACTGCCACCACCGTACCAAACGGAGCCTGAGTGAGGGGCAGCCTAAGAAGACGAATATTAAGTTATTAACTCTAAAATAATGCGAATAATTTTCTGTTATGATTTGGCCTTAATTATTCCGTATTATTCTGAAGTCTTAATATTGTTTTTAAGCAAAATCAAGCATTCTAGGCGTAGAAATGGAATGAATCAATAGAAAGCACGTACCAATGCACGTGCAAGCGCACACAAGTGAGAGGCATGAGACTTTATCTTTACGGACAGCCGTAATAGTACTCAAACATGCATTATTAATTAAGTAATATGAAAAATAGTTATACAATACTTTACGATTTTTGTAAAGAAAATCTTTATTCTTTTGAATTAAAGTCAAATTAACTTTAATAAAATTGATAATTTTAGCATTAGCTCCTCAAAAATATTGTTGACATGCATAATAACATTTGATGGGAACGACCCCAATTTATACAAATTACTGGCTGTAAATAGCCAGAATTCTCTCTCTCCCCACTAGCGAAGTGGGGAGTTATGGGCCTAACCACCGCGTGCGCGATCCGAGCACCATATCTGTGCAGTACCCGCCGCACGGGATCCCGCGCGCCGGCGGCTCCCTCGGCCACCCGGCGGCCTCGGTCGGCCCCTCCAGGGCCGGCAACCCACCTTTGCTGCCCGACTCATGGGCGGCCTCAGCAAGCCCACAAGCGTCTGCCGCCCCGTGGCCACCCCGTCCACGGGTGGCCTCGGCCGGCCCCGCATGGACCACCCAGCCTTAGGGCGGCCTCGGCCTCGGCCGACCCTGCAAGGGGCGGCCGACCCTGCAAGGGGCGGCCGCCCCTAGGCCGCACGGCCTCGACCGTCCTCAAAAGGGTCAGCCGCCCGGCTCACGGGCTACCTCGAAAGGGCAAACAACCCCTTTGCCGCCCGGGCTAATGGCGGTCTCAGCCGGCCACGCCAAGGCCGACTGCCCCCCTCGGCCGCTCGACTTGAGAGGGTGGGGCAGCCACGGCTTTGGCCGCCGACCTTGCCCGACCGCTGGGCTCGTCAGTCCGCCAGTTTTCCCGAGAGGGCCTTTTCTCAGTCCAGGGGTTAGGTCGTCATTTCTCTAAAAAATGAAGATCTGTGTGCTCAAATCTGGACGCTCATATTCGTCTGTTTGGTAGTTATTGGGCAAAATAATTGGACCGCCCTTTCAAAAAATTTTAAATAGCCCTTTCTCTACTTCATTTGAATCATTTTTCTGAATTCTGA
Source organism: Platanthera zijinensis (assembly GCA_039513925.1). Taxonomy (NCBI): domain Eukaryota; kingdom Viridiplantae; phylum Streptophyta; class Magnoliopsida; order Asparagales; family Orchidaceae; genus Platanthera; species Platanthera zijinensis. The sequence goes on from CM077085.1 coordinate 13,643,886, forward strand.
GCTCTCTCTCTTCTTCCTGCTTCTCTCTCCACATTTCTCTTTTCCTCTCTACAGGATCTCCATCAAGGTGTTGAAGTTGTTGAAGTGGAGTGGGCAGTCTGTTTGGGCAGACCACACAGTCTGCAGTCGATTAGGTTGCTAGGTGTTGGCGGATAGCCGGTTTCCGGCTTCTATTCTTCCTTGTTGCGGTTTGGATCAGTAAGCTCGATCCCTGGGAGGAAACTTGGTAGTTAACAGTGGGCTAACCGCGGCTGTTGCGGTCTTTTTGGTGAGACCGCAGGGTCTTGGAGCTGACAGATTCTCTGACTTGCGTAGAGGCAGGCGGTTAGATCGAATAACTAAGGCTAACCACACAGTTCGTTGTGTTCTACTCGCGCGGTCTGAAGCCAGAGTTCGCTGGTATTGTGGACTTGGTCACGGTGCTGTGACAAGTCAGGTTCGGTTGTCTAGTCGTAGAGATCACATGGTTATGTGATAACTTTTTTAAAAAAAAGTTATCTCGTGCTTAAATTCTTATCTTTTTGATTAATATAATTAATAAATACGAGTTAAAATGTATTAAATAAAGAATAATTTAGTTTTTGATTAAAGTAAGGGTATTATCGTTGTTTTAATTTGTTTTTATGTAGGATTTTCAAAGTATCCACCGCAAGGAGTCAAGGACAGAACTTATTTGAAGTCCATGAAAGTGGTCAGAAGAGTTGTCGCAATTAATTGCAGTTTGGAGCAGTTTTTAGTAATGCAGAAAATATGTTACAACATATTTTCATAGTGCGGAAATTATGTTACAACATCTATGCGAGAATAGAAATTTGAAATTCGAAATTATTCAAATTTGGGTTGTTACAAGAGCAAGAGGAAGCATTCTTTCAGCATTTAAAACATTCCTTTTGAAGGAGGAGAATATATAAAGGCTTATGAGAGAAAAAAAATGAAAAACTTTTTCATGATATTCAAAATTGCAATAGAGGAGAACTAGAGTTTTGCAAGAGGAGGAGGAGCCACAGATCTTCATCAAAGAGGGATTTTGCCCGTATTTGAGTGAAATTTCCTGCAGCGTTTAGATCTCTAAATATCATGTCTTGTAAGATCTTTCTAATTTTGTGGTGTATTTCTCAAATCATGAATTAATTCCCTAAGTTTTGTATTTTGAAAGTACTTTGTTCTATCATGATGTGATATCTATTTTTATTTTGGTTTGTGAAATATTTGATGTTATTTCTTTATTGGGTTTTTGATCTTGTTCGTAAAACTTTAGATTATATTTTTATTTTATTCCCCACTTTGAGATTCGAGAGATGAGACGTGGGAGAATATGAACATAAATTATTTTACTACGCGGTGAGATTCGAGAGATGAGTTGCGTAAATCTTTAACCAAAGTTTTCGGCCCGTTTTACTGCGCTCCGAGATTCGAGAGAGGAGAGACGTAAGTGTATCATCAACTCAATATAACGTAGAAGGGAGAAAGAGATTTCATCTATACGTTAGCAACTTTGATTATTATTATTATTCATATTTTTCGTTTCGCCTGAGTTAAAGATGACAATGGAACGAGAGATATAGTGATTTTCGTTATCGAGAGATACAGATCTCTGCCTTAAAATCATTGCAGGAAAGCGCACCAAGTTTTCTTATAACTATCTTTTATTGATCAATCATAATAGACTTATTAAATCAAAATACAAGACTGTTCTCTCACCATTAGATAAAAAGTAATTTTAGAAAGTCATTGTTCACTTTATATTACTTGATTCAGCACGTGCACTTACGTAATTTACGTATACCTATTTCGGGAGTATCATTGTGCGGTCTGCTTCTGAAGTTTGTGGAGACCGCTATTCTGCGAGGTCTGCTTGCGGAGATCGCCAGTTCGTCATAAGCGCGTTGTTGGCTCAGGACGCATGACTGGATTGCTAAGTCCACGCGGGCTGAGGTAGCTATTTGCTCGGTTATGCGGACTGCTGGATCTTACCACTTGTGCGGTTAGGTTGTTGTCGCGCGCGGTCTGACTTTGGTATTTGCACCCTTGTGCGGATAGGTTGTGCTAGCTGCATGATGAATAGTGGTTATCCTATTATTATGAGTGGTGACCGCACTCCCCCTATCGCCAATAAATAGGGGTCCTCGCCTCGTCATATAACAATGTGAGTAGTGAGAATTCTATTCGCATTTTGAACTTGCGGTTAGATTTTTTCTAATCGGGCAGCTAAGTGTAGTTGACTTTATATGTGCAGGCTGTGCGGCTAGTACCAGACAACTAGGCAACTAGTGGGAAGCTCAGTGTGGAACAATTCACCTGTTGAAGCCAAAATTGACCTCAACGAATGTTCACGAACCAAAGTGCAGTCGACGCCTACTTCTCTCAAATCTTGACCCCTGACTAGCTGCTAAGGTCTTAGGACTGACCCAAAGCCTCAGCTGGGAGGTCCCACCTCACACCCGGAAGATCTCTAAGAACTTCCCCTCCGAAGCCAATAGCTGGGCTGGGAGTTCTTCAGAAAACACTGGAGTTGGAGAATAATGAAAGCCTGCTTTCCAAAGAGCCCCTATGAGTCTTTTTATAGTCTTCTCCTGTTCTGAAAATAAAAAAATACCCCTGATGGGTCTGCCAATAGCCAAATCCCACTGTCCTCCCAGGGGTATACAGGTAATTTAAACCGGGGACAATGAAATAGTAATAATAAAATAATCCTTTTTCCTGGGTGCCGGGCCCCACCACATGAACCTACTCTGGCGAGAACCCCAGGCGAGAAGGCTCTCGCTGAGCCTTAGCTGAGCTCACCTTGGCGAGGCCTCCCACCGAGAGGGTTCTCGCCCTTGGTGGTTTTTACGTCATTACCGCTGGGCGTGAAGACTTGAGTCCTGGCGCGAACGATCTCGCCTACCAATGGGCGGGAGCCCCTTAAGGGCGAGAACTCTGCCAGGACCCGGGCCAGACCCAAAGCCTGGCTACTGAGGTCTTAGTCCTCCCGGGCCTCCCCAGCGAATATGGGGTTGTACATAATCCCCGCTCTTTTCGAGCTAGCCCTGCGCTCGACAAGACAAGTCCAACCCCAAAATATTCGCTGGGCACATGCTCGTCAGCCAAGAGAATCTTTTGGCGGGCCCTACTGCGGCTATAAATACACGCCGACGGATGACCATAAGTCTTGTCTCCGAACTGTTGTTTCTTCACTAAGCTCTCGCCCGGGATTCTATGCGCGATACCAAGATGTCTGCTAAGCGTGCTGGCAAGCCACTTCCGCAGGACCTTCAAGATCGGTTACTCGCAGCTCAAGCGCGAGACTTAGCGAACAGTGCAGCGATAGCGCCCTGGCTATCGAGGAAATCCTCAGACACCGGCCCCTCTGAGCCGAAGAAGAGAAAGGGGAAGAGGAAAGCGAAGGTGGTCCGGCGAGACCTTGCTCGCGAGAACAGGAATTCACCTTCTCCTACTCCCATTCCCGCGGGGGACCCCTCCCCTCAAAAGGTATGCCTTCCGACCATGCTTACCGAGCTGATTACGCCATAAGCCTGATAGTTAACGTGACCTTTCGCAGGAATCCGCTCCAAATGACGTCGCCGGGTCCTCCCTGATTCCCCCGGATTCGTCAGCCCTCCCTCCTGAGGATCGAACGAGGGTCTCAGAGACAATTCCTCCAGCCGAGACCTGGGTGATAGGTATCTTTTCCGCCACTTCTCAATATTTCAACCGTACTTTTCCTTGTCTAAGCTATCTTCTCGCAGAGCCAGCTTCCGCCGTCCCGGGTCTTGTCATCCGGGGGGATGAAGCGAGAACCGGCGAGATGTTTCCTTCCGCGGCAAATCCCGCCCTGCATGCGAGAGGGGTGGCCTTTGACCCTTCTGTTACTAAGGAGGCTGATCCTCCCTTGAGAGACGACAACTCTCTCCCTGCTTCTGGCCAGGCTGGGACTATTGAGCGCGAGCCCTTCCGCCCAGGGCGTGGAAAGCCTCTCCACCTCCTTTATGGAACAGACGGAGGGGTCGAGCCTTCTCACCCGACGCCAGTCAATGGCTCTCGCCAGACTGCAAGTATGCGAGACATTCTTGCCGGCTGGTCATTATGTCTTAATCAGAAACCTTGGGCGCACTTTTCGCAGGGGATCCCAGCTCTCGGTCGGAAGCCAACGAGGAGAGAGAAGAAGAAGAAGAATAAGAAGAAGACGAAGAAGAAGAAGATTCCCTTCCTCCTTCGCCCGGCAAGATAGAAGAAACCTTGAACGGCGTCGGGAACGCGAAGGAGCGGAGGATGAAGATCTCGGCCATTCTGGCCAAGCTCATCCGGCCAGACCGCGCCCATGCTGCCGCAGCGAGAGCGTTCCGCGAATCCGTGGAGCAAAGGCTGGAGGCCCTGGAGCGTGATTTCTTCTTGGGCGAGATTGATCGACCGGGAGGGCCTACTGCCGAGTCTTCGCCAGGGAGATGCATCGCGCAGATCCGAGATCATGCTAGGCGGATCAACCTAGGGTGTACCACCCTGTCATCTTACTTTAATCCGTTGGTGCCTCCGAGAACCAGGCGGCGGGAGCGAGGGCGATGGCGCTGGGAACCGTATTAGTTCATCTAGGTCTCGCCCCTTCTCCCTCGTTAGCCTTCCCTTCCGCCATATACCTTTGTGCTTTTGTAATAATTGTTATTAACTTTATTCAGCTCTCGGCGACGAGAGCAAATTATTATCCGCTTCTTTCATTGTGCTGCGAATTTTAAGAATGTGTTGAAATTAGGATGCTTGCGCCAAAACTAAGTGGCTTGCGCCAAAACTAGAGATGATCGTCGACTGCCGTCATCCCGCGGGGGAAAAACCGAGGCGTCGCCGGCCCCAATTGTGACAGCTGTACCCCGCCGTCATTTTCTCTTTCCATCGGACGGAGCCGTAACGACCATGGTTCCCTATAAATAGGGAAGTCTACCAACCGCATTTATTTCTCTGATCCGGAACCTCAACCCCCTTCCTCGCTTTCGCCCACTTGCTTCCGCCTCTTCCTCTCAATTATTCTCGCGATTACCCCCAAACTCAAGATGCCGGGCGAGAACGAGGGTCGCGCTCATTGCGCGGAAGCATTCCGCAAGCATATCTTCCCCTCCTGCACGCTTACCTTGGACGAATACAACCTAGTCGTCAACCGCTTCATTCCCGCTGGCTTCTCGGCGCGGAACCCGGGTAATCACAACAAGGTGAATACCCCGGAAGCGGGAGAGCTCGCCATCCCCCTCGAACATTTCGAGGTGGGCTTCCGCCTGCCCCTCTGGCCGGAGATTCGACAAGCCCTCCGCTACTATGGGGTGGTTCCCGCCCAGCTGAACCCGAACTCTGTCGCGATCCTCGTGGCATTCATCTGCTACATGCGATCCGAGAGGATCGAGTTTAGTCTGCCGATCTTCCGCAAGTTGTTCAACTTCCGCGCCAAGGGCGGCGTGGTCTTCTTCTCCGGGCAGCTGCTCAAGACCACCGGCCTTGCCAATAAACACCACCATTGGGGCGAGAAGTTTGTCTACGTCACCGGGGACTTCGGCAACGTCCCGCTCCGACCCGTCCAGTACGAGAATGCTGCTTACAAGCCGCCCGCTCTGGGGTCGCGCGAGAGCGCACTCCTGGAGTTCTTCGGAATAAAGGAGTTTGACGTTCTCTTCCTCCGCCGAGACGTCGACTCCCTTCCCCCCGTACATCCGGGTGAAGGTATGGTCCTGCCTTAGATTTGATCTTTCGTTAGGATCTTCCTGTGTTGAACAACGCCATCTTTGCAGGAGAGCGGGAGGTCCCTCTACGCCAACCTTTTGCTGTGGCCCCGGGTGTCGAGGATCGGGTTGCGAGAGGTTCTCTCGCTCTCGCAGAGGCCAGCGCTCGCGCCTGCCGGGAAGAGCCCGCTCAGCCTTTGGCGCCTGAAGCTAAGAAGCGAAAAGGCGCCGCCCCCGTCTCGCGATTGTTGAAGAGGCCAAAGCCATCTGCTGCGGACAAGGGCAAGAACTTGGTCGTCTCGCCTGCCCGACATCCCGCCTTGGGCAAGTCCTTCGAAGGGCTGCTCCAGATGGCCAGCGAGATGGGTGCTTCCGCCCGGCGGCGTACCGAGGCTACTGCCGAGAACCCTCCGGCTGCCGACACGGCGGGAGGAGAGGGAGTCATCGCCGAGACCTCCGCCCGGACCCCGCCCAGGGAAGTGCCGAAAGGGCACAGAAATTATGGCCTCGGTGTGAAGCACGTCGACGCGGAAGGGAAGCCCCTGCTCCAATGGGATCCCGAATCCAACAGGGTTGTTGTTTCAATGCTCCTCCCCAGCTGGTTGGAGCGGGATGAGGTTACTGGCGAGGCCTTCTCGCTGGGCTATGGCCTCTATAGCCGAGAGGGCGCCAGTGTCTTCGACCAGACGCCCACCCGGCTCCTGGCTTTCGATGCTACTCGGGCCCTGCTTCGCGGGTTCGAGCTCACGCATATGTGTGCGCGTCGAAGCATCAACATCGACAAGAACTTCGCCGACATGTACAAGGCGAGGGAAGAAGCGGTGGCCAGAGCACGCTCTTCGGAGACAGAGCTCGCGGGTGCTCGGCAAGAGTTGGCGGATGCTCAACAAGCGATGTCCCTACGCCCCGCGGTCGAGGTAAGCAGGATCTTCCTGGACCCTTGCTCTCGCTACTCGAAGTCTCGCTTGCGCCATATTTACTGAGTTGATATCTTCTCCATAGGATTCCGACCAGGCCATGGCGCTCCGCGCGGAGTTGGCTGATGCACGTTGCGAGAACGTCCTGCTGAGGGACCAACTCCGGCGTGCGGAAGCGGCGAAAGACCCGCCTCCGACGCTTGATGAGAGATTAAAGAGTCGACACTTCTCGGTGTATGACATCGATAAGCTGCTCCAGGAGAATGCCCAGGCTACCGTCAGGCTGACGGTCGAGACGCTGCGAGACACGAAGCTGCTTCGGGAGGATGGCGTAACCATCGACGCCCGCCAACTCCTCCCTTGGCTATTCGATCCCATCCCGAAGCCTCCCGGCGCGCCTGACTCTTCTCCTTCGGATACCCAGAAGTCCTCCTCCACTGCCGGCGAGACGTCTGGGGCGAGCACGGGCGAGGACTCCGGCGAGGACTCGAGCGAGAGTACCAGCGGGGATTACAGTGCGTCCCCTTGAAGTGTTCTCTTTTTTTTTTCTTTTGATACATTTTTGTAATGAGCGAGAAGCTCCAAACCTCTGTAACTATTTAGCATAATGCAATGTTTCGTTTTTCACCGCCGGTGTTTGTTCGAACAATAGGTTAGAGAGTCAGTGGCTTCCGCGCGAGCTTCCGCCGAGACCCTTAGCCTCTGTAGGGTCACCTTCCCTAGAGATTGACTAGGCGAGAGCCTTGTACCATTGACTGGATCGTCACGCCCAGGTCTGTCGGGGGCCTCCTTCAGCGAGATCCCCCCAGCTGAGACCTTTTGGCTGAGACCCCTATTGGCCGAGATCCTGACTGGCCGAGACCTCTGCGGGCTGAGACCTTTAGGGTTGTCCCTGATCTGGGCCAGGGTCATGACAAGATACCTTCCCACAAACTGGACCTACGTCCCACCGGCGGGCCTTCGGACCTGCCAGCTAGATGAGAGCTTGCGCAGCGAGTCTACCGGGGACTGAGCCGGGCTTGCTGTAGCACTGGGTAACCACAAGTCAAGAACCAAGGACCACGAATCAAGGACTTAACCCACCCCCCACAGGTGAGCCTTCGGACCTGCCAGCTAGATGAGAGCCTGCGCAGCGGGTCTTCCTGGGGCCGAGCCGAGCTCGGGGTGTTGATGAAGATCAAGCAAAACCTCTCCCCCACAGGCGAGCCTTCGGACCTGCTAGCTAGATGAGAGCCTGCGCAGCGGGTCTACTAGGGGCCGAGCCGAGCTCGGGGTGTTGATGAAGATCAAGCAAAACCTCTCCCCCACAGGCGAGCCTTCGGACCTGCCAGCTAGATGAGAGCCTACGCAGCGGGTCTACCTAGGGCCGAGCCGAGCTCGGGGTGTTGATGAAGATCAAGCAAAACCTCTCCCCCACAGGCGAGCCTTCGGACCTGCCAGCTAGATGAGAGCCTGCGCAGCGGGTCTACCTGGGGCTGAGCCGAGCTCGGGGTGTTGATGAAGATCAAGCAAAACCTCTCCCCCACAGGTGAGCCTTCGGACCTGCCAGCTAGATGAGAGCCTGCACAGCGGGTCTACCTGGGGCCGAGCCGAGCTCGGGGTGTTGATGAAGATCAAGCAAAACCTCTCCCCCACAGGCGAGCCTTCGGACCTGCCAGCTAGATGAGAGCCTGCGCAGCGGGTCTACCTAGGGCCGAGCCGAGCTCGGGGTGTTGATGAAGATCAAACAAAACCTCTCCCCCACAGAAGAGCCTTCGGACCTGCCAGCTAGATGAGAGCCTGCGCAGCGGGTCTACCTGGGGCCGAGCCGAGCTCGGGGTGTTGATGAAGATCAAGCAAAACCTCTCCCCCACAGGCGAGCCTTCAGACCTGCCAGCTAGATGAGAGCCTGCGCAGCGGGTCTACCTGGGGCCGAGCCGAGCTCGGGGTGTTGATGAAGATCAAGCAAAACCTCTCCCCCACAGGCGAGCCTTCGGACCTGCCAGCTAGATGAGAGCTTGCGCAGCGGGTCTACCTGGGGCCGAGCCGAGCTCGGGGTGTTGATGAAGATCAAGCAAAACCTCTCCCCCACAGGCGAGCCTTCAGACCTGCCAGCTAGATGAGAGCCTGCGCAGCGGGTCTACCTGGGGCCGAGCCGAGCTCGGGGTGTTGATGAAGATTCCTTCACCCAGGCCTATCTTATCATCAAGATGGGGAGACATAGTCGGTTAGAGCAAAAGCATTTTTAGGGTAGAAAAGACCTACTCTTGTGATAGCATTTTCTAGAGAGTCGACATTCTGAAAAGACTACTTTGAAATGATAACATTTATTCACTATATTACAACACCCTTTCCCCCTTCAGGGGTAGAAACGTTTTAAGTCATCACCGTTTCAGGTGTGACTCAAGGTCCTTCCCTCCGCATCCTGGAGATAATAACCCCCGTTAGCCAGAACCTTCTCTATTATGTAAGGTCCTTCCCAACTAGGGTTGAGCTTGCCCACAGGGGCCGACCTTCCCGCCGCGTCGACCTTTTTCAGCACTAGGTCCCCCTCGGCGAATTGCTTAACCATGATGTGTTTATCAAAGTACCTGGCAATTCGCCTTTTTATCTCTTCTTGTCTGATGGCAGCAACATCCCGTAGCTCTTCCACCATATCCAACGAGAGGCGCAATGCTTCCTCGTTCTCCAACCTCCAAGCTTCACTTCCCTCACCCGCGGCCGCGACCCGTGGAGACCGAACCTCGAACTCCACTGGGAGGACAGCCTCACACCCATGAGAGAGCTTGAAGGGGGTCTCTCCTGTGGCAGTGTTCGGAGTTGTTCGCAAGGCCCACAGGACGGAAGGGAGCTGCTCCACCCAGTTTCCCTTCAGGTTCTCCACTTTCTTCTTGAGCAAGTTCACGATGATCTTGTTTGCCGCTTCCACCTGGCCGTTGCTCCGGGGGTGATGGACGGAGGCAAACCTGAGGTCAATCCCCAGTTGGGCGCAGAAGCTGATGAACTCTTCACTGGCAAACTAAGGATCGTTATCCGTCACTATCGCTTGGGGTAGCCCGTGCCTGCATATGATTTCCCCCCAAACGAAGTTCCTGATGACCTGGGAGGTAACCTTGGCTAGGGCCTTGATTTCCAGCCACTTTGAGAAGTAGTCGACCATGACTAGGAGGAACCTCCTCTGCCCGCTTGCTGGAGGAAAGGGTCCAACCAGATCCATTCCCCAAATGGCGAAGGGCCATGGGGCCGTGATGCTCCGAAGCCTTTGTGCGGGTAAGAGCTGGAGGGGGGCGTGTACTTGACATTTCAGACATCTCTTTGCAAACTCGACTGTATCCTTCCTCAAGGTCTGCCAGAAGTACCCTTGTCTTATCACCCTTGCCTCCAACGTCCTTCCTCCCGAGTGGCTGCCACACTCTCCCGAATGCACCTCTTCCAGGATTCTCGGGACCTCCTCCTCGGTCACACATCTCGCGAGGAGCCCTGATAACATTTTCCGGTGCAGGCCCCCTCCCATCATCAGGTAGTGGGCTACCTTTCGCCTAAAGCTTTTCGCCTCCTTAACCCCCTCTGACAGCTTGCCTGTGGTAAGAAAGGTCACCAATGGGTCCACCCATGAGGATCGCCGACCCACCTCCATAGATTCCCCCTCTTCAATTGCTGGTCGGAAAAGTTCAGTTACGGTCCCTCCTCCCCGAGGCCCAAACTTTGCCAACCGATCAGCTGTTGCGCTTTCTTCCCTGGGAACGTGTTGAATGGAGAAGGAGCGGAACCCTCCGATGATTGTCCTTACCCTGGATAGATACTTCACGAGGGTGGGCTCCCGAGCCTCAAACTCCCCTCTAATCTGTGACGCTACCACCATCGAGTCAGTGAAGGTCTCCACATCCTGGATTTCCAATTCCCTTGCCAATCGAAGGCCGGCTATCACAGCCTCATACTCCGCCTGATTATTGGTGACAGGGAAGTGGAAAACCACCGCCTGTTCTATGGTAACCCCTTGAGGACTCACCAATACTACACCCCCTCCCAGGGAGTGCCTTCCCGAGGTCCCATCGACCATCATCTTCCATGCTTCGTGGGACTTTGACTCCTCATTCTCAGCCTCAGTGACATAGTCTGCCAGAAAGTCCGCCACGGCCTGAGCCTTGATGGAGAGCCTTGGGACGAACGAGATATCGAACTCGCTTAGTTCGATAGACCACTTTGCCAGCCTTCCCGAGTGCTCTACCCCCTCGAAGATCTTGCGAAGAGGATGGTCGGTGACCACCCTAATGGAGTGTGCTTGAAAGTATGGACGGAGCTTCCTTGCCGAAACAACCAAGGCATAAGCTAGCTTCTCCAGGATGGGGTAGTGGAGTTCCGCCTTTTTCAGGATTCGACTTACGTAATAGACGGGCAGCTGCTTCTTCCCCTCTTCCCTAACCAAGACGGAGCTCACAGCTTCCACCCCCACCCCGAGATACAAGGCCAGGTCTTTCCCTTCTTTGGGGCTTTGGAGCAGCGGAGCCTGGGAGAGTTGTCTCTTCAGCCCCTGAAAGGCCTCTTCGCATTCATTCGTCCAATTGAACACCTGATTACTACAGAGCACTTTGAAGAAAAAAGAACACCTATCCCCGGACCGGGAGAGGAACCTGCTTAGCCCGACCAACTTTCCCGTCAGGCGCTGGACTTCCTTGGCGCTGCGAGATGACTCCAAGTCCAATATAGCCTTCACCTTGTCCGGGTTAGGTTCTACCCCCGCCGGAGTCAAGAGGTGTCCGAGAAACTTCCCGCGACTGGCCCCGAAGACACACTTCAAGGGGTTCAACCTCATCTTGAACCTCCGTAGGGTGGCAAACGTTTCTTCCAAGTCCCGCAAATGGGAATCCGCGCATTTGCTTTTGACCAGTAGGTCATCGACGTAGACCTCTAGGTTCTTCCCCCTTTGGTCTCGAAAGACCTGATCCATCATGCGTTGGTATGTTGCCCCCGCGTTTTTCAATCCAAAGGGCATCATCTTATAGCTGAAGCATCCCTCTCTCGTGATGAATGAGACATCCTTGACATCGGGAGGGTGCATTCGGATCTGGTGGTAACCTGAAAAAGCATCCAAAAAACTCATAACAGAAAAACCGACGGCTGAATCAACCAGTGCGTCGATTCGAGGCAGGGGATAGCAATTCTTGGGGCATGATTTATTTAACAGGGAAAAATCGATACACATACGCCACTTTCCTCCCCCCTTCTTTACCATTACCGCATTGGAGATCCAGCATGGATACTGGATCTCCGAGATGAAGCCTGCCTCCAGAAGCTTTTTGACCTCCTCTCGGATGGGCTCCTCCAGCTTAGTGGCGACGGCCCTCATCTTCTGGCGCATGGGGCGAGCCCTCGGGTCCAGGTTCAGGCGATGACACGCTACGTCCGCATCGATACCCGGCATGTCTGCCGCGCTCCACGCGAAGATGTCGATGTTGCTCTGGATGCAGCCTAGCATCCGTGCCTGGTCCTCGAGGCTTAAGCCTCCGCTGACTCGCACCTTCTGCACTTGCCCTGCTCTAGTGAGTACCTCCATCTCCACCACTTCCTCGGCCGGCTCCAGCCTCGACCGCTCCCATCCTGCCCTTGCTTCCTCCTGCTCAACTTCCTCTCCTCCGACCTCTTCGACCCCCATTGCTTCCACCAGGCCTTCTTCTTGCCTCTGCTCTCCTTCCCCTGCCTCTCCCGGGCTCATCTCTCCCATCTCCGCCACCTCCTCCATCATCAAGTCCTCCGCCTCCTGTGGGCTCGCCTCCTCTACTTCTATACCCCTTCCTGCCCTGTCATCTCTTTCTCTAGCTCCTCCGCCTCAGCCATCCACGACACGGTGTTTACCGCCGTCACATAACACTGCCTCGCCACCTTCAGGTCTCCCCTGATCCTAACCTGTACCCCTCCATTGTTGAACTTGAGGCATTGATGAAATGAGGAGGGGACACAGCGAAAGGCGCTGATGAGAGGACGCCCAAAGATGGCGTTGTAGCTACTTGGGGCGTCTACAATCACGAACCTACAATTCCGCGAGACGCCCCTAAGCTTCACATGCAGACCCACTCCCCCTTCTACCTCCTTCCTCTCTCCAGAAAAACCAAAAAGCGGTCCGTCGGAAGCCAGGACCCTTTTTCCTTCCACCCTCATTTCATCGAAGGCCTTCTTGAAGATCACGTTCACGGAGCTCCCGTTATCCACCAGTATCCGGGAGACTGTGAAGTTTTCCACCGCTGTCTGGATCACTAGCGCGTCGCAGAACGGGTCTTCGTAGTCTGGCATATCTGCGGATGAGAAGGTGATCTTTTCTTCTGGGGGGGAGCTAGGGAGGTCGAGGCGACCCCTCTGCGGAACATGGTTTGAAGGCTCCCCTTGCGGGTTGCCTCGATCCCTACTCCCCCATGGATCACTCTGATCCCCCCTCGGGTCCCCACATCGACCCTGTCTTCACATCTATCCTCAGCCTCTCCGTGCTGCACCTCGACGATCCTTGCAGGCGGATCCTGCCTTCCAGCTCCTCTGGCCTCCCTCATCTCTAGAAATTCCGGGCAGGTGGCCGTTGCGTGACCTTCCTCCTGATGGAAGTCACAATAAGGCAACGCCACCCTGCCCCCTCTTCCTTCTCCTCCTCCTCTTCTCCCTGCTCCTCGAATTCTTCTTCCTCTTCCTCTTCCCACCTCCATGGCCTCCTGCGGTGGTGGGGGGTGAACTCTCGGTCCCTGCCTCCATCCTCCCTGCTCGAGTCTCCTCGGCTCCCAGAGGTTGTCTCTTCCTTGAAAACCCCCTTGGCCTTGGGGGCGACCTTCCTGAGGCCTCCAACCCAATCGGTTGTTCAGCTCCCTGGCCCCCCCATGCTGCTGTCCCTGCCCTCGGGGTTCTTCCCTTCTCCTGTCTTCCCTTGGCTCCCTCTGCTCTCTCACTTCTCTCTGCCTCCCTGTTGTCGGCTCCTTTACATCATCCTCTGCCAACCTGGCCAGCTTCCTCGCAAATGCAGGGTTTGCCCTCTCGAAGTCTATCTCCTTTGCCGCCCTCTCCATAAGCTCCTCAAAGGAGAGAGGGGGCACTCTCTTCAGCTCCATGCTGAAAAATCCCGGCCTCAGCCCCAGGGTGAAGGCAAGCATCAGTGCATACCCCGGGACCTCCTGGACTAGGAGAACCTCCTCTTGGAACCGGTCAACGTAATGACCCAACGTCTCCTCCGGCTTCTGCCTCACCGCAAACAGGCACTCAGCCTCCTTCTTTCGCTTCTTCGAAGTTGAGAACCTCAACAGAAAACCCCTGCGCAGGTCCTCAAAACTGTAGATCGAGCTCGCCGGCAACTGGTGGAACCAGTCCCTGGCCTTTTCCTTCATAGTAATGGCAAAAAGCCTACACTTGAAGGCATCCGACATCTACCTTATCGACACCACATCCTCAAACCATTGCACGTGCTTAACCGGGTCATCCTTCCCGGTGTAGTAGGTCATATCCGGCTCCATGAACCCTTCCGGCACTGGGGCCGAGACAATGAGCTCACTAAAAGGGGTCTTGCCCCCTACCTGGCGAGAGGGCCCGTCCCGCGACCTCGGCTGGCTGGACCGATTCGCGAGACCGTGCCCGGGGAAGATCTCCCGCACTGCCGCCTCCTTCTCGCCCAGATCCACCGGAACCTCCTGCCCGGGACGCTGGCCTGGGAAAAGCTCCCGCGCAGCCACATCTGTAACACCCCAAAAAGGCCCCAAAAAGACTCAACATGAAGTTTGAGTAGCAGGCTGTTTGACACGGCCTGGGACACGGGCGTGTCCCAGGGCGTGTTGGGTGTACACGGCCTGGGACACGGGCGTGTCCCAGGGCGTGTTCAGGCTAGTCGACGTTTGAGAGTCGACGAGCGTCGAGCCTGGAACACGGCCTTCGACACGGGCGTGTCCCAGGGCGTGTTCGAATTATTTTTCGAAATTGGCCTATTCGAGTCCGAGCCGAACACGGCCTTGAACACGGCCTCGAACACGGGCGTGTGAGGCTGGACACGGGCGTGTCAGCTGCCGTGTTCCGACCCGTGTACTGGTTTTGGAATTCGGCGAGTACCGTGTAGCAGGAGACACGGGCGTGTCTCAAGAATGACACGGGCGTGTCAGGTTCGACACGGGCGTGTCGATGCCCGTGTTGTTCAGTCGGTTCAAACTGTGTGTGCCGCTTAAAGGGTACACGGCCTGTGACACGGGCGTGTCACAGGCCGTGTCGGCCAAAAAGTGAATTTTTGGGAAAATCTTGGCCGTTTAGTTTCCTCTCTTTTGATCCAAAGGCTCAGGTGGTTTCTTGGGCTGGATTAAGTCGTGAGAGAAGGATAAAGATTCATTCTTCATGTGTGCTTAAGAAAGAGAGAAAGAGAGAGGAAGAAGGAGGAGGAGAGCAAGCCACCGGCGGAGATCCCGTGGTCTGATTTGTGATCCGAAGCCGGCATTGTGAAGGCAAGGCTGCTGCGGTTCTTTCTCACCGGCTCGTTTTCGATGGCACCGAAGAGATCGACAAGGGTAACGATCTCCCTCCTTGGACATGTGAAGTCCTTCTTTTCTGCATTGCATAGGGAAAACCCTTCCCCGCGAGTGTGCGGTGGGTTGTGGTGTCCCTTGGGGTAGATATGTGAAGTCCCCCTTGTTAGAGGCCGGAATTGGAGTACGGCTCTAGGCATGCTGTGTGAAGCCCATCTGGACATGGTCTGGATTGGTGATGCTTGTTTGCATATCGGAGAAGGCTCCGTGATTATGGCTTGTGATGCCTTGTTCCTACCTGTTGCTTGGTGCGGCAGGAAGTACTGGACGATGTCCAGGAAATGAAGAGGGTTGGATGCAACTCTGGTGGCCGTGTGTTGCCACTTTGGGAGTGGTTGAGCCGTTGGGCTGCAACTCGATGAAAAGGCAGATTGCCGAACAGGAAAGGTGAAACCGACCCGCGCCTATAAAAAGCCATGGATACTTCCGTATTCGAGGTGGCTCGGCGACTTGAGCAACGGGGGGTGGCTGATCCGTACCTGCGTTAGGTCCGTCCGACTTGGAAGCCTGGTATAGGTTTTGTTGGAGCGCCTAATGAGAGTCTTAGGCCCGCGCGCCGGAAAGACTAGAATGCCCAAATACCGTGTAGACGGTGGTGTTGACCCTGGTATTCCGGTACACCGAGAATGTGCCCTAAGTGCACGGACTGTCAGGCCGTGTGGCCGATAGTTGTGATGGCTTGAATGTGCCTGCGCGCACATAGTTGCTATTTGATGATGCCATGCTTGCAGGGAAAGAATGCTCATGCCCCGAGAAAGGGGTAGGATTGTTATAATTGGGTCAGCTGAATGCTGACCGTTGCATTGTTTGCCACCGGTTGGGTGGATTGTTCCCGTGCAGGTGCTGGAGAGCCAAGTGGTAAGTGATGGGCTGAAGCCCTACTGCTGTTGCTGCTGCTGCTGCGGCTAGCCCTTGAAGGCTAAGCGAATGGCTTTGTTTTGTTTTCTCTTGTACTCATGTATGGCCGGCCTGCGCGCCGAGGTTTGTAAAACATGTTGTATGTAAAGAGGAATTGTAAGGCCTTAAGGCCAAACTCTTGTGGTTGTGTACATTCCGTGGTATTTCTATATAAAGGTGGTTTTATATATTGGACATTCCGGTTAAGAGTTCAAAGTTGTAACTTAAAGCTTCCGCTAGAATGCTCTGAGTTAGGATTCGTATTGGGTTTGGTATTATCCTGTGACCTCACCGTCTGTTTGTGGCATATAGTGTGGGGCCCCGGCCGGACCTTCTACTATACGTCATTTAACGGATGGGGTAGGTCGTTACATTTTGGTATCAGCTTTCCTCGGTCTTCCTCTTTCGAATTCGTGGTCGAATTCTTTTGTGGGGTGGCGAGCACGTGTTTGTGCGACCTGCTGTAACGCTAATGAACTCTGGAATGTCCATGAAGGAATGTACAAACTCTTGTTTGAGGAATCTACGCGTTCCTCTTTGTGTTGTTTTGCTTGCATACGTTCGCTAATGTGTGTCTTGTCCACCTATAGGTGACACGTAGTGGTGCTGGGCAGTCTGAGCCCCAGCGTTCTGATGAGAGTGCGGCACCAGCTGAGGTACCAACACCTCCTCCATCTGCGGAAACTGTTCGCTTAGTTGCTGAGGCGCTATTTGCCATGATTCAGCCGACCGGGCAAGCGCAGCCGGCAGTAGTGCCAGTTCGTGTTGATGTCAGACCCGAGCCGGTTGAGGCTGTAGATCCACGAGCAGCTGACCGACAGTTGAAGCAATTCATGAGCTTCAGTCCTCCTACGTTTGCGGGAATGGGATCCCCAACGCAGGCGGAAGATTGGTTATCGCGTGTCAAGAGGATAATGACAGCGATCAGGGCGGAGGAAACTCTTAAGGTCACCTTAGCCACCTTCATGCTTGAAGGGGAGGCGCGGTTGTGGTGGGACGAGGTTGAGTTACACTAATTGGCGGGCAGGCAATTAACACAAGTGTCGATTGAGGAGTTCTCCCGGATATTTCTGGCGAAACATGTCCCAGCGGCGCAACGCATTGCTATGGAGAATGAGTTCCAACGGTTAAAGCAAGGGGAAGATAGTGTGGATATCTACTTGCACGAGTTTACCAGGTTGGGACGATATGCGGGAACAATCTTCGCGGATGACCAAAGGAAAACGAATCGGTTCTATGAAGGATTGCGAGATGAGTTGAGATTCCTGCTTTCGAGTTCTGTGAGCCAAGGGTTTCAGGCGTTGGTTGATACTGCGTGCGCGTTGGAGAAGGACGTGAAGCGAGTACAAGGGAATAAGGGCTTGGTTGCGTCGAAGCCAGAGTTTCAAACACCTCGCCCGAGTAAGTCGTTTTACCAGAAGAAAGGGGGCAAGAGGTCCAAGCCATCGGGGCAAGTGACTCCGACCGTTGTGTCGGGAGCGACATCAAGACCGGATTCTCGTACATGCTATAACTGTGGCCGGGTGGGGCATATTGCTCGTGACTGTCGGGTGGTGCAGCCCAAAGGGGAAAAGAAGATGGGTGCGTCTTATGCTGAGAAGGGCAAAGCGGTGGTGGATTCCTCTGCTTCCCAGGCGCAGCCCCGAATATATCAACTTGGCCAACAGGAAGCGATTAAGCAAAGTGACGTCGTCACAGGTACGAGTTGATTTAGTTTCCTTGCTGGTGCTTTTGGTTTTGGTTTTGTATAGCTTGTGCATGATGTGTGTGCTGCAGGCTTTGTCCTGATTCGGAAGAATTTGGCGAGAGCCCTGTTTGATACGGGTGCTTCGCATTCTTTTCTGTCTAAGGATTTCGTATCTCGCATTGGGGTACCAAGTCATGTGACGGTGGATAGTACTAGGGTGCTATTGCCGAATGGCTGTATGATGCTTGCGGATAGGGCTTGCGATGTGGAGGTGCAAATAGGAAGTCGGGATTTCGGTTTGAGTGCAGCTGTGCTACCGTTATCGGAGTTTGATGTGATCTTTGGTATGGACTGGCTCTCGGAGCAGCGTGCCTTTATTGATTGCAACTCCAAAGAGATTACACTGGGCCAGAATACCGGGCTTGTGACGAAGTTCGCTGGTATGCGAGGAGTTGGCGGGACTCTGTTGTCTGCACTCCAAGTCGTCAATGCTGTTCGGAAGGGCGCGGAGTTATTCTTCACGCTAATTCAGGCTGTTGAGCCGAAGGCCAGTGTCGGTGAGGTGCCAGTTGTGTCAGAGTTTGCCGATGTGTTTCCTAAAGATCTTCCTGGGTTACCACCCCAGCGGGAGATTGACTTCTCTATTGAGTTGGTGCCAGGTGCGAAACCTGTGGCCCGCTCTCCATATCGCGTCGCGCCAAAAGAGATGGCTGAGTTGAAAGTCCAATTGCAAGAGTTGTTGGAGCAGGGATATATACGCCCAAGTATGTCACCTTGGAGCGCGCCTGTTCTCTTTGTGAAGAAGAAAGACGGTAGCTTACGGTTGTGTATTGACTACCGCGAGTTAAATAAGCTGACGGAGAAAAATAAATATCCGATTCCGCGGATTGATGACCTCTTTGATCAGCTGGCAGGATCAACGGTCTATTCCAAGTTGGATTTGAAATCGGGATATTATCAGCTAAGGATTAGGGAAGGTGACATTCCCAAGACGGCGTTTGGAACACGCTACGGGCATTATGAGTTCACGGTAATGCCGTTTGGCCTATGTAATGCGCCTTCGGTATTTATGGACTTAATGCATCGAACGTTCCGAGAGTATTTGGATTTGTTTGTTATTGTGTTTATCGATGACATCTTGGTATACTCTCAGTCGGAAGAGGATCACGCAAACCATTTGCGGTTGGTCTTGCATACCCTGCGGAGGAATAAGCTTTTTGCCAAGTTCTCAAAGTGCGAGTTCTGGCTCTCTTCAGTAGCCTTTTTAGGCCATGTGGTAAGCGGAGAAGGTATCGCGGTGGATCCGTTGAAGATAAGTGCCATCCGAGATTGGCCAGTGATGTCTTCAGTGGCCGAGGTCAGGAGCTTCCTTGGACTTGCGGGCTACTATAGACGGTTTGTGGAAAACTTCTCACGGATTGCTTTACCTCTGACCACGCTGACGAGAAAAGATCAAAAGTTCATTTGGACGTCGGAGTGCGTGCGAGCTTTTGAAGACTTGAAGAGTCTTTTGACCACGGCGCCTGTGTTGACATCGCCATGTGGTACCGATGGGTATGAGATCTATAGTGATGCATCAGGGAGCGGCTTAGGCTGCGTCCTTCTGCAGTTTGGTAAAGTGATTGCTTATGGCTCGCGTCAGTTGAAAGTGCATGAGCGGAATTACCCCGTCCATGATTTGGAATTGGCGGCGGTCATCTTTGCGCTCAAGTTGTGGCGGCACTATCTATATGGCGTGAAAGTGGATATCTATACGGATCACAAGAGCCTAAAGTATTTGTTAGATCAGAAGGATCTGAATATGCGACAACGAAGATGGATGGAGTTCCTTGGGGACTACACCTTCGAGATTCACTATACCCCCGGGAAGGGAAATGTGGTCGCTGATGCTTTGAGTCGAAAGACTCCGGTACGGGCAAGCTGGTTGCAGAGGCATGATCAGCGTCTGATCCAGGAATTGGAAGCAATGGAGATATCGTGTGTTGACAAGGGTGCGTCAACCGATGCATGTTTGAACTGGACGGAGGTGCAATATGACCTTGCGGACCGAGTTCGGCGAGCAACGGAGCTTGATGAAAGTCTCCAGCGCTATACAAAAGATGGGCCGGATGACCAATTCTCTTGGGATAACGGGTTGTTAAGGAGAAATGGTCGAGTGTGCGTCCCAAGTGTGGGTAAATTGAGGGAAGAGTTGATGTACGAAGCGCACTTTGCAAAGTACTCAGTTCACCCAGGAAACACAAAGATGTACAGAGATATGAAAAAGTTATTCTGGTGGCCCGGACTAAAGAAAGATGTCGCATGTTATGTGGCTGAATGCACTACCTGTGCGTTGGTGAAAGCGGAATGCCAGAAGCCTGGCGGTTTCCTAAAGTCGTTACCTATTCCGGAATGGAAGTTCGATGACATTTCGATGGATTTCATGCATGGGTTGCCGAGATCTCAACGCGGTCATGATTCAATCTGGGTGATTGTGGACCGGTTGACAAAAGTGGCGCACTTCCTTCCAAACAGAAGAGACGATTCAGTGGAAACATTGGCCAAGCTTTATGTGGAGCAAGTTGTTCGACTGCACGGTGTTCCTCGGAGCATCGTTAGTGACCGTGATGGGCGGTTCACATCGAATGATTGGCGGCTCGTTCATCAAATGTTGGGTACAAAATTGGCGTTTAGTACGGCCTTTCATCCCCAAACGGATGGCCAGACTGAACGAACCAACAAGACGATGGAGGATATGCTCCGCATGTGCGCCCTAGACTTTGGGAAGAGATGGGAAGATTATATATTCCTTGTCGAATTTGCCTATAATAATAGCTACCAAGCGAGTATTGGTATGGCACCATTTGAGGCGTTGTATGGGCGTAAATGCCGTACACCGTTAGCTTGGGCAGAAGCAGGCGAATCTAAGCTGAATGGGAAAAAGGAAGTCGAAGAAGCTACTTCGCTCATACGCTCTATTCGGGAGAGGCTATTGATAGCCCGAGATCGTCAAGCAAAGTACTACAATGCCAAACATCGGAACGTGGAGTTCGCGGTGGGTGATTGGGTATATTTGAAGATCAAACCCTTCAAAGGTGTGTCCAGGATTCGGTGTTTGAAAAAGCTAAGTCCGAGGTATCTTGGTCCATTTGAGGTGGTGGAGCGAGTTGGGGAAGTTGCTTATCGACTAGCACTTTCAGCGGACTTGGGTGGATTACATGATGTGTTTCACATCTCAGTCCTTCGTAAGGCGGTGAATGATCCAGCGCAAGTAGTGGAGAATGATCGAGTACCGGTCGAGTATGGGCTAACGACGAGGGTTAGACCCATTCGGATCGAGGATCGAGCCGAGAAACAGTTGCGGAACAAAGTGATCGGGATGGTCAGGGTCCGATGGGACAATTGTGGCCGTGAAGAGCTAACATGGGAGCGAGAGCAGACCATGCGAGCTGAGTTTCCCGAGTTATTTGTATAAACTGTTGACCGTGTACTTTTTTGTTATAACATAGTTATAGCTTTGCTGGTTCTTGTTTCCTTACCGTGCAAATTTCGGGACGAAATTTTGTTAAGGGGGGGAGAGTTGTAACACCCCAAAAAGGCCCCAAAAAGACTCAACATGAAGTTTGAGTAGCAGGCTGTTTGACACGGCCTGGGACACGGGCGTGTCCCAGGGCGTGTCGGGTGTACACGGCCTGGGACACGGGCGTGTCCCAGGGCGTGTTCAGGCTAGTCGACGTTTGAGAGTCGACGAGCGTCGAGCCTGGAACACGGCCTTCGACACGGGCGTGTCCCAGGGCGTGTTCGAATTATTTTTCGAAATTGGCCTATTCGAGTCCGAGCCGAACACGGCCTTGAACACGGCCTCGAACACGGGCGTGTGAGGCTGGACACGGGCGTGTCAGCTGCCGTGTTCCGACCCGTGTACTGGTTTTGGAATTCGGCGAGTACCGTGTAGCAGGAGACACGAGCGTGTCTCAAGAATGACACGGGCGTGTCAGGTTCGACACGGGCGTGTCGATGCCCGTGTTGTTCAGTCGGTTCAAACTGTGTGTGCCGCTTAAAGGGTACACGGCCTGTGACACGGGCGTGTCACAGGCCGTGTCGGCCAAAAAGTGAATTTTTGGGAAAATCTTGGCCGTTCAGTTTCCTCTCTTTTGATCCAAAGGCTCAGGTGGTTTCTTGGGCTGGATTAAGTCGTGAGAGAAGGATGAAGATTCATTCTTCATGTGTGCTTAAGAAAGAGAGAAAGAGAGAGGAAGAAGGAGGAGGAGAGCAAGCCACCGGCGGAGATCCCGTGGTCCGATTTGTGATCCGAAGCCGGCATTGTGAAGGCAAAGCTGCTGCGGTTCTTTCTCACCGGCTCGTTTTCGATGGCACCGAAGAGATCGACAAGGGTAACGATCTCCCTCCTTGGACATGTGAAGTCCTTCTTTTCTGCATTGCATAGGGAAAACCCTTCCCCGCGAGTGTGTGGTGGGTTGTGGTGTCCCTTGGGGTAGATATGTGAAGTCCCCCTTGTTAGAGGCCGGAATTGGAGTACGGCTCTAGGCATGCTGTGTGAAGCCCATCTGGACATGGTCTGGATTGGTGATGCTTGTTTGCATATCGGAGAAGGCTCCGTGATTATGGCTTGTGATGCCTTGTTCCTACCTGTTGCTTGGTGCGGCAGGAAGTACTGGACGATGTCCAGGAAATGAAGAGGGTTGGATGCAACTCTGGTGGCCGTGTGTTGCCACTTTGGAAGTGGTTGAGCCGTTGGGCTGCAACTCGATGAAAAGGCAGATTGCCGAACAGGAAAGGTGAAACCGACCCGCGCCTATAAAAAGCCATGGATACTTCCGTATTCGAGGTGGCTCGGCGACTTGAGCAACGGGGGGTGGCTGATCCGTACCTGTGTTAGGTCCGTCCGACTTGGAAGCCTGGTATAGGTTTTGTTGGAGCGCCTAATGAGAGTCTTAGGCCCGCGCGCCGGAAAGACTAGAATGCTCAAATACCGTGTAGACGGTGGTGTTGACCCTGGTATTCCGGTACACCGAGAATGTGCCCTGAGTGC
Source organism: Platanthera zijinensis (assembly GCA_039513925.1). NCBI lineage: Eukaryota > Viridiplantae > Streptophyta > Magnoliopsida > Asparagales > Orchidaceae > Platanthera > Platanthera zijinensis. Next base: position 13,666,610 of record CM077085.1, read on the forward strand.
ACGGACTGTCGGGCCGTGTGGCCGATAGTTGTGATGGCTTGAATGTGCCTGCGCGCACATAGTTGCTATTTGATGATGTCATGCTTGCAGGGAAAGAATGCTCATGCCCCGAGAAAGGGGTAGGATTGTTATAATTGGGTCAGCTGAATGCTGACCGTTGCATTGTTTGCCACCGGTTGGGTGGATTGTTCCCGTGCAGGTGCTGGAGAGCCAAGTGGTAAGTGATGGGCTGAAGCCCTACTGCTGTTGCTGCTGCTGCTGCGGCTAGCCCTTGAAGGCTAAGCGAATGGCTTTGTTTTGTTTTCTCTTGTACTCATGTATGGCCGGCCTGCGCGCTGAGGTTTGTAAAATATGTTGTATGTAAAGAGGAATTGTAAGGCCTTAAGGCCAAACTCTTGTGGTTGTGTACATTCCGTGGTATTTCTATATAAAGGTGGTTTTATATATTGGACATTCCGGTTAAGAGTTCAAAGTTGTAACTTAAAGCTTCCGCTAGAATGCTCTGAGTTAGGATTCGTATTGGGTTTGGTATTATCCTGTGACCTCACCGTCTGTTTGTGGCATATAGTGTGGGGCCCCAGCCGGACCTTCTACTATACGTCATTTAACGGATGGGGTCGTTACAACATCCCTCTCGCCTGCCTCCACCGGGATTTCCTTCTCGGGGCGCTGCCCTGGGGCGTTCTCGCCTAACAGCGGGACCGCCTCCACAGGAGCCCGCGGCGTCTCCCACTCATTTCTTGCCGAGAAGGCCAAGCTGATCGTCTGCATGACCTCTCACCTGAAATCCTCTAACATCTTCCTCGTCGCTTCTTCTCCCTGGGTGGGTGGTTCTCCTAAGCCAGATCCTTCACCTTCACCTCCTGCCATGGGATTCGACTCAAGATTTTTCTTGCACCGACTGCCTCCACGCTCACCGCACCAGAACTGTTGAAGCCAAAATTGACCTCAACGAATGTTCACGAACCAAAGTGCAGCCGACGCCTACTTCTCTCAAATCTTGACCCCTAACTAGTTGCTAAGGTCCTAGGACTGACCCAAAGCCTCAGCTGGGAGGTCCCACCTCACACCCGGAAGATCTCTGAGAGCTTCCCCTCCGAAGCCAATAGCTGGGCTGGGAGCTCTTCAGAAAGCACTGGAGTTGGAGAATAATGAAAGCCTGCTTTCCAAAGAGCCCCTATGGGTCTTTTTATAGTCTTCTCCTGTTCTGAAAATACTAAAATACCCCTGATGGGTCTGCCAATAGCCAAATCCCGCTGTCCTCCCAGGGGTATACAGGTAATTTAAACCGAGGATAATGAAATAGTAATAATAAAATAATCCTTTTTCCTGGGTGCCGGGCCCCACCACATGAACCTACTCTAGCGAGAACCCCGGGCGAGAAGGCTCTCGCTGAGCCTTAGCTGAGCTCACCTTGGCGAGGCCTCCCGCCGAGAGGGTTCTCGCCCTTGGTGGTTTTTACGTCATTACCGCTTGGCGTGAAGACTTGAGTCCTGGCGCGAACGATCTCGCCTACCAATGGGCGGGAGCCCCTTAAGGGCGAGAACTCTGCCAGGACCCGGGCCAGACCCAAAGCCTGGCTACTGAGGTCTTAGTCCTCCCGGGCCTCCCCAGCGAATATGGGATTGTACATCACCGTTTACCATTTGTGGCATACATCATCGTTTAGGTTAATGTATAGGAATATTCTAGAAATATCTGAAACGATACATAAGAAGATAATAAAGAGTTATAGAATTGTCTCATGAGAGTCATGTACATAATAAGTGTCATGAATTTCTAGAGAATTCATGTATCTTTTACATATTAGAGATGCATGGAATAATGCAGAATAATAGGAGTCTAGAAACTTCTATACTTTGGAGGGAAACCTCTTTATAGCGTATAAAAAGGGAAGACCCCCTCATTTGTAATCATTCAAATTAGAATCCAAATTTGGAGAAACAATAAAGTTCTTTGAGATCTTTCACTTGTAAGCATTCTCTTGAGTTATTTACACGCACTCTCTTTTCTTCATTACCACCTAGTTTTTGCAGGGAGAAGCTGACTTAGCTTGACTATGTGGAGTGGCAAGAAGGAGCCAACTTGTTTCTCGGTATGCATCATGATGAAAAAAAGGAGCATCTAGGATGTGGATAAATACCCTAAGTACCAAGATGGTGAAGCCTATAAGGAGGAGGGGATCAAGGAATAGCTAGTTGAGGACGTAGAGTCCAATGCCATGGGGGGAGGCTGACGTAGAAGATCTACTTGAGGAGTTCAAAGGTGAGCAATCAGGGGAAGGGAGTTCCAAGAGCCGTGAAGGCAATGCTCACATAAGGTCGCCAAGTACAAGGATCAATATGGAGCACGAAGAGGATGTGCAGTTGGATATCCATGGGAGCAAAGCTCATACTGTAGATGGGATTGAGGGCAAGCCAAAGGAGGACGCAGATTCTGCACCATATGAATTTGTGACCCTTGAAGATGCAGAGAAGTCACTATTTGACGTTGAGTCAACATAACATTGGACTACCTGGCTCCGATGCGGAAACAAATAGACTCTTAATTTATATATGGACTCCTCAAATTTAATGTGTTCGGAACCAGGTAGTCCAATGTTATGTTGAGCACTTCTAGATTTTGCCCTTCTACTTGAGATTTTGCAATGCAATTGGATTGCAATGAGTAATAAAACATGTTTTATAGAATAAACTTACATATCTAAATATGAAAAAATTGTCTACTTTTTTAATATGAGTAAATATAGAAAAAAATTGTCTCAATTATCCTATTATGAAGAATCCAACTCAATGCCTATCACTTAAAACTCTTGCCTAAACATGTGGCCAAAATCAATGTCAATTCTATTTTATTAAAAAAAATAATGAACAGATAAATATGTAGTATACATATATAAAGTTAAGAAATAAATTTAATTTAATTTTTAAATTAAAAACTATATTTTTTTAGAAATCATGAAAAATTAGTTTTAAGGTATGCCTTATTTATTAGCTTATTTATAAGTTCTATTACTTAAGTTCTGTTTGAGACAACTTATGATGATGAATAAACTGCTAATTGAAAATTGATGATTGGATATAAATTTTATAAAAACAATGATGAATAAGTCGTAGGATGTTTAGATAGTTTGTATATAAGTGCTTATCTAAAGTTTTATTCATTCATAAAAGTCTGTTCATTTGGACATGTTTTCCACCCAGACACGATTTTTTCACTCAGCCACGTTATTTTGCTTGAGTGTGAATTTTTCACACGTGCGCGATGTTTTCTTCCGACAACGATTTTTTCGCCCAAACGTAAATATTTTGCCCGAACATGGTTTTTTCACCTGGATGCGGATTTTTAGTCTCGCCGTGATTTTTTCGCTCGTACGCAAATTTGTCACCCGGAATCGAATTTGTCGCCATTGTGCAAATTTTTTGCCCGGAAGTGGTTATTTCGCTCAGGTGTGATTTTTTTTTCACGGAAGTGCTTTTTTCGCCCGGGCACGATTTTTTCGCCCGGGCGCGAATGTTTCCCCCAACCACGAATTTTCCGCCCGGGAGGGAACCCCCCCCCCCCCCCCCCCCCCGACTCGAATTTTCCGCCCGAGCGCGAATTTTCCGTCGGGGCGCGAATTTTTCGCCCGGGAGCGAAATTTTCGTCGGGGCACGAATTTTCCCCCGTGCACGAATTTTTTAACCGGGCCCGAATTTTCCGTTCGGGCGTGAATTTCTGCCCGTGCGCGAATTTTCCTCCCGGGCGCGAATTTTCCGGCCGGACGCGAATTTTCCACCCAGGATCGAATTTTTCGCCCCTACCCGAATTTTCTGCCCGAGCGCTATATGTTTGCCCGGACGCGATATTTTTGCTCACACGCGATATGTTTGCACGGAAGCGAAAAAATGCATTCTGCCGAAAAAAATCGCTCGCGAGCGAAAAATTCGTGTCCGGGTGAAAAAAATCGTTGTCAGGTGAAAAAAATCGTTGTCAGGCGAAAAAAATCACCGTCGGACGAAAAAATCGCGTCAGGGAGAAAAAACAACTGTCGTGCGAAAATCGCGCCTGGACGTATAAATTGCCCCCGGGCGGAAAAATAGCTTCCGGGTGGAAAAATTCTCGCCGCGGTGTAAAATTCGTGTCTTGACGTCAAATTTGCTCCCAAGCGAAAAATTCGCGCATGGGCGAAAAATCCGCTCCCGGGCGGAATAATCGCGCCCGGGCGGAATAATCGCGCCCGGGCGGAATAATCGCGCCCGGGCGGAAAAATCGAGCCCGGGCGGAAAAATCGCGCCCGGGCGGATAAATCGCGCCCGGGCGGAAAAAATCGCGCCCAGGCGGAAAATTCGCGGGCGGGCGGAAAATTCGTGTCGGGCGGAAAATTCGCGCCCGGGCGGAAAATTCGCGTCCGGGCGGAAAAATCGCGTCCGGGCGGAAAAATCGCGCCCGGGCGGAAAAATCGCGCCCGGGACGGAAAAATCGCGCCCGGGCGAAAAAATCGCGCCCGGGTGAAAAAATCTCGCCCGGGCGAACAAATCACGTCCGGGCAAAAAAATCAACTTTGAGTTTTCTTAAGATATAAGCGCTTATGAGAATCCATAAGCTGGACCTGGATAGCTTATGAAAAATCAGATTATCATCAATTTTAAAATAAGTGATTTTTCATAAGCTGCACAAACAAACACCTGAAAAACAGCTTTTACGTTTTGAATAGAGATTATTCATCATCAAAAGCTGTCCCAAACAGAGCCTTAATGCTTTCAGTTATGCCCAGTTCAACTGGACATAATTGAGCCTCAGATAAATAGATTTTCAGCAGCATGATTCTAATTCACTTTCATGTTGTGTTTGATGCAGCTTATTGTAGCTTATTTGTTCCGATGAGATTGGACAAAAACATCATTGTCATAGAATGTATGTTTAGTATCACAAATGTTACAAAAAAAAGAAATTAGTTTGAGGCATAAAATTTTGGTATGACATTGACATTTTTGTCCAACCTCACTGAAGCAAATAAGTCACGATAAATCGCGCCAAACGTACCCTAAACCAACGATTTAAATCGTGAGAATTCCTTTAATTTCACGACCAAATTCAAATTATGGTGCCAACTTCCTAAATTTTGTCCCTAAACCGAGGAATTTAGTAATTTTGTTGGCTGTTAAAATGTCGCCCAATGTGAAAGAAAGATTATTAAAAGATTAATTATTGCTAGCCAGAGAGATACTCAGACGCTGGACTCGTGATAATGAGACAAAGGTTTCGTTTCACCGGTCAAGCGGGCTTGGCCGGTGAAAATAAGTCCCTCCAAATCGAGCAAAAGTTTCCTCGTGATAATGGCCGCCCGTTGCCCTCCCAACTCTGAATGGCCTACCTGGGGCTGCTGGAAATCAAATGAAAAGATTCTTATATCATCGAAGAATAAATCAATCTTGGATCTTCTCAACTACAAATAAGTATATGAGATTGAATTAATGATGATCTAAAGAAGATGATTGTTACGTAGGAGGGTGGATGATTCGAGATCAAAAAATAAGGGTAAGAAACTAAGAAAGTTTTTTTCCATTTTAATTGGATTTACTATTTTCATAAATAGTTATATATATATATATATATATATATATATATATATATATATATATATGTGTGTGTGTGTGTATGTATTTTTTAAAAGTTATAAAGATAGTGCTCATTATAGTGGTGGGCAAAAGGATCGAGCCCAGTGGGCCGGCCCGAGCCCGGTCCGGTAAAAGCCCTTCTAGGCCCGGTCTGGGAAAAGCCCGGCCTTGGCCGAGACCAGACCCAGTTTTAGAGTTATTGCCCGGGCCGATACCCCGGCGAGCCAGCAAAGCCCGATTTTCGGGCCGGCCCGGGCCCGGGCAAAGCCCAACCCAAAAAAACTAACTGTACAACCCTGTATTCGCAGAGCAGGGTCCCCCGGCGTGCGTAGCCTTAGTGTTAGGAAGGAGCGGGCGAGCCAGGCGTGCGGCCTGCGGCTCGCCCCGGGCGGCCTGCCCTTGCGGGCAAGCCAGGCGTGCGGCTTGCGGCTCGCCCCGGGCGGCCTGCCCTTGCGGGCGAGCCAGGCGTGCGGCCTGCGGCTCGCCCCGGGCGGCCTGCCCTTGCGGGCGAGCCAGGCGTGCGGCCTGCGGCTCGCCCAAGGGGTGGGGAGCATGGCTCGGCCCCTGGACCCCCTTGGGTCGTACTTTTACAGTCGTGCCCCCGGGATGGAAATTACCTCTCTACCCCCCGGTGTGGAGGCTTGCCATTGGCTCAAGGCCAACTGGTCGTAGGGGCATTTTGGTCATTTTCCCCTCAGGACTTGGAAAAACTATAAATAGACCCCCATGGGTGCCTTTGGAGAGGATGAGATTTCCTTACCTCCTCCTCCCTTAGCTTCATCTTGGTAGAGTAGAGAGAGCTCTCCAAGGCGCCCAGCTCAGCCACTTGGTGAGGGAGGGGAAGTGTTCTAGCAACCTTCCGGGTGTGTGGTGGGACCTCCACGCTAGAGCCGAGGGTCTATTCATAGTTTCCTGAGCCTTTGGTCCGTGACATCCCCCCGAGTGTAGTAGGTGTGAGGTCACCCCTTCCCCAAGGGTCGAACTTCATAGAGACCAAGTTTTTGGTTTCAACATTTTGGTGCGGTGAGCGTGGAGAGTGACCAGCACAGAAGATCTCGGGTGAGTGTCATGGCTGGAGATCAGGGAGGTAGTGATGACCTCGGTGGTCTCCCCAACCCAGGACCCTTTGTAGGAAGGGAAGAGTTCATGACTTCCATCTCAGGCATCATGGATATGCTGAGAAGCATTGCCCCACGGGCTGACAGCTCAACCCCCACCCCCCAGGGACTGGCTCCCAGGGGTCTCGGCGAGCTGACCCAGAGTGGTCTCGGCGAGCTGGCTCCCAGGGGGCAAGGCGAGACCACCCCAGCAGGGGGAGAAGAAAGTGTGCCAGGTAGGCGACCTGGGAAGGAAAAGATGGGAGAAGGGGTCGAGAGGGACCTCCCCGGCCGGGAGCTGTTCCCCAGCCCGGCGAGAGCTAGCCCTCCAGGCGAGCAGGTCGCGCGAGTAGAGGTGGAGAGAGCACCCCTTAGGGGGTCACCCTTCAACGAGCTGATCATCTCAGCTCCTGTTCCCGAGGGGTTCAGAGAGCCAGACATGGCTTACTATACCGGGAAGGATGATCCCGTCCAGCACCTGCAGTGGTTCGAGGATGCCGTCTCCATCAGGCCGATGACGGATGCCTTCAAGTGTCGCCTTTTTGCGATCACGTTGAAGGAGAAGGCAAGGGACTGGTTTCATCAACTCCCTCCGAGGTCCATCTTCGGGTTCGAAGACTTGAGTCGGAGCTTTCAGCTTCGCTTCTCCACCTCCAAGAAGAGGAAGAAGGGTCCTGAGTCCCTCTTCCAGATAAAGCAAAGGGTCGAGGAGTCGCTGGCCCACTACGTCGACAGGTTCCAGGAAGAGGTCGCGGATATCCAGGAGGTACCAAGTTACGCCCTCCAGATGGCGTTCATCGTGGGGTTGCGCGAAGGATTCTTCAAGATGAGCCTGACTCGAAAGGCCCCCCTCTCCTTCGAGGAGCTGATGGAAAGGGCGGCAGAGGAGATAGCCATGGAGGCAACCAACCCGGCCTTTGTGAAGAAGTTGGCAAAGTTGACGGAAGCGGAGCCAAAGGAGCAAGGTGGCTCGAGGCACCAGGAGGGAAGGCGGAGAGAAGAGCAGAGGGCTCAGGGGTTCCAGGGACAGGAGGGTCCGGAGCCAGGTTGGAGGCGGCAGGGAGGACCTGCCCAGGGTCCAGGAAGAGCTCTGGACCAGGGTGGGGGGAATTTTCACGGGGGCCAAGGGAGGTTCGACTTCCAAAGGCAAGCCCCAAGACAACTCCTACCCCCACCGCAACAGGCCTTGGCAATAGGCGAAGGAAGAAGAGGCAACGGGAGAGATCGCCGAGTCCGCCGAAGGAGGCCGGTAGAAGAAGCATTGCCGTACTGTGACTACCACCAGGTGGAGGGGCACGCGACAGCCACCTGCCCCGAATTCCTGGAGGTAAGAGGAGCGAGAGGTCAAGCCCAGCAACCACCCCCGAGGCAGATCGAAGCCCCGCCCCCAGCCAGGGAGGAAAATAGATGTGAGGATCGGGTCGACGTGGGCAGCCGGGGAAGGATCGGTTAATGCAAGAGGTGAAGGAGCCTCGCCTCAATAGGAACTTGTATTTTTTGTTGTGTTGTATCGAGTCTAGCCCCCGACCCACTGAGTCGGAGAGGTCATGTAACCCATCATTTTTTCCCCATTTGAGGATGTTGAATTTGACAAGGTTTTGTTGAGACGCCAAGTCCTTAGCTCCGATGATGGTCCCGCTGTCAGGCTCTCACTAGCTGGCAGGTCAGGCGTACCTCTCGTGGAAGCCCCAAGTCCTTAGCTCCGATGATGGTCCCGCTGTCAGGCTCTCACTAGCTGGCAGGTCAGGCGTACCTCTCGTGGAAGCCCCAAGTCCTTAGCCCCGATGATGGTCCCGCTGTCAGGCTCTCACTAGCTGGCAGGTCAGGCGTACCTCTCGTGGAAGCCCCAAGTCCTTAGCTCCGATGATGGTCCCGCTGTCAGGCTCTCACTAGCTGGCAGGTCAGGCGTACCTCTCGTGGAAGCCCCAAGTCCTTAGCCCCGATGATGGTCCCGCTGTCAGGCTCTCACTAGTTGGCAGGTCAGGCGTACCTCTCGTGGAAGCCCCAAGTCCTTAGCCCCGACGATGGTCCCGCTGTCAGGCTCCCACTAGCTGGCAGGTCAGGCGTACCTCTCGTGGAAGCCCCAAGTCCTTAGCCCCGATGATGGTCCCGCTGTCAGGCTCTCACTAGCTGGCAGGTCAGGCGTACCTCTCGTGGAAGCCCCAAGTCCTTAGCCCCGATGATGGTCCCGCTGTCAGGCTCTCACTAGCTGGCAGGTCAGGCGTACCTCTCGTGGAAGCCCCAAGTCCTTAGCCCCGATGATGGTCCCGCTGTCAGGCTCTCACTAGCTGGCAGGTCAGGCGTACCTCTCGTGGAAGCCTCAAGTCCTTAGCCCTGATGATGGTCCCGCTGTCAGGCTCTCACTAGCTGGCAGGTCAGGCGTACCTCTCGTGGAAGCCCCAAGTCCTTAGCCCCGATGATGGTCCCGCTGTCAGGCTCTCACTAGCTGGCAGGTCAGGCGTACCTCTCGTGGAAGCCCCAAGTCCTTAGCCCCGATGATGGTCCCGCTGTCAGGCTCTCACTAGCTGGCGGGTCAGGCGTACCTCTCGTGGAAGCCCCAAGTCCTTAGCTCCGATGATGGTCCCACTGTCAGGCTCTCACTAGCTGGCAGGTCAGGCGTACCTCTCGTGGAAGCCCCAAGTCCTTAGCCCCGATGATGGTCCCGCTGTCAGGCTCTCACTAGCTGGCAGGTCAGGCGTACCTCTCGTGGAAGCCCCAAGTCCTTAGCCCCGATGATGGTCCCGCTGTCAGGCTCTCACTAGCTGGCAGGTCAGGCGTACCTCTCGTGGAAGCCCCAAGTCCTTAGCTCCGATGATGGTCCCGCTGTCAGGCTCTCACTAGCTGGCAGGTCAGGCGTACCTCTCGTGGAAGCCCCAAGTCCTTAGCTCCGATGATGGTCCCGCTGTCAGGCTCTCACTAGCTGGCAGGTCAGGCGTACCTCTCGTGGAAGCCCCAAGTCCTTAGCCCCGATGATGGTCCCGCTGTCAGGCTCTCACTAGCTGGCAGGTCAGGCGTACCTCTCGTGGAAGCCCCAAGTCCTTAGCTCCGATGATGGTCCCGCTGTCAGGCTCTCACTAGCTGGCAGGTCAGGCATACCTCTCGTGGAAGCCCCAAGTCCTTAGCCCCGATGATGGTCCCGCTGTCAGGCTCTTACTAGCTGGCAGGTCAGGCGTACCTCTCGTGGAAGCCCCAAGTCATTAGCCCCGATGATGGTCCCGCTGTCAGGCTCTCACTAGCTGGCAGGTCAGGCGTACCTCTCGTGGAAGCCCCAAGTCCTTAGCTCCGATGATGGTCCCGCTGTCAGGCTCTCACTAGCTGGCAGGTCAGGCGTACCTCTCGTGGAAGCCAAGTGTTTTTCACCCCGAGGCTGTCTCGTCACCCAGGCTCCCATTAGCTAGCATGGCAGGTTGACCCCTCGGGAGGCTAAGTGTTTTCACCCCGAGGCTGTCTCGTCACCCACGCTCCCATTAGCTGGCATGGCAGGTTGACCCCTCGGGAGGCTAAGTGTTTTCACCCCGAGGCCGTCTCGTCACCTAGGCTCCCATTAGCTGGCATGACAGGTTGACCCCTCGGGAGGCCAAGTGTTTTCACCCCGAGGCCGTCTCGTCACCCAGACTCCCATTAGCTGGCATGACAGGTTAACCCCTCGGGAGGCTAAGTATTTTCACCCCGAGGCCGTCTCGTCACCCAGGCTCCCATTAGCTGGCATGACAGGTTGACCCCTCGGGAGACCAAGTGTTTTCACCCCGAGGCCGTCTCGTCACCCAGGCTCCCATTAGCTGGCATGACAGGTTGACCCCTCGGGAGGCTAAGTGTTTTCACCCCGAGGCCGTCTCGTCACCCAGGCTCCCATTAGCTGGCATGACAGGTTGACCCCTCGGGAGGCTAAGTGTTTTCACCCCGAGGCCGTCTCGTCACCCAGGCTCCCATTAGCTGGCATGACAGGTTGACCCCTCGGGAGGCCAAGTGTTTTCACCCCGAGGCCGTCTCGTCACCCAGGCTCCCATTAGCTGGCATGACAGGTTGACCCCTCGGGAGGCTAAGTGTTTTCACCCCGAGGCCGTCTCGTCACCCAGGCTCCCATTAGCTGGCATGACAGGTTGACCCCTCAGGAGGCTAAGTGTTTTCACCCCGAGGCCGTCTCGTCACCCAGGCTCCCATTAGCTGGCATGACAGGTTGACCCCTCGGGAGGCCAAGTGTTTTCACCCCGAGGCCGTCTCGTCACCCAGGCTCCCATTAGCTGGCATGACAGGTTGACCCTTCGGGAGGCTAAGTGTTTTCACCCCGAGGCCGTCTCGTCACCCAGGCTCCCATTAGCTGGCATGACAGGTTGACCCCTCGGGAGGCTAAGTGTTTTCACCCCGAGGCCGTCTCGTCACCCAGGCTTCTATTAGCTGGCATGACAGGCTAACTCAGCGAATACGTTGGGTTGAATGTTTCTTTCTGAGCTTGTGCCAACCTCGAAAAGAGCGGGGATTGTGTACAACCCCGTATTCGCAGAGCAGGGTCCCCCGGCGTGCGTAGCCTTAGTGTTAGGAAGGAGCGGGCGAGCCAGGCGTGCGGCCTGCGGCTCGCCCCGGGCGGCCTGCCCTTGCGGGCGAGCCAGGCGTGCGGCCTGCGGCTCGCCCCGGGCGGCCTGCCCTTGCGGGCGAGCCAGGCGTGCGGCCTGCGGCTCGCCCCGGGCGGCCTGCCCTTGCGGGCGAGCCAGGCGTGCGGCCTGCGGCTCGCCCCGGGCGGCCTGCCCTTGCGGGCGAGCCAGGCGTGCGGCCTGCGGCTCGCCCCGGGCGGCCTGCCCTTGCGGGCGAGCCAGGCGTGCGGCCTGCGGCTCGCCCCGGGCGGCCTGCCCTTGCGGGCGAGCCAGGCGTGCGGCCTGCGGCTCGCCCAAGGGGTGGGGAGCATGGCTCGGCCCCTGGACCCCCTTGGGTCGTACTTTTACAGTCGTGCCCCCGGGATGGAAATTACCTCTCTACCCCCCGGGGTGGAGGCTTGCCATTGGCTCAAGGCCAACTGGTCGTAGGGGCATTTTGGTCATTTTCCTCTCAGGACTTGGAAAAACTATAAATAGACCCCCATGGGTGCCTTTGGAGAGGATGAAATTTCCTTACCTCCTCCTCCCTTAGCTTCATCTTGGTAGAGTAGAGAGAGCTCTCCAAGGCGCCCAGCTCAGCACTTGGTGAGGGAGGGGAAGTGTTCTAGCAACCTTCCGGGTGTGTGGTGGGACCTCCACGCTAGAGCCGAGGGTCTATTCCTAGTTTCCTGAGCCTTTGGTCCGTGACATCCCCCCGAGTGTAGTAGGTGTGAGGTCACCCCTTCCCCAAGGGTCGAACTCCACAGAGATCAAGTTTTTGATTTCAACACTAACGGCTCATATTAAGAGCCGTTAATTAAACGGCTCTTAATTGGATTTACTATTTTCATAAATAGTTATATATATATATATATATATATATATATATATATATATATAGATTAATGAATTTCCGCGCAGCGCTTTTTGGACAAAAAAACGCGCTCCCCGGAAAAACGAAATAAACACCCTCTAAACAGCATTTTTAGAAAAAGTGGTCAACATGAAAGTTGTAGATCTCGACGAGATCTACAACTTTCATGTTGACAACTTTTTCTAAAAATGCTGTTTAGGGGGTCTATTTTCAAAAGGCGCGAAGGGGGTTCCGCCCGGTAAATATTACGATTTTTTTTTTTTCCGCGGACCCCCTTCGCGTCTTTTGAAAATAGACCCCCTAAACAGCATTTTTAGAAAAAGTGGTCAACATGAAAGTTGTAGATATCGTCGAGATCTACAACTTTCATGTTGACCACTTTTTCTAAAAATGCTGTTTAGAGGGTGTTTTTTTCGTTTTTCCGGGTAGCGCGTTTTTTTGTCCAAAAAGCGCTGCGCGGAAATTCAGTGCCCCCATATATATATATATATATATATATATATATATATATATATATATATATATATATATATATATATATATATATATATATATATATATATATTTACCATATATAAAGAAGTATCAATGACATGAGTTCGAAATTCCAACCGCCGTCGTATCATGAATTCATAATTCATCAGCCGTCCGATCTTGAATCATTAAAAAAAGAAAATATATAGGGATCCTAAAGCTATAGATGCCGAAGGATGAGAGAGAGCAGAAGAGAAATAACAGTAGAGAGAGAGAGGTACAGAGAGATCGGTGGATTTATTTATATACTTATATATAATATCTATATTATATTATATCTCTATTATTGTATAATAGATAGATAGAATATCTATATTATTATCTATCAAAATGAGAGAGAGAGAGAGCAGAAAAGAGAGAGCGCGGTAGAGAGAGAAAAAGCGGTAGACAAGGAGAGAGGGAGAGAGAGTGGCCCTGGCCGAGACCAGGCCCAGTTTTAGAGTTGCCCAGGCCGATACCCCGGCGAGCCAGCAAAGCCCGATTTTCGGGCCGGCCCGGGCTCGGGCAAAGCCCGACCCAAAAAAACTAACGGCTCATATTAAGAGCTGTTAATTAAATGGCTCTTATTAGAGCTGTTAGCTATAAGAGCCGTTAGCAGCAGGCCAGCAGTCAGCAATAGGCCCAGCTGGCTGCAGGCCCCACTGTTGTGTAGCAATACAACAGGGCTGCTGTACTACTGTACAACAGTTAGAGCCTAGGGCTAATTATTTTTTTATAAACCCCCCTCTCTCTCATTATCTCCCGAACCCCCCCCCCCCTCCCACTCTCTCTCTCTCTCCCACTCACTCTCACTCCCACTCTCTCTCTCTCCCACTCTCTCTCTCTCTCACTCTCTCTCTACCACTCACTCCCTCTCACTCTCTCTCATTTTCCCTCCAAGGCTCCCAGTCACTCAATGATAGCATGGTGTCGTCCTCCTCAACGTCAGGGTCGTCTACTTAAAGTACGTATGTAGTGGTGGAGCATAATCGTAAGGCGACAATTTGGGAGCATTTCGATAAGGTTCAAGTTGGCACCGAATTCAAGGCGCGATGCAAATTATGCTCAAAGTTGTTAACCCTTATCAACAACTCGACACTATCAAGACACCTTAAGTCTTGTATTTCGAAACAAGCTCCTGAGTCCAGTCAGGCCTAAATTTCAGTAGCAAGACAAATTTGGACATACGACCAACTTCGTCAACGAGACATGCAGATGAAACATGTCATCAAACGTAGGTTACCATTCAGCCACTACGATAACGAGAATGCGACGAAATACATACATGGAGGGTTTCAGCCCAAATATCAATAGGTAAGTAGAGCTTCTCTTAGGCGCGACGTCATTAAAGTATATTATTTATAATCAAAACAATTGTTAATAATTTTTTTTGAAAATTTTGAGGGTCGTGTAAGTGTAACGAATGACGTTTGGAGCAGTAGCATAAAAGTAAGATTATCGTATATATGTATCACGTGTCATTGGATCGGTCACGTTTCATGGGAGCTAAATAAACGAGTAATATGTTTTAAAGGTTTCGAATATCCGCACACAGGTAAAGCTATATATAATATAATTATGAAATGTGTGCGAGAATTTAAATTAAAAGATAAAATAATGAGTATTTCTTTTGATAATGCCTCTAACAATAACATAGCTATTGATTGGTTAAAATACGATTTAAAACCAATGCTAAGCAGTGCGTTTTTTCACACTTGTTGTGTTTGTCATGTTTTAAATTTAGTGATACAAGATAGTTTAATCGCTATGGAATCATATATTGAAAAAATTCGTCTAATCCTTATAGTCATTTATAGTTCCGGGCAATGATCTCAAGATTTTAAAAATTTTGTAAATGCACAGAATAAAAAATATTTGAAACCTCAATTTGATATGCCTATTAGATGGAATTGAACTCAACATATAAAATGTTAAAAAGAGCGTTTCAACAAAAATCACTTCTTATAGAATATTATAATATGATAAATAATCATGATTTGACCGATGATGATTGAGACGTATTAACAAATTACATGAATTTATTAAAATATGCTTATATGGTGACTATTTTTTATCCGGTGTGTACTATCCGACTAGCTCACTAATAATTGAATATTTTGTAAACATCGCACAAAAATTTAATTATTATAAGCAACATGATGGATGACTTCCATTAATTGAAATAATAGAAGAAATTTTTTAAAAAATATTATAGAGAAAAGTCTGCAATGTTTTCGTGCGCCTCCGCTTTAAATCCGTTATTCAGCGTAGACGACGCAGAAAATTTGATAGAAGAAATCAATACAAATTTAAATTAAAATTTTGATGATTGTGATGACGTTAGTATTCAAAAAATTAATTGTCTTTTTACCGAGTGTTACAATTATTATGATAATTTATACGGCTTGCGACCTCGGGAAGAAATATCGCAACCAAAAATAAATGATACTTTTAAAAATAAAATTTTAGAATTAATAGCTAGGAAAAAGGCGCGCACATCTAGTAATTTAAATGAATTAGGATTGTACACTAAAACACAATTCTGTGATTTTATGAGCACGGAGGAGAATGAAAACTTCGAGCTCTTAAAATGGTGGAAAGGTAAAGTTAATACGTATCCTATTTTGGTCTATATGTCCCGTGATTTACTAACAATCCAAGCTAGTATGGTAGCTTCGGAGTCCGTTTTTCCTATTAGTGGCAGAGTTTTGAACGAGCAGAGGAGCCAACTCAATGAAGAATCTCTGGAAATGTGCATCTTCTACAATTACTACTTGGATGCTATGAAAAGGAAGCAGCACATTACAGGATTAGAGGATAACTCAGAGGAGATAGAAGACGAGATGAGCGCAATAAATTTACGAGATGGTTGAAGTGGAAGCGCACATCTAGTAGCTTAAAACTGTATTTTTGTGTTTTGTTAAATTAATGAATATTGTAAATTTTTTTATCTAAAATTAAAAATGATAATAAAAAAAATTCAATTAATGTATATTGTAAATGTTATTTAATATTAATAAAATTGTATTTTTCTTGTCCATGTGAGAGATTTTTTTTATTATCATAATAAAATAATAATTATAAATTTCTAATGTATTAAATTTTTTAAAATAATTTAATAATTATAATTTTTTAAAATATTTTTTTATAAAAAAAAGCCCGGCCTGAATAGCCGGATCAGGCCCCTTCCCGGGACAGGGGCCCGAGCCCGGTTTAAGTAAAGCCGAATCTCGGCCCGATTGACTAAAGCCCGGGCCCGATACTGGACCGGTCCGATCGGGCTTTATGCCCATAACTCAATAGAGATCATTAAATTTAAAGAAGCATTTTTCTCTCTTTTACTCCTAATTAGATTATTGGCCAAATATTGGCATTTTGCATTAAACAAATTAAAATGGAAGGCATGCATGCATTTCTAGCTAAGAGTTCTCAAGATGAACACTTACTCATTCAAAATATAGGGAAACTATAAAGAAGGCCATTACACGGTATTTCTTAAAATGACGGTCATTCTTGCTAACTCTAATTGTTATAACAAATCAATTGATATGATGCACTCATATTCAATAGGGTGTATCAAATTAGGTCCTTGGTAAAGGACCTTATAGTGGAAAAAATGAATGTTGCTTCTATGAGTACGGTAAGTCCATTTAGACACTACTCATGTGCTAAGAATCAAACAGGCGACCCAACAGACAGACAACAGTCTGTACATCCCAAATCACGTATGTGTAAGAGGTGGAATAAGTCATCTCTTATAAAGGAGTTTGGTGGTTCAAGCCTTGACCTCAACAACCTACCTTCCAATATTTTGGATTGAGGAGAAAAGGTTTAGGGTGTGCGCACATGACTGATGCCTGTGAGTCGTCTGTTGGGTTGTTAGCACATGAGTGATGCCTGTGGGTTTACTGTGCTCGTGAAGAGTAGCTTGACCCAACTTTCAACAAAAGTGGAAACCACCGCGTTCGTGATCGTCACCGCCGTGTCAAACGGAGCCTAAACATCATACAACCTTATATCCAAACCAGAAAATAATAAAAAAATTAAGAATGGGTTGTAAAACGGATCCGGGTTCAATCCGATCCGAACACCAACCATTTACCGGGCCTTAATCTGGGGGCGTTGGAGAGTGGTTTCTATGGCGGCCACCCAATTATATGCTTTTAATCAATAAAGTTAAGCAAAGCCAGGAATATTTACGCTTGTATTAATAATTAATGGATTTTTATTGATACAAAAAGTGTCAAAATTGGCCGCTTTCATATTTTATATCATTTGCTCATCTTGTTTTATGTGATTGGTTCGGTGATAAGAAGACAACTGATTAATGAATTAATTTAGTTAACACTGCTCTGTTATCTTTTATCATATATTAAGTCTAATCAGGCGCTAATCACACGTTAAATATAGCTGCTAAGATTCTCATGCAGTAATTACTGATTATAACCTATATTTTAAAATCAATTTGGGTTCAGTAGTCAATTTATTTGATTGGAATTGAAATTCAATTGAATTTGTCTGCCCTTCTATGCCCCTTGTCGTCGATCCAGTCTGCTCGTGCTTCCCTTGTCGACAACGAATGTACTTCTTTGATTCTGCCAGTCAAATCGGCGCACTCCTACGTATGAATCAGTTTGGAGCCCGTTTCTCTCCCGAACACGTGCTCGGTCGTTGTGCCGATAATAGGTGATTGTTATTAGCACTGCACTTTTGGATATTCGCACTTTATTTACTCTTAATTTTTCGCGTCTTTTGAAAATACTCCTTGTACATGCATTTTTAGGAAAAGTGTTCAACACGAAAGTTGTAGATCTCGACGAGATCTACAACTTTCGTGTTGAACACTTTTCCTAAAAATGCATGTACAAGGAGTATTTTTAAAAGACGCGAAATCTGAGCGTATTTTTAGAAATACGCTTTATACATGCATTTTTAGGAAAAGTGTTCAACACGAAAGTTGTAGATCTCGTCGAGATCTACAACTTTCGTGTTGAACACTTTTCCTAAAAATGCATGTACAAGGAGTATTTTCAAAAGGCGCGAAAAATTAAGAGTAAATAAAGTGCGAATATCCAAAAGTACAGTGCTAATAACAGTCACCCGATAATATGCTCCAGCCTCCCGATTTGTGCGAATTCATACATACATCTGAGCATGCGCCTAAACCAACTGTTGAGCCCGTCCAATAGTGCAAATTAATAGCTCGTCTAAGTTTGAAGATTATTGAACAAAGATTTCTCACAACGCTATGCATTGTAATTGGATCACGTCCATGCTTTAAATTCAGTACAAATGCAGTCAAAACTATAAATCAACACATGCAACAAGAACATAAAGCACAACCACATAATTTATATAATTGATGGGTACTCTCTGAAATCCTCGAGTCAAACCAGAAGCATATTGACCAAGAACACAAAAGTCAAACCGGCCAAACAAGCCGTGCGCGCCAAGCCGCACTCACCCCAAAGGCCTGGAAATGCCTGAAAAGAGGACAAAGCCAAAACACAGCGCAAGAGCGCGCCCATGAGCACCGCGTGCCTCGCGTGCGCAAGCACGACACACGCTCGGCGCTACGCGCGCAAGCACTGCACGAGCAACCGTTGTGCGCGCCCCAGCGCGCGCGCAAACGTACCAGCCTCCGGGCACCCTTCCCGAGTCGCCCGGACCGCCGCCGCCGGCCACCGCCACCTCCGGGCACTCTACCCGAGCCGCCCGGACCGCCCAAGGGCATTTCTGTCATTTTGTTAAAATTGATGATCCAGGTGATCAAAATGGAGCAACGTCATTCGCTAACACAAATTACGGCCCAACGTAATTGCTGATGTATCCCTCCAGAAAACTATAAATAGGTCATCAGGCCTTCATGTGAGGACAAGTAACTTCAGAGGCAAGATGACTCTGAGGGTTTCCAGCGAGATCATGAGCTTAGGCTGATTCTCCGATTAGGAATTTGCTCCGCTCCTCTCCTTGCGTTAAGGCTCCCGCAAGTTCTAAGTCGCGTCAACCCTCCCCGCGAGAGCTCTCCCATTAAGGCCCCGCTTCAACGGGAGCACTTCACCCAAAATTTCATGGACTTAGAAATTTTTCTAGATGGAACGCTCTCATCCAGGTTCTGTGAACCCAACGTCACTCCAAGGCTGAAACACTTCCATCAAAGCTCTGAGGATTTAGATTCTTTTTCATCGCTTTTGTACTTATAACGGAGAGGTGGTCTGTCACCCATTGAGAGATAATCTCAAACCAATGTAACCTACAACAAACTAGTGTATTTTGGCTTGGTACAGATCCAGCCACGTGATTTTTCACCCTTTTCGGATTTTCCACGTAAAAAAAAGTCTCTTGTCATTTGATGCTGTTTTCTTTGACTGTTTGTGTGCCCGGTCCGACTCAGAGCTAAGGCGGTCCGATTTCTCTTGACTGAGGAAAAATCGGGCGACCCACAACAATAATGAAAATATAAATGCTAATACAGGAGAAGAAAAGGCCGCCCGACGAGTACACCGTGGATGCTCCGGACACACACGATCCGCATCAAAAATCTGAGATCTGGACTACAATCCGCCTAGCGGACACACAAGGTTCACCAGAACCTTTATCATCGATGTCCAACGTTCAACCACATCATCACCGGATAACAACATCGTCACCAGAGAATAATGTCGCTACGAGAGAACAACGACAGCACCGGAGAGAAAACACCATCAAGACAAACTGCACTCACGCATGTCTTCGGTAACGCCCCTCTCCACTCTAAAGAACGTCCATTGCAACGCCAGCGACAATCTCCACAAAGCCCGACGGCAACACCCCCTCCCAACGCCGTCATATATCTCATCCAAGACTGGTGACAACACCCAAGGTCGGCGACCCCTCTGAGCGCACGAGAGAAAGAGAGAGAAAGAGGAGATAGAGAGGCGGAATCCTTTTCTCTCACAGGTGGCTAAGTCTCCTCCAAGACCAAAGACGATTCCCCAAATGAAGCAGGCGGCTCCAGGCATGCGGCTCCAGACGACACTCCCCAAAACACCAGCTGCTCACTTTTTACACAGGATGGGGGCGGCTTATAGAATCAGGAGTTGTAACTATGTTTTTATATTAAATAAAACCTAAAATATAGGTTGGGTGGTCGGATCCCAAACCAAAAAGGCAACAATCCACCACCTTGGTTTGAGATCCAGAGCCACCACCTGCATGGAGCACTCTCTGCACAAAGCATCATCTGTACTAGGCAATACTTCATGTAACACGATCTGCACTAAACACTAGTCTGCACGAAGCAGCACCTCAAGTCTGGGGCGTCAGCCGGCCTGCTCTAGTCGACTAATCCCTGCTCGGTCTCAACCTCTGAATGTTAATGCAACTGGATCGCTGAATCTGACTCGCCTAGTCAGATTACCAGAAGGGTGATCCCCTGCACCACCTTGACCATCAACTTTATCGATCGTAAAAATTACGAGCACATCACCTCACATTGTGGTCTCCATCAGCCGGTACAGACTACCATATTGCATAGCTCGCATTAGTACAATGCGCCCTCGCGTCACTGTCAGAACTCCGCCTCTCGCCGTAAAAATGCATCCTCTGAAGTTCAATCTGCCCAGCGATATTAAATTCCTGTACAGCTTAGGTACTAGGTGTACCCGCTCAAGCTTACACACTACTCCGTCATGCATCATGATGTCCACCATCACTGTCCCTGTGACCTCACATGCCGAGCCATCACCCAGAAAGACTAACTCAGTCTTCACCTCTAGTGAACCGAACATCCTTGCATCCGATCAAATGTGCTGCGAAACACCAGAATCCAATATCCAACCATCAGAGTTACATGGATTCTCAGTGATGAGGAGATACACATCACTTTCATCTGTCGTAGCTACCGCCGCCTTGCTCGCACCCCTGGACGTCTCCAGAACTCTGTGCACGTTGTAGACAATGTCTCCTGATATGACCACTCTGTCTGCAATGGTAGCATGACTCTGCCTTCCTTGATGCAAATATATACCGTGCACTCTCAGATCCCTTCTCAAACTACCTCCCTTGTCGTCATCCTACTGCCAAAGCATGCTCACCCTCAGGAGTGGGGTCTGACAACATCTAACTAGACAGTAACACAGATATGATCTGCTCTATGTCTATTATATCTTTCACATATAACAGAGTGGTCTGCATATGCTTGTGCGATACCAGGAGCGAGGTAATAAACAATAAAGCATTGTCTTCTTCATCTACCTTCATACCAACCATATGCAGTTGGTTGAAAAGCCCATTGAATACGTTGAAGTGTTCTTGTAGGTTACCATCTTCCAGCATCTTCAGACCATACAATATCTGCTTCAGCAACAGTCTTGTGGTCAACGACTTGCTAATGTAGAGAGCCTCAAACTTATCCCACAGCTTGACTGCAGAATCTTCAACACCGATGTTGAACAATACCTTATCGTCAACACACATCCTGATAGCGTTGGTGGCGTGCTCATCCATCTCACTCCACTTAGATTCCTTCACCGGAGCGGGCAAAGAATCACGCCCCAATCACTTGGATCAACCCCTGCTCAACCAGCATGTCTTTGACCCAAATCTATCATAGATGAAAGTTCCTGCTATCGTCAAACTTTTCCATAGAATATCTGGCCAACACAGTGTTCTTCGTTGCCGCAGCTGTCTGTAGTACCTCTAGGCAATCTAATTAATTCACGGATCTGATCTGTGAAGATAGGGAGCGGACCGATGTTGTCACCAACCGTTGATTCAAACCTAAAACCAGAACCTCCAATTATTCACTTACTCGAAACCTGACTCAGATACCACTTGTTGTAAATTTTGGTACAAACGCAAGCAAAACTATATATCAACCTAGACAACAATAACATAAAACACAACCACATAATTTATATAATGAAAATATAAATGCAAATACAGGAGAAGAAAAGACCCTCTGACGAGTATATCGTGGATGTTCCGGACACGCACGATCTGCGTCAAAAATCTGAGATCTGGAATGCAATCCGCCTAGCGGGCACACAGGGTTCACCAGAACCTTCAACGTCGATGTATGACATTCAACCGCACCACCAATGGATAACAACGCCGCCACCGGAGAACAACACTACTACCGGAGAGAAAACACTATCACGACTAACTGCACTAACGCAAGCCTTCGACACCGCGCCTCTCCACTCCAAAGAACGTCCACTGCAACGCCGACGACAATCTATACAAAGCCCGATGACAACACCCCCTCCCAATGTCGACGGATATCTCCTCCAAGACCGGCGACATCACCCAAGGCTGGCGGCCCCTCCGAGTGCACGAGCGAGAGAGAGAAAGAGGATAGAGAGGGGTATTTGAGCCTCAACTATGCTTTGTTTGGCGTGGTGGCGGCGGTTGTGAATGCGGCGGTCATGAACCGTTGTTCGTGAAGGCCCAACCTCACCTAAAAAAATTCATGCATTTTATGCTCAAAACTAGTTTATTTTCTTGGTAGCGGTCATAACCTTTGTCTTGTCAACCATGCATTCTATGATAATGCCGTTTCTGATCAAACTCATCGGAGCAAATAAGCTGAGTCAAACAAAGCCTAAAGCTTATTCGGTAAAAATGCAATTAATCGCTAAGAGAGCACCAACGGTTCCGATGAGTTATATGTCAAGTAAATTTTTGTATGTTGAATTCTATCCTAATAAGTAATGCAGATTCAGAAAATTGATAAGAGGGTACATAATTTTTTAAAAATAAAATATCACAAACATTTATTACATCTTTTTAAATTAAATTATCACTTTTTTCAGAAAATCTTTGAAGTATCACTGTAGTGTGGATCAAATATCAAACGATGAACATGGATGGTACTCTAAACTTTGGAATCAGAAAAAATTGAAATAATTTGATAAACATAATATATAGATTAAATAATGCAAGACACAATTTAATAGATGATGTTATTTAGAGCAAATACATATTTAGAAATCTATGATCAAATCTGAAAATAATTTGTTAAATGTAATGGTTTAGATCTAACAATGTAGTAGTGAAAATATAATGAAAAACCAAACAATCTTCTGTGTAAAAGCTTAACAATTCACATCTCATCCAATGATAAATAATGTGAACAAAATACCTGAAATTATCCAGACCAAAGTTCGACTGTTGTTGTTTCTTGCAATAGTTGGGAGAGACTTCTAAGTATATCCAGATCTGTTTCCTGCAAACAGTAGGATCACTGAATGGATGTCTTTTGAAGATAAAAATGGAAGATGACCTTATCGGCGGTCCAAATATGAAGACTATCGCCCAGATTTGACTTTTTGATCAGGGAGAGAGCTGGAGCAGAAGCTCTTGCCGGCGATTTTCGACCCCTTCATGAAATCTGAAAGACAACCCCTTAATGTTGTTGTTAGGAATCCAAACCCAAAAATGGATCATTGTGCTTTTCCTCTCCAGATCACCTTGCTCATGCATTCCCATGCTACCGATGGTGATCCCACCTTTGAGCCCATACATTTCTTTTAAATTAGGGAATTATTTTTCTAAACAAATGATGAAATTATGAATGAAAGTGAAAGATGTGGTAGTGATTTGGAATATATTGAATCCACTAACCATTTTGAAAAATAATGGGGGGAGGGGGCAGTGTCTCTCGGGCCCACCTCTGGATTCGCCCTGCTAATAAGAGGAATTTTTAGAGTAATTAATATCCTAAATGCAATGAGTGGCAAAAACGTCTTTGGAGCGGTGAAGTCTAGGAAAGATAGGCCTTGTTATGCTTCTAGCAGGGAGTAATATTTAAGTGTGTGTAACACATCGTGCATGTAAAATTTTGACCGCACAAGTAGCAAAAATACGATCATATTAGGAATTCAAAAATACAGTCATATTTTTGTGCAGATTCCTACCTTAAGATTGCACTCTGTGCAAATAAAATTACTCCCGCACGAAAAATCCGTTAATGTATATTTGGACAAATATCGAGTTCGAAGGCTTAACGGGTCGGTTTGGATACACGAATATCTTATACCCGTAGTTATTCCTACGGTTTGCCTATTTATACCCACCTAGGGGAAACGGGTAGCTGATTCCACCTAGATCTCCATCCAGATGCTTCGAGCAAAACATAACATTCTCGAAGCATTTTAAAACTGAGATGTACCGCAAAAAGATACAAGTTGGTCTGAATGATCTCAAGCATTTTATAGGCATTGAGGATGAAAACAGGACAAGACATGCCTTAGAAACTGTTAGCAAGGAAAAAGCTGCGGCTAACATGATTTCAAGCTCTAAATGCGCGCCCCATCCTAAAAAGACCAAACTTTTCCACAATAGTTTACAGGTTGCAGGCCCAAGTAAAAAGATTAAAAAGTTTAAGGGCAAGTGTTTCAACTGAAACAAGTGGGGACACAGTGCATCTGATTGCAGACTCTCTAAAAAGGAAAGGACCAGAGTACCACAAGAAGGTAACCAGGACAATATGATTAGCATTGCTGAGCCATCCGACTTTGTTGCTCTGGTCGGAAACGTGCAAGCCATCACTGAGTTATACCTAGATTCGGGGGCAACATGCCATGTTTGCAACAACGTTAATTTGATGACATGGCTCACTGCTACAAGAGAGTCTGTGATAAGGCTCACTGCTACATGAGAGAATAAGACACGCAAACTATAGGAAAATGTTCCAAATAGCTAGAAATCACCAGATCATATTAGATATTAAAAAATAACCTGAGAAATGTGAAGTGTATGCTCAGGCTAAGTTCAATAGGAAACCTTTTAGTGCGGTTACTATGAGCACAACACCCCTAGAGCGTATACATTCCGACATATGTGACTTTAAAAGTTTTGTCACTAGAGGAGGAAGGAAGTATATGATCACATTTATAGATGAATGCTCTACGTTTTGTCACATTTATCTTCTAAAAACTAAAGATAAAACATTTGAAAAGTTCTGTTTTTTTAAAACCAGGGTAGAAAATCAACTAGACATGATGATAAAAAGGTTTAGAAATGATAGAGGAAGAGAATACGTGTCCAGTGAGTTCAGATGTTTCCTTACCTCTCAAGAAATCATAGCATAAACCACTACTCCTTACTCACCCCAATCGAATGATATAGCCGAGAGAAAGAATAAAACATTAACAGAAATGTTGAATTTTATGCTCCTCACCGCTGGCATGCCTACTGCTTATTGGGGAGAAACAGTTTTAACTGCAAACCACATTCTGAACAAAGTCTCTCATGCTAAGTTAGAGGTTTCACCCTATAAGCTTTGGTTTAAGAGACCCCCGTCTATAACTAGACTTAAGACATGGGGCTGTATAGCCTATATTAGAATTTCTGACCCTAGAAGGTCTAAGTTTGGACCTCAGACCAACACCTGTGTCGCTTTAGGTTGTGTTGTAGATAGATTTTTAGATATTTCTAATAACATCATTATAGAATCTAGGGATGCGGTGTTCTTTGAGGACAAATTTCTTAAAAACAAAAACCTATCACTCCCCGGTATGCAAGCAACTATTACTGAGGAAGATCCTGAATCAGTACCGAGCACCTCCTATTCATTTATAGTAGATAATAGTGGCCTAGAGTCTAGAAGGACTTCAGTGAGAGAGAGAACTCCCAGAACCTTCGGTAGTGATTTTGTCACTAACTACGTCGAGGCTGATCCATCTACCTATAAGGAAGCGATAAGATCAAGGGATTCACTACTCTGGAAAGAATCCATAGATGAAGAGATGAACTCTCTACTTCAGAATAATACCTGGGCATTAGTTGATGAGCCAAAAAAGGCTAAAACTATAGGGTGTAAGTGAGTTTTGAAAAAGAAGCTTAATCCTGATGGTAGCATAGCTAAGTATAAAGCACGCCTGATGACTAAAGGTTTCACACAAGTTAGTGGGGTGGATTACTTTGATGTATATTCACCAGTGTATCACTTATCAACCATTAGGATCCTCTTTGCTATTGCATCTATTGAGAACTTTATTGTTCATCAAATGGATGTTAAGACTGCATTTTTGAATGTAGATCTGACCGAAGAGATATACATGAGCCAACCTGAAGGCTTCATAGTAGAAGGTCATGAAAGTAAGGTCTGTAAGTTAATCAAGTCGTTATACAGACTAAAACAAGCACCAAAATTATGACATGAGAAGTTTGACTATTGTGTAAAGAACATGAGATTCATGTCGAGTCTCTCTGATAAATGTCTTTACATACGTCATTGATCAAATAAAGTCGCTATAATATGATATGGCCAAAAAACACAAGAGTTCAGCAATGCAAGTATGATATGATTTAATACAAAGGATACTTTTGCTTAGCTCGCGTCTTCTGTCATTTCTATTGTTCATTTCTTGTTCTTGAATGTTTTCTATTAAGCCCGCTATCTAAATTTATGCACTAGATAAATGGTCGTAACTATAGTTTAGTGAAAACTAGTCCGCACCATTTAGAATCCAGGCCGCTTGCTTAGATATTGGCAAAAATTACTGCTCAAGGATAGCCAAAATAAATAAGAACTCAGACCACACCAATTGATTTTTCAGCTCGCCGAGAGAATGTAATGACAGGAATATGATTTAATTGCAGCTCGCCAGGAAAATGTGATGTCATGCATATTATTATATTAAGTTGATGCGGGCTTTGGCGAATACCAATTCCAGTCCGTTCTTTCATTAACTATGGATCCGATGATAAATTTTGCGAGCTAAGAAAAACTATAGCTGATAAATTCTGCGAGCTAAGAAAGATGGCTACAGACTTAGGTGACCAAGCGGGCAAGTGCATATAACATTGCTTTCCTCGCAGGGTCACAAAAGCTGTAAACCCCATCACCCAATAAGAAAATATCTTGGCGACCTGATAGATCAAATTTTGCGGATTGAAGCGAATACTAGAATTCTGTCAACTGAGAAATGAGCTACAGACTTAGGTGACCAAGCAGGCAGGTGCATATAACATTGCTTTCCACGCATGATCACAAAAGTTGTAAACCCCATCACACAATAAGAAAATATCTTGGCGACCTGATAGATCAAATTTTGCGGACTGAAGCGAACACCAGAATTATGTCAACTGAGAAATGAGCTACAGACTTAGGTGACAAAGCAGGTAGGTGCATATAACATTGCTTTCCTCGCAGGATCACAAAAGTTGTTTACTCAATCCACTGCAAAAACCTGCGGACTGAGCGGATACAAAAATTTTGTCTACACCTGAAAGAAATGAGATATAGACTTAGGTGACCAAGTGGGCAGGTGCATATAGCATTGCTTTCCTCGCAGGGTCACAAAAGCTGTACACTCAATCCACACCCAATGAGAGGGGAAAGGTTCACTGCCCTCTTGCCTAGAGTACAATCCAGGTTGATTAATTGGGCAGGTGCATATAACATTGCTTTCCTCAGAGATCAACCCAGCTGTGGGTCTCCTGCAGGTATTGCTTGAGGGTTCCAAAAAGTATTCGAGGGTCACAAGCTAGGATCATCTGCGGGCAGGTGCATATATCATTGCTTTCCTCACGTGATCATCAAAGTTGTAACGATATCCCTTACAAGGCATGATAGAGCTAGCACCCACCCTGTCCCTCCAAAACGCAGAGGTGGGGTTAGATACTAGTCGGGATCCGTAATTCAGTGGCCCACCTCACTAGAATCTGCAAGCTCCCACTACACGGTGCAAAATCTCCCTGCATCACGTGGTTGTCATGGTGTTACGCTAATGACAACAATTCTAGGAGGGTCCAAGCTGAACCCGACGATATCTCTTGGTTTTTGTTATCCTTACTCTCAAGCTGTTAAGAAAAGAAAACACTTGGAAAAGTGTCAGTAAGAGGCCTTGAAGTATGAGTTTAAACGAATGATAGAAAAGTAAATTCAATAAAGAAGTTTAGGAAATGAGTTAGCAATACAAACAAATTGACGCGTTCGTTCCCAATATTGAAGGTGAGGCTCTTGGATCCATTTATTCCAAGTCGTGGAGAGTGTCCAACACATCTTTGCCTTTTCAGGCTCTTGGGTGAGATGTGTAAACCTTTTGGACGACGTCACCAAATTTTCCCTGCTTCATCATTTTCTCCATGTTGAAGTTGGAGACCGGACGGTCTGTCGGTCTGGCTTGGCGGGTTATTGACCGGGCGGTCTGGCGGTTTGCCTTCAGCGGTTTGGTTGCTGTGTTGAGGTCTGAGGTCCAAGCGATCTAGCGGTCTGTTACTGGCGACTAGGAGACCGGGCGGTATATCGGTCTCACATGGCGGCTTGTCTCTCTCTCTGGCAGTGGCTGAGCGGTTAGCCCTTCTGTCTAACCGCGCGGCTTGTTCCGGTCTGTTGTTCTAGCCACCCAGATTTTTTGTATAGTTTTAGTCCCGCATCTCTTATTTGTATTCTCTCTTCTCTCCTCCATTCTATATAAGGGAGGCCATACCTTTGTAATAGATACCTTTTTCTGATAATAAAATTTCAGTTATACCATTTCCGGCTTGTTTTAGTTCGCTTCTCACATGGTATCAGAGGAATCGATCCTTTCCTCCTGATTCTGTGCCCCTCTCTGTCCGCGCGACTTGCTTCTCCGGCTTGCGCCCTGTCCGCACGGTCTCCTTGTCGTTGCCCTCTGTGTGCGCGACCTGTTCCCTTGTTCGCTGCGATTTGTCGCCTTGTTCTCCGCGACCTATCGCCGTGTGCCTTGCCTCCTCCTGTTTGCTCTTGCTCTGGTCGTCGCGACCTGTTGCCTTGTTCGCTGCGATCTGTCGCCTAGTTCGCCGCGACCTATCGCCGTGTGCCTTGCCCTCTCTTGTGCTTCTGTTCGAGCGGACTGTCTGCTTGCCGCTCGACTTCTTTTCCTCTGCTTGATACTGCGGCTTGGTCGTGGTCTTTCTGGCCGCTGGTGTTTGACATCTTGACCGCTGCAGTTCTTCTTCTGCCTATCCACGCGGCTTGTTTCCTAACCGCGCGGCTTCCTGTTGTTTGCTCTTATGACTCTTTCTGATGCTTCCATTGCCACCACTCCTGCCGCCACCCATGTAGCCAATCCGGCTCCGCCTCTACCTCCTACTCCTTCCGGGAACCTTGGCACCGTTTCCAAGCTTGTCGGCTCCAACTACCCGGATTGGAGTGTCTCTTTCACCTTTCTCCTTCGCTCGCAACGCAAACGCCACCATCTCGTTGATGACCCTCCTCCTACCACTTCACCTCTCTTTGATGACTGGGATGCGAGTGACGCTCTTGTGCGTACTTGGCTCGCTAACAGTCTATCTGATGAGTGCCTTCCCGTCATCCGTCATGATGAGACGGTGAAGGCCGCTTGACTTCATCTTGCTGCTTTGTATTCCAAAGGGGCTCAGACGTCCCGTATCTATACGTTATATGCGGACCTCTTTGCCCGGCCTACCTTGTCTCCTGCTGCTGCCTACCAACAAGTTCAAGCTCTTGGGGCTGAGATTCTTCAGAATCGCCCCTTTTCTGCGGATCTGGCTCAACAACACAAGCACTTCCAGGAGCTTCTGGTTATGTGTTATCTGCTCCGTCTTCCTGACACTTATGACATGATCCGCCAACAAATTCTGGGTGAGGCGGAATCTCCTACTTTAGATGCCACCGCTGCTCGCATCGCCGCTGTCACCTCTCTCCTTCAGCGCCCGCTTCTGCCCGCTCCTTCTCCTCCGGATAACTATGCTCATCAAACTCAGCGGAGTGGCTCTGGTAGCCGCAATCATCAGTCTGGCGGACGTCCTTCTTCCCGCTACGTCTGCTCTCACTGCGGCCGCACCGGACACACTCTTGACCGCTGCTGGACAAAGCATCCCCATCTTCTCCCCTCTGGTGACTCTTCCGTCTCCTCTTCCAAGCCGTCTGCTTCCGTGGTCACATCATCAGGTAGTGCCCATGTGGTCACTCAAGGTAAATGGCTTATCGACTCCGGTGCAACTAATCATATGACGGGCAATCCTCAGTGCTTCTCTCTCCTCGAACAGCATGATCGATTGCCCCCGGTCCTCATTGCAGACGGTTCTCCCTCCCCGGTTCATGGGTCGGGAGTGGTTCATGTTACTCCGTCCCTTCGGCTAGAGGACACTCTCTATGTGCCCAAGTTTCCGTGCAATCTGTTGTCGGTTACTTCTTTGTGCAAGCAGCTTTAATGTTCTGTAACGTTTACTCCATCTTCTTGTTCGTTTCAGGATCCGAGCTCCCAGCGGACGATTGCTACTGGGACTGAGAGCGGCGGCCTCTACTTCCTCGACAACGTTTCCGCTTTGTCCGCCTTCTCTTCTTCTTGTACGGATCTTCTCCAGTGGCATCTCCGTCTCGGTCATCCTCCACCACGGCTTCTACATCAGCTTCTGCCCCACCTCCCTCCCTCCAATACTCCTCTCAACTGCGAAGCATGTCAACTTGGCAAGCATCATCGTTCCTCCTTCCCGCCGAAGCAGGGTTGGGGCTCTTCCCGTCCATTTGATCTAGTCCACTCCGATATCTGGGGACCTGCTCCTACCCTTACTATTAGTCGGGGTAGTTCTTATTTTGTAACCTTTATTGATGATTTTTCTAGATGTACTTGGGTGTATCTCTTACGAGATCGCTCTGAACTTTTTAATGTATGGACCTCCTATTATCATTTAATCAAAAATCAGTTTGGTATTGGTATTAAAACTCTTCGCTCTAATAATGAAAAAGAATACTTAAGTCATGCTTTTACCTCTTTCTGTGTGCAACATGGCGTTATTCATCAGACAAGTTGTGTCTATACATCCCAACAAAATGGGGTGGCGGAACGCAAAAACTGTCACCTCCTCGATGTTGCTCGCACATTGATGACTCAAATGCATGTCCCTCGCTCATATTGGGGCTATGCTGTTCTTCTTGCCTGCTATCTCATCAATCGCATTCCCTCCTCCGTTCTCAAGGAAACCCCTTTTTCTATCCTTTATCTAGGCAAGGACCCTTTTCCTCTCCCTCTCCGAATCTTTGGGTGCACTGCTTTTGTGCATGCCCCATCTGCCACCTGTGATAAGCTCTCCCCTCGCTCCACCAAATGTGTCTTTCTGGGGTACTCGGCCACTCAGAAAGGCTACTGCTGCTTTGATCCTGTTCTTCGTAAGCAGTTTGTCTCCGCTGACGTTACCTTCTTCGAGAATGCCTCCTACTTCTCGGATGACTCCTCTTCTCTTCCCCCCACCTCTGATTCTCCTATTATTCCGTTCGTTCCCTCGTCTCCTACTGCGATATCCGCCCCTCCTCCGTCTCCGCCCACTCCTCTCCCTCCGCCTCTCTCTCTGCCTCCATCTCCCTCATCTCCGCTGTCATCGCTCTCTCCTCCCAGGCCAGCTCTCTCTGCCACGGATGCTCTGGATGCCGAGGAGCCCGCCGACCTGGATCTTCCTGTAGCTCTTCGCAAAGGGGTGCGGATGTGTACCCTACACCCCCTTGCTGCTGTTGTTTCATATGATCGTCTTACCCCTTCTCGCAGGGCCTTTGCACTGGCTATCTCTGCTACTACCACACCTTGTTCCTACCAGGAGGCCCTTGTCATTCCTCACTGGAAGATGGCCATGGATGAGGAAATGGCGACCCTCACAGAGCGGGGTACCTGGACTCTTATCCCTCCTCCCTTTGATACAGATGTTGTTGGTTGTCGCTGGGTCTTTGTGGTCAAATTTGGCCCAGATGGCACTGTGAACCGTTACAAAGCTCGCCTGGTGGCTAAGGGCTTTACTCAAACCTATGGGGTTGATTACTTTGACACCTTCTCTCCCGTGGCTCGTCTTAGCACTATACGGGTCCTTCTCTCTGTGGCGGTCAACAAAGACTGGCCACTTTCCCAGCTGGATATCAAGAATACCTTCCTTTATGGTGATCTTCAGGAGGCCGTCTATATGGAGCAACCTCCAGGGTATGTTGTTCAGGGGGAGACACGAGTATGCCGGCTACAGAAGGCAATCTATGGCCTCAAGCAGAGCCCTCGAGCTTGGTTTGACAAGTTCAGCGGCATCGTGGCGGCCGTTGGTTTTGCTCGCAGCGCTGCTGATCACTCTCTATTTATTCGCAAAACCTCTTCGGGACTGGTGGTTCTTGCAGTATATGTTGATGATATTCTTCTCACTGGTGATGACCAAGAAGGGGTAGCCTTGACAAAGCGGCATCTTCGCCAACATCTAGTCACGAAAGATATGGGTTCTCCGAAGTACTTTTTGGGGATCGAAATCTCTCGGAAGCCCAACTCTTTAGTCCTCTCTCAGCGTAAGTATGCTCTTGATATTTTAAAAGAAGCAGGATTGACTGGGGCCAAACCTGCCCGGTGTCCCATGGCTGTTGGAGAAGACAAAACCTGGACAGATGATTCGCCTCTTCTTTCAGATGCTTCGCGGTACAGGCGTCTGGTTGGTAAGCTCATATACCTCACCGTGACTAGGCCCGACATTTCCTATGTTGTGGGCAAGGTGAGTCAATTCATGCAAGCTCCCAGGGAGTGCCATCTACAGTCCGCCTTGCGGATCTTAGAGTACGTCAAAGCAGCCCCTGGGAAAGGATTGCTCTTTCAGAAGAATGATCATCTGAGGGTTGAAGCTTACTCAGATGCGAGTTACGCTGATGACAAAGGGGACCGCAAGTCTACCTCCGGTTTCTGTACCTTTATTGGGGGCAATCTGGTAAGCTGGAAGAGCAAGAAGCAATCTGTTGTCTCCAGGTCCAGTGCTGAAGCAGAGTATCGGAGTATGGCATCGACCACTTGTGAGCTAAAATGGCTACGGGCTCTCATGTTGGATTTAGGAGAGGTCTACAACCATCCTCTACCTATGTTCTGTGACAACAAGGCTGCTATATACATCTTCAAAAATCTAGTCTTCCATGAGAGAACCAAGCACATTGAGGTCGACTGTCATTTCATTCGTGAAGAGATTCTGAAGTAACAAATTTGCACCCCCTTCGTCACGTCTGAAAAAGAGCTGGCTGACATCTTCACCAAGCCAGTATCCGCCTCGTTTCTTCATATATGTGACAAGCTGGGCATGATCGACATATATACTCCAGCTTGAGGGGGAGTGTTGAAGTTGGAGACCGGGCGGTCTGTCGGTCTGGCTTGGCGGGTTATTGACCGGGCGGTCTGGCGGTTTGCCTTCAGCGGTTTGGTTGCTGTGTTGAGGTCTGAGGTCCAAGCGGTCTAGCGGTCTATTACTGGCGACTAGGAGACCGGGCGGTCTATCGGTCTCACATGGCGGCTTGTCTCTCTCTCTGGCAGTGGCCGAGCGGTTAGCCCTTCTGTCTAACCGCGCGGCTTGTTCCGGTCTGTTGTTCTAGCCGCCCAGATTTTTTTGTATAGTTTTAGTCTCACATCTCTTATTTGTATTCTCTCTTCTCTCCTCCATTCTATATAAGGGAGGCCATATCTTTGTAATAGATACCTTTTTCTGATAATAAAATTTCAGTTATACCATTTCCGGCTTGTTTTAGTTCGCTTCTCACACTCCACTAGTGGTTGAAGAGCTCTACAATCTTCTATCAAATGACCCTTTCCCTTATGGTACTCACAACACTGATCAAAGCCCTTAGATTTCTGTTTTATAGGCTGAAAAGATTTCTTACAATTTGGTTTGCTCTTCATGAAATAATCAGAATTACCTCTTCCAATACGAACATACTGGTTAGCGAGATTAATTATCTCCTGATATGTCTTTTCTTCTTTGAGGATGGCTTCGAACCTGAATGATCCTTCTTTTAAGCCTTTAATCAGAGCGATTTTGTACGATTCTGGATCGACATTCTCAACTTCTGAAACCTCCTTCTGAAAGCGGACAATAAAATGAGAGAGTGTCTCCTTCTCACGCTGTCTGACTTGGAATAGAGTTGCCGGACTTCTTTTCCTTTTCGTAGAAGCGGAAGATTTCTGCAGTGTTCTCGTGTGATTTGTAGAGTAAGTGACGGGCTGGGGACCAGTTCATAAGAACACACCCTCTCTTATCTAACAACTGAAAATTGTAGGGGGTTGTGGTCTGCCCAAGCGAGTAATATGTCGGACATTCCTGTGGGTAGACTTGCGGATAGGCATATGGACCACCTAGCGGACAAGCAGACGGGTAAATAGGCGGGTAATCGGCGCTGGTGCGGGCTACGAGTCTAGTCGCTGAATAATAGCGGCTAAGACATCGTTAGTCGTCGCGAACTGCTGAGCGAATTCCTGGCGAATTTGGTCGGTTTCCCGAGCTAACTGCACGATGGATTCCCAGAGAGCATCCTCGCCGGGACGAAGATCACTTTGTGCGGTCTGAGCGTTTGACATTGTCTAACTGCCAAAATTCACAGACTAACCGAAATCTGAAGGTCGCGTGTTAATTGTTGATGCAAGATAGGCGCCTCTGGATTCTGCGAATAGAAAGGAGTGTGGGGGGAAACTGTCGAGTAGCTGGTTACTAACGGTTAGAGGAAAAACTAAAGCAAGCCGCACGAAGCGGCGATACCAGACTTCGCTCGCCGTCGCTAAAGCCTCTCTTGCGGCGGGATTTCCCTTGATTTATAACGAAGCGGTTACAAAGAAAGGGGAAAAAGAGCTAGAATAGAAGAAGCCGGTCGGATAACAGGCCGCAAGGCACTAAACTCCAGATCGCAGCTCTTAACAAGCGAGCTCCTAGATTCGAGCCAGCGTGCTTTGGGGAGTACCACCCCTCTATTTATAGGCTCGGGGGCCGGGCAGGACTAAAATTATTGGCTGCCCGGGGTATAGGAGAACTGGTCAGAGGTGAGGGGAAGCAAAAATAAAAAGAGAACAAGAGGGAAGCCACGTGGCCTGACGGGTTTCCCCTAGCGAGCTGAGCGACATGGCCTCTAGGACTTGGTGTTGATCTGGGCCTTCCCTGAGGGCGGTCTGACTAAGGAAGCCACGCACAGTTTGACGAAGGACAAGCTGACCGCTGGAAGAGGCGGCTAGAAGGCCAAGCCGCCCGGCCTGAAGAGGGATGCGAACTGGTCGCGGATTCGGGTTAAACAAGAGACACCATACGATTATAACAACCTCTTAAAGACCAATGAAGGAGTTGTAGTTAGACAGTTAGAATATGCTAAACTAATTAGTAGTCTCATGTATGTTATGGTCTGCACTAGACCTGACATAGCCTTTACGGTTGACATGTTAAGTAGATTCATTAGTAATCCTAACCAAGACCATTGGGATGCCCTCGATAGGCTAATGTTATGCCTAAAACACATCCAAAAGTATGCTTTATGTTACCATGGTCATCCTTTAGTCCTGGAAGGATATTCTGATGCATCATGGTGCTCAGAAATAAACGACAGCAAGTCAACTAGTGGATTTATATTCACGCTAAGAGGAACAACTATAGTATGGAAGTCCAAGAGGCAATCATGTATTGCACTATCTTCTATGGAATCCGAACCCTACGTTCTAGCTTTAGCGGGAGAAAAAGTAGAGTGAATAAGAGATTTGGTGATGGACATTCCATTGTCGAGCCTAAAATTGAGTTCTGTTGCAGTTTACTGCGACAATCAGGCAACTAAAACGATTGCTACGAACACTTTGTTCAATAACAAAAGAAGGCAACTAAGGATGAAACAAGTCTGGTTGACCTCCCTCACGAGACAAAAGATTTTTACCCTAATTGATGTGAGGTCGAAAGATAATGTTGCAAACGCCTTAACAAAAAGGATTAAATAGAGCTCTTACAATCAAAACATCGAGGGAGATAAGATTAAAGTTCATAGAAATATGAAAATTTCTTCTTATGTTTATGTTTTAATGGTAAGAGCCTGTAGCTGCAACATTCAAGCATCTAATAACAGACTGAAAACTCCAAATAATTTTTTGATGAAAACTCAAGATGGTTGGATGCTAATCATTCCACATTTGATGACTTAACATCTTTCTCATTGTAAGTTGATTTAAGAATTATTCAACTGAAAATAGAGAGTTGCTGTATGAGTTAATCTAACATTAGTGTTCATATCACATTATTCCACATTTGATAATGTTGCAAATGACGGTGTGTCAAGTCATAGGATAAGATACATAGTGATCACTAATGAGTATGATAACAATTTGTGATTTATTCAAATCATAACTTGACTAATCCTTTTGAGACTGCATAGAGATGCTGACATGTTACTTCATTACTGCTACAAGTACTAAGCTCATTTAGGTAGAACTAGTTTACTTTGATACGTCACTGCATATGTTTATGAATTCATATAGTATAGCTCATGAAATTTTTTGAGGGCATTGGTGAAGATGGAGAAGAGAAAGTAGATTTCAACATGGATGGTGATATTTACTCTTCGAGTAGAATTATTATACGTTTTTTGATCTATTGTTATTTTGTTTTTACACTTATTTATTTCTGAGTAACACGGTATGTTCGGATGTTCATGTTACTGTTTTTTGGTAAATTCATACTCATATTCAACTGTGTTAACTCTTATAAAAATATGTAAAGTCGATTTTTTTCTTTTATTACTCTCTATTTTCCGCACTCCGAGACATACACGTTATTTGTCACAAATATATGAGAAGATTGTTAATGTATATTTGAACAAATATCGGGTTCGGGCTTAATGGGTCGGTTCGGATACACAGATATCTGATACCCGTAATTACTCCTAGGGTTTGCCTATTTATACGCACCTAGGAGCAACGGGTACGTGATTCCACCTAGATCTCCATCCGAATGCTTCGAGCAAAACATAACAAAATCATGGTGCGTTACACGTACCAAAAAATACAGCCTCTAGGAGGACACATTTTGTACATGAAAGAATACGTAGGAATAAGTTGTATCACACTTTATGCAAAAAAAAGTTAATGTGCTTAAATAGTAATTTAAGTGTTATTAAGAACTTCTTAGTTAATCCTGCTATGATGAGTAGTTTTGGGATGAGTGGTAGTTCTGCCTCTTACCCCTCAACTCACTTGCTTGTGGGCACCAACCAAAACCACTCATTAGAGTATTTGGATCCCCTGGAGTTCGTACGGACAACTTCAGAGTGGAGTTCGATCCATCTTGCGCGTTGGATAGAAATTCAACGCGCAAATCCAACGCGCGAGATTTCTTATTTTTTTTAATTATTTTTATTACTGTTTATTTTTTTGTTGATCGAGCTTAAGGAAATTTATTGAAGCTTTACCCTATGGAGTTCTTTGCTTACAAAGGGAAGCCATTAATTATGCTCAAATTATCAATCTTGCGGAGGATAAACTTGATGATAAGCAAGGCACAAAAGTTCAGATTCTCAGCCTCCCTTCCCCTTTCGTTGATCCCGCAAATATATTTTATATAAAAAAAATGAAGAAATGTAATCCGTTTATATATTTATTTGGCTTCTTATGATGTGGAGGCTTGGTGGGGATGGGCTCCTATCACAGACGACGGGCATTGTTGGCCTTTGTGGTTCTTTACTGGGCGATCTTTCCATTCTCTCGATCATTAGGTAAAACCATTTTCGCCCATTGATTTGATTTTGTTAGGTTCTTCTTTCTCTCTGGATTACATAGTTTCTAGTTTGAAATGGCAAGGAGATTGAAATTCTATTTTGCTTTTCTTTCAACTATCTGTATGTTACGTGTTTGTTGATTTGTCTCAGTGGGAGGCTTCAATAAGGTAAGGGGTGTAAACTTAGGGGGGTGGCTGGTGGTGGAGAGGTGGATCAAACCTTCCCTTTTTGATGAAATTCCCAATGGTGATATGCTTGTGAGTTGAATTTTTTATTCCTCGTGTATTCTTCTTATGCTTGTTCTTTTTTTTTAATCGACTCTTTTCTTCTTAAACTTATTTGGTGTTAGGATGGAACTCAGGTGCAGCTGAAGTCAGTGACACGGAAGAAGTATGTGAGTGCCTCCAATGGAGGAGGCATGAATGTGACGGTGGACCGTGACATTCCTTCTTGGTGGGAGACCTTTAAGGTTTGACATCAGAGTATTTTAGAGAGTGAAGTATTTGTAGAGACTTCTTTTTTCCTGAACCTCTAGTTTACTTCCGTTGACTTCATTCTCCACATAATTGTTTAGAGTGATTGAAAACAAATTCATTCTTCAACAAGTGAGTTTTATTGCTTTTAATTTGGTTTTGCATGTACTAGCTTGCTAAATACAATATAATAATAATGTTAAATTTTGTCTCTTTTGGGGATGTATTCAATTTTTTCACGAGTAAATTGTTTTTTCTTGTGTCGTGAGAAGTTTCGTTTGAGGCAGCGGCCTTCTCACAATCTCGCGGGGCTTATCCATGGATTTTGATTTCACCTTCACAAGTATGCATGACGTCGTTATGATTTCAATCCAAGCACCGATTTCTGTCACATTAAGATTTTTCGCCCTCCTATGCGGAGATCCGATGGGCGATGTTACAAAGTGCCACTTGGATGATGTAGGGACTTTGCACGGAGCTTCCCCACCATGGAGGATCTCACAACAGCTTCTAACTTCTTCAAGACGACATGATCTTCAATAAATTTCTTTATGCTTATGTGTTTGTCTCAGTAATTTACAATTCATTACTTGATATCTTCTTGTTGGATGACGATTTGGCTATGAATTTCTTTGAAGAAGTTTAACGAGGGGAGTTGTTCCGATTGTCTTCCATATCTACTTCCTCTATAGTTGTCATTTATCGTTTGCTCTCGCATATATTATAACAAGGCACTATATAAGTCTATGCTTGTCTTTCATTTGGACCAACAAAGAGTCAAATCTAATTTTGAAGGGGCCCTAGGGGCTAGATTCATCTCTCTTCTTCTCCCCCCTTCTCAACCTCTTCGTTCCCTCTTCAACCCTAGTAGCTAACAGATATTGTGCATGTTCTATTGGAGAGTGATCAGTCGAGAGATCATAGAGCGCTTATCAAGCTTGTAGTGGTCAATGGGTACAATAAAGTGATGGAGGTTGCCATAAGGGTTTCTTGTTGTCCATAATTGAGTGGTGACTGTGTGGATTATTGCTTTGGTGCACTGGTGGTTCAATGGTGTGCAATCAAATCAAGTGTCCAAAAATATATAGTCGCTCTTTTTATGAATGCTTATTCAAGTGAGCTTAAGAGTGTGGCTTTGTTCTGGCTTGCAGATCCAAAAGGGGGATTGATGCATTTATGGATGCATTGTTAAATGTGGAGACGAAGATGTTCATGTTTCAAGCTTCAAATCAAAAGATAATTTTACAAAATGAGCACTCTCTAGTGGTGATCACTCTTATCCAGAGAAGTGGCACCCTCAACTTATCTTCTCTAGGTGGCAACATTGTATCCATCAATCTCCGACCTAGTTTCTCAAAGATTTTCTAATTTATTGTCTGGGCATTAGTAAGTGTGATTTTTGAGCACTTCTGATGATTATCACCCTATGTACAGGGGTGAATGTAAAGGAGATGAAATAGAGTTTCTATGAAACTTGTATATCCTTGAAGTGCATTCTCTAAAGGATTATTGTACGTCATGAAGTGATTGGAGCAATTTTGTGAGTGATTTAAAATAGTTTTCAGTTAATTTCAATGAGAAGAAATGTGAGAAGTGTAGAATAATTTGTTTGAATTATGTAGAATTATGTTATCATCTTAGCCGACCACATAATACATCAGAGATCGATGCAAAGAAGTATCAACAATGTCAGGAAAATGTCTCTACAACCCCAACTCGCATAGAAAATGAGGCCTATCAAAAGACGGTTCCCACCAGAAAGCGAGCATCGATGACTCATCTTAGTGCTAATTGACTACTACAACCTCAGAAATGGATAGAGGTCAAGGCACTGGTAAATACCAGGGAGCCAATAGTCAAGACATTTCTATGGATTGAAATCGTTTGTAGGTATAGAATATTGTTGACGGTCGTCAAAGACAGTATGAACGGTTTGTTGTGAAGGTTCTAGAAGACTTCTGCCAAAACATTGGAATAGACATGTCCTTCCCATGGTGCATCATCCAAGAAGTATTGGACAAATTTAGTTTACAAATAAATTGCTCATGAATCTTCTAAAAGAAAAGTCGAAGGAGTCAAAGATAATTGGGCTAATCAATTACCCACTTTGTTATGGGCCCAGCAACTCCAAGCCACATAACAAACTCCATTTATACAATCCCTTGGGTCAGAAGCATTGATCCCAATTTAGTTTGATGACATGAGTCCAAGAGTGAAGAATAATCAACGACTCAAGATACATGCGCGATAATAAAATATAACGATGACGAATGCGCTATGCCCGTGTGCATTCGAGAACATCCGTCATTTAATTGGGATCTGTGTCCGCACCGCCTTGGTCTCGACGTCGACATATGCATTGTGTCATCGTCCTTGACTCTCTTCAGCCTTCATAACAATGCCACTCTCTCAAAAATTCGCCTTGTCCTTGAGTCCAAAGTAACTTCTGGAACTCACTATAGTTGGGATGGTGGAGGGACGACCGTGTAGTGTGGCGCGACGTCATCTTGCAGGTGGGCGTCAAAGTTCACAGCCGCCTGCTGCGGAGGAGGATTGAGGGCCACCGCCGAGCGGGGAAAGGATACCGCCCCAAAAAAGAGGAAAGGGAATCCCGCTTGAGGAAACCACATCATCATGTGAGCCCATTTGACATACAAATCACCCGAGGTATGAGTCATGCGACGCTGAGAATGACGTCAAGGACATCGAGCTCGAAGGGATAAAAATATGCCCGAAGAGGGCAGAGGCCCACAATCATGCGTAGGTCCAAAAAGTGTTCCCCACTGGTAGTGCAACGATCGTCGCCCAAGCAAACCGCGAGAGGAGGAACAAGAGATGGGCAAATGTCGAACAGTGTCACCAAGCACGGGGAGACAAAATGGTGGCTATTCCCACTATTAAACAACATAGTCATGATAGTGGCATACATAGACCGAGAGAATGTCATAGTGAGGGGGACAGAGGGGTCGCTAGTCGCAGAGCACAAGAGTTTGAAACGATGCAACCGTGCTTGGGGTCCTGTTTCAAAATCCCACAGGGTGATCTCGAGGTCTTCCTTCCCAATAGTGATGCGGAGCTCCTTCAAAAGTCAGTCACGAGTCGAAGAGTAGGGCTGTTTACAACAAAAACAGAGGTCCTTAGTGCAAAGATCGTGATATTCTTGATTAGTCATCCGGGGTTCGTGCGGCGGCCGGGGCGGTGGGCCGAGTTGCGAGGGAGGTGCGGTATGCACCTGGGGTGGCGTCCGGAAAGGTGTAAGAGGGTAAGCAACCAGACAGGGCATCGAACTCCTCAGAGGTTGGCCGGTGTTGACGGAGGGGCATCGAAGTTCGCTTCCACCAAGAGGGTGAGGTCCATGGCCTTGACAATAGAGGGAGGGTGATGTGTGCGTAGGACGGAACGAATATGCGGGAGGTGCCCATGCACAAAGAAGTTGTGGTGGTGATCAGGGGAAAGGCCGAGCACATGCGTGGCGAGAGCAATGAATTCGTCGATGTAGTTGTCGAGGGACCCCGTTTGTTGAACACCGTAGAGGCGCTCTACCGCTAAACCCAAGTAACTAACATTGTTGAGATGAATGAGATCTTGCTGTAGGTCGGTCCAAGAGAGGGCAGGTTTGTACTGTTGGAGCCAATGGAGTGCGGATCCTTCCATGCCTTAGAGCCGGCTAACTTTGTGCGGCTCCGAGATTTGTTGGATCTCAAAAAGCTGCTCCGCATCGGAAATCCAGCCTATGAGATTAGTGTTGTTGAAGGACAGAACGTCGAAGGACCAGGTTGTCAGGGAAAAACTTGCCGACAGCAGAACCGTGTCTCGATTAGAGTCCGGGGGTGCGCCGAGGAGGGGCGGGGAGGCCGCAATGGAGGTTGCAGACGTGCTTGGGCGTCCAACCATGATGACATCAAGTTTCACGCCCATTCGCGACAGAGGATGATCAGATCCACCGAAGGAGGCGCCAGTGAGTCAGAATGTGCCATGGAGCGGAGCCGAGGGGGCATGCACATGACACGACGTGGATGGAAGCAACGCGGAGGAGGACGTTGACACTATTAGCGGTGCGGCGCTGATAGGTAATGGCGAGAACGGGGAAGGGTTGGACTAACGAGTCGAGGACGTCGCTGGGGGAAACCACATGGCCGAAGTCGTCGGGGTGTCGATGTCGAAGGCAGACGAACACAAGGGCGATATCGGGGGTGGACGAAACTAGGGAGACGGCACAGACGCAGATTGTAAAGGGTGAAGTTGAAGTAGTCGAGGTCAATGTAGTGGGATGTCGATGATGAGGGCGCTGATGCGAGAAGCTGATGGAAAAGAGCACAAACGAGGTAGATGGCCATGAGCGAGACAGAACCTCAGCGCGAGAACATTTCGACTTCAGGCTACGGAGACCGCAATTAGAAATCGGCTAGTTTGATTAATTGTTAGCTATTAGGGTTGAAGAGGAGGAGAGAGTGGGTATGAGAAAAAAAGGAAGAAGAAGAGAGATGAATCTAGTCCCTAGGGCTCCTTCAAAAACAGATCTTACTCCTCGATGATCCAAATGAAAGACAAACCTAGACTTATATAGTGTCTAGTTATAATACATGCTAGAGCAGATGGTAAATGACCAACGGCTTGTGATACATGAGCTCTGCCCTTGCAGACTACTAGAGAACTTCCCTCATCTAATTGGAATCCGTGTCCGCGATTCCTTGGTCCCGACGTCTACATATGCATTGTGTCCTCGTCCTCGACCTTCCATCTTTGTAACAGTATCCCAAAATTTCAACTAACTTCTCACTTGACAACATAAATAAGAAACAGCAGATGGACAACCGCCAACCAACTTTGAAACGTTAACAACTACACCTAAAACAGTAAGGCCCTCTCGCCACCCTACAAAAACTTGATGACAATTCCATCTAAGTCACGAATGGTGCTACCACACTCTGGAACAAATTCCAAGACACATAGGTCACTTCCGCCACAATAGATCTTATGGCACATAAGAATTTATTAAACTACGATCCTCAGCAGGGTAAGTGACAGTATGGAATCATGGAAACACCTTCATTATCAACCTTCTCATTGACTGTATACGTCCATGTTGGCGAGGTCACCACAACATCAGACAGAGACACAAACATAGCTGTCTATCGACTCTTGTTCCTCATAACAACAAACAAAAAAAGGACGAGTTGAAACATCATTATATCTATTGTAGTTGTATCGATCTCAAATACAATCACATTAGCAACAACCACGTCAGTAGCAATCACAAGTAATTCAAGGCCCACTACAACTGATCCCTCTACACAATACAGCAGCCACAATCACCACAGACCCGAGATCCTTTTCTATCTCTTGCAATGTCCTTGGGAGTTTTCTCACTTTTAGTCACAACAAGCTCAACATGCTTTGCCCGTACCACCACAACATCTTGCCACTATCTAGTCTTTTCATCATACGGAAAGCACAAATGCTTTCTAGGTGCACCAAAGTCTGAAAGCCTACATAATGAATGACTCTGAGTATGAATCCCGCTTATAGCCTACCATGGTAAAACGTCTTGTTGGCAGACGCTTCAACTTTCCCAACTCCCATTTGTTATGGGCCTTATTACGATATTTATTATTATTATGTTGCTTATTGCCTTTAAGTCGTCTTCCTATTTAGTTTCATTCCAAGTCTGTTCTTTGTTTCCTATTTAATTGCATTCCAAGTCTGTCATTTTATTTCCATTAAGATTCAGTTGTACGTCTGTTTAAAGGGCTCCTTAGGTTATTAGCATGAAAGAATTTAATCAATTTCCTTCCTCTTGTTTGTGAGATATTGGTATCCCTCTCCTCTAACGAGCAATCCCCGCTTAGGGAGCCGCGGTTTCGGCTCCGTTGTATCTCCTCCATCATCCTCGCCTCCGGTCGCCTCTCCGGCGATCCCATAACAAATTGGCATCAGAGTCAGGTTCCTCCATCACATTTCACACGCCCGCATTCAAAAATCCTTCATCTGCTTTGCCGTTCCTCAACATCAAACTCTAGCACCACGCCGAAGAAGCTCAACCAAGTTTTATTCTCCCATACATGGTGTTTCATTGCAACAGATAGATCTCAGCATCCCTCCTTAAGGTCAACTGACTGTGCATTGGCACCAACCTTCTCGTCGAGCCGCGCACAGAGATGTGAGCACTCACGCCTTCATCGGAGACCACCTTACATCATTTTTGTCTCCGAGCTCTTTCCGGACCCCTGATCTCCACAGCCGATCATCATCAACACTCGTTCTCTTGGACGACACTCTGTACGGCGCCCATCATCTCCATTGCTCAAGACCTATGTCGTCGAAGCTCTCTCGTTTCCACGGGCTACTCACTGAACGACAGACAACACCCGCTCCAGCAATCACACACCAATCAGGTCCTATTTTTGGCTCCCACGCGCCGTTTTTCACCAACTGCCAAAATGATTTATTAATTAATTCAACATGCCCGCCTAATTTCAGCACGCATCAATCTGATATCATATTTAGCTGTGGAGGATTTAATTAATTCCGTCATATCGCTTGCCTTGGAATTAATTAAAATTAGTGCTCCTTCCGACCGTTCCAAAGCGCGTAAGATCTCCTCCTTTCCCCTTCTCGAACCCATTGAAAGATTGGAGTAAACTTTTGTCACCATTGGGAAGCGTTGTTGATCTCGCG
Source organism: Platanthera zijinensis (assembly GCA_039513925.1). NCBI lineage: Eukaryota > Viridiplantae > Streptophyta > Magnoliopsida > Asparagales > Orchidaceae > Platanthera > Platanthera zijinensis. The sequence goes on from CM077085.1 coordinate 13,710,837, forward strand.
GCGACCTAAATTCAGCCAGCTCCTAGGAAGTTCACCGACCCGTCACCACCTCTCTCTCGCTCCGCTCATCATATGAAAGACTCGCCCATTTTCTTAGATGTTATGTACTGGCTCCACGCAATTATATTCGCCGTAGATACACGCCTTTTTGAAGTAGAAGCACGCTTTCGGGACGCCGAAGCACATCTTCGGGGCTACATGATCACCCTCACCACCAAGCTTAATGTACTAACATCCTCCCCTCCCGTTGTCACCACCCCACTAACGTATCACGCCCGCAACCGTTAAGTTCCGCAACTGCTGTTCATCCGCCATGAGCCACCATCACTGACCCTCTTACTCCCCGATTTGATATTTTGCCACGCTATACCCTGTTGGAATTCTCCACCTACGATGGAAAAACTGATCCCTTGGGCTGGCTCACCAAGTGCGAGCAATTCTTTGGCCACCAACAAACTCCGATAGTTGAACGACTTCCTCTGGCTTCCTTCCACCTTCTCGACTCTGCTTTGCCTTGGGCCATTCGTCTCCTCACTGGCCAGCCGAGTCTGACATGGGATGACTTCAAGAGATTTTGCAACCTACATTTTGTCCCTCCCATCTACAACAATCCCCTTGGTGCCCTCACGACAATACGCCAGACAAGCACGACAGATGATTATCTGGAATAGTTTCAATTTGTTCTGGCGCACGTCACGCTCTCCACAGAGATGTAAATCACCATTTTCACCGTCGGACTTCGCGACCGCGTCCGTTTAGATGTCGAATTTGAGGCCCCTCCAGACTTAGTGACAGCTATGAGTCTAACCAGGCTATGTGATCGTCTCCTCTAGCTGGAGTAGGAGGCCTACTTGCCCACCAAATCAGGCACTTCGTAGGGCTATACTGAAGTCACCCAGCCCAACCAGTCCGTAGACTATCTCGAGCCAATATGACAGAACGGCGAACACAAGGCTTATGTTATAACTGCGACGAGCAGTACACTCGCGGCCACAGATGCAAACGGCTGTTCTATTTGCACTTCAAGGACTCTGATGATGAAGGTGCCAGATAAAGCAGACACCATTGATCTCCCTTTAGCTTGAGGTCAAGCTCTTTTTGCAAGGCGAGAAAGATGTTATGGACCGTATTATGATGTTATTTATTATTATGATTATGTTGTTTATTGTCTTTAGGTCGTCTTTCTATTTAGTCGCATTCCAAGTATGTCGTTGATTTCCTATTTAATTGCATTCCAAGTCTGTCGTTTTATTTTCATTAAGAGTCAGTTGTACGTCTATTTAAATGACTCCTTAGATCTTGTATTGGTATGAAAGAATTTCATCTATTTCCTTCCTCTTGTTTGTGAGATATTGGTAGCTCTGGCCTCTAACAAGCAAATCCCGCTTATGCAGCCACTTTTCCGACTCCATAGTACCGCTATCATCTTCCGCCTCCGGCCACCTCTCCGGCGAGTCCATAACACCGTGTTCCTCATCTTTATATCTCCTTTGTGTCTTCAGGTATTTCCATTAGAGACTAGCACATTCAGTTAGCTTGAGATGACCTTACATTTTCTTCTTCCTAATAATCCCTATAATCACAGACACTTTCAAGACATTGGATCCAATCCTTAAACTCATATGAGGAAGACCATCCTTTGAACTCGAGATTCGTCATTCAAATATCCTCTCTTAAACATACCTAACATGTCTTTTCGGACCTGGATCCAATATCAAATGATGTATTTTAGGGGCAGTTAAGAAAATAAATTAACTTTAGATAATTCACACAACTATTCCACACTTTCCATATTCCTCCTCTGAAAAGTAACTGAAAACAACCCTAAATCACAATCAATAATGCTCCGATAACATCAGGATTTAAATAACACCATAATAGAACATCCAAGTCAAGGATATTCTGTTTTCACCTTTATATTTTATTTTATATCAATGCTTTCGTACATGTTCATTTCTTGTATTCTCTAGTTATGTATTTTATTGTGCATCTCACTCGCGCATGTTTGCACGACGGCTTATTAGAGTGATCACTCAGTAAGTCGTTGAATAAAAAGATCCGTCAGATTATGTATAATGTTAATTAAAAATAAGGCAAGCATTCAAAATGATCTATCAAAATTAAGCATGTTTAAATTTAGGTAATGTTGAAATTAAAATTAAAATTTATTTTCGGAATTAATTTATGATGAAAATTAGTAAGAAAAAAATATCGTTTGAAATCCCTGTACCTGATCCTTGGAATCTCCTACTATATAAATCACTTCATTTTATTAAACTACCTAAATTATACTTGCCTATTAAAAGGCTAAATCCCCATCCAAAAATAAGAGTGGTGTTACATGCACACCAAGAATTTTTATGTGCAGCAAAAACTGCTCCAGATCTGTAGTAGTCCAATTCCAGCCCCCTTTGGGGCATTTATAGATTCATTTTAAGTATTATCTTTCATGTATTTTTCATTTTGTAGATTAGAATTTTACTTCCCTGCAATTGTAATCTCTTTTCTTAGATAAATAAAATTGTTTCTCTTCTCTTCTTCTCAAAAGTTTTATCCCTTTTTCCGATTCATGTTTAGCTAATTTACGTTAACATTTGATTGGATGATATATTTTGGACTTGTGATTTCGTAATTATTTATCGAAAGCTTTGAATGAAAACTATGATTTGTTTTCGATTAATCTTGATTTCATATGTCGATGTCTGATCTCATATTTGTTTTCGTATTCTACTTGGATTCTATGTATCACATCTTTATCAACACCTCCATCCTTTTGAACTATCGATCCAATATTTAAAGCATTCGCTGCGGGAAATATCTTGATCACCTAACTTAATAATGAAGTCATCCATCCTTCTTGCACAGTTAAATTTATGCTCCATATATTGTCTTTACCCTGCTTAACCTAAAATCCTTTTTTTCCTCTCCTATTTGAATGATTATTTTGCCATTCCGGAGCCTCAACAATGATGTTATGTTGCTAATTTGTAATGAAACAGTAAATAAGCCGGTGGCAAGAAAACACTGTTGGAGAAGTTGGAGCTGGCTTTTATTCTACCTTTATGTAATTCAGGGTGTTTCTGTAATTTGTCTTATGTTGACTATTTTGACCGTGCTCCTGGCAGCATATATGCTGCTAACTGGGATCACGCTAGGTTGACAAAAACTTGGTTTTAGTTGCTCCTGTTTGGATGTACCGTCACTCTTGCCCCTTATCTCATCTTCCTATTATATTGTTTACTTTTCATCATCCTGTACATGTTTGTGTGGAGAAATTCCTGCAATCTCAAGCAACTATTTTAGTTTCCTTTTTACATTTTATTTCAGAGCTAGAAGGGTTCCGCCATCAGACGACCCTCCACAGTATCTCTATTCTTTATTGATTCTCCTTCTTGATCCTCATCATATGACCGCCTCTAGCACCAGTCAAATCTTTGCATATACCCAGACCAGGATACCCATTTTTGAGGGCGAAACTTATGATTATTGGAGTAAACAAATGAAGATCTATTTCCTTTCGCAGGGTTTGTGGGATCTGGTTCAAAATGGCTATCCACAATCACCTATGTCTACCTCTGCAAGCAAGGATGATGCGGCAAAGGTAGAGGTTGCCGCTGTCCAAGTTGGAAACACAAAAAAGAGATGCAAATGCCATCCTTTGCATCCAGCAAGGTGTCAGACAGACGATTCTTCCTCTCATCATTGACGCAGAAACGTCTCAAGAGGCTTGGGAAATTTTAAAAACCGAATATTAGGGCAGTGATCGTGTTGTTCCCATCCGTTTCACTATTCTCTTGCGTGATTTTGACAACCTTGCCATAAAAAGGGAGAATCTGTCCAAGCTTACTTCTCCAGGACTTCCTCCATAATGAATCAGATCAAGACCTATAGGGATGACCTGCCTGAGAAGCGTGTGGTGTCCAAAATCCTTAGCAGTCTCACCATACGATTTGAGCTTGTTGTTGTTGCAATTGAAGAGGCAAAAGATATTACCAAATTATCCTTTGCAGAACTCACGAGCTCTCTTCTTGGTCATGAAGAGCGAATGAAGCGCAAATATGCTCAGGTTGAGCAAGCCTTTCAGAGCAAGCTCTCCTTCAATTCTTAGAAATCTGAGAGAGGTTCTGTTCCCACGCCTCCTTATCTGAGGGACAAGGGCATTGATGACAGGGATACTTCTTCCCCTGCAAACTATGTAAAAAATAAATACACACCATACCAAAGATTGCCTTTCCAGGTGTAAAAAGTGCAAGAGAAACAACCACCTTCAAAAAGATTGTTGGCATCACGATGTCAATCCAAAGGAGGAAGCCAATTTCTCTCATCACAATGAGTCCCTATTTTTCTCGTCACTCGACAATGAGGTGTCGGAGAGTGAAATTTGGTTCCTTGACAATGGTTGCTCTATTCATATGTCGAACAACAAAAATTCCTTTGTTCAATTAAGTGAGGCTGACTGGTTGGAAGTCATAATGGGGGATGTACATGTAAAATCTATTGAAGATAGAGGGACCGTGGAAGTGAAGCTGAGGAATGGTGTCGTGAACTACATTCATGATGTACAATATGTTCCTAGTTTGTCCCAAAATATTCTTAGTGTCAAACGGCTACTAAACAAAGGTTATAAGCTTATTTTCGCTCAAGAAGAATGTCTCATTTTGGATAAACAAAAACAACAACTCACTGTGGTAAAAATGTCTAAAAATAAAAATTTTCCTCTCTCCATGACATTAAGCACTCCAAATCAACACAGTGGGGACCATGTCATTGTTGCCAATTCTGCTCAAAGCACGACCGACTCTATGCTCTGACATTTTAGGTGTGGTCATTTGAACCTTAGGGATTTAACAAACCTCAAAAATCTTGTGAACGGCATGCACAGTGTCCTCACAAAATTGGTTTTTTGTGAGATTTGTGTTGAAACCAAGATTCACAAAACTTCAGTTCCCAAACGCTCTCACTGGAGGGCCTCTCTTCCTCTAGAACTTATTCATGCAGGCGTCTGGGGACAAGACTCCACGCCCACCTTCTCTGGCAATTGGTATTATTTATTACTCATTGATGACTTCAGCCGCATGTGTTTGGATCTTTTTTTCTTACTCACAAGTCAAATATTTTTCAAAAAATTCCGTTGTTTAAGACATTGGTGGAAAATGAATCGGATTACAAAATTAAGTGCCTCAGGACTGACGGGGGGGGGGGGGGGGGGGGGGGTTCGTCAGCGTTGAGTTCACTTCATTCTGTGAGTCTAATGGTATCAACGACATCTCACAGTCTCATGCACCCCTCAACAAAATGGGGTTGTGTAACGTAAAAACAGAACTGTAGTGGAAATGGGAAGAAGTTTGCTGCAATACAAGAAGTTACCAAAAGATTTTTGGGGGGAGGCAATGCACACAGCTGTGCATATCATTAACAAGGCTCCGACAAAAGCTCTCACAAATTCTACACCGTTTGAAGCATGGTACAAATGAAAGCCATCCATCCATCACTTCAGAATTTTTGGTTCCATTGCTTATGCCCTCACTGCAAAAGATCACAGAGACAAACTGGAAAAGAAAAGAGAAAATTGTATTATGGTTGGTTATAGCCAAGAATCGAAAGAATACCGGTTGTACAATCCTCTTACAAAAAAAACTTATCATAAGCAAAGATACCATCTTTGATGAAGAAGGGTCTTGGGATTGGCAAATTGCTGAGGATCAGAGCCCCTTGTTCATGGATATAATGGATGCTGCTGCTAGAATATCTCCTATGGAATGCCCTAGTCAACCGCCTAGTCCACAATACACGAAGAATTCTTCTCCTGAATTAAGGTACGACTCATCATCTCCGAAGAAATTCCGTTCTCTAACTAATATCTATGAATCATGCCATATAGCTCTCATGTGCAAAGAACCCACATGTTTTTCCGAAACTGTCACCAAACCTAAGTGGGCTGAAGCTATGGACTCAAAAATAAGCATGATAAAGAAAAACAACACATGAACATTAGTTGCTAGGCCAACTCATCATACAATCATCTGTTTAAAGTGGGTGTACAAAATCAAGTTGAATGAGAATGGAGTTCAAAAACACAAGGCGCGTCTTGTAGCCAAGGGGTATTCTCAGAAGCTGTGAAGGGATTTAACAGAGACGTTTGCCCCTATGGCGAGAATGGAGACAATACACACCCTTTTAGCTTTTGCCGCACAACAGAAGTTACAAATCCATCAACTTGATGTAAATTCGGCTTTTCTGAATGGTGATTTGAGTGAAGACATCTTCGTGCAGCAGCTAGAAGGATATGTGGTAAGAGGAGAGAAGAAATTGTCTACAAACTAAAAAAAGCGTTATATGGACTTCGACAGGCTCCAAGGGCATGGAATGCCAAAATTGATGCATTTTCAGCAAGAATGGATACTCAAGAAGCTCATATGAAGCATCATTTTATCACAAACACCTTTCAGACAACATGTTTGTACTGGCTTGCATCTATGTGGACGATCTGCTAGTTGTTTGTTCCAATCTCCAGCTCACATATGAGTTTAAAAACATAATGAAAAAGGAATTTGAAATGAGTGATTTGGCACCGATGAAATATTTCCTTGGACTCCAGGTAGATCAAACCCCTGGAACTATCTTTGTGCATCAAAACAATTACCTTCAAGAGCTGTTAAAGAAATTCAGTATGCAGGATTGTAAACCGACTGCAACCCCTATGACCACAAGTGAAAAACTGGTGAAAGATGAAGAGAAAACCAACAAGGAAACTTACCGCAGTGTTGTTGGATCGCTTATCTATCTAACCAACATCATACTTGATATTGAGCACTCGGTAGGCATTGTTTCCATATTTGCAAGCAAGCCAAGCACCGCTCACATGAAAGCAGTAAAAAGAATCTTACGATATCTACGGGGCACTCGGGACTTTGGATTGGTCTATAACAAAGAGGGCAATGTGATGAAGGCTTAATTGGTTATTCAGACAATGATTGGGTTGGCTGCTCTGAAGATTGGAAAAGTACGAGTGGTTTCGTCTTCCAAATTGGTAAGAAATCCATCTCCTGGAGTTCTAGGAAGCAACAAAGCATAGCGTCTCTCATCTGCTGAGGCGGAATATGTGGCGATAGGGGAGGCGGCCAAAGAGGCAGTTTGGTTGAGCCGTCTAATTGAAGTATTAAGAAAGAAGAAGCAAGAACCGACCACACGAATGATCGACAACACCTCCGCCATTTCCATCAGCAAGAACCCCGTGTTTCAAAACCGCACAAAACACATACAAATCAAGCATCATTTTGCGAGGGAATTGTTAGAGAAGGAGATTGAGCTCAGATATTACAACACCAAGGAGCAACTCTGACGGGATGACGAAGGCCCTGTCAGTGGAGAAAGACACCCTAAATTAGGGGTGCAAACGAGTCGAGCTTGACAAAATTTCCAAGCTCGAGCTAATCATTTCGAGCTCGAGCTCGTCGAGCTCATTTTGTCATGGCCCGAGCTCGAGCTCAATGCTTGCTTATCGAGCTCGAGCTGCTCACGAGCTTTTTAGCTCATGAGCCTGATTTTCTGTGTTTTTTTTAAATCGAAGAATAAAAAGCTCGCGAGCTCATGAACAATAATATTCGAGCTCGACTCGTAATCGAGCTCGAGCTCCACAGGCTCGAGCTCGAGTCAAGTTTTTTTCGAGCCGGTTTATCGAGCTTTCAAGCCGGCTCAACTCAACTTGCACCCCTACCCTAAATTCGGGGGGGGGGGGGGGGTATTGGAGAAGTTGGAGCTGACTTTTATTCGACCTTTATGTAATTCAGGGTGTTTCTGTAATTTGTATTATGTTGGCTATTTTGACCGTGCTCTCGGCAGTATATATATGCTGCTAACTGGGATCACGCTAGGTTAACAAAAACTTGGTTTTAGTTGCTCCTATTTTGGATGTACCGCCGCTCTTGCCCCTTAGCTCATCTTCATGTTACATTGTTTACTGTTCAGCATCCTGCACATGTTTGTGTGGATAAATTACTGCAATCACAAACAACTATTTTTGTTTCCTTTTTACAAACACTTATAAACAACCAAAGGAAGCTACTCAAAGATCTGTCCAGCAACAGTTCAGGAATTGACCACAAAACTGTGTAGGAAATGCACTAAAGACTGCCGAAATGCTCTTCAAAACATCAATTAGAGTCATAGAAACTCTATTGCATCATTCATTACACTCACTGCCATACATACAAGTAAGTAATAATCACCAAGTGTTCAAAAATAGTACTTACAAACCTGTGGGCAAAATAGAAAATTTTTGAGAGTAGGTCTGGGATGGAGGGATGCAAGCTTGCCATCAAGAGAAGATAAGTCGAGAGAGTCACTTCTTTGGATGATCGCCGGTCAATTAGTGCTAAGGGTTTCCGTTTCTGTGGGCTCCAATTTATTGTGAATCTCCTCACCTTCGAGGACTCCCCAATTTATCAAGGATCAATTACCTAATTATCGACCCCCTTCTCCAAGGTTGTAAACCTGAAACTTAGATAAAATATTACAAACATATCCATTGGAGTGTTTTAAATCTAAAAGAAATAAAAGTCTTAATGAAACGAACCCTAGAGTTTCTTAGTAGATTTTGAAATCTAGTGTGCAATAAATATCGCCATTCCTACAAACTTTTGCGCCATGGATGCTTCATGGCTCCTCTTCCACGCCCGTAGTCGAACTCCATACATCTATCCAATCACATCAGATATTTCACTAAGAATTCCTTCTATAGAGCTCCGAATATGAACATCTTCATTTCCACATCTAACCAATGTATTCGGAAATGCATCACCTTCATTGGGCTGAGGTTCTTTTGCTAAACTATTCTCTGTGCCCCATTCTATTTCAATGAGCACACAAATGCCTCCATCACACAAATGTCTTATTATCTTTATTGCTATTACATTGCTCCCTTATGTAGACACAAGGAGAGGAACCACAAACTGAATAGGAGATGTGAGACTAAATACAAGAAAGAATAACGGGTCTTTATATACAAACCTACACAAACCAACACTCCCCTTAATAAGGACGAAAGATATCCACTAAGCCCATCTTGTCACATAACTAGATAAATCCAGTGAGCTGAGACCTTTAGTAAGACAATTAGCCACTTGCTCTTCAACAACAACATATCCCAACTTTAGTACTAAACTGTTCAGTTTTTCCTTGATAAACAAACCGGTCGATTTCTATATGTTTGGTTTTGTCATGTTGGACGAGGTTATTTGCAATGCTAATAGCCGACTTGCTGTCATACTGCAATGTCAATTGTAAATCTCGCAACTACAATGTGCTTTTTGCTCCTCTAAGAGACCAGATTACCCCGTACAAACATGCAGTATCAGGACGTGGATTGCCTGTTGTCAACACAACTAGCCCGGTTGGAATCGCAATGGCCCTCGATATTCAAATGCCCATTATTCCTGAAGGTCAACCTCTTTCATGACGCACTCTTCAAATACCTTAAAATCTGATGCACAACATCCATGCGACCCTCCTTAGGATTATGCATATAATGGGCCATTACACTCACAACAAAGGACATGTCAGGACGGGTGTTACTTATATAGATCAAATGACCTACGTACTTTCTTTATCAATTGGCTCTCCCACTACTGCGTTAAGCTTGGTTTTCTGATCAACGGGAGTTGCTGCTACAACAAGCCTGCCCCCCAGCATACCTGTTTTTTTGAGTAGATCCTACACATATTTTCATTGAGATAGAACGATCCATCCCGCACCACGAGCTACCTCAATCCCAAGGAAGTATTTTTGCTGTCCCAAATTCTTTACCTTAAACTCCTTGCCCAATCTCATATTCAATTGAGCAATATCACTCTCCTCATTGCTCGTAATAATCATATCGACCACGTACACAATAAGCATTATAGTGTGAACTCCGCTTTGCCTAAAGAACACAATATGATCAACATTGGTCTGTCAATATCTCGTGTCAACCATGACTCTCCTAAACCTGTCAAAATAGGATCAGGGAGATTGCTTTAGCCCATATAGATACTTCTTAAGTCTGCACACCTTGCCTACCGTTTGTTTCATGTCAAAGCCCGGCGGTACCTCTATGTACACTTTTTTCATTAGATCCCCGTAAAAGAAGGCATTCTTCACGTCGAGTTGGTGAAACTTTTATTCCTCATTCTTTGCCAAAGTTATTAGTGTCCTCACCATGTTCATCTTTGCGACGGGCGAAAATGTTTTATCATAGTTGATGCCATAAGTTTGACTGTATCCCTTTGCTACCAATCGGGCTTTGTAACACTCAACCCGACCCTCTGGGTTTTGTTTCGTAGTGAAAACCCACTTGCACCTAACTGCCTTTTTTCTTGGTGGTAGCGACACAAGATCTCGAGTTTTATTCTTTTCCAATGCTCCAAGTTCTTCTAATATTGCAACTTTACACTGGGAATCATCCCTAGCAACACGCCAACACTTAGGAATATAAACAGTGTCCAGCGATATAATGAATGCTCCATGTACATAAGATATATAAGAGTAGAAAACAAATTGGACAATGTTATGGGGAAAGCCATATCGATCAGGCGGGACTCCCGCATTCTTGCGGGAACTCCGCCTTACCGACAAGGAGTGAAAGTAGAGAGATGAGGGGTCACATTACCTGGAATTTTTGAGTTTGAGGTGGATGATATAAGTATCTCATGGATCAAAGGAGGCAAAGGCAAAAGAATTAGCATAGGTGGCACTATAGGCATTATAGTTACTATAGTCTCATTCGGTTGCATTCTTCTCGTATACACTCTCAACTCCCCCTAAGTTTGAGGTGCACCATCTACATATTCATTCTCCTTGTGTACCGACATTACAACTGGCTCTGCGCTCTTTGTGTCCTGTGCCAAAGGGATACTTACTTTTCTCCTCTCACCACCATTGTTATCCTCCCCCTCTTGCCGCATACTATTTATAATGAGTGATTCGCCAAGAGGCGGGTCAATTGAAAAAGAGTAATATGACTCCAACTCTCTAAATGATCCATACTAACTAATTACTTTCTCTCAACCAGACTCTGACATGTATACCCCTTTTGGGTAGTTGAGTACCCAATAAAAACACACTTTAGAGCCTTTGGATCAAACTTTTTCACATTTGGTCTCTTGTTCTGCACAAATCATATACAACCAAAAGTTTTGAGGGAAAGAATTTCTGTATTCTTCCTTTGCAACATCTCAATTGGTGACTTCCAATCCAATACATGTGAGGGCATCCGATTGATCAATTAGGCTGTTGTCAGAATGACTTGTCCCCACAAGTACTTTGGCACCTTCATCGATATCATCATACTTTGAGTTACTTCAAGAATATGTCAGTTTTTTCGTTCAGCTACCCAATTCTGCTATGGGGTGTATTAATAAGCAGTTTGATGTTGGATTCCTTGTGATGACAAGTACTGCCCAAATGTCCTGTTGGTATATTCTGTCCTGTTGTCGACCTCAACGCCTTCACAAAGACGCAATATTGAGTTTGAACCCCTCTGTGGAAATCCTTGAAACAGGCAAACACCTCCAAAATTCTTTGCTCCTCCGAGTAACTTGCATCAGCTATACTCCTTTCTGCTCCTTCATCTGATATCATCAGATTTTCTCGGTAGCCTCCTCTTCCGCCACCTCTAAGACCACTACAACTACGACCACGACCACTAAACTGTCCCCGTCCACCCACATCTCGTTCCTTTGGTGGCTTGGGGCAAGTTTGTCGGAGATGACCTATCTCACCAAAATTGAAACATTATCGTGTCTCATTTTTGTATCTCGTGTGCCCTGAATTGGTGACCACAAGAGCCAATATCGGACTGAAGCCAAATTCGGCTCTCCTCCTACATCATGGATGAGATTGTCTCATTCAAGGATGGGATCTTTGGTTGAGAGAGGAGCATTGCACACCTTGGCTCAAATGTCGGGTTCAACCTTCTCATAAAGTGCATAGTCCGTCTCTGAACATCTCTCTTCCCTTTCCTATACTCAGGATCTTTGTAACATACAATCGGTGAGAAATAATCATAGTCTGCCCACAATCGCTCAAGATCTGCAACATACTCATGAATCAATCAATCTCCTTATGTCGCTGTTTCTATCTCTCTCTCGATCTGAAACACCTTGTTATTGACTACTCCCTCATAGATCCTTTGTAACTTCCTCCAAACATCACTCACAGTCTCTATTCTTTCCACTGTGACAGCTATAAACACAAACATTGAGTTTAGGAGCCAAATGTGTAACAGGCTATGTGTAGTCTTCCACTCATTGTATCCAACCGAGTCCTTTTCTGGCTCCCCCTTCTCACCAGTCAGCTAGCTCTCCAGGTTCCTCCCGAAAAGATCCCTCTTCACCCGACGCGACCAACTCAAGTGCGTAGCTGATCCATTGAGTTTCAGCTCCACCGGAGAAAGATCCAATTTTGTCGGAGGTAGCAGTGAGTGAGCCGATCCCTCGCTTTTCGACGTTCGTAAGAATTCAAATAACACCTTTATGTTTGCCTCCTTCTTCTTGACAACCAACTTCTCCAAGAAGAGCTTGCTGCTCGCGGAGCTTGCTCACGCTTGTCCAGACTGCACTAGTATTCGCCCAACCTTCAAGGTTGCCGCACCTCTTCCTGGTGTTCGTACAGTTCGGCTGAACTCTTCTGGTGTCGTCCCAAGCCTGTTTTAGCTCTAAGACTGCACCATCTACTTTCTGCACCTCCTTCAATATCCCTTACTATTCCTCAATGTCGTGAACGGTCTTCTGTTTTTTGGAGCGGTCAAAAGAAAACCTCCTAAGAGATCGCACGTCCTGCTAGAGTTCGCCCAAATCACGGCTGAGATTAAGCCTGCAATTTGTCCGCCTGAGGTCCTGAGCCCGCAAGCCCGCAATTTGTAAGGTCATAGCCTTCGCCTCCAGACAGTTAAAGTCCACGAGAAGAATTATCCCATGCATGACTTGGAGCTAGTAGCAGTCATCTACGCTCTGAATATTTGGAGGCACTATCTCTATGGGGTCCGTTGTGAGATTTTCACTGATCACAAAAGTCTCAAGTACATTTTCGACCAACAAGAGCTCAATATGAGGTAGCACAGTTGGTTAGAGTTTCTATCAGACTATGAGGTGGACATTCAGTACCACCCATGGAAGACAAATGTGGTAGCTGATGCGCTTAACCATAGAGGATCGAGTTATTTTCTCCTTACTTAGCAGGGGGAGCTAGTGCGAGAGTTGGAGAGACTAGAGATCAGTGTGGTGTCGTGCTCTAATTTTGGATCTGCAAGGTTGAGTTAGATGGAAATCACTTATGACATCAAGAATATGATTAAGAAAACTTTACCCTTAGATCTAAAGATGTCATAGATTTGAGATTTGACCCAGGCAGGCCAGAAGGAGAAGTTCAGTATACAGGAGGATTTACTATTACACGGTGGTAGGGTGTGCGTTCCAGATGTTAACCACCTTCGAGCGGACATACTGTTTGAGGCCCATAATTCCAGATATTCGATACATCTAGGTAGCACGAAGATGTATGCGGATTTGAAGAAGATAGTCTGGTGGCCAGGTCTGAAGAGTGACGTTACAGTGTATATTGATGAATTTTGTTCATGATCTTCCCAGATCGCAGAGTGAGAATGATTCCATATGAGTTATAGTTGACCGACTCTCTAAGGTTGTCCATTTTATCCCCCAATAAGAGGACAGATCAGGGTCCCAAATTGACTCAATTATATATAGATGAGATTGTCCGACTCCAAGGTATTCCCAAGACCATAATTTCAGACAGAGATGACAGGTTTACTTCTAAGGAGTGGAGATACATTCAGGAGCGGTTGGACACTAAGCTACATTTTAGTACCGCATTTCATCCCTAGACAGATGGACAGACTGAGCGTATAAATAGAACTTTGGAAGATATGCTTCAGATGTGTATTCTGGACTTTGGAGGAAAGTGAGAGAAGTATGTTACTCTCGTTGAATTCTCCTACAACAACAACTTTGAGGCAAGAATTGGGATGACTCTTTTTTAAGCACTCCATGACAAACGTTGTCAGACGCCTTTATGTTGGGTTGAGAGTGAAGAAAGATTTTCCATTAGGGAATCCTGGATTGACAAGGCCACAGATTGAATCAAGCTTATCTATGAGCGTATGAAGATAACTCAGGATCGTCATGCCAAGTACTATGACCAGAGGCACAAGTCAGTGGAATTCAATGTTGGAGATTATGTTTACCTGAAGGTCATACCAGTTAGAGGAGTCTCTCAAATCAAGCGAATGAAGAAATTGAGACCTAGGTTCGTTGGTCCTTTCAAGGCACTGGAGCACATTGGTGAAATTGCTTATAAATTGGCTTTACCTGAGGAAATGAGTGGTCTACATGATGTATTCCTCGTCTTCTATCTGAGAAAAGCAGTTAAAGATCCTAATCAGATAATCAGTACCGAGGAGTCACCAATCGAATTACATCTCAGCATCACTGTTAAACCAGTCAGAATAATGGACTCAAGAATTCAGAAGCTCAGGAGCAGAGAGATCCCAGTTGTAAAAGTTCATTGGATGAACTGTGGCCAATCAGAATATACTTGGGAAAGAGAGGATGAGCTACAGAGCAATGCTGACTATGCTCTCCTCTTTGACTCAGGTATGTTGTAATTTTTGAGGACAAATTTTTTTAGAAGGGGAGATTTGTAACATCTGTAATTTAATACGAAAGTTAAATGTGTTTTCAGGGCACGATCGCGAGAAAATTTGAACGAGCAATTAACTTGTTGAGGTACGACACTATATTTTTTTTGTCTCAAGTTGCTAATTAAACAAAATTGTCGCTAATTTGGGATTTCAGTGTATTCCGACGCGAGGGAGAGAGAGATATGCGTAAATTCTCAGTGTTGTGGGGAGTGGCAATTTTGTAATATCATAGAGAAATCTTTTCCCAAATTGGAGCGACGAAATTCCATGCTTGCGGTTTTCGTAACCGCACCCTACGCCCGTTCAGTTTTAACAAAAAGCTGCACCCCTCCCAGTTATTGTGTAACCCTATTTCTTATGCTCGAACCGCCACATGTTGTCTCCCGCAGGCGACCTTCCCCAGCAGCGCGCGCGATTTTTCCTCCGTCGACTCCTCTCGCCTCTAGCCAACACTTTTGGTGGGCCTAACGCTCCCTCCTCACCCTTCTGAAGCCATCGGCGGCACCAGGAGGGATTTTGCGGTCCCGTTTGTAAGTTTTGGGAGGCCGACCGAAACCTCTCTTCACTTTTTCAGTTACTGTGGCTTCTTTGTAGTAGTCCATAACTTTTCTCACTCTTGATTCTTATATTCTTCGCTTTTCCATCCCAGTTTCTGAGATTAGGGCTCAATGTTTCTATTCTTTTTCTCAGATTTTGGGCTAGGGGGTTTAATTTTGTCCCCCACAACAACACTAGTGGAGGTCGGAGTTTTTGGTCGCGATCGTTTTACTTCAGGCTCTTTCATCTTCAGGTAATACCAATTTTCTTTTGAGAAATTCAGGTTTCAAGTGTTTTCCTTGGGTTTATTTCAGAATTTTCACTTAAGCCCTACCTCATATGTTGAATCCTCTAGGTGATCGTTGGAACCAGAAATTTCAGATTTAGTTGTAATCGTTCCGTTTCAGAAATCATTATCCCCCACTGTTAGATGAGTGGTAAGCCCCTTCTTCCGTTTGAGATAATGTTCATATATATATATATTAGTGAATTGATTTAGTAGTTATCATTTCCCTTTTAGGGTAAATCAGAGATCAATTAGGGTTTCAGTTTATTTCTCAAAGGAGGCTATGCCGCTGCGTCAAGTGTACGCGCGGCGTAATACCGCTGAAAAAATCTCTTATTCCCTTTAGTTAGACATATCAGATAACATAACATAGTAATACTCTTCATTATTCAAGAATGGTATATCCAAATTGGTATTTTTCATCGCAAATTAAACTTTCATAAAACCTAAGAAAATTATGAAAGTATGTTACCGCATAAATAATTAGGTGCGGGAAAGTGTCAGATCTGTGAATTTGTATTTTAGAGAGTAACAAATAAGAGACACTACTCAAGACGCGCAGATGAGAACGAGATCAGGGTAGCACCAGATAGTATATGATTAGTAAGCGCGATTGAAACCTCTTCTCGTACTAGATAAAGGCGCGCTATCTTTCTCATAGGCATAGTGTGCCTTATGAGTTCCAAAGTTGGGAGATGTTATCCCCATTTTAGTAGATTCGAGTCTGTGTCCGTGAGACACTAGGACATTGAAGTTCATTAGTAGGATTCAGATCGTTAGACTAGAATTGCGCGATAGAAGCTACCCTGCCTAGAGTATTAATGTAGGACAACCATAAGTGATTAGAGAACTCAAGTTTAGTCCGAACCTTAAAAACTCCTAGTTAACCAAGATATTCAGAACTTGAGTAAATCGCACACAATATGATTAAGTGGAATAGTTATTTAGCTTGCTAGTTTTATTTTAGAAAATCACGCATAGTACACTAACATATAATTTTTCTATAGCACAAAACAAAAACTATTTTCAAAAGCATGCATACATTTCTTTCAAAACAATTTTAGTGTCACTAAGAGAAATAATTTTTCTTACTCTTCCTTTGGCCTGACCCATGATTAAGCATGTTTTTATAGGAGACTCAGGTGAGAAACTGCGCTTAGGATGAGCGTGATATTAGAGTTGCCTCTATAGTTTGTTTTTCCCTTTCAGTTGTTGTTTTCCTTTTAGTACCTTACTGTTTAGTATTGATTTCTTGTAATATTAATGTTTAAGAGTTTTTTTGAATCAGACGTATTTTATTATGCCAGCTTTTCAGTTATTTGACTTTTCATCTTTTAGTGACTCTGTAAATTCAGCTTAATGAGGTATACTTTTACCCTTAGATGCACTTTTTATTTCCGATGTAAACTAAATTTTCAGTTCTTTTCAATTTCACCTGTTATGTGCTAGTTATAATACTGTTTCTTAGTTTACTGTTTATCGCTGGACCCGACCGGACTGTTGATTTGGTGTTAAACTAGGATGTGGTGTTACATTTCTCCCATATTTAAATGCACATGACTGTATTAGTTAAAATTTGAAGGCTCGAGACCCCATCACTTTTTTGCACAAAGTCTGTAAATTAGAGCTCCTCTCGACCTTATGCTGAACTGGAGCCATGTGGCTTCTTCTATCGTAATTTTGACGGGATTTTAAAGATGACCAAGAGACCACATGATTTTGATGTGGTGGCTCCATCCACTTGCATCTTTCATGCGGTGGTTTCCGCGCCCCCTTGGTCAACATTTTCACTTGACATGAAGTCGACTAGAAAGTCTACTAAGTTTCTTTTCTTTCATCCCCTTTAAAAGCACATTAAATAAGTTAAACTCGCTGACTTGATTGATCTTATATTAATTGTATGATGAAGTACCACATGAGTGAAGACGCCCAAATCTACATAATATTCTAACGAATATTTCTTTTGCTCTTCTCTAACGAGTATTATGCTGATAGCTTCTTTCCCAATCCGTAAGTTAATTAAGAGTCATTTTCCCGACACTGATATTTTCAGAAGTGGAGGTGAAATGAGCTTTTGCTTGAGCTTATGCAACGCTTGATGGCAATGAATGACCGATTTTGGACTTATAGTACAGGGTCTTTCAAACTGAATATATTGGTTGATGATATCTTATATTTTATTGGGTGGCTCTATTTGTTGAAGTGCATGGGTGAAACCACTTATATATATATATATATATATTATAAAAAATATTTTTATGACCATGGGCCTCAAGACCATGGAATGAATGCGGGCCGTCGGATCAAGCGCTGTTTGGCGCGTTCGTTGGATAAAAAAAGCAGCCAAAAAATTCCTATCCCAAATCCTGATCCTGCCAGCAGAAATCCCAATCCCGCCAACTTACTCACGCCTAGGCTCCTCCGCCGGCGGCCTGCCCGGAGCCCACAGGCGGGTTCGCCGGGGTCCGGCGACCCCGCCGGTGGGCTCCGGGCAGCCGCTGGCGGCCTTAACCGCGCGCCCTGCACGGTATCTTTAGAATTTTTTCCATTATTTTTTATTTTTCTAATTAATAATTTTTAATAATGTAAATAATTAATTAAAAAATTATATAATAGCAAATATTTATAATAAAAAAATATAAATATAATAATTTTCTTTATGATTTTTTTCATTATTTTTTTCTAATTCATAATTTTCAATAATATAAATAAATACAACAACAACACTCAAGCCTTTATCCCACTATAGTGGGGTCTGCTATATGGATCCTTTGTCGCCATTGTGCCCTATCTTTTGTCATAATCTCACTAATGCCTAAGTACATCATGTCTTTCCTTATAGTTTCATTCCAAGTCTTTATTGGTCTACCCCTCCCTCGTTTAACATGCCTAGTGACCAGGCGGCTCTCACAACGCCTAACAGGTGCCTCTAATGGTCTCTTTTGCACGTGTCCAAACCATCTTAGACGAGCTTCTCGCATCTTTTCAGCAATTGGTGCTACTCCTGTCTTATCCCTGGTACTTTCATTCCTAATTTTATCCAATCTCGTGTGTCCACACATCCACCTAAGCATTCTCATCTCCGCAACTCCCATTTTTTGCTCATGTACACAATTCACTGCCCAACACTCAGAACCATAGAACATCATGGGAAAGATCCCTGTCGCGCCTCTCCACTTCAACCAACCCTCTTGGATTCTGTGTCACATCTTTATCAATACCTTCGTCCTTTTGAACTAGTGTTCTAAAATATTTAAAACACTCACTACGGGAAATATCTCGGTCACCCAACTTAATAATGAAGTCATCCGTCCTTCCTGTACTGCTAAATTTAAGCTCTATATACTTCGTTTTTGCCCTACTCAACCTAAAACCCTTCTTTTCTAAAGTATCTCGCCAAGATTCAAGTTTTACGTTTACACCCTCACACGTCTCATCAACCAAAACGATATCATCCGCAAACAATAAACACCAAGGTATTGCTTGTTGGATATGCTTGGTGAGCTCATCTAAGATAAGGGTAATTCCTGTCAATATATGATACATATCTTTGATTATGTCAATATATGATACATTTATACCTTTCTTTTCTAAGACTCTCCATGAGATCTCTCTTGGAACTCTATTATAAGCCTTCTCATGATCAATAAACAGCATATGCAAATCTTGTTTTCTTTCTCGATAGTTGTCAATGGGTCTACTCAAGAGATGTATAGCTTTCATGGTCGACCTCCCTAGCATGAATTCAAATTGATTCTTCGAGATGTTAGTCTCTCATCTTAATCTTCTTTCTATTACTCGTTCCCATAGTTTCATGGTATGACTCATCAATTTAATTCCTCTGTAATTAACACAATTTTGTATATCTCCTTTATTCTTATACAAAGGTACCGAGATACTTTCTCTCCATTGGTTTGACATCCTCTTTGACTTCAATATCTTATTAAAAAAACATGTAAGCGATAAAATTCTTTTTTTCCCTAGACATTTCCATATTTCCATGGGTATATCGTCTAGCCCAACCGTCTTTTCATTTTTTATCTTATTTAGAGCGTCTTTTACCTCTGATACTTGAATTTTATGATAAAACATTATGTTCTTATACTTCTCTGATTTACTTAACTCTTCTAAGTTCAATTCATTGTCCTTTGTTTCATTATAGAATTGATAAAATTATCTTTTTCATCGCACTTTAATATCCACATCATCTGTCAAAACTGTATCTATCACATCTTTTATGCATTTTATTTAACTTTAATCTCTTATCTTATTTTTTTTAGCTCGAGTAATTTTATATATGTCACGCTCTCCATCTTTGATATCTAGTCACTTATAAAATTCTTTATGAACTTTATTTTTTACTTTACTTACTGCTTGTTTAGCTTTTTTTGGGCGACTTTATACCTGGCTAAGTTTTCATCATTCCTACAAGCGTAGAGTGATTTATAGCTGACCCCCTTTGCCCTCATTTTGTTTTACACTTCATCTTTCCACTATCAAGATTCTTTATTTTAGGGCGCGCGACCTTTTTATACTCCAAGTACATTCTTTTCACTTATCCTTAAATGTAGAGACATAACTTCCCTTGAGATATTATGATCAATATAAGGGTCATCAACTAGTTGTTCCATAATTGCCTTCTTTAAAACAACCTGCTTTTTCATCTTCAAGTTCAACCATCGAATTTTTTGCAACATTTTTGTTCTTGTGTTAAATTTATTATATTTAATTTATATATCTACACAACTAACATATGTTGTGTTGTCAAGCTTTCTCCTGGTATGGCCTTGCAATGCTTACAAATTATTTTATCTATTTTGTGAGTCATAAAATAATAAATTTGTGATTTATTTGGTCCGCTTTTAAACGTAATTAAATGTTCTTCTCTCTTTATGAAAAATGTATTTGATACAATTGGCTCATGTGCTACGACAAAGTTTAAAATGGTTCGTCCTTCTTCTTTCATTTCTCTATGTCCATATCCTCCATGAATGAATGTGTAATCTACATTTTTCTTTTCTATATGTCAATTTAAATCTCGTCCTATGAAAATCTTCTATTTGTGGGATTTCTCTTACTAAATCATCTTAGTATTACTAAAATTGTACTTTAATAACTTCATTTAATCATACTTGTGACGCATAAGACTGATCGCATTAATAGTTTCTTTTTTTATGACCAATTTAAGAGTTAAGATTCTTTCACCTTTTCTACTTACCCTAACAACTTCATCATTCCAAGTAGTATCCACAATAATACCCACTTCTCTGTTTGTTTTATTATTTTATGTGTACCATTATTTAAAACCTAAATTATCTAAAAATTTAGGTTTCTCACCTACCCATCTAGTCTCCTGCAGACATAAAATATTTATCATTCTCCTAATCATCGTATCCACTACTTCCATCACTTTCCTCATTAACGTACCTGTATTCTAACTTTCAAACCTAACTCAATCACAGTTCCCACGACATATTTTCCTAGGGCGTCTAATATAAATAAATAATTAAAATGTATATATAATAAAAAAAATATAAATATGATATATTTTTAATATCAAATAATTAACAAAATTACATGATAAATTATATATATAAATATTAAGAACCGTTTGGGGCGAGAGAACCCCGCCGCCACGGGTCGGGTACTGTTGCGCGGGGCACGGGGGGGGGGGGGGGCGTGCACTGTCACTCGTATATATGTGTATATATATATATCCACACACACCAGTGACAAATACAGGGCTTTGCCCTTACGGCCAATCGCAATAGTATCTCGACTGCAATAGGTTCGGGGCTCCGCCCTTATCAATTATTTAACGCAACTTAAAATTAATACAATATTTATTAATCAACTTTAATAAAGTTGATTGCTTTAATGGCAGCTCCTCAAAAATACCACTAATATGCCTAAAGACAACCTTCCTTGAATTGACTGCTGACATGCCTAATGATAACATACCATAGTAGGTGTAGGAGCTCTAGTAAAAACTTTGTGAATTTTAATAGATTTTCATCATTACTTTTAATTTTGAGATAATGTAATTACTTGAATGAATATTGTATTTTTTTTTTGAAATAGATTATAATATATGTCAAGTCGTTAAAATAAAAATGATGACATAATTGACATTTTTGAATGTTTCACCAAAGGCAACTTTTACCTTTTAATATTGTAAAGATATATATATATATATATATATATATATATATATATATATTGCTATTTACGAGGACCTCCCTTCTAAGTTTGTAAAATTACAAGTTGCACCCCTCTAACTTTTGAAATTACAAAAATTTCCCCTTCAAGTTTACATTTCATAACATCCATGCACAAAAAGACCCCTCTGAAAATTTATGCCAAGGGGGTCTATTTGTGCATAGATGTTGTGAAATATAAACTTGCTGGGAATTTTTTTCTAATTTCAAAAGTTAGAGGGGTACAACCTGTAATTACGCTGACTCCCAGTGGAAGTTTGGGTAGTCATTCCTCTCTCTCTCTCTCTCTATATATATGATATTCATTAACAAGCATTTTTTGAATATACGTTTCTCAGTTTTCTAATATGTGGTGATCACTGATCATGATCGAAGGTCTAAATTCTATTCTTCTTTTCTTATCAGATATGGAGAGTATCTGAAAATAAGTTTCAGTTTCGATGCTTCGGGGGTCAATTTTTGACAACAAGCAATGAAGGAAATATGATATTAGCAAAAGCCAATATACCCACTATTTCAGAAACATATATAGTTGAAAGAAATGATACAAGGGTCCACATTAAACTTTTAAGTGGAAATTATTTGCAGGTATTGTCCATGAACATGAAACTTTATAACTAGTTCGACTTTAACAGTTTTTGTTAAGTACCAAATGTTGACTTAGGCTACAGAAGATAATCAGCTCAGAACAGACTACTACGGCGAACCAGGGTGGGATGATAATGGCGCAACATTTGAATTGGTGATATATGCAAACAATTTACACGGAGAATTTCAACTTGCTAATGGATATGGGCAAGATAAAGCAAAAGATGTCCTAATGGTAAGCTATTATCCTTTTTTGGCTCAAAATATGGGTACAGGCTTGTAGCTGGTAGACAGCTAGTTGCCTTAATGTTATCCGCTGTACCAAGGACCATGGGTCTTCCCAATATGTGTATTGCAAAAAAAAGTTGAGTTTGACTATCTTAACAAAATCTCATTCTTTATTCGTTGTCACCTGTTCTAGTAGTTTTTTCATGTCATCACTTGAATATTTAGTAAACTTTCAATTTTGTTAGTTGTTTTAAATACTAATTTTGTATTTGGCTATCTAAATGTGTAGTTATTTGCAGATGTTAATTCTTTCTGTGTTGACTTCATAGATCTTTTTCATGCAAGTTTATTTTATTGTGGGCCATCTAGCCACTTTGAGTTATGTTTCTTTTATGTTGTGTATATACCTACTTGGAATTTTATAGTTAGTGTTGAAAAAGCCCATGTAATTAGGCCCATTTTTTGGTTTTCTACTTTCTCTCCTTTAGTCCCACATCTTGTATAAGACTCTCTTCCCTCTTTCTCCCTCCTATAAATGTGTATTCATACATTGTATTTGATTATTGAGAAAGTATATACAAGGTTGAGTTTTTCTCTACATGATATCAGAGCCAATGGTCCGGCCTCTCGTTTTTTAAACCGCCTGTTCTTTCGGCTTACCGCGCGGCCTCCTCTCCTGCCTTAGCCGCGGTCTAGTGCGGCCTGCCTCTTTCTAGTCGCGCGGTCTCCGTAATCGCGGCTTCCCGCGCGGACAAGGTCTCTCTAACCGCTTCTTCTGCTTTGTCTCTCTCGTGGCTTCCACCTTTCCTCCACCTCCTCCCTTTTATAACCTTTCTCACTGGTGGGGACCACCCCTCCTGTTTCCCCTGCTCGCGCGGCCTCCCTTTCTATCCGCGCGGTCTCCCTCTCGCTTCCCACCGTAGCTCTAACCGACTTCGGTCTTTCAGCTAGTCGCGACTTGTCTATAGTCGCCGCGACCTATCTCTATCTCTAGTCGCCGCGACTTAACTTTGTCGCCTCGGTCTCTCTTCCCTTGCTCGCTGCGGTCTCATTGTCTTCCCGCCGCGATCTTCCTCTCGCTACTCTGCTCTCTGCTCGCCGCGGCTTGCCTTAGTCGCAGTGGCCTCTCTTCTCGCTGCGTTTTGCTTCTCTTGTCGCTAGCGGCTTCTCCTCTTCTCGGCACGCTCCGCATCTAGGTCGTGGCATCTCTCCTTGCCGCTGGTGTACTCACCTTGACCGTGCGGATTCCTACCTAGTCGTTGCGACCTGTCTTCTCGCTAGCTGTTTCTCCTCTTTTCGGCAAGCTCCGCATCTAGGTCGTGGCATCTCTCCTTGTCGCTGGTGTCCTCACCTTGATCGTGCGGATTCCTGCCTAGTCGCTGCGATCTGTCTTGTCGCTAGCGGTTTCTTCCTTCCGCTGCGGACTCTGCATACTGGTTGTGGCATTCTCCTTTGCTACTGGTGTTATCACCGTGACCGTGCGGCTTCTCCCAGCTATCCGCTCCGCATTCTGGTCGCGGTGGCCTCATTGCCTTGCCGCTGGTGGTCTGCCCCCAGGCCATGCGGTCTCATGTCTGGTTGTGTTCCTTGTCCTGTCCGCCGACCTAGCCTCCTGCTCGTCTCAGTCATGGCAACCTCTCCAGAATCAACCGGCCAGACCGTGTCTTTCTCTGCAGACCGCCCGGTCTCTGCACCTGAACTCCGTGATGAATTGCGCATTACTACCATTTCGCTAGCCGGGAAGAAGAACTTCGTGGAGTGGGTCCATTCTGTTCGCTGAGTACTACAGTCCAAAGGTTTTCTCCATCACTTGACCCAAGCTCCTCCTGCTCCTACTGATGATTGGTTGCGCAACGATGGTCGGGTTCATACATGGCTCTTCAACTCCCTTGATACTGAACCCTACCGCATGACCATGTATCACGAAACGGCCAAAGCAATGTGGGATGAGCTCCAATCGCTATACTCCGGAAAAGATAGTCTCCAACATCTCTATGACATTATTACTGATCTCCAGTCTCTTGATGTTGGCGAGGCCACCGACCTCACCTCATTTGTTGCTCGGGCCAAGACTCTTGTTGAGGCATGGATCACATCAACCCTCTACATTGGACCTTGCTACACAACGCGCTCAAAAAGAAGCCGTCGGGGTAGCCATGATGATGGCTCGTGTTCCACCTCACCTTCACAACGTTCGGGCCCAAATCCTCTCCTCGGTTTCTACCCACTCACTATCAGATGTGTGTTCTATGCTGCTCAAGGTCTCACCGCCTCCCGATAATTCTGCTCCACCGTCCCTAGCTCTCCTATAGGAGACTTCTGCTCCCCTCCTTCCTTCCCCCCTCCTCCTCGTGGGGGGAATTCTGGCTCTCGAGGCCGCGGACGGGGAGCTCGGTCTCGCCCAAAGTGTTCATTCTGCGGAAAGGACGGCCATCTTAAGGCCACATGCTATCGCAAGCATGGGCTTCCTCCTCGCCCACAGGCCACTATTGTTGCTACTGACTCCATTGCTCGTACTGACCTTGAAGAGGTCCGCCTTCAGCTTCAACAACTTCATGGTCTACTCAGTCGCCCACCTGCCTCTGTTGCCTCTGCTGCCTCCATCTTCCAAGAAGGTATTGCTTGTCTATCCACTAGTCCACGCTGGATAGTGGACTCAGGTGCCACCCATCACATCACCTCCCTGCGACCACATCAATACCTGGATTCTCCTCATCCTAAGTGTATCACAATGGCCAATGGGGACACTGTTCCTGTCTCTGGCTCGGCTGACATCCCCCTCACTTCTTCTCTCTCCCTACGCTCGGCTCTTCATGTTCCGGGCTCTCCATTTAATTTACTTTCTGTTGGTCGCCTGACTAATGATTTAAATTGCTCTGTAACATTCACCTTTTCTTTTTTTCTGATACAGGATCACACGACGCGGACTATCATTGGTAAGGGGCGACTGCAGAACGGGTTCTACCTCCTTGATGACTCTCCAGCTATCCTCTCTTCAGTCTCCTCCGTCGATTGACATCGGCGCCTTGGTCATGCCCCTTTACCAGTCCTTCAGAAAGCTCTCCCAGATGTATCTTTACCTTTTTTTCAGTGTGAATCATGTGTGTTAGGCAAGCAACCTCGTTCTTCTTTTTCATCTAATTGTACTCGGAGCACTGCTCCTTTTATTTTAGTACACTCTGATATTTGGAGTCCGTACAAGGTTACTAGCATTTCTGGTTATCGTTATTTTCTAACATTTATTGATGATTATTAGCACATAACGTGGCTATACCTACTTCGTGATCGCTCCGAACTTCCTCGGGTCTTTCGGGCGTTCTTTCTTGAGACCCAGACGCAATTTTCAACGACCATCAAAACTATCCGCACGGATAATGCTCGCGAATATACTAGTCACGAATTTGCGACTCTTTGCTCTGACTTTGGGGTTATTCACCAAACTTCATGTGCCTATACCTCCCAACAAAACGGACTCGCAGAGCGAAAGAATCGACATCTTCTCGATGTGGCCCACTCCATCATGCTACAAATGCACGTTCCCAAACCTTATTGGAACTTTGCTCTTTCGACGGCTTGCTATCTAATCAACCGCCTTCCTTCCCCCATCCTCCAAAATGCCACTCCTTTTAGTCTCATATTCCCGTCTACTCCGACATTCTCTCTCACATCTCGCATCTTTGGGTGCACCTGCTACGTTCACACTCTTGGTCCATCCTTGGACAAATTGGATCCCCGGGCAGCCAAACACATCTTTGTTGGCTATTCCCGGACTCAGAAAGTCTATGTATGCTACTCTCCGGCTACCCGCAAGGTAACAGTCTCTGCTGATGTTACCTTTCGGGAGGATCTTCCTTTCTTCTCCGCTCCAAATCCTACACCTCTACTGCAAACTGTCCTACACCCTGTCATTCTGGTTACATGTCCTCCAACACCAAAACCTCCTGTTACCACTCCACCACGAATTCCTTCTCAGGCACCACCCGTTTCCAAACTTGTACCTCCCGTTATCCGTGTCTATACTCGTCTCCATCCTACCTCCGGTGCTCCACTACAGTCGGCTTTGACCTCTGATGCTCTGCGTTCTGCTGACCCGACACCAGAATCTACAGCTCATCCCCTGACAAACTATGTATCCTTACATCGCCTATCTCCACAACTTCAAATTTTTTCCACTTCATTATCCTTGATTTCTATACCTAACTTTGTGCAGGAGGCTCTCCAACATCCTAACTGGTGGGAGACCATGGAAGAAGAAATGACAGCTCTCTGGGCTAACCAGACATGGAACCTGGTACCTCTACCTACCGGCCAGACACCTGTTGGGTGTAAATGGGTCTTTGTGATCAAGCATGCCCCTGATGGGACAATCGACCATCTGAAGGCCCGTCTTGTGGCTCGTGGCTTCACCCAACAGCAAGGCCTCGATTATGAGGAAACATTCTCCACTGTGGCCAAGCTGAACACCGTTCATGTTCTTCTCTTGGTGGATGTGCATCGCCAATGACCATTACACCAACTGGACATAAAAAATGCCTTTCTCAATGACGATCTCCAGGAAACAGTTTTCATGCAACAACCGCCCGGGTTTGAGACCACGGGAGAGTCCCGAGTATGTCATCTTAAAAAGTCCATCTATGGTCTCAAACAATCACCTCGAGCATGGTTTGACAAGTTTAGTAAGGCCGTCCGGCAAGTCGGCTTTACTCGGAGCTCTGCTGACTTCTCACTGTTCACTCGTCATCAGGCAATGGGAACTGTTCTTCTGTTAGTTTATGTTGATAATATATTAATCACTGAAGACGATTCAAAGGGCATCCAAGCAGACAAACACCATCTCAGCTCCGTCTTTCAAACAAAGGATCTGGGACATCTTCGTTACTTCCTTGGTCTTGAGGTCGCAAGACGACCGGATGGACTTGTCATCTCCTAAAGGAAGTATTGTCTGGATCTCCTTCAAGATGCTGGCTACTCAGGATGTAAGCCTACTACTACTCCAATGGATGCTAATCATAAGTTATGTGCACATTCCTCTGATACGGATCTCCCTCTTCAAAATCCGGAATATTATCGATGACTGGTTGAAAAATTAATCTATCTAACAGTCACAAGACCGGATATTTCCTTCGCTGTTGGGGTAGTCAGCAGGTTTATGTATGCTCCGCGAACATCTCACCTTCTAGCTGTTGAGCGCATCCTTCGCTACCTGAAAACAGCCCCGGGTCAGGGATTGGTATACAAAACCTCATCCTTTACTTCAACATTGGTAGCATACTCTGATGCTGACTATGTCGGTTCCTTGGATGATCGCCGGTCAACCAGTGGTTTTTGCAACTATTTTGGTGGTCATCTCGTTACCTGGCGAAGTAAGAAACAAGCAGTGGTTGCTCGATCATCAGCTGAAGCAGAATACCGATCGATGGCATCGGTTGTCTCTGAGCTTACCTGGCTTCAGAGTCTCCTGGCCGATCTAGGGGTAAAACTTCCCTCACCTGCCATCCTGTTATGTGACAGCCAAGCGGCTATACATATTGCGAAGAATCCAGTTTTTCATGAAAGAACGAAACATATTGAAGTAGGCTGTCAATTTATCCGGGAGAAAGTCCAAATGAAGAAGATAGAATTGAAGCATGTTCCTGGTACTGAACAAGTGGCGGATACCCTAACAAAGGCTCTACTTTGCACCCTATTCTACCAGTGCCTGTCCAAGCATGGTGCATACGACTTGTATGCTCCAGCTTGCAGGGGATGTTGAAAAAGCCCATGTAATTAGGCCCATTTTTTGGTTTTCTACTTTTCTCTCCTTTAGTCCCACATCTTGTATATGACTCTCTTTCCTCTTTCTCCCTCCTATAAATGTGTATTCATGTATTTGATTATTGAGAAAGTATATACAAGATTGAGTTTTTCTCTACAGTTAGTATACTAAAGTATGACGTGGGGTAAGATGACTACTTATACTGTAAAGATTGTTGTAGAAGATCTCTGAGTCTAATAAAATAAACTGATATATAAATATAGAGACATGAGATTGGATTGCAGATGCACATTGCTTTTAAGGTGAATTTTTTTTTAGCTTTTTCATGTGGAAGAAAGTATCAAGACATGATAAAATTTTAAGCAACTAGAAGCTTTGCAAAGAGGAACACAATCATGAAATATAAGTATATAATAAATAAAAAGGATATTCAGTTAGCTTTTAAAAAATGCTAAAATGTATATCTTTAGGTACAAGAGATATATAAGTTTTCCGACCAATCTTTGATAACGTGATACATCCGTGCGATCATTAATTAACTGATCTTCATGAAGGAATGCACAAAACTAAAATTAAAAGTTACTAATAATACTTGGAAGAAATTTTTATCTCTAAGAACAAATAGAATATTTAAGATTGTTCTATGAAAGTTATCAAATTTATGAATAATACCATGAAATTACAAGAAAAGTTTATTGCAGGCTTAGTGAATCAGGTCAACATCAGAGAGCAATTTGGTTTTATTCAAGGACTATTACTATTAAGTGGTGATTCTTGCTTTATAAATTTAATCGAAGGGTTATTTAACGGGACCTTTCTTCGGAGTTTGCGTAATTACAGCTTGCACCACTCTGTAACTTTCAAAATAACAGCTTGCATAATTTCGAAAGTTAGAGGGGTTCAAGCTGTAATTACGCAAATTTCGAGGGGAGGTCCCAGTAAATTGCCCTTTAATTAAATATGTAAGAACAAATGAAGGTTCTTCACATAATTTTTGTTAATCATGAGAAAGCTCTTAATCACTTAATTTAGTGCATTTACAAAACTCGATGTTAAAGTTAAGTATGACTAAATTTTGAGTAGCATTAGGAGCAGCTGTGAAGTGTTTAAGGGGTTCTCAATCACAGTAGTATTATTTCATCAAGAATTATCATCAAGACAATGTTTCTTTTCATTTGTTGTGACGATACTTGCATGGTATATGCAATTTATAAATAACATAGTTAATATTAAGTGAGTAAAAGTAGAACAATTCAGAGGCGGCGTTAGGCCCGGATTGCTGGCTGGGTTTTATGTTGTGGAGCCTTAATTATTAAAGGCGCAAGACGCATCAAGGCGAGAGGTCTTGGAGCCTAGGCGCAAGGCGCAGGCGCACACCTGGCGAAAGCAAGGCGCAACGACACCCATTTAAAATATCAACATCAAACGTCATTTCATATTCTCGATCAGATTCTTCATCTATTCTACTTATTGATCATTCATTACTATCATTCATATCTCTTAAAAAATAGAATTAATCTGGTCATTTGCATCATATCTAAGTCCTAGCGCACAACTATCTTTTACAAACACTAAATCAATAAAAAATTATTGGGTTCTTACATTACTTTTTTCTTTGTTTTTGAAAAAAAATTACAACAAAAAACTCACTCAGACGCACCTTTTATGTTCTAAAGGCGCAAATAAGGCACACAAAAGCTCAAACCTCCAAGCCTAGTGAGCCTTGAGCCGCGCGCCTTTAAAAACATTTTGTGGAACAGGTCCATAATCAAAGCGAATTGCTTGGCTTGGGTCTCGAGGCAAGAGTTGATGGTGGTCAGGGCGTGTTCGTGGGCCTCCATAGGGATTCCATCGAGTGATTGGCCTTTGGCATAAGAAGGAGAGGGCACAGGCGGAGGCAGAGAAGAAGAGCGCTACCAGTAGGAGGAATGACCGACGAAAGTAGGAGATGTCTAGAGAAGACGCCAGAAAAAGGGTGCGGCAATTGGTGAAGCCCACCCGCTGGAAGGGCGTGCCAGGAGCTGGAGTTGCGACGACCGCGGGAGATGGAGGAGAAGAGGAGGAAGAGGGCGCGAGAGCTAGAGGGTCGAGAGAGCGCATGCGATGGGGTCTAGATGCACAGAATCGTCGTTGAGCGGGGTTGAGTGCAGAACAGGTGGAAGCAGTCGATTTAGCGTCCTGGAATGCTGGAATTAGAGGATGCTGGATATGCGGAAGCAACCGATATTGGATACGTGGAAGACCGACGAGCAAGCCGCTGTGAGGAACTTGAACTTGCATCGAACAAGCGAGCCGCATAAACGTCGATCGGGGAGAGCACGGGTATGCGCGACTAGACACGCGGGTGTTTCTATGGACGCACGTGTATGCGCAGTTGGACACAGTTTAGATGTGCTGAACGAGGGCGGGGTTGGGGAGGAAAATCTTGCGTGAGCGGGTCGGGGGAAGATCAAAATTAAGGAAATCTTAGGTGATGAACCTTAAATATTGTCAGAACCGTAGATATTCTAAGACTTCCCTTCAAGCTGGACCGTAGATATATTCAAAGCCAAGTTTGCTCATGATGTTGTAGAATTTCTTTTAAGGAAATGCCTTACATAGAATATTAATTAACTGTGAAGGTAATAATGAGTAAATGAAATATCTTCTCCAAATTAATTTGTACAAAGTGACACTTAACATCAACCTGTTTAATGTACTCATGAAATAAAGAATTTTTTGCAATATGCGTATCAACTTGATTATCAAAATTAAGGAATTTTTGGTTATGAATTAATGATAAGTCCCTGCACAAAGGAGCCTAGTCATCATTTTTAAAATTTGGTGATCAATTGCTCAATATTTTGATACTGGAACGAGCAATAACAATAATTTTTCATGAAACAATAGAAATGAAAAGGAATAAAGTTTTATTATTCACTCATAAAAAAATACATTTCTCTCATATATATACACACAAGAAGGAGACCCAAAAATAGAATTTGAGATGTGGGACTGATCACAAAAGGAGAAGGTCGCTAACTGCACACCATTTTGAGCTATTTGCACACCAAATACCAACACTCCCCCTCAATGTGGGTAAAAGATATCCACTAAGCCCATCTTGTCACACAACCTACATGAATCCAGTGAACTAAGTCATTTGGTTAGACAATCAACCACTTTTTTGTAGCAATATGTCTCAGCTTTAGTTTTCCACCATCCAGTTTTTCTTTGATGAATGACCTATCGATCTCTATATGCTTGGTTCTATCATGTTGGACGGGATTGTTTGCAATGCTAATGACTGACTTATTATCACACCACAATGTCTTCTGTCCGTCTTAATCTATCTTGAGTTCACTCAGCAGGGCTTTCAGTTATAACATCTCCTACACCCATGGCCATCTGCACAGCTAGCCCAGTCAGAATTGCAATTGACCTCGATATTTAGATGTCTATTAAGGGGTTCTCAATCACAGTAGTATTATTTCATCAAGAATTATCATCAAGACAATGTTTCTTTTCATTTGTTGTGACGATACTTGCTTGGTATATGCAATTTATAAATAACATAGTTAATATTAAGTGAGTAAAAGTAGAACAATTCAGAGGCGGCGTTAGGACCGGATTGTTGGCCGGGTTTTATGTTGTGGAGCCTTAATTATTAAAGACGCAACACGCATCAAGGCGAGAGGTCTTGGAGCCTAGGCGCAAGGCGCATGCGCACACCTTGCGAAAGCAAGGCGCAACGACACCCATTTAAAATATCAACATCAAACGTCATTTCATATTCTCGATCAGATTCTTCATCTATTCTACTTATTGATCATTCATTACTATCATTCATATCTCTTAAAAAATAGAATTAATCTGGTCATTTGCATCATATCTAAGTCCTAGCGCACAACTATCTTTTACAAACACTAAATCAATAAAAAATTATTGAGTTCTTACATTACTTTTTTCTTTGTTTTTGAAAAAAAATTACAACAAAAAACTCACTCAGACGCACCTTTTATGTTCTAAAGGCGCAAATAAGGCACACAAAAGCTCAAACCTCCAAGCCTAGTGAGCCTTGAGCCGCGCGCCTTTAAAAACATTTTGTGGAACAGGTCCATAATCAAAGCGAATTGCTTGGCTTGGGTCTCGAGGCAAGAGTTGATGGTGGTCAGGGCATGTTCGTGGGCCTCCATAGGGATTCCATCGAGTGACTGGCCTTTGGCATAAGGAGAGGGCACAGGCGGAGGCAGAGAAGAAGAGTGCTACCAGTAGGAGGAACGACCGACGAAAGTAGGAGATGTCTAGAGAAGACGCGAGAAAAAGGGTGCGGCAATGGGTGAAGCCCACCCGCTGGAAGGTCGTGCCAGGAGTTGGAGTTGCGACGACCGCAGGAGATGGAGGAGAAGACGCGGAAGAGGGCGCGAGAGCTAGAGGGTCGAGAGAGCGTATGCGATGGGGTCTAGATCCACAGAATCGTCGTTGAGCGGGGTTGAGTGCAGAACAGGTGGAAGCAGTCGATGTAGCGTCCTGGAATGCTGGAATTAGAGGATGCTGGATATGCGGAAGCAACCGATATTGGATACGTGGAAGACCGACGAGCAAGCTGCTGTGAGGAACTTGAACTTGCATCGGACAAGCGAGCCGCATAAACGTCGATCGGGGAGAGCACGGGTATGCGCGACTAGACACGCGGGTGTTGCTATGGACGCACGTGTATGCGCAGTTGGACACAGTTTAGATGTGCTGAACGAGGGCGGGGTTGGGGAGGAAAATCTTGCGTGAGCGGGTCGGGGGAAGATCAAAATTAAGGAAATCTTAGGTGATGAACCTTAAATATTGTCAGAACCGTAGATATTCTAAGACTTCCCTTCAAGCTGGACCGTAGATATTGTCAAAGCCAAGTTTGCTCATGATGTTGTAGAATTTCTTTTAAGGAAATGTCTTACATAGAATATTAATTAACTGTGAAGGTAATAATGAGTAAATGAAATATCTTCTCCAAATTAATTTGTACAAAGTGACACTTAACATCAACCTGTTTAATGTACTCATGAAATAAAGAATTTTTTGCAATATGCGTATCAACTTGATTATCAAAATTAAGGAAATTTTAGGTGATGAATTAATGATAAGTCCCTGCACAAAGGAGCCTAGTCATCATTTTTAAAATTTGGTGATCAATTGCTCAATATTTTGATACTGGAACGAGCAATAACAATAATTTTTCATGAAACAATAGAAATGAAAAGGAATAAAGTTTTATTATTCACTCATAAAAAAATACATTTCTCTCATATATATACACACAAGAAGGAGACCCAAAAATAGAATTTGAGATGTGGGACTGATCACAAAAGGAGAAGTTCGCTAACTGCACACCATTTTGAGCTATTTACACACCAAATACCAACACTCCCCCTCAATGTGGGCAAAAGATATCCACTAAGCCCATCTTGTCACACAACCTACATGAATCAAGTGAACTAAGTCATTTGGTTAGACAATCAACCACTTGCTCTTTTGTAGCAATATGTCTCAGCTTTAGTTTTCCACCATCCAGTTTTTCTTTGATGAATGACCTATCGATCTCTATATGCTTGGTTCTATCATGTTGGACGGGATTGTTTGCAATGCTAATGACTGACTTATTATCACACCACAATGTCTTCTGTCCGTCTTAATCTATCTTGAGTTCACTCAGCAGGGCTTTCAGTTATAACATCTCCTACACCCATGGCCATCTGCACAGCTAGCCCAGTCAGAATTGCAATTGACCTCGATATTTAGATGTCTATTATTCCGGAAGATCAGTCCCTTTTCTGGTGCACTCTTTAAGTATCTAAGAATCTTATACACTGCATCCAAGTGTCCCTCCCTGGGATCGTGCATATATCGGGCTACTACACTCACGATAGAAGATATGTCGGGACGGGTGTGACTCAAATAGATCAGGCGACCTACAAGCCTCTAATACCTCTCTTTATCAGTCGGCTCTCCTGCCTCAGCGTTGAGCTTGGACATTTAATCAATAGGAGCAACTGCGGACCTGCACCCCAGCATACCCGTCTCTTTGAGTAGATCTAACACATATTTCAGTTGAGATAGAACGATTCTCTCTACACTGCGAGCTACTTCTTTCCCTAGGAAGTATTTTAGCTTCCCCAAATCCTTTACTTCAAACTCCTTGCCCAATCTCGTCTTTAGCTGAGCAGTTTTCTTCTCGTCATCGTCCGTAATAATTATATCATCCACGTACACAACACGCATTGTAGTGTGATCTCCACTCTGCCTAAAGAACACTGTATGATCAGCATTGGTATGCCGATATTCCATGTTAACTACCACTTTCCTAAACCTATCAAACCAGGCTCGAGGAGACTGCTTCAGTACATATAGGGATTTCTTGAGTCTACGCACCTTGCCTACAATTTGTTTTGTGTCAAAGCCTGTTGGCATCTTCATGTATAATTCTTTCAACAGATACGCGTGGAAAAAGGCATCATTCTTTATGCTGAGCTGGTGTAGTTTTCATCCTTCATTCACCGCCAAGGATATTAGTGTATGTACCGTGCTCATTTTGGCGATGGGTGCAATTGTCTCATCACTGTCGACGCCATAAGTCTGACTGTAACTCTTTGCTACTAATCGAGCCTTGTAGCGCTCAACCTGACCCTCTGGGTTTTGTTTCATAGTGAAAATCCACTTGCACCCAACTGCCTTTTTCCCCGGTGGTAGCGACACGAGGTCCTAGATTTTGTTTTTCTCCAATGCGCCAAGTTCTTTTAGCATTGTAGCTTTCCATCGTGGATCCTTCTTAGCAACCTGTCAACACTTAGGAATAGAAACAATGTCCAAAGATGTAATGAATGCTCAATGAGTAGTGTTACATTTGTGGTGAGATAGGTCATCTCTGACTGGCATGCCCCAAGCCCCCAAAGGAGAGAGATACAGGTAGGCAGGGTCACTTTGGAATTCGTGGTCATGACAGTCAGGGGCGTTGAGATGGTAGAGGGGGCTATCGAGCAAATCTAATGATCGCAGACAAGGAGGCAGAAAGAAGTATGGCTGATGCAAGTTACTTAGAGGAGTAGAGAATCTTAGATGCCTGCTCTGCGGAAAAAGCATGAGGGTACGATTGATGATACACTCATTGCAACTTCATCTAGGGATAACATTGCATCTACATCCACTACTGACTCACTAGATTGGATAGTCGACTCGGGTGCCTCTAAACTTGTTACCGGGGATGCGAAGGATTTCCTTTTGTGCACTCCCCCAGCAGTCCCAGAGTGCATTCGGACTGCCGATGATACTGCTTAGCCAGTGATTGATAAGGGTATTGTGCAATGTGCCAATGCTTTAGCTTTGTCCAATGTTCTGCATGCTCTTTCATTTCTTGTAAATCTCTTCACTATTAGTGCAATTATATCTCAACTAAAATATGTCCCTGTGGTGATCTTCTAGGAAAGGAGACTGGTAGGAGACTTGGAACTGATACATAGATAAGGAGAATATGGACTCAACTCTTTCAACACTAGTAGAAGACGCGTAAAGAACTTACTCCTACTTCATCATCGACGTCTGGATCATTCTTCTTTTTCTGTTTTGAGACAATGTATTCCATTTTGTTTGAGAAAGTTAATTATAACAAACTTGTATGTTATGCATGCGAACTGAGAAAACATACTAGAAGCTCTTATTCCAGTTCTAGTAGTAGGTGTTCTTATTCTTTTAATCTAGTACATTTTGATGTTTGAGGACCATGTCTCACACATACTGTGTTTGGATTTTCAGTATTTTGTATCTTTTATCGTATGCTTCTCTCTGTGACTTGACTTTACCTAATGTAAAACAAGAGTGATGTGTTTGCTTGATTCAAAGATTTTCATAATGGGGTTTAAACTAGACACAGTGCGGTCTTAAAGATATTGAGAGGTCTGACAATGAGATAGAGTATACCAACATGACGTTTGAAGAGTAATCTAACAACAAACTATTTGTCCATATACACCAGAGCATAATGGAGTAGCGGAACGGAAGAACAGATACCTTCTGGAAATAATTCAGAGTATGATGATAACAATGAAGGTGCCAAAGTACTTGTGGGGACAAGCCATGCTAACAACAATTTATTTAATAAATCGGATGACCTCACAAGTATTGGATCGAAATTCTTTGATTGAGATGCTGCGAATGAATGAAGATATTCTTCCCCTCAAGACCTTTGATTGTCTTTGTTTTGTGTATGACAAAAGACCAAATGTGGGGAAATTGGATCCAAGGGCCCTGAAGTGTATTTTTGTTGGGTATTCGACTACCCAATTGGGGTATGTATGTTGAAGAGAAAGTTATTCGTCAGTATGGATGTCACATTTAGAGAGTTTGAGTCATATTACTCATATTCAATTGACTCGCCTTTTGGAGAATCACTCGGTATAATAATATGAGACAAGAGGGGGAGGATAAATATGGCGGTGAGAGGCGGATAATGAGTATTCTGCTGTCTCCTATGCCAGAGGAAGCAGAGTTAGTTGAGATGCCGGTTCTTGAGGAGAGTGAATCTGTTGATGATGGATAGAGAAGTGTCACTAAGCTGGCATTCCACTAATCCAGTTTCTAAGAGAATGTGAAGAACATACTTTCACTGCAATATGGATATCTCGTATTTTTTGTGAGCTACCTCATTTCCTAAGAAGTAGCGGAGTTGCCCAAGATCTTTCATCTAAATCATCTATAATAGGTTTTGCTTGATATCAACTAGATGCTGGGAATCACTACTATTGACAATACTATATTCAACACTTACAAGAATGATACCCATTCGTTTTGATCATTCCTTCATGAAGATTGAATGATCTGCTTGGGTTTTAGAGAGGCCAAATGAGCAAATCACCTTAGCAAAAATTTGAAACTAAGAAAATCTGTGTTGGTAAAGAGACTTCTTGAGAGAACAAACAAATATTTTTCTCATGCCCTCAAACCCAAGAGGTTGCTCCGTTAAGGCTATCTTCCTTACATTCATGCAGTGCAACTTCTGTTATACATGAAGTCCTTGATCTACAACCATGAAAGGAGATTTCCAAGGGATTACTGAAAATTCCAATAAATAAAAGAGCTTTATGCCTTGCTCTGGATTAAGCATTGAGCTTATTGCACTGATAAGAGAAAATATTTTATTTTTTTTCTAGTTGCTACACTTTTTAGATAAAACACTTTAAATTGAAACATTTAGCAAACAACTGTGCACAACCTGGAGAATGCGAGATCTTGTAACTATTTAATTTTTTTTTGAAACTAGTATGTGATCAATCCATAACTTCATGAAATGTCGATGAGCTTCTTTATCAAATACAATTAACATATTGTTCCTCATGGTGGTGTATTGCCAAGTGATAGTTCTTCATTCTACATTTGATCTGCAGAACCACAGAAATACTTTTATCACTGCAGAAGATTTTTCTTTCCTGTCCGAATATGGCATAAACACTGTCAGAATTCCAGTTGGATGGTGGATTGCGTTGGACCCAGATCCTCCAGCTCCATTTATTGGTGGAACCTTAGCAGCTCTGGACAATGCATTCTTATGGGCACAGTAGGTTAAGTTTCTCACTTGTCTACTCCTTTGTTACAACAAGTTCATGCTCAACATAATGAAACACCAAATTATTCGGATAAAACTAATGAATGATGATGATTTCTTGTTTAATAGGGTTTACAATGTAAGGTGCATTATTGATCTCCATGCTGCACCTGGCTCCCAAAATGGAATGGAACACAGTGCTAGCAGAGATGGTTCTGTCGGCTGGCCATTGTCACCAGATTACATCTCACAGAGCCTGGATGCTATTGAGTTTTTATCTGCAAGGTATTGCTTAATGGTTATAGATAGTCATAATGCTCAAATTGACTGCTAGAATCCACCAACATCTTGTTGCAGTGGAAACTAAGAACAATAATTAAACTGTACATTTTACCGTTACGTGTTCAAATTGAAAATGAAATAAGATCCACACTAAGTCATAGTGATGCCACGATAGGCAATGAATGGGGTATTTAAGCTTCTTACTTGTCTTCCATTGAGCTTGAGTTCAGCAGGTGCAAATGTTGGATGGGTGATATTATCCTTAATATTCATACAATCATTTAGTTTTTACGGGGAGAATTTCATGTGGTTCAGATGAGTAGACCTGATAGGGTTGTGGATCATGTGCGGTCGACATCTATTTTTGAAAGCTAAACAGGCGTGCTCACATTGCTAAGTCATGAAACATGTGAAAGAGAATTGTTGGGAGTTACGCTCTCACTTTGGTGTGTATTAAACACTTAACTAGAAATACTGAGAGAAACTTTGTTCCGAAGCCCGATTGCACTTTTGTTGCTGTTTCTAATTGGGTGTGTGGAAATTACTCTGCTAGTCAAGATTGCCAAATCCTGCATGAAGAAACTATAAAATTGATGGCGTTTTAGCCTTCACTGAGGAGATATGGGAACTTTCAGTTATCATGTACTGCTATTCATGCTACTATTGCACCTTTTTAGGGTTGATACCCAATGGACTAGTAAGTTTGAACCCTCATATTATATGATAGGCATGTCATGTCACATTTCTTCCTTTACCCCAACACCTGGGGTGTTAAATTGTGGACAGTGCTTCAGTCATAGGTGAAGGAACCGTTCACTTTTCTTATGGGCTGTCTCATTTATGTTCCTTTCTTTCTGAATAATTCATTGTCTGCCAGTTTGTCTAGCAAAGCAATTAAACTATGTCATTGTCTTTTTTCCTCCTCACTTTGTTTTAGGATCTAGTGAGCACTAGGATGTTTGATGGTGGACTGAGTTGGGGGTTATTGATGGGAAAGAAGACTGGATTGCAACTTCTAATAACAAGGATGTGATGATTCTTTGGAGCAACATACTTGGTCATCAACTTCTTTGAATACTTTGAACCTTTATTTTCCAAACAAATTCATGTTTTGTAATGATAATATATCTTATTATTAGCACACTAGACGACGAGGCATGGAGACAATTTATTCTCATAGTTTGAGAATAAACCTCCTGACAAACCTCATGACGAACTACCACTCCCTTGTGGGGGTCAAAGGGCTAGCATTGACTTTGTTGTGGGTTTCAGACTTGTGTTCATGGATGTTATTATTATTGGTGCTTTTCTATTAGAGGACCCTCCAACTATTGTTGACCCCCCTCCCAAAACTATTGTCGAGCTCCTAGGAATTAAGTCCCCAAGAGGCTCATTTGACAAACCTTCCTTCCAAGGCAGTGTTCACTTTACTATGGATGGTTTGCTTCTTCACACTAGTGATCATCACGTTTGGATGAATTTTGGCATACACCTCCTAGTGAATCAACTGACGGGCTTCATAACTTGAGAGGTACCCATCACACCCATGTCTCGTGCTATTTTGTCATCATTAATGACATTCCTTCGGGTGATGGCGCTATTCACGCCAGATTCTTATGTATGTCACTGGGTAAATAACCCAAGGATATGATGGTATATCCATCCTTGACACTTCACTTAGACCTAGTGTCCCGTTAGAGTAGAGATTCAGTCCTCGACACTATACCAATTGACCCACATTTGAGTATGGGCTCCTCCCACTCTTCCCTTAGCATTGTCTTGAGTTGCATCACGACCGAGAGCCTAGTGTCGATCTCTTAGTGGTTGTCTCACCCGTTTTGGGGGACACTACACCTTTCGGTGGTACTCATCTGGAGAATCATGACCATATTGATGGATGTTGTAATGAACCTCCTGACAAACCTCCTGATGAACCACCCCTCGTGGGGGTCAAGGGGCTAGCATCGACTTTGTTGTGGGTGTCAGACTTATGCTCATGGATGCTATTATTATCGGTGCTTTCCTATTAGAGGACCCTCCAACTATTGTTGACCCCCCCACTAGTGTTGAGCTCCTCGAGATTTAGTCTCCAAGAGGCTCATTTGACAAACCTTCCTTCCCAGACAACCTTCACTCTACTATAGATGGTTTGCTTCTTCACACTAGTGATCATCACAACCAATATTTGTTTTGATATTATATATTACAATATTTGGATTGTGCATATGTGAATGAATTTTTGTATTTTATATTAATTATTGATGACAATTTTTTATTTATTTGGTTTTATTTAATGAAACAGAAAACAATGTATTTGACATATCTAAGATTTTCATATTCTCATACAAGCTCAATTTGGTGCAAATATTAAGATTCTTCGATTAGATCATAATGAGGATCACGTCATGCATGCATGTGCATGCATTTTGAGGGTCTTCATGATCGGAGAATCATGACCGTTTATAGTGGCTCCTAAGTATATAACCAAGAATTGATGCCTCACTTAGAAGAGATCGAAAGTTGAAGAAAAATTTAGCTTTTGGTCACCTGGTGCTGAAGTCGAAAACTAGGTGTGAAAGCCTAGACTCCCTCTCCTTGTATTGCCTTGGCTGGCCACCTCCCCCCCCCTCCTCACTTCTGCCACCATCCAAACCCCCGGCCACCACGTTTTCCGCCACCATTTCCCCACTTACCCCTAACTTCACACTATATTTTCTAAGATGATGCTTCAAGGTCAAGCTAAGATTTGTTGGACTAACCTAGAATGGTCTTCTCAGTATATCCTGATAGGCATACGCGAAGCGAATATTGAGGAAGAAATATCTTTTGATATCCCATAGGAGTAAACTCCTTAACCAGTTAAACGACTTTTAGTAAGGGACTATATCCATTGTCAATTTTGACTCGATTCCACGAGTTAAGACTTAAGAGTAAGGAGTGATATTCAGGAAAAGTCCATTGCGGCTGTTGCTCAGTTTCAATCTGGACATTGCACAAAAAATTATGGTGAGCTGACTTCTCATCGCTCAGTCTAGTCTAAGGATCAAATATTTCACCTTGCTCTACATTATGAGCATTATTTTAGATCCATTAGAGTCTAGATCGATTCTAGTTGACCCGCAGCTTGACGAGCCACCACTAGAAATCCTCTCCTACCATAGACAACTAGTGCACTTAATTGTGACCATACAAACACGACGTCTCAATTCCTGCTATAGGGTTCTCCCATTTTGATGAGATTCAATTGTGTTATCTTCCGGGACATAGGACACAATGACCTAGTGTCGTACGAGGAGTCTACTCCTCGATGGTAAATACGAGCTTATTCTTGACCTAATAGTGTATGATGAGGGTCATAGTGTTGTGACTGATGGGATTGTTTCTGAGAGCGGATCAAGTAGATCACTAGAGTTAGACAATAAGGGAGTGTCTATTGCCTACACCCCTTCTCGATGAGGACGAGATTTCCATGAGTGATCCATTTATGTGCACAAGAATCTTGTCATCTCTTAAAGTCATAACTCTGAGTCATCCTACCCCTGAGGCTCTCGGGCCCAGTGTTGCGTACTTAGTGATTTCCCTTATGCTTGAGGGCACTCATGATATTACAGGAACTTAAGCTAGAACTCGTCGCATTTGCGATGAATTTCATTATACCCTTTCCAGTGAGCCACATTATGAGTTCTCCTTTTGTGGAGACATTTGATACATTCTAGGGGGTATCCTAGTGTCGATGTCTCAGATGGTCTTTCGGGTGATTGTCGCCTTGACACCTTCATGACATTTTTCTTACAAATAGCTAGGTAAGACATTTGGTTTGTCATAGACTCAAACTTTAGTACTGCTACCTCATATAATCATATATGTGTTCATCGCACGCTCGATGAGTGTTTCTACACTTCACCTAGAGATCCTTCTTATAAGCCACCGCTATTAGGGATGTATCCATTATTAGAGTGTTCGTCGAGTTTGAGAGTACACACGATGACTCGATGTTCTTTTTCATTATCACTAGCACTTCAAGAGACATTCAACATACTAAATTGTTTTATCTTAGTGTTATACTTCGGGCGATTATTTAGATGATCATCGCACTCACAATGAAAATTCATATACCCCATCCCCTGACCATATACCTCTCTGAAAAGATATCTGGAGCGTTGTAGTGCTTGGACATAGGAGATTCATTGAGTTTGTCGACCATCGTTTATATTTATTGCATGACAAGTATGGGTCTATCCGACATAGGTTCACTTGCAATAATGAAATTTTAAAGTTTTATGTTGATAGTCACAAGAGAGCACAAAATTTCAAAGTAGGTGAACAAATTATGGTCTGTATACATGTTAAGAGGTTCACGAGTAACTGCGAGAAAATTAAATGCTCTATATACATGCTGAGAAGTTCTCATGAGGAATTATGAGAAAATTAAATGCAAGGTGATGAGTTCTTATTTACAATCATTAGAAGAATTGAGACAAATGCTTACGAACTTAATATTTCTAAGAATATGAGAATTTCACTCGTATTCAACATTGAAGATTTGAGCCCATTTGATGAGCCATATGATTACATGGGACCATTACCTGCCACTTCCCCAGAGCCTCAACCTTAAATACCTTATACTCTCCACCATTAGCCTTATCTTACCACCCAATTATTGGAAGCACCACCAGCGCCTTCTTCGGCACCGGTACCATTGCCAGCATCATCTTCAGCACCAACTACAACAATGCCATTTCCAGCATTAACACCAACACCATTCTTGACATCAATGACAAAAACATCATCATCAGTATCATCTTCATCACAAACTTCCTCTACTCCGACTCTGCCATCTTCAGTACCATTTACTACGACAATAACATCATCTTCAACACCATCTACAATAGTGTCATTTTCAGCATCAACACCAACACCGTTCTCGACATCAACAGTATCATCATCAACACTTATTTCCTCTACTCCGACATCTTCAGCACCATCTCCCGTTGAAGCAAGATCATCTTTAGCATCATCACCAGCTTCAACAACACCATCCTCATTATAATCATCATCATTAGCTTCAACAGTATTATCTCCAACTTCTACAATAATAGTACCCTTAGATTCATTTGATGTTCTTACAGGAATCCTAGCTCATGAGATCAATACAACATTAGAGATATAAGGATTTGCCCCGCCTTCAGACAAGAGTACGACCATCCTCATTCATGGAAATGATTACTTTCAAGATTGGTGGAATTGATGGGGATCATGTCACACATGGGTTTACGCAGCGACCGAGTTGTTCATTTTGTGCGAATAGACGACCCATGATATTCAGTTATTTTTTAGATTTTTATTTTAATGCATTTTGAGGGTCGTCATGATCAGAAAATCATGACCATCAATTGTGACTTCTGATACGTGGTAGCCGTATCAAGAACGAGAACAAAAACATGAACTTGCATTGCTTAAATGAAAACACAGATACAATTGGGGAGACAACCTTCCGCCAAGCACCCGGAGGTCGGGTCCTTCTAGGCATTCCCCTCTCCAAGAGAGCCAAAATACTAACACTTCAAATGATCTCTCACTCACAATCTAAGGGCTCCTTATATAGATGGATTTCCCCACTACATGACAAAATATATAATAATGGATAATGAACTGCGTATACAAGATAATCCATGATGGTCGTTGCGTCTCTGCTCGCAAGGCGTATACGTATCACCACATCCATCCTGAAAAGCAACCTTGTCCCCAAGGTCGAGCCGAGAAGGGTCCCATGGGAGCGCCGGCGAGACTCGGGCATCTCCTCTGGTGGGCGGATCAGGTGAAACATCAGAAGCTTAAAGGCATCATGTCGGGCCGGTTGCTACCGATTTGTGGGATTGCCTGAGAGGTTAAGGAATGTCATGCCCACAAAAGATTGCATCCTCAAGGTCGAGCGAGGTGCACGCCAATTGGGTCAGGGCCTCGGTCGGATGCTGAATGCTATGAAGACTGATGGAGGAAATCCATCCAGATCCTGAACAAGTGTCATGACGTCGGACATTAGGGAGATGATTATATGTAGTGTTGATTTGGAATGAAACCAGGTGGGAAGTTTGGTTGAAGTGGGAGATTGACAAGATGCGAGGGTAGGAAAATATTAGGCTCGAGACATGTTGAAAAAGAGTAGTTAGGAGATGAGAGAGCTGACAGGCTGGCGCGAATCTCCAAGAAACGGAGGGGAGCAGAAAAAGCCTATGGCTCCATGTGAAAAGTTGGTGAACCGTCGGATGGAGCCTTTGTCACAGATTTTTCGAAAGGTGGGCGGATTGGAGGGTAACCAGTGCA
The DNA here is from genome assembly GCA_039513925.1 of Platanthera zijinensis. Classification (NCBI taxonomy): domain Eukaryota; kingdom Viridiplantae; phylum Streptophyta; class Magnoliopsida; order Asparagales; family Orchidaceae; genus Platanthera; species Platanthera zijinensis. The sequence continues at coordinate 13,755,309 of CM077085.1, forward strand.
AATTAGAAGATGGTGGTGTATTAGGGAGGTGAGTGCAGTGGTTGGCAGTGGGGGAGCGAAGGGGTGTTGGGAAAGGAGGAAGCAACAACGTTTTCGATGGTCGAAGACCCTCTGGGGGTGGCGGAGCAGGAGGCTCGTCAAGTAGCAAAAAGGCGGGCTGGGCTGTAATAAGGCGTGTGGAAGTAGCCGACAACGAAGCTCAAGGGATATTATCCGGAGGTTATCCATGTCAGCTTTTGATGCGATCATATCGAGCATGCACTAAGTTCGGAAGGAGGACCATAGAGGAAAATGGGGGCAAGTGTAACATCCCAAAATCCTGATTCGACCAATTGAATCACTTAGAGGTCCTATCTGATTCAATCGACCTCTTTTGATGAGCCTATTCGGGGCCAGAGAGACTTTGTTGGCCCGGTGAACCGATTACAATTGGTTTACCCCGAACCTTGTGCTACTGTGACTTAAACAAGTTTTTGAGCAAATGAATTCAGAATAGATTCCGGTTAGTAGCACTGCACTCGTAAGATCAATACAAACTCAATGACGTTCGTTTCGTCACATTCCGATGCATATTTATGTAGTTGGCCGAAATAGATAGTTTTGAGATATATGACGCCCAAAATGACTTTTTGGGTAAACTAACTTGGAATCTACCCTGGTCAGTTGCTTTGAATTTGTATGACCCATACGAACTTAACAATGTTCGTTTCGTTCCTTTCCAATAAGAATCGTAAAAGTTGAGTAAAATGGGTCGCGCTGAGCTATGTGACGCCTCAAATATGAATGTTTGAGCACATGGTCTCAAATCGATCTTAGTTGGTTTCTTTCAACTTAAAAAATCAATATGAGTCCAACAGAGTCGTCCGTGCTCAATTCTGATGAATATCAGAGAATTCGGCGTTCAGTCTCAGTTTTGTTAAGTAACTTAATGACCCGAAAAGGTGGAATTTAGCAAATGACCTCGGAATCAACCCGCGTCAGTTTCGTTAGACTTGCAACAACTATACGAATCAAACAGAGTCGCCCGTATGCGATTCTAACATCATTAGAGTGTTTTTCGACGTTTAAGTTAAATTGGTCTGCAAACACTTCGGGAAGCGTAAAATGAGCAAATGAACTCCGAATTGATCTTAGATTGTTTCGGTTGATGCATATTGATGAGACGGTCGTAACAAGACCGTCCAAATCAGATTTTGAGTCTTCTAGAGCAACTTATGAGATTTCAAGAAAGTTTGGGGATATGCCTTCTATTCGTAATTTAATAATATATATAATATAATAACCTAGGCTTATTATTCATCTTCCTTTACCTCACGATCCCAGCAGTCGACCAGCCTTCCCCTCCATGGATCGACTCCTCCTAGCTCCGTCCAACTCGTTCCAGCTCCTCACTCCTCTGAGACCTGACCTTCTAAGGAAAAACCGAGCCTCACCTAGTTTCGGCCAGTCCTAGCTACTCCTCCATACCCTACTCCACCATGGACGACCACCTCCAACTCCGGCCGCCCTCTCCATGGCCGACGTCAGCAACTCATAGCAGTCCCCTCTAACTTCGACAAAACCAACCTCCTCTCCAAAACCGAGCATCCCCATACCCGAGCTTTTTTTCTTTCCTAGCTCTGGTGACGTTTTCTACAACGAGCTCACCTTCAAATAGCAGCCTGCCGACCACCACAACCCCAAACATACCTGAAATTCCAAGCTCCTCTCCAACCCGAGATCCTCCATAGATAAGCTCTTCAACCATCTGCAAGCTCTACCAACAACTCACCTCTCTGAATCAACCTCCAACAAAGCTGACCACTCTCACTTTCATCAAACTCGACGTCAATAAATCCAGCAACATCAAATCCGGTCACCAAGGTCAATAATGTAACACCCCGGTCTACTGTGGATGCACTACAGGTCTACAAACCAGTGACCTAAACTCCTCCACGGATTTGATTGGCCGCAGTCGCTAATTCCAATGGCGGGTTGTTGAGGATGGGGCTTGAACCCCATACCTACTAGATAAGAGAGCTCTAAATTGGTTCTTATCACAAAATGAGTTGTAGCGCACTCACAGTAGACCAGGGCATTACATAAAAGTGCACTTTTTATGTAACGCCACGGTCTACTGTGGGTGCACTACAGGTCTGCAGACCAGTGACCCCAACCCCTCTCCACAGATCTGATTGGCTGCAGCCGCTAATTTCAATGGTGGGTTATTGAGGCTTGGCTTGAACCCCAGACCTCATAGATAAGAGAGCTCTAAACTAGTCCTCATCACCAACTCAGCTGCAGCTGGTGGTCCGCTTTGTTGGATTTTGAAGACTTAGTTTTAATTTCACATATTCTTCTGTGTATTTTCATTAACCTTTATATATTATGGATCAGTTTTTGATGCATACATGATACATCTAAAAAAAGACTTCTGAATGCTATTTTTTATTTAACACGATAGGTCATGCAAAGGATTAATAAGAATTTGCCCTAGCTTGCTGGAAAATAAGCATTGATAAGTAATTTGATGTATTTCTTCAATTTATAGGTACGCAGATAATCCAGTTCTTTTGGGTATTGAGCTATTGAATGAACCTTCTGCAGCAGCAGTTCCACTGGATATTCTGGTATCTTATTACAAAAGTGGTTACCAAATTGTTCGGAATTATTCTTCTATGGTATATGTTATAGTTTGCCAGAGGATAGGCAATGCAGACCCCATGGAACTCTATGAAACAAACATTGGAGTAAAAAATGTTGTGCTAGATGTGCACTACTATAACCTTTTTGATGCTTATTTTGGTGATTTAAATCCGTTACAAAATTTTCAATACCTTTACAATAACAGGCGAACACAGTTGCAGGCACTAAACAGCATTAACGGCCCTCTTATCTTTATCGGTAAAGAGCCTAATTATGATTATTTTTATATTTAATTGAATACAAAAACCTGAACAACCCCCCCCCCCCCCCCCCCCAAACACACACAAAATCTCCTTGTAATTGGTAGAATCATTTATCGAACTCTAGATAAGAAGATAAGATAATTGATGTAATGATTAAAAGTAGAATATATAAGGCCATTGGTAAAATTTTAAAGTTAATGTATTCTGGAAACTATTGAAGACGAAAACATAGTAATGGCTCATTTTCTCGTGAATTTTTTTGGTAAAAGCTTTTTTATAAGAGTTTGGTTTCCATACTACTTGTCCTTTAATTTTGTACTATGACAATTTGCAATCCGATGTTCCATGAAAGGTCCAAGCATGTTGAGATTGCTTGTCACTTCATTCGGGATTGTGTTTTCTAATAAGATTATCACTACTCATGCCTTCAATTCAGGAATGTTGCTAACTTTTTCACAAAGTTTTGGGTCATATTCCTTTCTCTTTAGTATGGAATAAGCTAGAATTAATTGATATGTATGATTTCTTTTGCATTAACTAAGAATGCATGACGGGCCAAGAAATCATATGTTGTTTATAGTGAAATTGTTGAAAATTTTGTATTATTCAGGTGAGTGGGTGAATGAGTGGAACGTAAAAAATGCCTCTCAAATTGAGTATCAAACTTTTGGAAGCATTCAATTGGAGGTTTATGATGCTGCCTCTTTTGGGTGGTCATACTGGACCCTCAAGAACGATGAAAAACATTGGGACTTCGAATGGAATGTCAAGAGCAGATACCTTGCGCTTAGTATGTGTGCATTAACTCCCATCTAAATATATTTCTTGTCATAATCACTGTTCTTTATTGTTAAACTTTAGTTAGAAATATTATTTGATATAGCTGATTTGCACTGCCATTTTTACTTTCAATTTGAAGGTGATATGCATTTAGGTCACAAATCATGCCATAAATGACATAAATGTCCTCTTTTTTGTTGCTTTGATATTGGCTTTAATACTTTGATTTTTGAAGTTAAGATCACCATTCTCTTACTTTAGTTAAGGTAGTATATAAGTTTGTAGTTGAAATGTTGATTTATGGTACACATCAGAAATTTGGAAAACATCAGAAATTTAGGGTAGACATCGAATATTGCTGGCGTAGTGGCGTGAAAGCATGGGGAAAGAAATAGATGCGGTTAGAAATTGATAGAAGCGTAAAGTAAAAAGGATACCAAATAATGGATCATTTAGCTGTTGACTTCAATTCCTCAAAACGATGTGTTGAATCATTGATGCACCTTAAAGGAATTGTGAATCCTTGAACATTTATAAGGGAATGAAATTCTATATAATCAAAACTCAAAATTTTCTTCTCATCACTTTCTGAAGTCTAATGAGCCTGTGCACTGTTTGGTGTTTATCTTAGCTGGACTTATTCAAAAAATATGAAACTATCATCGAAAAAATAAGAATTATCATACTAATCTGATGTTGGTCGTTTTAGGATTATGGTTTCTAATGCAACCGTAGACGAACCAAAAAAACAAGCTTGTTAAACTGCCAAGGAAGACCGCCTAGTCGCCTAACCGCGACCTGCTGCTAACCGCTGCTGACTACTACCAGCTATCCGCACTGCCTCCTCTGACCTGTCCGTCAGAACCAAGTGCTAGCCGCACAATCTGCAAAACACATCAATAAACCGGTCACTTCTCTTAGCCACGCGGTTACAAAATTCTAACCGCAAGTTTTAACTCGAGCTTCGGTTCTTACAGTTCTAGATAGATATGACGAAGCTAGCACCCCTATTTATAGCCGAGCAGGCGGATACCGTCACCACCCACAGGGATAGGATAACCGCCAATGACGTGGCATCTAGCAACACCAGTCCGCCTATCATGCGGACTGCTCATACTAGACCGCGTTTGGTTAACTAAATCTATCAGCACAGCTATGCGGATAGCGACTTCAGTCCGCATCGACTTAAGCAGCCATGCAGACAACCACGCTAGTAGAAGTCTAACCACACCAATCTGCGGTCTGCCGGTCTCCGCGGTCTCCCAATCCAGACTGCGCAGTCCGCGGTTAGCCTAAGTCTAACCGCACGGTTAATTCCCAGAGTCACTGCTAAGACAGACCGCCAGAAAGAAGAAAGGCCAAGAACATGCCAGTCCGCCAACACCTATCCGCGCTACCCGCGCGGTCTCTGCGGTCTGTGCGATATTCACCTCCCAGACCGCCCACTTACACTTCAACATTTTCAACACCTCCGACCCTACGTTGGTGAAACGGCACGGACCTCCGGCCCTACATTAGTGCAACGGTATGAGCTTCGTTCCATTGCATAATTCAAAAGATTCATGACTTCGAACACATACATGAGAGCATAGTAAATTCAATAAATGGTCTCACCAACGCACCTGATTCTGTTAGGGATAATGGAGAGCAATATTATGAATTTTCAGGGTAGAACCTGGGGAAAAATATGCAAACATGACATCTCAGTCTTGACTTTAAAATCATATAAAAAACTTAATCCTCTGTGCATGCACAATAGCCAAGTGCTTCAGTTGTGCATGAGTGCATCTTACCTTAGCCATCATCATTTGTTGATAATCCTCCCTTAGCTGTCATCCATTTCTTCATGATAATCCTCCCTTAGATTTCATCATTTGTTGATAAGTTGCAGATATAATAGTCATACAAATTGAAATCACTGAAATCAATTGACATGGAGATAAAATTAGTAAATTATCTGATTAAGTAATTAACATAGCCAATCATCTCAGTATTTTTGAATAGAAACATTGAGTATAAAGTATGCAACTGTAAAAAAAACAAGCAGTGAAAATCTTTGATATTTTTATAGTGGGCAATGCTCCAAAAACATTTAAGGATGAGTGTGTGAGGGTGGAATTGGGAAACAGAGAATTCCTCAATTAAGACAGGACTGTTCGGGTTATGAAACTTCAAGGCTGGAGAGGTGATGGTTCTCTGTTTATGGAGTTTTGATCCTGCGTGAAAGCATTTTAACCCAGCAAGAATTTTTTTGCTTTCTCACTCATTTCTCTCACACTCTTGCTCATTGCAGCAGAAATGGAAAAACAATTCTGATCCTGTGTGAGAGCATTTCTATCTAGTAAGAATATTTTCGCACTCTCGCTCCCTTGCTATCTCAATCTCGCTTATTGTAGCAGTAATAGAAGAAGAATGTGATAGAAATGGAGAAAAGAATGTCACAGAAATGGAAAAATAGCGTCAATGGAAGAGGTAAATGGCAGGCGGAGCGACCTTCAACGGGGATTGTAGCAGAAATGGAATAAGGGTTTTACTCTCGGAAGCCTTCCTTCCCCATCTGTGACATCGGGAAGAATCGCAAGCTCACTACCACAACTACATTCTTCTCCATCTAAATCTCCTGCTTCTCAGACGGTAAATCTCCCCTCGAATTCGAAGAGGAGTCCAGCATCGGTTTCTTGTACCAAACACGAAAGTTAGAGGAAGTGATACCTGTGTGTGGTAGAAGTGTCGAAGAGGGTCACACCAGCATAGATCTTGTGGGGCTCCGACAAGGCCTGTCCATATATGAAAGAGACGCCCGGAGAAACACTAAGCAAGGCGGAGAAGACGCTCAGAGGAAGGCTCTGCTGAAGCTCCGTTGCCGATGGGATTGGATGTCGCCGGTGGATTCGCCGCAGCACTAGAGGCGAACGCCGGTAGAGGTTGTCTGGGAGTGAATCGTGAGGGCAGAGGAAATAAATCGGGAATTAGGAGAGAGAAGGTGGGTTGCTATTACCCGAATTGTGATTTGATTTTGATAAAATCGGCCAAATTATTTTATGATATTTCAATTTTATCCTTTTATAATGATTTTAGATTAATTACAAAGGATAAAATATAACACACCGCTTTCAATGTAGAGTTATTACAAAAGATAAAATTGAAATATTATAAAATAATTTGACATATTTTTTCACTTTTCATCTATATTTTCAAAGAAAAAGATCATCCCCTCCAATGTTGAGTCATTACAAAGGGTAATATTGAATATCATGATATAATTTTGCAGATTTTATTTTTTTTTCATCCATATATCTAACGGAATGAGCAATTTGTAAACTGGAGAAACTTAGAGGGGATGTAAATGTAATTTCAAAAGATAGAGGGGTGCAACCTATAATTATGCAAACTCCCAGGGGAGGTCCCCGTAATTAACCATATATATATATGGCCCCCCGTGCCATGCTGAACAGTACACAGCTCGGGACGGTGGGCTTCGCCCGACCCCCGGCGGGCTTCGCCCGCCCCTGACAGACGAATTAACCACTAAATTAAAAAATTCATTAAATATATTTAACGAATAATATATAAAATTATTATAATATACATAATATATATGTACTCGCAATAATGAATTATATATTTTATAATAAATAATTATAGTATAATATGTTATATATATAATAAATGTTTTTATACTAAACATAAATATTTCTTTGGTTGGTTGGTTTAGGTCCTTCTTCTTCTCTTTAAGATCCCGGGATCAAAACTTGACATTCTTCAATTAAATTTTTTTTCAAATCTCATAAAAAACGGACGGTTAGGATCATTTGGAGGGACCTCAAATGTTACACCGTGCAATCGCAACGGCTACTCATATTCTTTTGTATATATAGTATAGATATATATATATATAAGGTTATAAATTACAATTACCTCCCCTCAATGTTTACATTTCATAGCATCAATGAACAAAAATGTAAACATTTAGGGGAGTTTTTTGTAATTTCAAAAGTTAGAGGGGTGCACATGAATGTTATCTAAATTGCAACTATATTTCTGCATTATGAATTTTTTTCATCATTTGCTGTTGTGCTGCAGGTAGTTCTTGGAAGAATACAATTAGTTTTGGGAGAATTATTTTGGCTTTCTTTGGATTCCTGATGCTGTAGACTATACACACCGATCACATAAGAATCCTTCCGAGTATCGATTTCTTAGTTGTAATTCATTCATAGCTAATGTTCTAAATATTTCTCCACATAAAAAACAGAAATTTCTAGGAATAAAAGGGTCTTGTTTGCCGAAATACTCTGCAATGAGGAAGCTATTTGAATGAATGGAGATCAAGTCTTTGTTTTCTGCCTGCTTCTCCCTTTGGAGCATTAGCCCGCCATCCGCACCCTATGGACGCTAATACGGGAGTTTGGGTGCAGAATCGGAGCGAAAACTTTATTCTCAATGTATTTGAACTGTATGTGCCGGTGCCGCAGACTCCTAAAAGGCCCTAATCTAAAATTTAGAAAGTAAATGCACATATATGATGCATACAACCTTGTCTATAAAATTTTGAGGCAAAATTAGTTTTTTTTGTCTTCTTTTTTGTCTGGTCTCTTCTGTAAAGTGAGTATTTTTCTAATACTAATAGATTTTATGTTGGATTGTTGGATTATAACATGATATCAGAGCAGATTTGGCATGCGCTCCTCTCCCTTGTTCTCACATGCCCCGCCTCTTCTGTCGTACGAAGGTCCGCTCCATGTGACATTACACATGAAATAATATGTTTTGACATATTCAGTCCTACATTGAGAATCTTATGTTATATTGTGTATTTTTTATTTGACTTTGCGTCGTTCTACCTGCATTAATTAGGTTTAGGTTGGATTCAATTGGATTCTAACCCAGCCCTCACAAATTCTGTTATATGAGAGGAGATGTTGCAATGTTTAGTCCCACATTGAGAATCTTGCTTCAGCAGTGGTAATGAAGTCCAAAGACGATGAAGCTTGATGACTAATCATGACGAAGAAATTATCGCTCTGTCCCTGTATATTTTTAGGGTTTGGACAGATGCGTGAAGCTCTCTCGACACGGTACGATGCCAAATTGTTCGATACAATATTTGCTTGAATGTCTCCGATAAAATATAAGTATAGCTCATGTTTCTCAATCTACATTGGCGTTATTGAATTTCGAGTTTTACGAAGTGGTTGCCATCTTAGCTGTTCTTTGCTAAGGTACGTGAATATGAATTTTTTAGTCCCACATTGGATATATTAAAATAATGTTAGAAATAAAATATTAGCACTATCTATAGGCTTAAGTTTAGGGGTTGAAAATGGATATGATTGTTAAATATTTGACCCAGTGTTGATCCTCTTTTGAGTTAAAAAAAAGTGTAGCTATGTATCCATATAAAAACTTAAATCCTTATCAAATCAATGGGGTTAATTCAGTAAAATTATTATGATATAAATTAGGATAATGTAAGCTATTAATTACCAGCTCATTATTATTAAACAAGTTCTATGAAATTATTGTGAGATAACTTAAAATAAATTATATATATAATATGATTTTACCTTGAAAGATGAGGACAAAATATTATTAATTTAGGTGGAGAGGGTCAAAATTATTATTAACAATTTTCGCATATTTTTGTTAAAGGCACCGAATTTTTCGAAAATTGTTTGCTACAAACAAAACTGTTAAACACAAACTAATTTTGTTAACAAGATATCAAAGAAAATACTTAACATAATATGATAGATTATTAACAAACAAAGAAATGGAATCACACAACAATAATGGAAGAATTCTCACACAAAATTGATTTCATCAAAACATTTAAGATGTCATACAATTATACAAATCACTTGAAATAAAAATCTCACACAAAATATACATACATTGCTTCATTAAATTCTCTCTTGTTTTTCATCATCTTCTTCTCCTCTTTTTTATGTTCATGATCTTCATATTCTTACAAAAATTAAAACAAGGCAAAATAATGGAATATATAATATGGAAATGAAAAAAAAACACATTAATGATTGCTCATGGTTACATAATAAAAAATCCTCAAAATTGATAAAGCGACTACTAACCACGTTTGTTTGTGAAACTGTAATTCGAAATGCTCATATTTCTGCAATATATGTTTGTGAAACATTGACTTTCATGTGAATATTGGTGATAACAGAATGTTTTCACATAAGAATTGCAAAATAAAGTGATTTACATTTACCAATCCAATGAAAATAAGCATTGGCATTGTAGATGACATAGAATACAGTCGAAGAAATGTAATACGATATTGATCATTTGAAAACTCTACTGCACCAACATTTTTAGCAATCGATTACAAGATTCGGTTTTTGACATTCAATTTTTGATCGGGTTGGGAGTTATTGTGCAATGGAGAGATTCTAACAACTGTTTTTGTATGGAGATTCTTCCTTATACCAAATCTGCACCATTATCTACGACTTGGCAATAACTCAAAACCATCAATGGTCATCATTAAGTTCATCTAGCACAGTCATAATATGATTGAACACTATGCACAATGTCAATGGAAGCCTGAGAAGCAAACTCCTGGTTTGGGCTTGCAGGATCCAGTCTGTGGCCGGAGGCGGGGTTGGAGTTGAAGGCTCCTTAGTACGGCAGAGGCGTCTGCGTCGAGGAAATATTCCGGCATCAATGTGAGAATCCGACGTCGAAGGATGAATCTAGCGTCGAAGGAGGCATCTATGTCAGAGTCGCGGGGTCAGTGGCTTCGTTCTCGCAAAGGGTGAGGTGCATTTGTTTAGAAGTTTTCGCTCCATTCTGTTTTGGGAAACGCCCTGAAAGTCGTAAAAATGATTTGTTTTTTCACTTTCTGGACATAGCTACTACCGGCGTCGTAACATAGCTTCTACCGACGTAGTATGTATGCTTTTAAATTCTTCGAGTTGATGTATGTATTTTCCAGAATTTATATATAAAAAAATTGTAGGTCATCGTTATTTTGTCAAACAGCTAAAAAAATCTATGTTTTCAAAAGCTCTGCAAATAGAAATCATTCAAACAAATTGTCATTTGCAACAACTAAATTCTTACAACATTTGCAAGCCGTCATTTGCCATCACTTTTTTCACAATCACTGTAGCTCTCCCAAGCAGACTCTGGTGGGGTCTCCGATCTCCCATAATTTATAAAAAAAATTGGGCTGTGATTAACCGGAATCTCATAAGTTAGCGGGGATTTATGGGAATAACCGTCCCGCGCGCGATCCGCGTGCCCGATCCATGTGCGATCCGGGCACACAATCCTTCCACCATCACGAGCACAATCGACCGCCCATGGCCGGCCGAACGACCGGCCTCCGTCGCCCCCAGCAACAACCCTCTCGTCGCGCGCCCGCAACCGGCCTCCTGGCCGACCACAGCTGGCTCTCGCGGTCGCGAGACTGCAACCCCGAGGCACGACCGACACTGCAGCCGACCTACCCGGCCGGCGCGCCTGCGACCGGATTCCCCGCCAGCCATGACCACAAAATCGTGGTAACTAAGCGCGGCGGGCACCGCGACTGGCCTCCCCCGTCGGCGCGCCTGCGACCAACCTCCCGGCCAGTCGCGACCGCGCCTCGCGGCCGGCGCCGCGATCGGCCTTCCCGGTGGCCACTGCCGTGTCACGTCGGCGTGCCCGCGCCTGACCTCCTGGCTGGGTGTAGCTCTCCCTCCTCCCCCGCCGGCCACCCGCCGCCGGGGGCTCATCGCCCAGAAATCGCCAACGACGACCCCTCTCCACTTCCGAACAACCCTCTTCGATCTAGGGTTGCAAACGAGTCGAGCTCGAGTCGAGCTTGACAAAATTTCCAAGCTCGAGCTCGAGCTTTTTATTTCGAGCTCAAGCTCGAGCTCGACGAGCTCATTTATCCCAGCTCGAGCTCGAGCTCAATGCCAAATTATCGAGCTCGAGCTCGCGAGCTCGAGCTCGAGCTCGCGAGCTCGAGCTCGAGCTGCTCGCGAGCTTTTTAGCTCATGAGCTTTATTTTCTTTTTTTTATATTTTTTTTTTCATATTATATATATATATATATATATATAAATTGGAATAAAAAGCTCGCGAGCCGGCTCACGAGCCCATGAACATTAATATTCGAGCTCGAGCTTGAGCTCGTCGAACTCGAGCTCGAGCTCCACAGGCTCGAGTTCTCATCGAGCTTTTTTCGGGCCGGCTCAACTCAACTTGCACCCCTACTTCGATCGTTGTTGTTCAATTCGCGGGTAACCACCCACGTAACCATCGACTTAACCACCGTCGCGGGGGAGTGCCAATAACCAAAATAATTCGATCGCGTAGCATCCGGACAACGACCGCAAGCGTTCTATACCACCAGAGAAGACCAGTATTAAGCTTCGTGAGCAGTGACCTATTACCCTCTGAGCGAGTCTCATTCTCTCTCTCCCTCAAGTAGTTACGAGGAGTGGTCTGTCATCCTCGATTCCTCCAAAGTTTTGTAAACATCAGTGAATAGTGAAGATTAACCGACACTGAACTGGTCATGTGGGTTTTTACCCAATTCATGGGTTTTCAACATTAAAAATATGTTCGTCCTTTTCTCTATTTTCTATGTGTTTGATTGCGCACTCGACTGATCCGCGGGCCAAGGCGACCAAGTTTAGTTCGGTCTAGCGAGAGCCTTGAGCGAGCACAACAATTTGGTGTCGTATGTGGAAATCCGTTCCCCAAAGACCGAAGAAGACCCGAAAGACAGTATCCCCCACACAGCAATACTCGTGACTGGCAGCTATGACTTGAAGAAGCACTCGCACCACCCAAGGATCAGTCTGGGATGGACGCGACAACCCGCTATGACTTGAAGAAGCACTCGCACCACCCAAGGATCAGTCTGGAATGGACGCGACAACCCTAGTTTTCTGCACTCCCTCATCAATGTACCCTGGCAGGAGGAGACCGTCGTTGTGCCCGAAAACGAAGTGGGTGTGCATATTGCCCAGATAGAAGAGCACCTGGATGAGATACTAGCTTTCCCAAGGAATCAAGGAACAACAAAGATTCCTGCAGCGCCTCCTGCACCAGGCAATCTACCCCCACCTCTCACAGACCGTGTCCCAGAGTACTGTCAGGGAGAGAACTCTGAGGAATTCTCGAAGGCAGCTATCACTTCTCACCCCGTCCGCTTGGCTAGGGCCACTGAAGCCGGCCAATAACATCAATGCTAGTAGGTCGGTGCCCCCGAGAACCCTGCAAGAAGACCAATCAGGAAAGAAATCTGAGAATTGATGGTCAAAGAGTATGACCAAATCCGTCGGCGAGTCGCATATCTACACCGCCCCGTCAGGACTGGATCCCCTTTAGCACCTAAAGTCTTGGCACACCTTTCCTAGCCGGATTTGAACTTCCAAACATAGAATCCTACGATGGGACTGAAGATCCCTTGGAGCACGTGTGCTACTTCACCACTGTTCCCCAGATCTACAATGCTCCCAACCAGCTCCTCTACAAGGGGTTCTGTCAGCCTTCCTCAGTAATTCTCCTACGTGTTACCCGTCAATGCTTAGCGTCCGGACAACGACCATACGTGAGCGTTCTATACCACCAGAGAAGACCAGTATTAAGCTTCACAAGCGGTGATCTGCCACCATCCGAGCGGGTCTCATTCTCTCTCGCTCCCAAGTTGTAACGAGCAGCGGTCTGTTTCCCTCGATTCCTCCAAAACTTTGTAAACAACAGTGATTTTTTTACACTATTCACGGGTTTTTTACGTTAAAACTCTGCTCGTTCTTTTTTTTGTCTTCTCTGTGAATAATTGCGCGCTCGATCGTTCTGCGGACTAAGACGGTCAAATTTAATCCGATCAACCGAAGACTTGAGCGACCAGCAACAACAGACCCTAGCGGTCTAGAGTTTTTTGACATGTAGATAGCTAAAATTATTGTGACCTTTACAATTCTCAAAAAATAAATAATCAGGCTGCCATAGCTTTTTTTCGGGAATATATTAAAAAAATGCATTATTTGCTATCTGTTCAACATTTACTCACCTCATGACAGCTACAAATAAACAGCTCCAGCTATTTTTATTCACGACAGCTTGTTACCGCTGTTCTACTAAAATTATTTCATTTTTTTAAAGTTTAATTTCTGAGTAAACTAGAAACAGCCCAACCAAAAAAACATGCTTATATAAAGAAAAATGATAAAATATTGAAATAAATAAAATAATAATAAAATAGTAATAAATTTATATGGGCAAAAAAAAAAAAAAAAAAAAAAAATTTGAAGGTACTATCTAGTTTTATTCTGTCCAGAATTTTAGGCTCTTATGAAAGGGTAGCCGCGGTTGTCATGAACGCGGTGATTATTAAACGAAGTTCGTTAATGTGCGATCTCATCTAAGAATTTTCATTTATTATAATGTTCAAAAATAGTTTTTTTTTTCTCGTGGAGTCGGCTATATCAATTCTTTGTGAACACGGCCATTACGGCGCCAAGTGATTAAACTCTCACAAGTCACAACGGCTAATATGTGCCTCTAAGGATCTCCACTGTATCTGTCCAAATCATCTTATTTGAGCTTCTCTCATCTTCACTATAATTGTTGTCACTCCCCCTCTTATCACTGCTATAGTCGTTCATTCTTATTTTTTTCCAGCCTCATGTCCAAACATCCACCTAAGTATTTTTCATATCCGCCACTCACATTTTTTTGCACATTTACACAATTCACTGTCCAACATTTAGGCTATGTTTGGCGGGGCGTTTTGGGAGTGGGGTGCCGCAGATTATCCTGTCGCCCCGACAAACGTGTTTTTTGAGAGGGCAATTGGATTCACTGCCGCTCCAAAATCGCAAAATATCGCGATTCTGGAGTCGCGAAAAATTTTCACAACCCCAGAAATCACTCCTCCCCCCTGCTCTTTTCGGTCACTGCTACTGCGCAAATCCTCTGCCCTAAATCGCGGAAAGTTACCGTCGATGTCGCTGCTATTGCGTGAACCCCATTCCTCTCCAAGTCCTGCATCCTCGCCGACTCCTCCTTGTCGGCGAGCTCCTTCCCTGCCCGGGAAACCGCCAATCGCCGCCTCTGCTAGGATTGATTAGCTAGGGTTGATGTTGTCCAGGAAACCCTAAAGCCATTGCTGACATGTGCCGACAGTGGTCGGCTTCTTGTTGGAAGTGATGTTGCCATTCCACAAGCGAGGCAGCGCGCTGCTGAACACGCGACCATGAACGAGGCCAGCGACCCTCAGACTGCAATTACTGGAATCTGTGTTCTATCTGATTTGTGTCATTACTTAAATCTGTTGCAATTATTAGAATCTGTTGCTATACTGCATGAACTCTCATGAGTTTGAAGAAATTTGATATCAATTTTCCTACATTAATTTCATGTGTTGTCCAATTTTGATATTAATTTATTGATTATTCTTTGTTATCTCTAGTTTAAAAAAATGGAATTCACACCGCATTGTAAATGCTGTTCTTACAAACAGTTTCATAAATTCTGTTATCACTTTACAAAATAGCTGATTATTTCACAGCTGCTTTTCCGATTGTTGCACCCGCGTCAAACAGAATCACTGATCTAATTACATGCAATACAACAAAACTTGTCCTTTTTAATGGTACTTCAGGATCACATTAGATCTTAAAGGCCCCTCTCCACTTCAATCAACCACTCAAAAATATAAATAAATAAATAAACAAAATTAAAACTATGATTGAATTAGCACTCCGGTAGATTTGAGAGGAAAAAAATTTTAGATGGGTTTCACCCATCTAAGATCACCGTGAGAGCGCGCATCAAACGGTTGATTCCTGAAATAACAATATGATGGATCGAAATACTGATAATGCTGACAATTTTTTTAGAATACTACAGTATTTCGTGAAAACAACTCATCCATAAGATATCAGATCATACGATAGTATTTAATTCATCACTTAAAATTAGGTGGGAGAAACACACCGAATTTTTTTCATTTGAGAGACCGCTCCCCTACAAAAATGAAAATATTTTAAGGAACATTGCAGTTGAAATGTTGAATTGGCTTCGCAATTTGATCAACTATTACAGCTCATTATTGATTATTAATTATTAATTAGTCTCATGCTTATCCAGGTAAGAAAAGGTCTTATCTCTTAATTAATTGGTATTTTATATTATGGAAATATTTATATATATAATAGATAAGTATATGTACGTGATTGTTATTGTTAAATTATAAATGTTATCTGTAAATTAATATATATTTAATTTATTTGAGTTTATAAATATCTATCGTCATACTAAGGTTCTGCTTGGAGGAAATTATTTTCACCCGTCAAGCGGTTACGACCGCCTGAACCTGACCTTAATTAAGGTCCGATTCATGCGGTTGTTACCGCTTGACCGGTGAAAAAAATCCGTGCAAACGGAGCCTAATTCGCAAATCATAAATGTAATGTTTACATACAATAAAATTTTCAGAAAATGTTTGGAAGATTGAGAAAGACGATTTCATTGATATTCATGCGATTTAGGTACTCTTTTGTTGCCGTGAGGAAGGATAAGTGAATGACTAATTATTTTGAATTTTTTATAATAATCCATGGATAAATAAAAATATCCGCAAAAAACTGTGAATAGACAAAATCTACGAATAAATAAATAAGATTTGCGAACAAACAAATATGATATGTTTTTCATGCATTATTCACAAACCACCTTTATCTATTCGCAAATCACATTTAACTATTCGCAATCCACGTTTGAAGGAATAGACAACATATATAAATAAATATAACAAATTCCTAATAATAATAACACAGAAATTCAGAAAAGTAGTTTAATTAGGCAAAACTCTTATTAAAATAAGACCACTCCCTTTCTATATAATCCATATCCCTGCCCACAAAAACGCACGCTCCTCTCTCTCTCTCTTCTCTCTCTCTCTCTCTCTACAGTCTGCACTGAAGCGCGAATCCTCTGTAATGGCTGCAGGCAGCTGCCAGCATAAACCCGTCCTTCTGATTCTCCTGCAACTACTCATCATCGCCAACTCCGCCGAAGCACAAACCACCAACATCAACAACGACTCAACCCCACAACTCTTCAAATTCCGGCCGACCCTCGCCGCCATCGTAGCCATCTTCATCAGCGTCGCCGTCCTAGGTGGCTTATACTACTACAGCGGCAGCTTCCGCAATATAGCACCAAACCACTCCGAAGCCTCCGCCGCCGCCGGTTCCCTCACGGGGCGGCAGAAAGCCGCCGGGCTGGACCCCGCCGTCTTCCACTCCTTCCCCGTCATGCTCTACTCCGACGTCAAGAATCACAAAATCGGCAGCTCCTCGC
Source organism: Platanthera zijinensis (assembly GCA_039513925.1). NCBI lineage: Eukaryota > Viridiplantae > Streptophyta > Magnoliopsida > Asparagales > Orchidaceae > Platanthera > Platanthera zijinensis. The sequence goes on from CM077085.1 coordinate 13,772,308, forward strand.
TGGAGTGCGCCGTCTGCATTAACGAGTTCGAAGACCAAGACTCCATCCGCCTCCTCCCCAAGTGCAGCCACGTGTTCCACGAGGATTGCATCGACGCCTGGCTGGCGTCCCACGTCACCTGCCCTGTTTGCCGCTGCGTTCTGGAGAAAGAGGACGAGAAAGGTGAGGTGGTGGTGGTGGTGGTGTTTGAGGAGGAGGACGAGGAACAGAGGAGGAAGGAGATGAAGGAGTTGGCGAGGATAATTAGGAGCAGATCGCCGAGGCGGCCGGGAGCCGGGGTGAGGAAGCTGACCCGGTCGCATACGACGGGGCATATAACAGCGGAGGATTCGGAGCGCTACACGCTGAAGTTGCCGGAGGCGCTGAGGAATGATATATTTGTGGCGGCGGAGAGGAGCTTGCCGGCGGCGAGAGGAGCGCCGAATAATAAGGGAGAAGGAGATGTGGCCGGAAGCAGCGGGCGGAGGAGCCTGAGGTTTGGCTTGTCGACCAAATGGATGTCCTTATTTCCGAGGTCGTGGTCCGTTGGGGAGTTTAGGTGGCCGGAGAACTCGTCGGAGAAATCGGATTTACCAGTGTGAGAGCTTTCCGGCGGTATTCTGAACATAAAGGACTTCGACACCCTGTGCTGCTCTAAATATATTTATTTATTTATTTATAACGAGTGAGTGTAAGGCCCGCCATGTCATATCAGGATCATCTTCGTTTCAAATGAAATGGAGGGTATCCATTTCATGATCATGATGGATTGCTTTTTGATTCAACGGGTTCAGTCGCTACATTGTCTAGTCTCAGCGAAACGATACTCCACCGGCTTGTGAATCCCAATGCAATGTGCTTCGTGTAAGGGGTGATATTTGGCGGGAGCGGCGACTTTTTGCAGGAGCGACGACATTCGGCATGAACGGTAGACATTAGGCGGGGGTGACACATATTTATATATGCACATATAAAGTATTGTTCAATATTGTTCAATAAAATGATATTATGTTTGTAGAAAATCATATGATATTTTGTTTGTCATTTTTGTTTGGTATGTTTTTATTAAAATAAAGTCACCTGACTTTTCTCCGCGTCTTAGTAGTACTCGGAGAGACAGACAGAGAGAGTCCTCTCCCCAACTTCCCTAGGATGAAAATTTGGCAGGAATAGTGGAAGCCTTGCCACTCGGTAGAGTGAGTCTACTTAGCGAACTGGCAGGACGCGGAGATCGATTGATCAATATGCATATCGAGAGTGGATGGTTGATCGCCGCCCCCCTTGTCCTGTCCTGGAGGCTCTCCGGCCGGGGAGGAGAGGATAAATTTAAGGGTAAAATCATAATTTTATGGTTTAGGGTGTCCTACATCTTGACACGGTGGTCGCGGTCATGAACATAGGGGGTTAAATTGTCATTAGTTAACGCTCGGCTAAGGAACTTCATCCACTTTCATGTTCAAACGACTGATGTTTGTTAGGTAATCCTTGACGAATGACGGTTTAACCCATGCGCTTATGACCGCCGCCACTATGCCAAATGGAGCCTTAATATAAAGCATATGACATTATATCATAGTTAGTGTATGAGCTTCGGTAAAAATATGGAGAAAATGAGATTCTTAAAAAAAATTTCCCGACTAAATAGAATGGTTATGATTTACTTGATGATCGATCTGATTACATGAAAATGGTGTAAAATTTTGTAAACCCGAGAAAATTTGCAGAAACACTCAATCAAATCAAGTCAAATAAGAAGCAGTAGAAAAATAAAAGTCACAATAGAATTAATAGTCTTCTTTATAGTGCGAGACATACATTACGAAAGATGATTTTGCAATGCACCCAAAGGAAGAAACAAAAAAAAGACAAGAACAAAAAACAGATGATTGAACTCAGTAACCGCAGAAGTCGCCTATTTGTCAAGCCGCACAAGACTAACCACCAGGCCGCGCGAACAGTTCAGACCGCCAAGGCTAACCGCCAAGTCGCGTGAACTGCTGCTTATTGAATGCTGAGAAAGATAACCCTGTCCGCACTTCTTAGTCGCCAGACCGCAGAAATCCGCCGCGAACAGATTGAACTAGAACCGAATTGTTGTTCAGTCCACCAAAGACAAACCAAAAAAACCAAGCTTGTTAAACTACCAAGGAAGACCGCCTAGTCGCCCAACCGCGACCTGCTATTAACCGCTGTTGACTGCTACCAGTTATCCACACTGCCACCTTTGACCTGTCCGTCAGAACCAAGTGCTAGCCGCACAATCTGCAAAACACAACAATAAACCGGTTACTTCTCTTTGCCACGCGGTTACAAATTTCTAACCGCAAGTTTTAACCCGAACTCCAGTTCTTATAGTTCTAGATAGATATGACATGGCTAACACCCCTATTTATAGCCTTGCAGGAGGATACCGTCACCACCCAAGGGGGATTGGATAACCGCCAGAAAAAGAAAGGCCAAGAATATGCCAGTCCGCCAACACCTATCCGCGCTACTCGCGCGGTCTCAGCGGCCCGTGCGGTCTGTACCTTTCAGACCGCCCACTTTCACTTCAACATTTTCAACAAAGGTGATAACTTTATGTATTAGTATAGATAATAATAATAATAATAATAATAATAAGCTGTTCTAAAAATCACACCTCCTCATGGATGTCCTTAACTAACCTCCGAAGCCAGATGATTTCCTGAGTTGTCAAGGTCGAAGTCTTGTATTTCGCTTCTATAGTGGAGATAGACATTGAATCCTACTTCTGGATGCACCACGAAATAGATGTTGATCCGCACAAGAAAACGTAACCAGACGCCGACTTCTGATCGTCTGAATATCTCCCATAATCATCATCCGTGTAACCGTGCAGGTTGAAGCTTGTGTCCCTCGTATAAAAGAGACTCATATTTAAGGTGGACTTCACATACTTCAAAATGCTCTTTACCGCTACCAGATGAGGCATCCGCGGATCTTGCATATATCGACTTACTCGGCCCACATCATAAGCAATATCCGGCTGTTGAAGTCGGGAAAATCCCAACTCCAAAATTCGGATCAATGCATCCTGTTGCGGACAAACTCGACGCCCCGGTCGGACCGGATAATCTTGGACCGCCTTAGCTCGCGGAGCGGTCGAGCGCGCACACAGTCAGTTGGAAAAGGGGGAATGAACACAGAGAGTTTTAGCGTGGAAAACCCTTCAACCGGGTGAAAAACCACGTGACCGGGTCACTGCCGGTCAAAATCCACTAGATTGCTGGAGGTTACAATTTGATGGGGGAATCGGGGCGACAGGCCGCTCCCGTTACAATCTTGAAGAGGGGGAGAGTGTATGCAGCCGTTGGTGGGCAACAGACTGCCCCACCAACGGGACTTGGATGGTGGAATGCGCGGGACGCTTTAGGCGCGTGCGCTCAGAGGTGGTGTGTATTCCAGGGTGGTTGCTGCTTCCCTTGCTCGTCTTTCTCTGTTCTGGGGGCGCTTCCTTTGCGATTGAGCGCTGGTGGGGTGCCAATAGCCGATGACGGGGCTGACGGCCTATGACGGGTGCTGATAGCCGCTGGCGGGTGCTGATAGCCACTAGGGGCCGCTGGAGATCTCGGGCGGCGGCCGGTGGTTGGCGGCGAGAGGCGGCCGCTGGTTGTTGGCGACGAGGGGTGGCCGCCGGCGGAGAAGAACGGGAGAGCTCCCACCTGAGGAGGAAGAAGGGGGGGGAAAGCGTAGGAGAAGAAGATTATCAAATGAGGAGCCCCTGGGGTCCTTTTATAGGCTCCAGGGGGAAGTTACGGCGGGCCCCACCACTAACATAGTGGGTTAGTGGGTGGTTTTGCCCCGATCGGACGGCCGGCGGGGCCTCCCCCTCGATCGGACGGTGGGGAGGTCATCCCGAGGTGGGGCCGCCCGGACGACGCCGACGGCGAGGAGGCGGCCGGACACGGCGGCGGCCGGCCATGGCCGAGGCCGGTCACGGCTGCGGCAGGCCATGGCCGCGGTCGGCCATGACCTGGCCAAGGCCATGGCCGAGGTCGGCCATGGCCGAGGCTGGCCATGGCCGGGGCCATGGCCGAGGCCGGCCATGGCCGGGGCCATGGCCGAGGCCGGCCGCGGCCGCGGCCGGCCGCGGCCGCGGCCGGCCATGGCCAGAGGGGAACCGCCGGCGGCGGTTCCTTCCCCTAAAGGTGTGGAGAAAGGGGGCCCACTCCCATGATCTCCATGAGAGATCATGGGGGTTAGGGGGGCCCACCCATGATCTCCATTGATGGGGATCATGGGGGTCTCCTTTTCCTTATAAATTAAGGTGGAGCCCATCAATTGCCCCCCAAATCTCTTTCAGTTGGGAGGGAAGCGAGCACGGAGAGAGATTTCTAACTCTGGTCGCAGTGGTGATCGTTAGCGTGGAATCCGGGATGGCGGCGATGGCGTGCGGTTCTAAGGTACGATGGTGCGTGCTAGTTTGGAAAGCGGACGTCAGGCGAGCATGCGCGGAGGCCGGCAAGGTGCAGGAATCGGCCGTGCGTGGCCGTGCGTGCGCGGAGGCGGTCCGTGCGTGGACATGCTGTGCGCGCCGGTCGCGCGTGCTGCGCGCGCTTGCGGCCCGCGCGTTGGCTGCCCGCGCGCTGGCCGCACGTGTGCTGGCCGCGCGCTGGCTGGCGCGCGCGCGCAGGCCGCGCGGGCTGGCCGCGCGCGCGCAGGCCGCGCGGGCTGGCCGCGCGCGCGCAGGCCGCGCGGGCTGGCCGCGCGCGCGCAGGCCGCGCGGGCTGGCCGCGCGCGCGCAGGCCGCGCGGGCTGGCCGCGCGTGCCGCGCGCGCATGCCGTGCGCGCCGCGTGCGCGGGTTGCTCGTACGCGCGTGCGCAGGCCGGTCCTGACGAGGCTATGCGTGCGCGCAGGTTATGCGCGCGCGCCGGCGGTGCTTGTGCGGAGGTCGTGTGTGCGTACAGGCCGGGCGCACGTGCATGCCGTGCGCGCCTGCAAGCCGTGCGCGGTTATGGAGGAGGTTGTGCGTGTGAATAGTTACGTAATTTTACCACTTTTGGACTGACTAGTTTTTTCTGGTGCGCGGGTACCGAAGCGCTCTGCTGGACCAATGCGTCTACGCTCCTCGTTGACTGAAGATGGTGTGGCTATTTGGAGAACGAAGTTCGGACTTCCTCCTGACTTGGAGGTGAGGATCCCGCGTCCCGAGGAGCGGGTTCAAAATCCTCCCCGTGGTTGGCTGACTGTCTGCGAAGTGTCGCTCAGATCTGGTTTCCGTCTTCCTCCCTGCGACGAGGTGGTGGAGATTCTGAAGTTTTGCGGAGTTCCTATTTCCCAGTTTGCTCCAACCGGGGTTACTCATATCATGGGCTTGATTGCTTTTCTTCGTGAGCACGGGGGCTCTCTTTCTCTAGACCAGTTCCGGGATTGGTGCGACGTGCGCTTTGATGGTGGTGAGCGGATCGAGGTGCGCAGCAACAAGGTTTGGCTGGAGTTTGAGTCCCGCAAAGATCGTCGTCATGGTAACACTTTGTTTGGATATGTGAAGAACTCCTGGGGTCTTCCTGAGGTGTGGAATGCGCTTCCTGATCGTTGTCGCCGTGGGAAAGGGAGGGAGCGAGACTTCTCTCCTGTGCTGGGATTTTTCGAGCCTCGTGAGTTGGCTAATCGTCTCTTCAATATATATGCGTTTGTCGAAGAGAAGCGATTGTTGGGATGTGGTATTTCTGTTGGCACGGGACGGGTGGTGTCGTCTTCTCAGGGAGGGGGCCGCAAGAGAAAAGCGGTTATGGCCCCCGTTAGTGATGTTGACGTTGTGGTGGTAGCCTCTGATGATTCAGTCCCAGAGACGCAGTTACCTGTTTCCCCGGCTCCACGGGCGCTTGCTAGCGCAGCGGTTCCCCGGATGTCTTCCTCTTTGAAGGCGATGAGTGACGCGGTAAGTTGGTGCCTTACTGTTTCTTCCTTCTTCTTTTATTTTTTGTTTGAAGGCGGCTAATTGCGTGTTTTTCTTTTTGCAGATCGAGACTCAGGCACAGATAGCGGTCACCTGAAACGATCATTACGTGAGCCTGAAGGATGGATATCTGGCTTTGCAGGAGAAGCTTCGATTGTCGATGGGCTCACTTTCTTCTCTCAAGGAAGAACATGACCGGGACATCGCGCAGTATCATCGAGTTGGGTCAGAGCTGAAGTCCGAGCTAGAAGACGTGCGTGCTTTCTTGGACGTGGAGAAAGCCGTAGTGGAGAGGACTGCCCAGATGTTGAAGTATGCGAGGGAGGAGATATCTGGCTTGGAGACTCAGTTGCATGCGGCGCGAGATAAGGTTTCAGGCCTTGAGACCCAGCTTTGTGCGGCGAGGGCGCAGGTAGAGATGTTATCTTCGGATGACCATACATCAGAACTGAAGGCCGCAGGTCTTGCGGAGTACTTGGAGTCCTTGGACTATATGCGGGATCGTAGCCTGATCGCGGAGGAGGTTCGTGATGATATTTGGTCTAAGGAAGTAGAGCCTCAGATGGATGACATACGCCAGTTAGCACTTCGTCGTGGTGTTTCGAAGGCCTTTCGCTTCATAGGGAAGCATCTTGGGTGTGATACTTCCAGTTTCAGCTTTGCGGATGTTTCAGATGATGAGCGTTCTAGCTCGGATGTTGATGATGAGTAGCTGTAGTGCTTATCTGCCGTTGTATGTCTCGTCATTTATTTGTAGTCATTTGCTTCTGTTATAGCTTTTGAGATTGTCGCCGTTAGGGCTCCAATTCATTGTTTTCTATGATAGCCTTACTTGTATGTCGTCGTCATGTGTTTGACACAGATGCATTTTGACACGAGATGGTTGTTGGTGGGAGTTGATCTTTGTCATGGTGTATTAGTATGGGAGTGACCCATGGCTTAGTGTGTGGGCCTGGCTCGCGGCCTAGTTTGTATGAGGGCTTCTTCGTGAGGGGGGCCAGTCCTCACGGTGTTGCGTGGAACTAGTCTACGGCTTTTCGCGCGAGACGAGCTCGCGGCTTCTTCGCGAGGGGGCAGGCCCCCACGGTATTGTGTGGAACAGGTCCACGGCTTTTCGCGCGAGACAGGCTCGCGGCTTCTTCGTGAGGGGGGCAGGCCACCACGGTGTTGCGTGGAACAGGTCCACGGCTTTTCGCGCGAGACAGGCTCGCGGCTTCTTCGTGAGGGGGGCAGGCCCCCACGGTGTTGCGTGGAACATGTCCACGGCTTTTCGCGCGAGACAGGCTCGCGGCTTCTTCGTGAGGGGGGCAGGCCCCCACGGTGTTGCGTGGAACAGGTCCACGGCTTTTCGCGCGAGACAGGCTCGCGGCTTCTTCGTGAGGGGGGCAGGCCCCCACGGTGTTGCGTGGAACAGGTCCACGGCTTTTCGCGCGAGACAGGCTCGCGGCTTCTTCGTGAGGGGGGCAGGCCCCCACGGTGTTACGTGGAACAGGTCCACGACTTTTCGCGCGAGACAGGCTCGCGGCTTCTTCGTGAGGGGGGCATGCCCCCACGGTGTTGCGTGGAACAGGTCCACGGCTTTTCGCGCGAGACAGGCTCGCGGCTTCTTCGTGAGGGGGGCAGGCCCCCACGGTGTTGCGTGGAACAAGTCCACGGATTTTCGCGCGAGACAGGCTCGCGGCTTCTTCGTGAGGGGGGCAGGCCCCCACGGTGTTGCTCTGATTAGCGTCATATGTTTCATTTGATCGTATGATCTCCGTGCGGGCGAGTCATTTTCTCGATTCTTGTACTGTTAAGATGAGTAAAGAGAAGAATAATATAAAATGAATGAAGTAATTTGAGAATGGTGGTAACATGCCCGGGGTTGGTCCCATGGTTTAAATAGTTTAAAGCGAGATGATGGTTCTTACTAGCTCAGACGGGCGGATTTCTATAATTTTTAATAAACACAATAATCAAATGAAGGAAACGACTTAAGGATGGAGGTGGCTTGAGCAGGATTGGAAGACATCCCAGAGTGACTGCTGGAGTATTGCTGTGTAGTCGGAATCGGCTTGGACGACGACGAACTGTACGTCGTAGGATGTCTGTCGGTGTGCATCTTTAAGAGTGATTGGGAGAGTGATGATGCTGATGACTGGTACCGGGTGATCTCCGAGAACACGAGCGCTTGCAGATGTTAGTTTGAGATTTCCGGCGGTGAGCTTGAGCTGAAGCAGAGTTGATAAAAATAGTATATTGGTGGTGACTTCCTTGTCCACTAGAACTTGATTCAGTTTGGTGGGTGGTTCGCCAATCTTGACCGTCGTGCATCTTATGTTCTGGTTGTCAAGTGGTCTTCTTCTTGATAGAAATTGATCAACTGCTCCTAAGCTGGCCAGTCGTTGGATTTCTTCTTTTAATCCATTGCATTCGTTCGTGTTGTGGCCGTGACTTCGGTGATATTCGCAGTATCTTGCCTGGTCTGCCTTGGGGTTCGGCCGCGACGCTCTTGGTCGTTGAAATGATGGATTATTCTGAATTGCATACATTACATTAGTGCAGGTAGTATTCAGAGGGATGTATTCCTGGAGTGAATGTTGCCCCCCATTCCTCGGAGGGCTGTGCTGACTACCATCGAGGCGACTCCGATTCTGGCGTCGTTCTTTTTGCATTGTATGAGTTGGTTCACCTTCTTTCTTCCTCTTCTGTCTTCTGCTTGGTCTCAGATTTTCTGGTGAGGGCTTTTCAATTGTCATGAACCTTTTGATGAAGAGGGCGGCAAGTTCGATGTAGCTGTCAGTATCTTCTCTTTGTAGGGATTGAAGCCAAGTCCGAGCTTCTCCTATTAGTGTTGTTGAAAATACTCGGATCATGAGTTGATCTGAGGCATTGCGAGCGTGCATGATGGCTTCAAAATGCTCCAGGTGTGCGAGTGGGTTGCCTGTCCCACTGAAACTACGGATTTCTGCGCCCGTGGCTGTGCAGGAGCTAGGTGAGTTATCGTTAAGTAGGTATTCATCTGGTTCCTGCTTTATGGCAGAAGTGCCAGGGGCCATTGTGTTTCCAGCGCTTTCTTTATGATGAGGACGTGTGAGGTAGTGGCCATACATCTCCTGGAGTGATGTTGCAGGCACGGGGGAGCTATTTGTGTTTGAGAATTCCTTTTCTATGTCGTATTCTCTGTGTAGGCCAGGCCTGGTGGGGGCAGGGAGTTCTTCTGACGGCAGTAAGACAACTTGTTCAAATGGCTGAGGCGTCTTTAGGTGGTGGAATGTCGGCTTATTCTGTGCCGCATGGGTTGCATCAACGTGGATGGTGCTGGGAGGGGAGTATCCTTGAGGTAGATGCTGCCCCCCAGTTCCTGAGGGGTCTTGCTTTTGAGGGGCAGGCTGACGCCACTCTTCTTGTCCTGTATTAGTTTGCTCTTTTCTTTGCTGGGATTCTGGCGTCGGGTTCAGCAGTGAGAGAATGACTGGTGCCCCCAGATTCCGGAGTAAGGTGAGCATTTCGATTTGTAGTTCTTCCATCTGGCGGATACGTCCTTCCAAGGCGGGTGCGGGAGCTAGGGCTGCTCCCGTGGTTAGTGGTACGTCTACCGGGGAGTGAGATCGTGCAGGCTCAGTGTGTCCGCCAAGTGCGGGTCCTTCGGCTATGCGAGCACTCCTCTTTGCCATTGTAGTAGTAAGGACGATGAACTTGCTCTGCGAAGAATATTGGGAATGTTTCCCACAGACGGCGCCAAACTGTTGCGGACAAACTCGACGCCCCGGTCGGACCGGATAATCTTGGACCGCCTTAGCTCGCGGAGCGGTCGAGCGCGCACACAGTCAGTTGGAAAAGGGGGAATGAACACAGAGAGTTTTAGCGTGGAAAACCCTTCAACCGGGTGAAAAACCACGTGACCGGGTCGCTGCCGGTCAAAATCCACTAGATTGCTGGAGGTTACAATTTGATGGGGGAATCGGGGCGACAGGCCGCTCCCGTTACAATATTGAATAGGGGGAGAGTGTATGCAGCCGTTGGTGGGCAACAGACTGCCCCACCAACGGGACTTGGATGGTGGAATGTGCGGGACGCTTTAGGCGCGTGCGCTCAGAGGCGGTGTGTATTCCAGGGTGATTGCTGCTTCCCTTGCTCGTCTTTCTCTGTTCTGGGGGCGCTTCCTTTGCGATTGAGCGCTGGTGGGGTGCCAATAGCCGATGACGAGGCTGACGGCCTATGACGGGTGCTGATAGCCGCTGGCGGGTGCTGATAGCCACTGGGGGCCGCTGGAGATCTCGGGCGGCGGCCGGTGGTTGGCGGCGAGAGGCGGCCGCTGGTTGTTGGCGACGAGGGGTGGCCGCCGGCGGAGAAGAACGGGAGAGCTCCCACCTGAGGAGGAAGAAGGGTGGGAAAGCGTAGGAGAAGAAGATTATCAAATGAGGAGCCCCTGGGGTCCTTTTATAGGCTCCAGGGGGAAGTTACGGCGGGCCCCACCACTAACATAGTGGGTTAGTGGATGGTTTTGCCCCGATCGGACGGCCGGCGGGGCCTCCCCCTCGATCGGACGGTGGGGAGGTCATCCCGAGGTGGGGCCGCCCGGACGACGCCGACGGCGAGGAGGCGGCCGGACACGGCGGCGGCCGGCCATGGCCGAGGCCAGTCACGGCTGCGGCCGGCCATGGCCGTGGCCGGCCATGGTCGGGCCATGGCCATGGCCGAGGTAGGCCATGGCCGCGGCCGCGGCCGGCCATGGCCGTGGCCGGCCATGGCCGGGGCCTTGGATGAGGCCGGCCATGGCCTCCGCCGGCCATGGCCTAGGCTGGCCATGGTCGCGGCCGGCCGCGGCCGAGGCCGGCCGCGGCCGAGGCCGGCCGTGTTGCCGCGGCCGGCCGCGGCCGGCCTCGGCCGGACATGGCCGAGGCCGGCCATAGCCGGAGGGGAACCGCCGGCGGCGGTTCCTTCCCCTAAAGGTGGGGAGAAAGGGGGCCCACTCCCATGATCTCCATGAGAGATCATGGGGGTTAGGGGGCCCACCCATGATCTCCATTGATGGGGATCATGGGGGTCTCCTTTTCCTTATAAATTAAGGTGGAGCCCATCACATCCTAAGGTTACTGGTCTAGCGGTCGGACTCGACGGCTAAACGAGCTAAAATGCAGAAACAAATGGACAACAAAAAGGACCTCAGGTGTTGCGGCAGGGAGGTCCCACCACATACCCAGATGCTTAAAAGAAGCTTCTTCTCCGTAACCAAAGATGATCGAGTAGGGTATAAGGGGGACACTAGCTGGGAACTTGACTCTTCAGAGAAAGAATTCAAAGGCTCTACTAAAAGTCTAAGGAAAGAAGTGGTCAAGATCTTTTTCAAGATTTCGAAGGTCATATTCTTGTACCCTTGAGATTTTATTTATAGGCAAAAACCTGGGGGTCTCAAGGCGAGAAGACCCAATCCTGCGATCATTAGTTGTTGCCTTCGGGCGACCTAGCTCGATTACTGGAGTATATTGGTTGGCGATTATCTGAGGTTTTGGTCGGAAGTCGTCGGCTAGGCGTGTATTGCTATTGCTCACCACTGTACTGTTTGGATCTCGCCTGCATTAAATGGGATTTGAAGCTCACCCGCGCCACTGGATGGTCGCGCTCCCTGACAAGTATGATTATTGCTTGCGTCTAAAGGTCCCCTTGCCCTCCAGCTTGCCATTGAATACTGATCGAGTCTTTTTGTACTGGTGTTGCTTGTTAACTTGTTGATTGTTGATTGTAGACTGTTGACCCTTGATGAATAGGGGTTGTACACCGACATTGTAATCATCAAATATATGAGACTCCCAAGTAGAGCCCGAAACACCAAGTGATCTGGAAAAACCCTTCCCTTATCACGCCGAAGTTTTAGACTGACCTTCAGTGTAGTAGAGCTGCTCTTTCCTTCCCACATGTTGAACCATTTAATGTTCCACTCTACATAGTTTTTTTTTGGGAAACAAGCACACCGTCCTTTTTCTTCTTTACCTCGAGACTAAGGAAATGGTGGAGCTCCCCAAAATCCTTCATCTCGAATCTGATAGTTAGCTCCGCCCTGAGCCTATCTACCTCCTCTTCTAAGTTTCCGATGATGATCATATCGTCAACATACAGTAGTACCAAGACTTGAATCCCCCCTCATTCTTAACGAATAGGCTTGAATCAGAATCTGAAGCAAAATATCTGCAGAACTAGAGGTGTTCTGCAATATTCTCATACCATGCCCGATGCGCTTACTTCAAGCTATAAAAGACCTTCTTTAACTTATATATTTTTCTTGGATGTTCTTGAGAAACATAACCAGGTGGTTGAACCATAAAGATGTCCTTGTCAATCTCCCGGTAAAGAAAATCATTGTTTACGTCGAGTTATCAAATATTTCACCCTTGGCACGCTGCCAAAGCAATCGCAGACACCCATACTGAAGTCATCTTGGCCACCGGACTAAAAGTCTCCTCATAGTCTTCCCTGTACTGCTGAGAGAACCATCAAGATACAATGCGAGCCTTGTACCGCTTGATACTGCCGTCAACTTTCTTCTTGAGCTTATACACTCACTTGCAGGCCACAAGAGTGATGCATCGACCTTGGGCACAAGATCTCAAGTCTCGTTTTTTCCTTAGGGCGACCATCTCCTCATTTATGAAATCTTCCCACTCCTTAATCTCTGTGGTATTCTCAAAGTATGACGGCTCCCGCTCATCTAAGGGACCTACAAAGAAACATGAGACAAAACTCACCATATTCCCGCCCCATTATCGATCTGGTGGAATAATGGTCATCTTAAACCTCCGCAAGACCTGGCCCTCATCCACCATACCAGTTGTTTCTTTTGCATCAACTCCTCTTTCGGGCAAATTAGGAGCATCGCTCCCCCTACTTCCTGAATCAGAAGCACCCGCCCCTAAGCTAGATGATGTCGGAGCTCATAAAGACACAAACAGTTCCACCAGAAGATTTCGAGAAGCTTCATTCTGCCTTTCGTCCACCCTGCTCTCATATATTTCTACAAATGAACTGTACCGATATGACGTCAATTTATTAAATACCACATCCCTAGAGACCATAAGCTTCTGTATCTCGGGATCTATGCAATTTCAGCCCTTCTTCCTCTCATCATAGCTGACGAAGACTAGCTTTCTTGTTTTTGCATACAGCTTCGTCTTGAGAGCATCTGGAATATGCACATAGCAAGTTGACACGAACACTCGAAGATGTTCCACGTCGGACTTCTCCTTAAATAAAAGCTCATGTGGAGACTTCATGTTGTTGGGACTAGGGGCATCTGATTGATAACATATGCCGCACATGTCATTCCCTCTGCACAAAAGATCATGTGAATGCCTTTGGAATGAAGCCAATACTTGCAGGTATCCGTCAGATGATAGATCTTTGCTATGTAACTTCATTTTATTGTGGAGTGTGCGCACAAGAAAGCTCCCATCGAATTTTGTGCTTTCTATATGTAAGACCCCATTTTTTTTTTTTTGAAAACCCGGGGTCTTATGCCCAGAACCGCCGCTTTGCGGTGACACCTTCGCACCCGGGAAGGTCGTCACTACAACGCGCCGATTCTGCCGGCCTTTTCGATCACAATAAGTAGCAAGCAAGAGAGAAGTAAGTCCACCAAAAGAGAATATCACATAAAATAAAACTCCACGAAGGGAGTGTCCACAGAAAATCATCAGAGTACAAATAGTCTGGAAATAAAAGGGCTCATGCCCGGTACATCAAGTCCTCACTACAAAACCACTCAATGCGGAAGCAAAACTAAATCTCTACTAAAGGGCCGGGACTCACAGTCCCCGTAGTCTGGACTCCCGTACTAGACTGTCCCATCTCCAAGCGTACCGGCCTCCTGGGCTGCTCCTCCATGCTGGGCTCCGCGATCCCCTAAAATGTTATGGTTCGAAAACCGTTAGTCTAAAAGACTAAGCCCTATCATCCCCCACCCCTTCCCCCACGCTCTAAGGCACCGGGCGGAGAGGAAGAAAGGGGAGGACATGAAGGTGGAGATAAATTCCAAGGCAGATGACGGTGGACCTAACTAGCAAGTTATAACATGGGAGCAATATAAATCTTAAGTGTTGTAATAGGTCAAACAAGAAGGAAAATAAGTAAGGTAATTTAAACCTTCACTTATGTGAGTACACATAAGCCAAGGGATCTTTTGCAAGGCTCCCATCGTATAAAGTGTCCCATACCACTTATACGTTGGGGTGTCGGCTATCAAACAGCAGCATATATATATATATTGAAATTAACCTTTGATTTATAAACTTGCCCACACAAGCTTATAGACCAAGGGGTCGTTTTGCAAGTCCTAAAGTATAAGCGTCCCATTCCACTTATACTTTAGGTGTCAAGGTTGTTATGAATGATTATGGCATGCAGCTATATGGTGGGTATGATGATCAAGCAGTGCAACTCACACACCCAACTTTGTGTACACAAACCTTTAGTTCCCCCTTTCTGGAGATAACTCCCAGGATACTCCCGTAGTGGCAGACGGAAGCGGTGGGTTGGGCCTCGCCCACCTCAAAACCAGTAAAAGCACTACTGGTCTGACCTATCGTACGCCCTCAATGCCTGGTGCACGAGGCGGACTCCTGCGTACTCTTGCCGACTGGTCCGCCGGACTTAACCTTGGCTAAGTGCTAGTCACCTTGCCGAGTCAACGATATCGGTGTCGGTGCAATCGAACTCCCCGATATCGAAAACCCACCACCTTAATCTTTCCTATTTTTATGCACATGCATCCGTTTAATATATAACAATTTTAAAGTGTCAAACTCCCGGACTAAACCGTCCGTATAAACCACATCCGAGACCAACTTCCCCGGACTAAACCGTCCGGCTCATCCCCAGACTTCATCCCTTAGAGCACCACGGGACGACGTCCCCTTGAACACCTCGGGACGACTTAACCATTACCAACCCTAACTAATGAGTGTGTGCAATGTGAATCCCTATTAGGCTAATTACTCTTCCGTTTGTTTTAAGATTTACGTTAGCCCAGGACTGCCCCCGGCATACCCCGTGAAGGGCTCTCAAGGGGCACTAGGAACCAAGACGGTGCATTACGGCCCGAAGTTCCCTTTCGCAAGGCACTTATTATTGTTGGTTAATACCCCGTTCCCAAACCCTTAATGTTACTCTGGTTCTAACCCTAATGTGTTTTAACTCCTTCACCCGCTCCCAGGAAAGACGATGTTCCGTCGAACCCGAGCTCCACCCATCCTTAGTTAACCTAACCACTATCCCATACCCAATTTCATTGATAACCTCCGAATCATCTTGCCACGGCATTTACACATGATTTGTCGCCCTATGACCATGGTATTACAATTTCTATGATTTCACTATATGCAGACCAACTTGAGCTAACAACAAGTATGATAGGAAGTGCATCAATTTCTCATCCAAACACCCTAAGATAATTACTAAGGGCCTATCATGACTTTTATAATTTAAATCCAGCACTTCCAAATTTTTCCTAAATAATTTAATATTTATTTAATTATCCAGAAATTAAAGCCATGAGTGATTTTGAGCATGAGGTACTACATTCATTCATCATAAAATTATAAGAAAATTACCAGGGCTCTACAATGTCCATAAATGTTCACTGACCAAAAATTATAATTTTACAAGGCCTAAAAATATTATTTAAAAATCATTTATAAATTTTACAAATTGCAAGCCTTGTGAATCAACCCCTATGATTATAGATCCAAAAATTCTACAATAATTACCAGAGATGTAAGAGGTCATAAAAACTCATTTTCCTAAGTTACACCAGATTTCAGTGAGGGAACAACCCATAATAATTATTTGACTATCTCTAGAAAATCAATGGCTTGTGAATGAAGTACTTAAAATAATCAGTTAATAATTCCAGCAAAATTCAAGCATATGTATAAGAATCTAAAAAGCTCTCTGCCAAAATTTCATATCCATTAATCAACCAGAGAAATCAAATTAATTAAAATACCCAAAAGCCTATTTTTGTGAGATATGAAGGAACTATCATGTATTGAATTCCAAGGCTCTCAATATTACTTCCCAGAGACTTCCCTAAACCCAAGAAGTACACTACCCAAGTTTCATGGCCTTTAGGCAAGTTTTGGTGACCTATTTTACCTTAACAAAGGAGGTGTCCTAAACTAGGGTTAGGGTTTAAGGGAGGGTAACCCTCTCCAAATCTTCCAAGACTTTGGTCAGGGGGGGGTTCTAACCTCACTAGTCTCCTCTCCACCAAAAATCACTTCCATTCAAGGTCATTTGACCCCATGCCCTTCACAAGCCCCCAAAGTCCAACCTAGGGGTTTGGACTTGGGTCCTAGGGCATACTCACCCCAAACCACTCCATACACCATAAGGGAGTGTTAAAGCCCATTACAAACCAGTGGACCAAGTTTCAGCCTCTGGTGAGGGAGTTTGGTCAACTAAAATCACTAAGTGCACTTTTGACCTATTTGCCCCTTAATGGGCTAACCTAGGATTGGGTAATTACCCACCCAAAACATCTCCAAATTAAATGAAACTTTATACAGAGCTTCCCTAGGTCCCTAAGGACCTCCCACCAAAATTTTGGGGGATTTGGAGGTCATTAGACCCCTTAATCACTCTAAGATATGATTATTAAATTTTAACAAAAACTATAGAAAAATGTTATCCAAAAATTACCATTTTTGGATATGTCATAGGTGTAGGTAAGAATGACCCCTACATAAAATTTTAAGTCATTTGGAGGTCTGGTTTGATGTGGGCAACCAAAATGGTGTCTGACCTAGCCTAAGGACACCTTCCACCAAACTGAGTGCTGAGGTCAGCACAGTTATCCAAATTGGGTGAAATCAATTCTAAAATAAAGTAGACTCAAAGGGCTACAACTTTCATGTTCACTACTTTTTCTGTAGAGGGCTCTAGGTATTTTTAATAAATACAAACATTAAGAGGTAAAACTGTGACAGAAATACAAATAATATATCCAAACTATACTATCATGATTTTCACTATTTGCACGGATCTTGAAGCGATTTGGATGGCATCCATTCATCTCCTACCTCCAGCCAAGGGTGGGGATTGCCCGAACCTGGAGCCCCTTTATCTCATTGCCGCCGGCCATCCAGCCACCTCCCGGGCCGGCCACCGCCACCATCACCTCCGGTGAGGTGGTGGCTACCGCCAGGCGGCGGCACGGCCGCCGGAGAGGCTTTTTCCGGCGATCCCGCAAGCCATTTTTTTTGGCAAAATCCGTGAAAACCAAAACTATGGATCGGGCTCAATTGAGCCCGATCCTCTCCCTAAATAATATCTAAGATCTATCCATGAGAGAAGGAGTAAGGGAGGACCTCTCTTGTGGCTTGGATGCGCGCCGATCGCCGGGATGCCATGTGGTGGAGGAGATCGCCGGAGTTCTGCGTTTACACTGTGAAGTTGAAGAAAATTGATGGGGGAAGATTGTAAACGGCTCCTCTGGACCTGGGGATGCTTTTTAATGGAAGAGAATGGGGAGGGGAGGGGTCTCTCTTCAAAGCCATTGATGGCCATGAAGGGGGGGTTTTCGGCCATGCATGGGGAGGGGTGAAACTGACTTGGGAAGGCCGGGAAACGGCTGGAAACTCCTCCTCTTCCCCAGAGGAGTTGAATCCAGCCATTAGTGGAGGCCCTTGGCCTCCCTAGCCTTGAATGCCATTTCCTCCTCCTCTTTCTCTCTCCTCCATTAACCCATTTTGAGTTTTCTCTCTCCTAGTCACCCTGGCCGATTTTTATCAATTTGTTAACCCCATGTCAGCCCACTAATCTGATTAAGCATGGTCTAAGAGGTGGTTAGCCCAAATGGCTAATGGGTCCAAGCTTGAGTTAGCCCATTTGAGCTAGATTTGACCTAACCTAGCCTAGGGTTGACCTTGGTCAAATTGGCCTTTTGGGTCACCACCAATGGGTCCTTGGTGACCTATTAGCCTCCCCTAAAGTCTAGGTAGGGGTGGGTAGGGTTGTTAGGGCACCTTGTAGGTCATTTGACCCTTAATAAGGGCACTTTGACCATTTTGGGGTTAGAGTTGACTTGGGTCAACCTAGCTCCTAGGGTTGACTCCAATGGGTCTTAGGTGACCCATTGACCTCACTTTGGGTCCAGTGGGGCCTTGGTAGGGCCTACTTGACCTAGGTAGGGTCAATCAACCCTGAACAGGCCAATTTGACCTAATTAGGGTTAGGGTTGACCTTGGTCAACACAGGTTCTAGGATTCACCCTGATGAGTCCTAAAGTTCTTGTCAGGGGTTAGAGTGACCATAAGGAGGTCTTGGAGGTATGTTGAGGGCCCTAGGTCACTCTATCCTAAAGTTTAGTAGTTTACTATTTGCAGACCATAATGGTTTAACCACACCACTAGGCCCACTTGGTCTCCTTGGGGCTTCTTAGGGTTTTGTCATGACCCAGTCATGACAAAACCACTCCTAGGGGTCTAGTTGGCTGAGGGATGTTACACTATAGAAGTTAAAGACCTCATTTTAATTGAATTCCTCTCCATTATCTATTCTCAACTTCTTTATCTACAGAACAAGCTGGACTTTCACGAGCTCCTTAAACTCCACAACCTTCGGGAACGCCTTTGACTTCTCCTTCACAAAGTATATCCAAGTATATCTAGTGAAGTCATCAATCAAAACCAATATATATCAGCTTCTTCTAATACTGGGGGTGACGGTCGATCCCATCATGTCACCGTGGATGCACTCCAACAATGCTTTGCACCTAGTCAATGACTTATCAAATGAAAGGTTATGAGCCTTTCCATACTGACACCCCACACATACATGATCGTCGCCCAAGGACGAAAGACTATGCATGTCTTTCACCAGGCCTCTTGACGATATAACTTTTAACTTATTCTTCCAACATGCCTCAGTCTTTCATGTCACATAGTTGCGTTATCGTTGACCCTCATCTTCTCAACGTAGGAACTTGTCGGCAGCACAAATAAGTCCTAAACCTGTCTCCCAACATGAGTTACATCAACATTCACGGCTGACATATTCCGGAGAAACTTCACTTTTGTCGGGCCAAACAGAACGTGATATCTGGCGTCTATAGCGTTGGTCACGAAGAATAAGTTTTTCTTCATTCAAGGCACGTGATTGATAAACACTTCACAAAATGAGTGACCCTTTACCACTACCTAAAGAAACTGTACCCTCCTTCTCGACTACATGTTTTATATCATCAGCATTAATAATAACATCATTACTTGAGTATGCCTGCAGAGAAGAAAACTTTGACTTTTCTCTGGTGAGATGATGTTCACACCCCGAGTCAACGATCCAATCATCCTTGAAGTTGACATCCGCCATGTCATGAATAGTTGTTGCAGATATCTCTGCCATGAAAGCATTCCTCCATCTATCTTCATCATCTATGAATTCAATTTCTCTTTTTCCTGCAACATACCTCGACTAAAGATTAATTTTGTAGTCTTTCCTGATAGACCAAGCTTATTGCACTTGAGCAACTTGGTCCTCTCTTTGTCCCTCCATCTTGCCTTTCCTGCTGCGATGAAGTAGATGAACCATCTATTACATGTGTCTTCTTCTGTCTATCACATCTCTTCTTATCCTTCCCAAAATAAAGAGACTCATTAACTCCTCCTGAGATAGTGCACTCAACCTTCTGTCTCGCCAAACTCTACTGTGAAGCAAATAGATTTTCCAGCTCCAACAATGATGGATGATTGACCCAGTCCTGCACAGACGTAACTAAGGCCACATATTCCTTCCACAAACCGCATATAATGTGTGTCTTCAGCTTCGCCTCTAAGATAGGCTCATCCGGGTCTAATGCTGAAATTTCAGCACATAGGTTATTTATCTTTAAGAAAAAAGATGATATGAAAAGTTCTCCTTGAGTTGCTTTCGCCAACTCATTCTTCAGAAATTATAGCAGAGCTAAATTCTTCTTATTAAACAGGCCGTCCAAATCTTAGTAGCCGACCTACATCCAATGATGTGGTCAAAGAGCTCCTGTGAGATTGTCTATTTCAGAGTGAAATCTGCCTTCACATTCGTTCTTCTTCAAGCCCCCACAGTCTCATCATTTCCTCCAGTAGCAACTACCTCTTCTTTGTTGTCTCCGTGGATAACCTCCCGAAGGTCCTCTCATAGAAGATAGTTTTTCATGCAAGACCTCCACTTTTTAAAGATGGTCTGCGTGAGAAACTTAATTCTAACGCCTCTTGCACAACCGGCTTCCATTGTTATAACTCTGGTTCATTTGAAACTTTTAAAGGACTAGCAAACCTCTGTGGTTGATCACTGCTAACTCTTCTGTCCATCTGATATCATACAAAAATTTGTGTTCCCGAGAAAGGTCACAAGAACACTCAACCAAACCGCCTCATCGCCCAACCGCGACCTGCTACTAACCACTGCTGACTGCTACCAGCTATCCGCACTGCCACTTCTGACATGTGCGTCAAAATCAAGTGCTAGCCGCACAATCTGTAAAGCATAGCAATAAACCAGTTACTTCTCTTTGTCGCGCGGTTACAAAATTATAACCGCAAGTTTTAACCCGAGCTCCAGTTCTTACTATTCTAGATAGATATGACGAGGCTAGTACCTCTATTTATAGCCGGACAGACGGATACCATCACTGTCTGAGGGGATAGGATAACCGTCAAAAAAAAGCCCAAGAACAGGCCAATCCACGAAGACCTATCCACGCTACCCGCGCGATCTCTGTGGTATATGCGGTCTGCACCTCTCAGACCCCTCACTTCCACTTCAACATTTTCAATCATAACTTTATGTATTAGTATAAGATAATATAATAATTGTTGAGTAAACCAAGTCTACATAAGGGATAACTTTATGCATTTGTATAGATAAATTTATGAGTTTTTTAATTAGTTAGCATCTGATAATTATCTGTAGATGCCTTTTATAAAAATATATTAACATCTCTCAATCACAGATATCACTGCAGATGTTTGTGATTTTTTTTAGGTTTATAATGACAGCTGGTGTTTCACTGTTGGCAGCCCAACTGAACATAAAAAAACTCATAAAAATTGATTTTACATCTCTCTAATAGCAGCCCTAAATGTGATTCCGTCCTCCCCCATTTTCTCCCGAATCCAGTGGCTAGATTTCTTCATAAGTAGTTGGGGCCGGCCTGCGTATGCTCGTATGTAGAGCTGTCATGGTTCCGGTTCGGTTCCGGTTCTACTAAAATCATGAACCGAACCACTAAGCTAACGGTTCTTCAAATTAGAACCAAAACCTTATTTGATTTGACCGGTTCCGGTTCCGGTTCCAGCTTAATTTTTGGAATCGTCGTGTTAACGGTTCCGGTTCCGGTTCAACAAGAACCAAAACCAAACCGGCCACTATCGGTTCGGTCCGGTTCCATGCGGTTCGGTCCGGCTCCAATCGGTTCCAACTAAAACAAAAAATCAAACTTGCCGGAATGAAATAAAAGCGGGTTGCAAATAGTAAAACTCAAAACAACATCGAAATAGAAATAATTATGTTGCCCACTTCTCGACGGTCTTTTCCACGATCGGTGTGATATTATCAATTGTCTTCCTACGCATGTAGACTTGCAACAAATTCTAGTTGGCTTGCACACGTCTCGTTGGCATGCTCAACCGTAACAACCGCTTACAATTAGTTGTCTTTCATTATTACGTATAAATAGTAGTTGTATATCTTCTATATTTTTTAAATAAAATATTTCAAAAAATATGTAAGTAAAATTGAAAAATATTATATAACTGTATAAAAATAAAAAATGCATTGCAAAAATTGACTCCAAACCGCAACAATGTCAAACCATACCATACGATTTTTATGCGGTGAAGTTTTGTTCGGTCCAAAATTGACCCCCTTTAGTGCGATTGCGGTTTGGGTTCAAACTGCAGCAGCTTCACTCGTGATAGTAAGTATAAGTATTATAGATAAATTTTAAAATAATAACAATATAATAATAATAATAATAATAATAATAATAATAATAAACGGGTTGCGGTTCAGTTCTACTTCGGTCCGGTTCGGATCAGATCTAAAAATCTTGAAATCACTTGGGACTTGTATGTTGCGGTTCCGGTTTCGGTTCCAGTTCGGATAATAATATGTAAGAACTACACCCGGACCAATATTGTTCACGGTTCAAAAATTCAAACCGGAACCCGAATAATTTGCAAATGGTTTGGTCTGAGTCTTTGCGGTTCCGATTCGGTTCCGGTTTGATTTGCGGTTTTCGGTTTTAAGTGACAACTCTACTCGTATGTGTTAAAGTAGATCTCGAATAATAAGTTTTGACCGGAGTTTTAGTAGATGGATAAAAAATTGTGGTTGAAAAATATATGATCTTTATTTTATATTTTTTGCTTAATTAAATGTGATTATGTGACTAACAAAATAAATAAATTTTGGGCTGCCAATATTTAATGAGCTGCCAATATCGCTTTATTCGCCTGCTATTATATTTGGGTTGTCAATAATCATAGCCGAGCTGTCAATATAAACACATTTTTTGAACTGGACATGCATACTTAAAGCCACCGGACCGCGTGTGAAATTCCCCTTGTTTAAAGGGAAAAATGTGCAATTGCGTCCGACACAGTCTTTTCCTGTGCGCAGTAAATTCGATTCATCTGTTTGAAATCCAACGATCCAAAATAAGCTGGACAGTTAGAAATTCGACCACGCACTTGTCAATTTTCGTGCAAAAAGTAGATGAACGGTCTCAATTTCTC
This sequence comes from Platanthera zijinensis, assembly GCA_039513925.1. Taxonomy (NCBI): domain Eukaryota; kingdom Viridiplantae; phylum Streptophyta; class Magnoliopsida; order Asparagales; family Orchidaceae; genus Platanthera; species Platanthera zijinensis. The sequence goes on from CM077085.1 coordinate 13,794,956, forward strand.
CCTTGTGCACCTTCCTCTCATGCGCCGAGAGTGTGAATTTTTTTTGGGTGCTGTTATTAGCAAACCCACTTTCATTACTAGCAAACCAGAAAAAAACAGATTCAGCCATATTTTGCATTTTTAACTCTTTCCAAAAAATACTACTAGCAAACCAATCTTATTTTTTTGCATTTTTTGTATTTTTAAATTTTGAGTCCCAAATGTTTCTCATTTGAAAAAGTGATCAACATGAAAGTTGTAGATCACATCGAGATCTACAACTTTCATATTGATCATTTTTTATTTGAAGTCGTTTAGGTCTCCAATTTGGGCCCGAAATAAGACACGAACGGAACGAGTCGTCCGTACAGATTTTCGGCGTGGCTTTTTTCGGGGCCCAAATAAGGGGTCTAAACTGCTCCAAAACAAAAAGCGTTCAACATGAAAGTTGTAGATCTCGTCGAGATCTACAACTTTCATGTTGAACATTATTTGATTTGAAGCCATTTAAGCCCTCTATTTGTCCCCCCAAAAAAGTCATGCGTCCGTACATATGTTTGACATGACTTTTTTCAAGAGCCAAATCGGAGGTCTAAATTTCTTCAAATCAAAAAGTGTTCAACATAAAAGTTGTAGATCTCGTTGAGATCTACAACTTCCATTTTGAACACTTCTCATGAAAATGTGTGTATAAGACGCAGTTCAAAAAGACGCGTATATTCTTATATGCACTTAATTCGTATATACAACACAACACATCCTTATAGGAATTAGAAATCAAATATATTTCTAAACCGGGCAATATTTTGTTTAAAGATTTTGGTGTCGAAAAAGGTGTTTTGGACATACTAAATAAAATTTTGCGGCATTTTGACTTATTTCTAATGCTAACATAAGTGGTTGAATGAATACTTTTGAAATCATTTATAATATTATTATATGTAGTGACTTATTTTGAAAAAATGAATGTTTTAAACAAAATTTAATTTTTTTTAAAAAAAGTTATGTTGGTTTGCTAGTAACAAAATGGTTTTCAAATAACCATTTTGAAAAATGAGGGTTTGCTAATAGTAATGATTTGCTAGAAACCAAATTGAGTTTGCTAGTAACAACACCTTTTTTTCCCATTTAAAGTAGGCACAATAACACGCATGTCTGTTCGGAAACAAAGTGGTTTGGATCTTCTAGCTGGGGGTGTTTGTTTTCAATGTCACTCAGTTATCAGCTCCAAACTTCGCGCAACTTGGGAGGGCATGCGCCGCACTACATCAATGTTGAGAGATAGATGGCCTAAAATTCAAGGGGAATGGGTGGCTTATTTGTTGGAAAGCATCAATGTTTGCCGATGGGTGCGCTATTTGTATAATTTTTGTGAAAGCGGGAAGTTCGCAGAAACACTCAATCAAGTCAAGAAAATCAGTAGCAGATAGAAGAACAAAAGCCACAATAGAATTATCAATCTGCTTTACAATGCGAGGCATACATTGCAAAATATGATTTCGCAATGCACCCGATGAAGATCACAAAAAATAGACAAGTGCAAAATTGGTGGACAACACACTGTAACCTCCTAGCCGCCTGTCCGCTCTGCTAACCGCCAAGGCCGTGCGAACAACTGCTTATTGACTACTGAAGCGAACAAACCTTTCCACAACTTCTGGTCGTCTAACCGTGAGGTCACCTAGCCGCTGAAGTCTCCGCGAATAGATGAACTGGAACTAGGCTACCCACTGTCCGGAACACCTGGTCGCCTAACCGCCAAGGCCGCCTAACTGCGAGTTAAGCAACTGCAACTCAGCCCGCCAAAGGCGAACTATGTTATCCAAGCTGGGAAACTTCCAAGGAAGAAGACTGCCTAGTCGCCTAACCGCGACCTGCTGCTAACTGCCGCAAACTGCTACCAGCTATGCGCACTGCCTTCAGAACAAGTTTTCTGGTTGTCAAGTGCTAGCCGCACAATCTGCAAACACAACAATAACCGGTCACTAAACCTTGTCGCGCGGTTAGAAAAATTAACCCGCGAGTTTAACCCAAGCTACAGTTCTTACAGTTCCTGCTATTTATGACGAGGCCAACACCCCTATTTATAGGCGGGCGGACGGATACCGTCACCTCTCAGGGGGATAGATTAACCGCCAGTGGCGTGGCAGCTAGCAAAACCAGTCCGCCCAATCATGTGGACTGCAACACCAGACCGTGCACTCCACCAGTCTGCACAGCTATGCGGAGAACAATCTCAGTCCGCATTGACTTAAGCAGCCAATCAGACCGCGAGAAAGAAACAATAGCCAAGGACAAGGCTATTCGCCAAGCTTATCCGCATAAGCCGCGCGCGGTCTCGACGGTTTGTGCGGTCTGCACCATCCTGACCGCCCACTTTCACCTCAACAATTTCAACACTAATCTCACAATTGTACGTGGGGATTTCCTAGCTCTAATGTGGAGCATTGAGCACATGCACGCACACTGGAGAACTGGGTGCAGGTGCACGCACTGGAGAGCGGTGCTCGGGGGCAGGCAAGGGAGAATAGAGCACGTGGATGCACATTGGAGAACGAAACTCGTGGACGCACATTGGAGAGTGGAGCGTTGGTGGCGCGGTATGAACAGATGAGCATGGGAAGCACGTTATAAAAAGCTGGGCACGGAGTGTGGTATGGAGAGCAGAGCATGTATGTGCAATGAAAGAACAGTTTGCAATGGAGTGCACATCAAAGTAGAGAACAAGAGCGCATACTGGAGACCGGAGCGCGAGGGCGCGTTTTAGAGAGTTGAGCACAGGGCATGGTATGGACATGTGATCGTGTGAGCGCGCACTGGAAAGTGGGCGCGGGGATGCGTACTGAGAACAATGCGTGGGGCGCTCTCTAGAGAGCAAAGCGCCATGGTGCGTGTTAGTAAGCCGAGCACAGGGGCGTGCACCTGACAATTGAGTGTAGGGGTGCAATATAGAGTGCATGATAGTGGGGCACAAGACACGCACCAGAGAGTTGAGCACATATGGAGAGTTGAGCACTTAGGTGCAATATGAAGAGCTCAACGCGTGAGTGAGTACTGAAGAGTGGAACAAAGGGGTGAACACTGGAGAGCGGAGTGCAGGAGCTCACACTAGAGAGCAAAGCACGTGTGGATGTGGTATGGAGAGCGGAGCGTGGGATGCAGCATGAAAAGATGAGCGCGCACAAGAGAATGGGGCTTGAGGGTGTGCTGTGAAGCACTGAGCGGGGTGAGCACTAGAGAGCAGAGCGCACACCGGAGAACGAAACACAGAGAGGTGCAATAGCGAGAACATGATATGAAGTGGTAAGCGCATGAGCGTGCATTGAAGAGAAAGGTGGGGGGGGGGGCACTATAGAGGGGAGTGTGGGAGAGCTGTGCGCATGGGCACGTTCTGGGAGTGGCAGGAGGTGTATGTTACAAGGCGTGCAAACAAATAAATTCAAACCACCACCACCCTTATTCATTCAGGTTTTCTTCTATCAATAGAAGCAGTGTTCTATGCACAACAAGGCAAGGTGGTCGCAATTGAATAATTATTCAGAAACATCTACATCAACTACTACACGCGCAGGTGATCAAGAACAGATTTCTCCTTCAACCGGCTGCTCTGCTGATGCTCCACAAAGTCGCCATATTTGATGCCGCGAAAAGCTGCAGGATGATTTCCCCTCTGGAGCAATGACGGCGCAGGAACAACCACAGTATCCAGTGACGGGCCAATCGCGGTTACAATCGAGATTCTGGTGTTTTGGTTGTCGACCTTTGCCCTGTGCAGCACGCTCTTATATCTTCCATTGCTGACTATCTGCACCACAAGAACCAGAAGAAGGAGATCATATAAGGATTTAAAACAAATTCCAAGGGCAGCGGGTCCAGGATGCGGGGGAAGGTCAGTTGAGCTCTGCTCGAGCTGCACAGGAGTTAAAATATTAGAGCACATTTGATGCCGCAGAAGGACAGCGGCAGGCCACATTGTTTTCGCATTATTTAGGCTCAGTTTGGCGAACAATGTGGTTATGAATAGTAGTTTCTTTTCTTGTTGACGGTCATAACTGTTGTCACGTCAAACATATATTACATCATGGTGGCGCGTCTTTGCCCAAACTTAACGGAGCAAAAACGCTACGCTAAACGGACCCTTGGGCTCGAGCATGGTAGGCGGCCCCTAACGTAGTAATTTTGTGAGTGCTGCACAATTACAACAGCTCTGGATTGAATGAAAAACATGGAATATAGATAAAAGGGCAAGTCTCAAGCAATCGATCTGTTATCAATGATCGAGAGCTGGTATACTCTTCTAATTGGAGTATTTACTGAAGCCTAAATGGAATTAGCAGCCGGTCCCGTAGGCCGTAGGTTTTGCCTAGTGGCTAAATGCACATACGGAAGATCCTCCTTATCTTATGTTCCAACAATATTTGTTTTGATTTCTGAAATGGTTGACATCCTTCTTGTGGATAAAGAACTGCACATCATCCCCACTTGGATTAACATTTGGGGACTGTATTTTCATTGTTTTGACGAGGACATTATAAGAATTGCGAATCCTAATGGCGTCAAAATTCGCAAGCACACAATTCCAATTTCTAATTCCACTTCCGTCCAGGCAAACAGAGCCTCACACTTCTCAGAGAGCTTGGTACAGATTTAGGCTCCGTTTGGCATGGTGGTGACGGTTATGAACATAGTGATTAAATTGTCATTCGTTAATGCCCACCTAAGGAACTTCATCCACTTTTATGTTCAAACGGATGATGCTTGTTAGATGATCCTTAATGAATGACGGTTTAACCCATGCGTTTATGACCGCCAGCACCGTGCCAAACGAAGCCTTAATTAGATTTATATTCGGATGGTGAGGATTTAAAAATATTAAAATTGAAAGGAAGTTTAAAGATGCTAAAGCACTAGCTTAAGGCTCCCTTTGGGGCCACATTTTTGCTCTTGTGAGCTTGGACAAAAACATCACCAACAAAGAATATATGTTTGACATGACAACATTTACGACCGCTATCAAGGAAAAAAAACTAGTTTTGAACATAAAAAATGGATGAATTTCCTTGGATGAGGTCGGGCGTTCACGAACGATGGTACATAATCACTGTGTTTATGACCACCACCGCCGCGCCAAACAAAGCCAAAAAATGATGTTGAAGTCTTTAGGTATAAAGATGGCAATTTTAAGCAGCATTTAAAGAGAAGCATAAATGCATCTTTTAGGGTTTCATCATGGATGGAGAGATCATCGCTTGAAAGAATAAAGCTTATCGAATGAGATCTCTTGTTGGATGGATTTCAAGCCACATTTCATGAATATAAATTAATGAATTAATAGATAATATAGTCGAGAATATATTTAAGTGGATCGAATATGTACAGTTAGAAATAGACATGTACCAGCCTACAAGGGTAAATCACTGTCAAAGAATTAGAACGAAAAAATAATAATAATTAAGCACTAAGGCAACATGATTACTGTTCAAATTAGTGACTCATACCTGCATGACCTTACAAAGTAAATGAAATTGAAGTCAAATGTCCACGGAGTGAAAAGCATTGCCTCCATCTATCCAGAGATTGAAAAGGTTTGCATTGATTAGATCAAATATCCAGAAAATGAAAAGATTTGCCTCCATTGGATTGGGCAACTGTTACCAAACGCAAAAATTGGTACAATTGACGAGGGGAACTAGTGCCTAATGTAGAGACTGGTTTCTTCTTGAAGTCTCTCTCAAACAGAAAGATCCCAAATCCTAAGAGTTGAAAAGAGACCTTAAGACTCCCAAGTCCTCTCTTTATATAGAGAGTGAAACCCACTTGCATATGATATGCTACCATTCAAAAATGAAGAAAAACACCAGAGTAGTTGAAAATGACTTGAAGAAACTTTATTAATCCTTTTCACACACAAAATACATGGCTCTGTACACTTAAATAAGAGAGGAAAGGGAATAGAAAATCCTATTTTACAATGTGGGTCTAAAGAGATGAGATGAGCCTAAACATGAGCCTTTATCAATGGGCTCTGTTACACATTTTTTGACACTCTACTGCAAGCTGGAGCATACAAATCATAGGCACCAAACTTGGACATAAACTGATAGTATAATGATCTTGGTAGGACTTTTGTGAGAATATCAACAACTTGTCCGGTAACAGGAACATGTCGTAGCTCCAATTTCTTCGATTGAACCTTCTCCCGAATAAAGTGACAGTCAACCTCGATATGTTTGGTTCGCTCATGGAACACAAGATTCTTGACAATATGTATAGCTGCTTGACTGACACATAATAGAGTTGCGGGGGAGAGAAGTTTGACCCCTAAACCACAAAGGAGACACTCAAGTAAGGTGAGTTCTGATACAACAACGGCCATTGCTCGATATTCTGCCTCAGCAGACGAACGCGCAACAACAGATTGCTTCTTGCTACACTACGTAATCAGATGTCCTCCAAAGTAGGTATAGAAACCGGTTGTGGAGTGTCGATCATCCAGCGAACCAGCATAATCAGCATCAAAGTAAGCAATCAGAGATAGGGAGGAAGATGAAGCAGGTTTGTATACGAACCCTTGTCCCGGTGTTGTCTTTAAGTATCTGAGGATGCATTCAACGACCTGAAGATGAGAAGTCTGTGGAGCATGCATAAAACGACTGACAACTCCAACAACGAAGGAGATATCAGGTCTTGTCACAGTAAGATAAATCATTTTCAAAACAAGTTGACGATAATACTTGGGATTTGAAAGTGGCAGTTCTGAATCAGAGCCCTAAGTACAGAGTTTGTGGTTGACGTCCAATGGAGTGTCAGCAGGCTTGCATCCGGAGTAGCCAACATCCTGAAGAAGATCAAGGTAGTATTTCCATTGAGAGTGGTCAAGACCAACAGAACGACGTGCTACCTCGAGACCAAAGAAATACCGAAGATTTCCTAGATCTTTAGTTTGAAAGACAGATTTTAAGTGTTGCTTAATCATTTGTATTCCCGTGGAGTCATTTCCTGTGATCAATGTTCTAAATATCGGATGTCGACGACATATCAGATTGAATTTTTAAATGTCGAATGTCGGAAATCGCAGACATACCGGAGATATTTTAAAATATTAGATTTTCCTATTTTATAAATATAAATTTTAATTTTATGTATACTAACTATTATTATATGTTATAAAAATAGGAAAATAATATACCAAATAGATAAAAAATGAGTAATTTATATTGCGAAATAAAATTGAATGGTATCTAAGATAAAATATTATAAACAAATACAAAATGATATATTGTAAAATATATTTAATAATATAAAATAATTTTATTTTGATAACAATAAATTTTTTGCGAATAAAGAAGATTTAAAAGTTAAAAATCTTTGACTGATTATGTCTTTTCAAACTTATAAATTTATAATAAAAATATGCAAACAATCAACTAATAAATGTATTAATTGTTTTCATATTTTTTTATAATATAAAATTAAAAAATTGTGAATCAATTATACAAAATTGATTGTAAGAATAAAACGTTAAATTTTTTGAAATAATAAGTCTAATCGATTTAAACATACATAATATAATATACATATACAATTTAAACATGTGTGGATAATATGTTAATAAAAAATAAAATAAAATAGCGGACGAGATATTTAAAATTCACGTCGGCCGATATATCAAAAAAAATCAGGCATGTCGGTCTATATTGTACAAAAGAACATTATCTATTTTTTTATAAAAATATATCGTTTTGAGCTAAAAATGACATGTTGGAGGGCATTTAAAACAATGTCTGTGATTAGGATATCGTCAACGTAAACTAATAAAATAACAGTGCCCGTTGGTCGATGACAGGTGAAGAGAGAGAAGCCAGCTGAGTTTCGAGTGACTCCAACATACTGAACAATTTTACTGAATTTGTCAAACCATGCACGAGGAGATTGTTTGAGACCACAGATAGATTTCTTAAGGTGAAACACGTGACTCCCTCGTGGTGTCAAACCCGGAAGGTTGATTGATGGGTATCCGATGGATGAGGGAGGTGGGCGGCGGTATTGAGTCTAGAAGAGGGCGAGAGAGGGAGATAGGGAGGGAGAGAGAGAGAGGAGTTAGAGTTAGAGATTTAGAAGAAGAAAGAAAACATACATTCATCTGACATGACAATTACAACGTTCGCGTGCCATCTTATAGAGGCGAGGAGCAAATACAAAAGGAAAACAATACAAAAGGAAAACGAGAAATACTAAAATTGCGACATCCAAATATAGAATAGAATAAATGTTAAACATAGAATAGAATAAACGTTAAATATTCTCCGTGATCTTGGTGGGCCCATGTGATATTCTCGCCCGACGCGTGTAGACTTGCCATTTGGGCTCGTCCTCATGCAGATCCGTAACAATGCCGCCATCTCGAAAAATGTGTCTTGTCATCAAGGCAGTAATCGGCGAACTGGTAGCGGAAGTCATCCCGGGGAAGCCACGTCGCGTCTGAGTCGGGGCGACCGGTCCAAGCCACAAGAACCTCCTCTGATGTATGGTCCCCCGGAGTGCGGCATCGACGATCGAGGATCGAGGCGGGGTAGCAAGGTGCCTCTCCGGAAAGGTCGAGATCGGACGAGATATGATCCGTGGTGGCATGCTCGCCCACCACTCGTCGTAGCTGCGAGACATGGAAGACCGGGTGGATGCGGCTCCCGCTTGGGAGGCGTAAGCGACAGCCTCGATGCGGGCGAGGACCTCAAATGGCCCGAAGAATCGGGGGGCCAATTTTGGGCACGGTCGGCGGGCCACCGAAAGCTAACAGTAGAGGTGGAGTTTGACGAAGACCTTCTCTCCAACTTTGAAGGAGAGGTCCCGACGTTTCCTGTTGGCATAGGAAACCATCTTCTGTTGGGCCCGTTGGAGGTGGTGCTTCAGATGATCTAGAATAGTGTCCCTATTGCGCAGAGCGGTGACCAGGGTTTCCACCTGGCATTCGCCTGGAAGGAGGCGGGCGATGGACAGGGGAGGGCGACCGTAAACGACCTCAAATGGAGTAGTGTCGGCCGCCTGATGGTGGACGGTGTTATACGAGTACTCGGCCCACCCGAGCCACTTGGACCGACTGCGCGGTTGCTCCCCCATGAAGCAGTGGAGGTAAGTCTCGAAGCATCGGTTGAGGACCTTTGACTGGCCATCGGTCTGGGGAAAATATGTTGTACTCATGCGTAGCCGGGTGCCCTGCAGGCGGAACAGTGTCGTCCAGAAGGTACTCAGGAAGAGCGGATCCCGGTCGCTTACGATCGACCGGGGAAACCAGTGGAGGCGCACAACCCCCTGGATGAAGCTGTCGGCGACTATAACTGCAGTGTAAGGATGGTGGAGGGGAATGAAATGTGCATACTTTGAGAGCCGGTCCACTATGACCAAAATGCAGTCGTATCCCTGATAGCGGGGCAGCCTTGTGATGAAGTCCATGACGATGTCGTCCCATACGCGGTCGGGGATCAGAAGGGGCTGAAGTAGACCACCCAGAAAAACGGCCTCGTACTTGGATTTCTGGCAGACGAGGCAGGCGGCCACGAAGGCTTTGACCTGTCGAAACACGTGAGGCCAATAGAGCGAGGCTGCCAGCCGTCGGTACGTCCGGTAAGCACCTGCGTGTCCCCCTGTCGGGGAGGCATGTAACTCCGCTAATAGCCGAGGAATGTTGGGGGAGGATGGGGCGAGTATGATGCGACCCTTGAAGAGTAGACAAACCGTCCACCAAGGAGTAAGGTGGGTGGGCAGAGGCGTTTGCAAGGAGTGCTGTCCGGATACCGTTGAGTGTCAGGTCCGCTTCCACTTCCCGTTGGAGGGCGTCTTCATCCTCCCAGACTGGCCGGGAGGTGGCTGCAAGTATGGGGCTGCGTGAGAGAGCGTCGGCTTCGCGGTTCGCCTTCCCGGGCCGGAACTCGATGCTGAAGTCATAGCCCAGTAGCTTGGCCACCCACGCCTGCTGGGCGGGCGTAGCAATCTTCTGTTGCAGGAGGTAGTGGAGGCTGTGGTGGTCGGTGTGGACCACGAATCGTCGTCCCAGAAGGTAGGGCCGCCAATGCTGCACTGTGAGGACGAGGCCCATGAGCTCGTTCTCGTACGCTGATCGGTTGCGGATGGTATCCGAGAATGCGCAGCTAAAATAGGACAGGAGCTGGAGGGGAGGAGTGAAAGGGTTAGTCCTCAAGAAAGGTGACATCCGCCGAAACCACCAGTTTGTTGGCGTCGGGAGAGTAGTACACAGTCTTTCTGAGTGCGTGAATATCCAACAAACATATATTTGGTAGCCCGTGGAACCAACTTGTCGACGGAGGGACCCATGTTATGGGCATAGCAGGTATAACCAAAACACGAGGCACGAGAGCAAATAGTTGTTTGGAAGGAAAAAGAAGACTAAAAGGTGTTGCAAAGTTGAGGAGGGTGGAGGACATTCGATTGATAAGATGACAAGCAATAAAGACCGTGAAGTTCCAGTAGAGAGAAGGAACCTGCATTTGAAACATGACAGATCGAGCGACGTCAAAAAGATGACGATTTTTCTGCTCAACCACGCTGTTTTGCTGAGGAGTAAACAGGCACGAAGTTTGACGAATGATTCCAAACTCAGTACACAGAGCAGAGAAGGTACGACAGTGTATTCACGCACATTGTATGTACGAAGGACTTTAATATTCACGGAAAACTGAGTACGGGTCTCAGTAATGAAAACACAAAAAGTAGAAATAATTTCAGCACGATCACGAAGTATATATAACCAGGTCATGCGCGAGTAGTCATCAATAAATGTAACAAAATAACGATAGTCATAAACACTCGAAACTTTATATGATCCCCAAACATCTGAATGGATTAAAGCAAAAGGAGTATCACTCCGAGAACAATGAGGTAAAAATGATACATGGCGTTGTTTGCCAAAGATACATGATTCACAAGTGAACTCTTGAAGAGAGACATCAAGAATAGCCTTCTTGAAATCGGAAGAGGGCATGCCCAAAACGACAATGCCAATCAGCAGACGTAACGGAGGAGAGAGCATAAGGAGGAACATCCAAAAGATATAACACATTAGATAGCCGCTCTTTACCAATGATACTCTGCGTCTGTCGAGCCTACATAACAAAGGTTGTAATCCAGATCGCGAGTAAGACAACTAACAAAAAAACAAGTTAAAAGGCGAGCCCGGAACATGCAGAACCGAGGAGAGAGTAAGAGTCGAAGTGAGGAGCAAATAAGCAGCACCAGAGGCCGGGGTGGTGTCAACATTGGCCACGGTGATGAACTTAGGATGAGTAGAGGTCAAACAACGAGGTGGCTGCTGCGAAGTAATGTGGTAGGTAGCACCGGAGTCCACAATCCAGTGGGAACAGTGGGAGAGACAGGAGATACCTTTATTGGAGATCGACGCAACCAGAGGAGCGAGCGACCACGCCTTGGAGATGCTGGAGCTGGCTACGTAGAGCAGTGATGTCATCACGGGTTGAGGAGGTAGGCTTGACAACAGTGAAGACATGTAGATGAGGAGGAAGACCAGACTTGCGATAGCAAGTGGCCTCAAGATGACCATCTCGACCATAGTAAGAGCATTTAGGGCGAGGTAGCCAAGTACGTCCTCGTCCCCGGGTGTTGGCGCGACCCCCACGAGCCAGAGCAGAAGGGGCGGTGAAGGGTTGCTGAAGAAGAGCCGGAGTTAGAGGTCCAGGGACTTCAGGTGGCAGAGTGACCTTCAAGATCATCGAACAAACATTTGAGAGAGGAGTAGTAGATAAAGAAAGAACGTGAGCCTGGATGCTGTGGAGATGAGGTGGAACCCGAGCCATCATCATAGCGATCCTGACAACCTCTTTCTGGTCTCGCTACACATAGTCGTGTTCATAAAGCCCCCCGGGCCCGAGCCTAAATCGGGCCTCCCGGGATCGGGCTTTCCCGAACCGGGCCCGGGCCCTGATTATAGCCGGGTCGGGCCGGGCCGAGCATCTGGCTCCGGAGGGGCCTGCTAAGGCCCCCAGGGCCGGGCTGGGCCCGGTTTTTTTAAAAAATACTAATTTTTTTTATATAAAAAATTTAAATATAATTTATAAATACAATGAAAAAAATACGATTAATTTCATATTGTGATTGAAAAAAATACGATTAATTTCATATTTTGGAAAAATAATAATAATTTTATTAATGTTGAACAGAAGTATACAAAATTATAAAACACTGAAAAAAAATATTTGTGATTGAAAAATCTAAAATTACAAATACAATAAAATTGCATGTCCGTCATCTTTAAAAAATTACAAAATTTCAAAAATCCGCCTCGCCATCTTTAAGCTTTAATTTAAGTTGATCGCGTCCATCTCATCTTCCATGTCCGACGAGCTATCCTCGATCGATGAAATATGCTGCTTCCCCTTGATCGCATCCAAGTGGTCCTTGTAGCATATGTAGATTTCGAGCGATTCTTCACTTAGGCGACTTTTTCGTTCGTTCAACACCCTGCCACTAAGAGAAAAAGCAGACTCTGAAGCTACCGTGCTAGCTTGGATCGTTAGTAAATCTCGGGTCATATAAGCCATAATAGGATAGGTATTTACTTTACCTTTCCACTATTTTAAAATATCGAAATTTTCTAATTCGTCTGTACTCATAAAATCACGAAATTGGGTTTTTGTGTACAAACCTAATTCATTTAAACTACTAGATGTGGTGCGCGTTTTTTTCCTAATAGCTAACTCTAACATTTTATTTTTAAAACTATCGCGTGTTTTTGGTTGTGACACATCCTCTCGGGGGCCGCGATCCGTATAAATTATCATAATAATTATAACATTCAGTAAAAATAGTGTTAAAATTTAAAATATTAAGATTATCCAAATCTGAATCACTAAGATTTAAGCCTAAATTATTATTTATTTCCTCTTAGAGTCGTTGTTAATCAACGTTAAAGGGGTCGAGCAGAGCTCGACGAGTCGGTCTGGCTGGACGAAAATCGTCGAGCAGAGCTCGCCGAAATCGGGCTTTTTAGCCCGGGCCCCGGGGCCCGGCCCAGGCTGGGCACTGGGCCGGGCAAATGCCTATATATGGGGCCTTGTTAGGCCTCATGGCCCGTCCTGGGCGCGGGGTGGGCTTAGCCCGGGCCCGGGCCTAGCCGCCCCCCCCCGGGCCCGGTTTTAATGGGCACCCCAAACTACACAGCTAAATACATCGTAGGGGGATGATGTTGTATATAGGCCTTAACAAGCGTCTTGGAGCGTGCAACAAAAGAAGTTAAGTCACCCGTGATACCACGGTCAAGGGTTTGAAGGTCGGTAATAATGTCAAACAAATGCTGGAGGCTGTTATGGCCAGAATAGAGAGAGTGCAGTTCCGTCCACATAGCCTTGGTCGTCACATGATCATGGCCATATCGTAGGGCTCAGTGTCCATAGAATTGAGGAGTCATGATTGTACACAGCCATCATCACAAAGTCACTCGTCTGTTGGAACAGCAGAAATGGTCGTCGTCAGATGGTGGAGAAGCCCTTTAGTCTGCAAAACGCGACGCACAGAGTGCACCCACTCAAAAAAATTTTGTTTACCGCTAAGAGAGATAATAGTGATCTGAAGCTCATCACGGACATCCGGGAGAGAAGCAGCAGCCCGGGCAGGAAGCGAGGAAGCAGTGGAAATAGGTCAGGCCAGGCTTTATGGAAAACAAGCCCGACCTACATTAGTATTTTTGGGCCTGAGACTGACCTATTAGCCTGATGTAGGCCAAAATATAGGCTTGGCCTAGCCTATTTTGCAAAACTTGTAGGCCTGGCTTGGCCCGTAGGCCTACTTAATAATTCATTTTTCAAAAGTCAAAATTATCGACTTGAACCAAAGATGTATCCTTATCGACTTGAACCGTCTCTCTTAAATCAGTTGCTAAAACAGTATAAATTCACAATCAACAGCAACTAGATTTAAGCCATAAGTAAGGGATATATCATCTTCATTTATTTTTTCTTCAAAGAGGCAAATTGATATGATTTATTTCGGGTTCATCCTGAAATAAATTTATATTAATTATTATTTAAAAATAATATAGGCCGTCCTGCAGACTTACATGTCAGGCTTTAACAACGGAGGCCTGGGCATGTTTTAAGAAGAGCCCGACGGAGAGAAGAAACAAGTCCCTGCAGACTAGCGGATTAGCGACAAGAATGCAGTAGTAACTGCGGGTAGAGAAGAAACAAACAAGTCCGCGATAAGGAGCAGACCATGCGAGCACAACATAGAAGGAAAGAGGAGACCGGGAGGAGAACTAGTGACCAGAGTTAGTCGCGAGTAAGAAGAGAGGAGACGGCCTGGAGGTGCGACTAGAAGAGACGGCCAGGAGAGGCGGCCTGAAGATGCGACTAGAAGAGACCGAGAGCCTGGCGACCTGGATTAGCGGCCTAAAGAGGCGGCCTGGAGAGCCGGCCTGGAGCTGGTGGCTAGGAGAGGCGGCCTAGAGCAGAGGAAGCCAAGGAGTCTGCGGCAAACAGAGCGTGCGGTCAAGAGAAGAGAAACCGATGTGACTAAAAAGGACGGACCCCACTGGTAAAGCTATAAAAACCAGCAACGGGAGAGTGAAACTACAGGGGGGTAAAGAAAGGAGTCCGGCGGATAGAGGCAGCGGATAGAGACCTGCGGTTAGAGATCGCAGGGAAGCCAAGAGTAGGAAGACGGGCGGTTAGAGAAGGGTTAACCGCAGAGAGAGTTGAAACAACGGTTTAGGACCAATTGCTTTGATACCATGAAGAAAAACACCAGAGTAATTAGAAATGACTTGGAGAAACTTTATTAATCCTTTTTCACACACAAAATACATGGCTTTGTACACTTAAATAGAAGAGGAAAGGGAATAAAAAATCCTATTTTACAATGTAGGACTAAAGAGATGAGATGGGCCTAAACACGGGGATTTATCAATGGACTCTTTTACACATTTCTTCAACAAAAATGTAGAAAACAAATGCTCTGTTTGGCGAGGCGTTTTTGCTCTGGTGAGTTTGGACAAAAACGCCACCGTCAAGGAATGTATGTTTGGCATGACAACGGTTATGACCGCCATCAAGGAAAAAACTATTTTTGAATATAGAATCGGATGAAGTTCCTGGGTGAGATAAGGTGTTCACGAACGACAGTTCATAACCACTGTGTTTACGACTGCAATCGCCGCGCCAAACGGAGCCATAATGACAATATAAAACAAAATGCTCTAAGTCGCAGTGTGTGCGAAAAGAAAGGAAGGCCGTAGACGGAAATTGATGCTTATAGAATATGACATTGCTTTGGTTTCCATAACAACAAAACTGGTAAGGAATGGTAGTAAATCAGGCACCCCTCACTAAAAATAAATGAAATATAAAAAAGACCGAACTAAATAGTTACGATGATGTTAGTTAGACTAATGATGATGAGATTAGTCAATAGACACCATTTAAAGGATTAATATAGATAAATGGTTAGGTCGCCTATATTGTGATCCCACTACTGATGTTTTGAACTATAATGACACTTTGAGTAATATAATTAAGGCTCTATTAAGGCACCGGTGAGTTTAGACAAAAACGCCGCCATCATGGAATGTATGCTTGGCATAACAACAGCCAAGACCTCCACCAAGAAAAAAAATTATAGTTTGAACATAAAAGTGAATGAAGTTCTTTAGGTGAGGCGGTGGTGGTCATGAACGCGGTGGTGGTCATGAATGCGGTGGTTATGAACCATTGTTTGTGAACGCCCGACCTCACTTAGGAACTTCATCCACTTATATATTCAAAACTAGTTTTATTTTCTTCGTGGTGGTCGTAACAATTGTCATGCTAGACATACATTCTATGACTGGCGTTTTTGTCCAAACTCACCGGAGCAAAAACGCTGTGTCAAATGGAACCTAATTATGAATTCTTAGCATTTCTTTATTGAAGTATTATTACAAATAATTTCATAATTGTAGAAATTTAATCAACTATAGATAAATCTTTAGACGCACATGTATAAGATGTGTAACTAAAGATTTAGCTTGCAAAGTAATATTTATACTAATTCAAAAGGTGTCATTATTATAGGAATAATGTGGTTATAAATGCTTATTTAATCATAACATTTATTAAAAAATGTAACTTAGAAAATACAAATTAGCCACAAAACTTATTGAACACATTTCTATATATCTCACATTTGTAGTGATTCTAGGCTAGTTCCAGATGTGTGAAACAACCTCTATGTAAGCACAAAACTCACTACTGCATATATCAACCTCACACCAACCCTACATGCTTATAACATTTTTAGAATAGATATTGAAATCCTGAGTTAACTTTGTTAATGATCGCCTTTATTGTGTGCATATCATCAACAACTTAAGAATATTTGAAAAGAAGATGGCAAGATAGAGTAATAACCAAGCAATATTGCAAAAGAAGAAAGTGAATTGTAATAATTCTGACATACATACCTCCATATGATCCCCCAAGTTGACGAGGAAAGAATTGGGGAGGGCATTCACGCATACCCATTTCCCATGGTGCATCACCTGAAGCCCATCTGTTTCATTTTGCATAAGGACAGTGAGAAGTCCAGGGTCCGAGTGAGAGGGTATGCCCCACGTCAGCTCTGGATTAGGGCATGGAGGGTAAATGTTTCCAACTAGAACTTGAGAGCAAGAATCAAGGTCTAAGGCCTCCTCCATTTCTTTCTCCCCTAAACCAAGGCTGTCCAATATTCCCTTAAGTAGTTCTTTGGCAAGATACCTTGTATGCTTTGCATAATCCTCAGATACCTCCCTGGGATTAGTTTTTGTAATAAAGAAACTTTCAATTGAGTCAAGATTATGAGAGCAGAAACCAAAGAGCCTAGATGGAAACTTTTCAAATCATACTCTTGGCACCTTCTTTAAACCATAAAGTAGCGTTTCGGTTTGCAAACTTAAGTAGGTGAGGAAGATATAATCCCAAATGGAAGCTTTATGTAAACTTCCTAGATTTTTCCGTAGAGAAATGATCTCTTATTCAAGGTCAAATTGTTCATCAGGTGAGATAGTAAAAAGAGGGAGACATGGAGTAAAAAGAACAGGGGTTGTAAGGATCACATCTCAAGAAATTCAAGAATTAAGGACATAAAAAAAAATGCGAAGGATGAAATAATTGTGTAGATCAAATAACAGAGTAAAAGGAGATGAGTAGTTTAATGACAATGTAGAAAAAATGAAAAGAGTACCAAAACAGAGAGAGTCGCTTTTGTTAGACTATTTCTAGTCATTTTGTTACATTGTATTATTCTATTTTGTTCTTGATATATTGCACACACATACACACACATGCACCAATCCCTCAAAGAAATTTCCCGAAATTTTTCACCGATTGTAATCAATTTCCATCGCTCGTCTGGATCGGCCTATCACGATCGATCCTCCTCTGCTCGCGCTAATCGACGACACCTGTTCGATCAACCACTGATCACTCGTTCGTCGTTCCACTACTGCTTCAACTCGACGACGAAGGTGGTTCCGCCACTGCCGATTTTGACGTTTGACTCCTAAGATCGTGACTGTCTACGATGCGATCAATTTATGATCTTGCGTGCCCTTGTTGATTCCACCAAATCACCTGAGTTTGAATCGACTCTTAGCTATGTCCAAAGATACCAATAAGACTACTTCTAGTGCATCTTCTGCAGACTACAACTTTGCTCTTAATGCTAGGATTGCCACTGCCATTCCGATCTGTTCACATTTTCAGTGATGAAAGAAGAATGTGATGTCTCTCTCAAGCATACGAAGTGTGCATTGCATTCCTATATTCCAGTAGATAAACCGAATAAACAAGACGTTCTACAGCTCTAATAAAAGAGCATGTACAGCATCAAGGAGACGATTATTCTTTATTTCAAGCTAGACCATTTTGTTGTGGGGTTGAAGACAGATGAGAGGCCTTTGGCTAGAATATGAAATTATTTTGCAAAAAAATCTTGAAAAGTGCCCAACATGCACTCACCTCAATTGTTGGAGGGAAGTGTTTAACATTTGCAGAAAATTGAGTCTGAACATATATACAAGAAATGATTTGAAACTATAATTGCAATGTTATAAGCAATCCTATAATGACTAAACGTAGTCCATTTATATTTGCAGGCTAATTGAATTTGAGTCTTTTTAGGACTGGGAATAGTCATTTTAAGTGTTTTTAGGACTGCAAATAGCTATCGTTGGACTGTTAATAACATTTTCATATTTTTAAAGTGCGGGGAAAAACCCATGTGCACATTACTGTAATCATCAATAACAGTGCTAAAAGCTTTTGTGGCTAAAATGAGAAAAGATATTACTCCTATTGGTCCATGGTCCACCATTCATGAAAGATTTTTAGGAGAGAATACCCTTCTAAGATTCTTAAATGCACTTTCGTTTTATATTTCTTCCATTAATTTGTAGAATAATTTAATATAATCCAAATTCAATTTAATCAAATACTATCTTTTCGTATCAAATTGGGAGTTTTTGAATTATACTTTTTTGAGCATTGAGAATGAAAGTTAAAAATGGAGTTTTTGATCTTCCCTTATGCATCGGGGTTTCAAATTAGGGGCTTACCAAATAACCAAACACATTTCTATCTCCAGTGGTATCTTTCATCTTTCGATTGGGGTTTTCTTCATTAAGAATAATTTCATGTTCTTAACATATGATCAGTCCTTTGTACATAATTTCAATCAGGGTTTTTTGAACACATACACGCACCCTATCGCTTAATAGGAATTAAAGGTTTTCTCCATTATTCTATTCCACATGATATCAGAGCTCTCGTTACCAGAGAAATTTCTCGCAGATTGTAATCAATTTTGTATGGGTCCTCCGATAGCAATCGAGTTTTTCGTGTGAATTATATATTTTGAGCATTGAGAATGAAAGCTAAAAATCATGTTTTTTAACCTTACCCAGTGCGCCAGAGTTTCAAATTGGGGGCTTACCAAACAATGAAACAACCAAACACATGTCTATCTCCACCGGTGTTTTCTCCCACCAAAATGGAGCTAAATGGCCCAAACAAACAGATTAATTACCATAACTGACGTTTGATAATACTAAAAAAAGTTCTCTAATGAAGGATTACAAAATAAATAAACACCAACTAAAAAATGAGCAGGCAAGAGACAAAAAAGATCACTAAGAAAGTTCACCTGAAGACAGTTGGCTTAGTAGGAGAATGGAAGAGCGGATGTACCCAAATCTTAAGAAAATGCCTCCAGTAGGGCGCATCCTCCACCGTCGAATTGAAGCTTGTCCCCATCCTTATCGGATCCATCACGCGCCGCCCCAAGTACTCATCCTTCTCCTCCGCCGCTAGGTCGAAGAAGCCCACAAAGGCGTCCATCATCGCCGCCCGCATCTCCTCCGTCACTCCGTGGTTCACAACCTAGGGCGATCATGGAACAACCTTAGCTAAATCGGCGCAGAAGTGTATCTGTTATATCAACGATGGATGAGAGCAGGTACTCACGGATCAGCCGCCACGTGGAAACAATGGATGAGAGCAGGCATTCACGGATCAGCTGCCACGTGGAAGATGTGATGTTGATTTAATTTCCAGCATATTATGTAACGGCTAGTAGTGGCCGGATTAGCCTATAAATATGTATTAGTATTGTAATAAATTCTTAAGTAATGATTGATGAATAAAGTTAGCTGTTCTTCCTTTTCCTCTTCCCCCTTCGTCTGTTCTTCCCCAGGCCGCCCTTGGCCTTTCAACCAGTTCTTCCTATCAGAGTAGCCGGACCATCGCCGGACCGCTACATCTTTGGTGCTCTCGTTGAGAGAAAAGTTACACATTTACCGGCGACCATGAGCGACGGAACGCGTTCAAAAGAAGTGATACAGCAAATTTCCGATCTTAAAAAAGCTTTTGAGGATGAAAGAAGTACAAGAAATGCTCAGATTGAAGGAGTTCAACGCCAACTCATCACCGAACTCCAAACAAAAGAGAATTTCTTGGTACAGCAGATCGCAGATTCAAGGGAACAAGCAAATGAGCATATCAACCACCAGTTTTCAAATTTCAAGAAAGAAATGATGGAGCAATTCAGATTGATTAACGGACCACCCAGGGGAGGAGAGGAAAACCGGACAACTAACGCAATTCATCAAGAATTCAACAATTTCTCTACCAACCAGACCAATCACCACCAGCCACTGCAGGACAGAGCCCTTGACGCCATGTTCAATTCACCGGCAGCAGCCTATTCAGGACCTGGAATCAACTGGGATCCCGGTCAACATTCGGGAGGCATACTAGGAGATGGACCCAACGTGGCGCAAAACTCGGTAATAATGAATCGACCCAATCAACTCATTATTTTACAATGCCCTAGATTTGGAGAGGGAGATCCCACCGATTTCCTTTACGAATTGCAATTATATTTCAATTTTCATAATGTACGACCGCAAGATTATCTTATTATTGCTACATTACATTTAGATAAACCCGCTTCGAAATGGTATCAAGCCATGCTTAGAGACCACCCAGCATTAACATTTCCTATGTTTGTGACCGCACTACAAAAAAGATTTGGACCATCCTGTTATGACGACCCGGCAGGAAATCTGACAAAATTACACCAAACCACCACTGTACACGCATATAAAACTGAATTTGAAGAGCTTACCACTAAGGTACCAGGATTAGCACCTTGGTTCTTGAGAAGCATGTTTGTATCTGGATTAAAAACAAGCCTTAAAAATATGGTTATGATACATCAACCCCGAGAAGTCCATGACGCATATGCTTTAGCAAGAGCCTTTGAGGAACAGGAAAAAGAAAACGAGAGAAATTATAACACAAAAAGAAATTTTGTAGGAAGTAACCTCAAGACTTTTAGATCTAAACCCGAAAACTCAAAATACCCACCCATTAAAAGATTAACTCCCGAGGAACTACAGGCTAAGCGGGAAAAGGGATTATGTTATAATTGCGACGATAAATATTATGCCGGACATAGGTGTAAAGGGAAGGGGGCATTATTATATGTACAAGGTGATGAAGGGGAGTGTCCAGAGTATGGTGATCTATTCGAAGAAATTGAAAATCACGAAGACATTCCTGAGTCAGCCGTTACTTTACAAGCCTTAGTTGGTCGACCTCATACCCATGGGTTAAGAATTACAGCCTACTATAACCAGCAACCTTTAGAAACTTTCATTGACGGAGGAAGCTCCCATAATTTCCTTTCCACACGAATAGCCAAGTTTTTACAAATCCCCATGCATTGCATTAAAACATTTCCTGTTTATATGGGGAATGGGACGACCTCAATATGCAGTGGAATGTGCAGGGATGTTAAACTGCTCATACAGGCTAGGGAATATATAATTAACCTCTTCATTTTAGACATCGAAGGATCTGATATCATATTAGGGATTCGGTGGTTACAAACCTTAGGACCAGTCACCACCGATTATAACCAGAACACTCTCTCATATACTGATTCGAAAGGGACGGTGATATTACAGGGGCAAAAGAAACCCAACATCAAAGCCGTATCATCATCGCAGTTATCCCGATTAATGTGTTTACAATCCACTGCATACTGCCTAGTTGTCACCATAGACGGAGAGGAGAGTAGAAAAAAAACAGCCGAAGGAGATGGTAAACATTCCAGCTACCACGACATACTGAGGGAATATGATCACCTCTTTAAGCAACCAACAGAACTACCCCCAAAAAGATTAATAGATCATAAAATTTTGTTATCACCCAACTATAATCCACCAAGTATAAGACCATATAGATATCCATACATTCAGAAAAATGAAATTGAGACAATGATAAAAGAAATGTTAGATAAAGGAGAAATTCGCCACAGCACCTCAAGTTTCAGTTCTCCAGTAATTTTAGTGAGAAAAAAAGATGGAGGATGGCGCTTCTGCGTCGATTATCGAGCTTTAAACAAGTTAACCATTAAAAACAAATTTCCAATCCCAACGATAGACGAACTACTCGATGAATTGTATAAGGCCAGGTGTTTTTCTAAACTAGATCTCAGGTCCGGGTACCACCAAATTAGAATGGCGGAGGAAGATATCCATAAAACGGCTTTTAGGACACACCATGGCCACTATGAATTTACAGTAATGCCATTCGGCCTTTCAAATGCACCCTCAACTTTTCAAGCTTTGATGAACAACATTTTTCAAAATTATTTGAGAAAATTCATAGTCGTTTTTTTTGACGATATTCTCATCTATAGCCCTTCAGAAGAAGAACATGGGGAACACCTCAAACTAGCATTAGAAATTATTTCAAAAAATAATTTGTTCCTTAAACTAAGTAAATGCAGTTTTTATAATTCCAAAATAGAGTTCTTAGGGCATGTTATTTCACAGGGACAAGTAACACCCAATGAAGATATTATTCAAGCAGTCAAGGATTTTCCAGTACCTAATACCCAGAGGAAAGTCAGAGCCTTTTTGGGCCTTTCTGGTTATTACCGGAAATTCATTCAACATTATGCTACCATAGCCCACCCCTTGACTGAACTCCTAAAGAAAATACCTTTCTCCTGGAATGTTGCAGCACAAGAGGCCTTTGAAAAACTAAAAGACAAACTGATATCCTTTCCTATTTTAACACTACCCAATTTTGACGAACCTTTTCTCATTGAAACTGACGCATCCGGCACGGGGATAGGTGCAGTTTTACAACAAGATCATAAAACAATAGCATATTACAGCAAGAAATTATCTCCATTAATGCAACGAAAATCAACGTATGAAAGAGAAATGTATGCGGTCTCCGCTGCAGTAGCCAAATGGAGACAATACTTATTGGGACATCATTTTACCATACTCACCGATCACCAAAGTCTCCACCACATGCTTACACAAGAACTCCACACACCAGAACAGCAAAAGTTCATCACTAAACTACTAGGGTTTGATTATTCGATCAAATATAAGTCAGGAAAATTAAATCTTGCAGCCGACGCTTTATCACGAGCAAACCAAGATTTAGATAAGGATAAATGCGTGACCCTCCAGACAATCTCTATTCCCAGTTCTCCCCTACTAGAGGGATTAGAAGAGGACTATAGAAATGACAAGGATACATTAACTCAATTCAATAAAGTCAGGATGCAACCCCATTTATACCCAGAATGGACTATTAAGGGCAAATACTTATATTACAAACATAGACTCTACATTCCGGAACATTCAAAACTTAAACACCTAATTCTACGGGAAACTCATGACTGTCCCTTGGGAGGACATGCAGGTATTAAACGAACGATGCATAGGATACAAGAGCAGTTCCATTGGGATAAAATGAAAGAAGACATTACTCGATATATAAATCAATGTGAGTTATGTCAGAAAGCTAAACCAGTGAACCACAGACCTTATGGATTACTCCAACCCCTGCCCATACCAACAAAACTGTGGGCTGATGTAACTATGGACTTCATAACACATCTACCATCCTCTAATTCCTTTACCATCATAATGGTAGTAGTGGACAGACTTTCTAGAGCAGCCCATTTCTCTCCTATCAAAGGACCTTTAACGGGTCCTAAAGTGGCTAATGCCTTCTGGGAAGATGTAGGAAAATTACATGGTATACCCGAATCCATAATATCTGACCGAGATACTATCTTTCTAAGTGATTTCTGGAAGGAACTATTTCGCCAACAAGGAACCACCTTACGATATAGCTCAGCCTATCATCCAGAAACAGACGGGTTAACCGAAAGGACAAATAGATGTGTGGGCCAATATTTACGTATTTTTGCTCATAATACACCAACTAAATGGTCCTATTTTCTTAGCTTAGCAGAATACCATCATAATACAGCATTTAATGCGTCGATCGGCATGTCCCCTTTTGAGGCCATGTTCGGTCGAAAACCTCCTTGTTTACTCTCCTATTGTGCAGGTGAGTCCAGAAATGAAGCAGTGGAAGCTACACTACAAGAGCGGGATACTATTCTACAACAGCTACGCCTCAACTTAACTAAAGCTCAACAGAGAATGAAAGCTTATGCAGATCTGAAACGGAAGGACATCACATTCAAAGTAGGAGATTGGGTGTTACTCAAATTACACCCTTACAGACAGCTAACGCTTAAACGCACCGTCAATCGCAAACTCAGTTTGAAGTTCTACGGGCCTTTCCAGATCTCCGCACGAATCAACGACACTGCTTACCGGCTAGATCTTCCAGCAGAAACAAAGATACATAACGTTTTTCATGTATCCCTCTTAAAGCACTACCATGGAAACACGAATGCCCCGATTATCACGCTACCTCCAACAAGTTGGGCGAATAACCCAGTACATGAACCCTTAGCCATCATCAGCACACGGGAAATTATGCGGCAAGGTACTCGTGTGGAACAAGGACTAGTCCAGTGGAAGGGATTACCTCCTACAAATAGTACATGGGAAGACATAGCTTTTCTACCACCAGATCTACAACGAGGAATTGCTATACCACAGGACATCAACCATCCATCATGGCAAACAAAGAAGAAAAGAGGAAAGCGAGGACGAGACAGACACCTAGAGACCATATCAACAACAGAGGAAACTCGAAACTTACGACCAGCGGCTCCAGATTTGGCGGAACAAAGCAAGAGTTACAGAGGTCAGCAACTCCAGGAGATGGATATCCCTCTGCCTTCTCCATTGCTGACAACCAAAGCTCCAGAGGCACTGGGAAGCTCCGCCGTTTCCTCTCCTAGGGTTTCAGATGCGAATACAGAAGTAAGCGATGAGGACATCGCTATTTAAGCAGAGCCCAATGTTATATCAACGATGGATGAGAGCAGGTACTCACGGATCAGCCGCCACGTGGAAACAATGGATGAGAGCAGGCATTCACGGATCAGCTGCCACGTGGAAGATGTGATGTTGATTTAATTTCCAGCATATTATGTAACGGCTAGTAGTGGCCGGATTAGCCTATAAATATGTATTAGTATTGTAATAAATTCTTAAGTAATGATTGATGAATAAAGTTAGCTGTTCTTCCTTTTCCTCTTCCCCCTTCGTCTGTTCTTCCCCAGGCCGCCCTTGGCCTTTCAACCAGTTCTTCCTATCAGAGTAGCCGGACCATCGCCGGACCGCTACAGTATCTTAACCCACATCCACCACTCTCACCGTACTTGCTATTACCTTATATAACTCACCGTAAAGAATCCCCATTCCTCGCAGGCCTGGCCGAGCTCACGGACGATCTCTGCACGAGTCTCGGGGATTCCATTCGAAAGGAAGGAGAAATCGATGATTGGGATGTCCCCCAGGGCGCAGGAATCGTCTGTTACGACGGCGGAGGGGTCGCCCGCGATGTAGTCGGAGGGAAAATAAGTGCCGGCGGCGCCGGAGTCGGCTATTTCTGTGACCATGGCCTGTGAAGTGTGAGCAGACTGCAGTGGTGAGGAGGCCAAATTGAAAACGGACGAAACCGGCCGGGTCCATCAAACCACGTCGATTTTTCTTGTAATCGAACCGGCCAGTCCGGTGTCGGCTTAAAAGGGGTACAAATTTATGCTCCGTTTGATGGGACTTATTTTCACCGGTCAAGCGGTTGATCAGTGAAAATAAGTCCCCTCAAACGAAGCCCGACAGGGTGTCTGACCCCCTTATTTCGGAAAATTTTTGGGTACACGCTTGTACCGTAATCCCGTGCCCAAATAAATAGCTAATAAAAACTTGGGCCCACCTTTCATTCTCCCCCCAAATCGATTTTTGCCCTCATCTTCCCCGATTTTGAACTTCCTGTGCTACAACCCAACCGAACGCCGCCCGGGGTTTCGGGACCTCACCGGCTACTATTCCGACCACCTCCTAACAAACCTTACCTGAGGAGTTTGGATAACGACAGAAGACCGTGAGTGTGCCATTACTACTCCGTCATTACTACTCCGCCATTTGTACTCCGCCATTACTAGGGTTTGATGCTCGACGAAGCTTTTTCAATAGTGTTGATTTTTAACTCCAGAATCTCTCATTTTTGTCGTTGTTGCAGGTCATTTCCCTCATCGTTTTGTTCTCCCTGAAGTTTCAGATCATGCAGGAGTCATATGAGAAATCCGGCATAGATAGTTTTGGCAATGTGAGTCTTAATTCTTTCTTCCCTTTTACAGATCTTTCTTTAATTTAAGTTCAGCCTGTTTCCCGTTGATTATCACCAACACTGAAATTTACTCTGTTCCAACTGTAATTCATTATATTGCAACTGGAATTTGCCTGGAAGCAACTGGAATTTGTCATGTTACAACTGTATTTTAATTTTTTTATAACTGGAATTCATTCTTTTCCAACTGGATTTAACTTACGACTATTTTTTCCTGGATAACAGAAATCTACAGTATCATTCCCTATTGTACATAGTGAGGAGGAAGCATACTCCATGTATTGCGATTATGCCCATAAAACTGGATTCAGCGTGCGGAAACAAAATATTGTCTATTGGGCACATACCAGATTTATCAAGGGCCGCGGGTATAGTTGCGCAAAAGCTGGCCTAAAGGTTTCCAAACCGTTGAGGGACGAACAACAAAAATACCGTAAATTGGATACTCGCACAGATTGTTTGGCCTGCATATACTTTAATGCAGATAAAGAAGGTAAGAATTGGGAGGTTACAAAGTTCGTCGAGGAACATAATCACTCACTTGCATCAGAAAATGACAGACACCTACTGAGGTCTCATCGCAGTATATCAACCGTTCAAGCTAGCCTTCTAAAGAATATGACAGGTGTGGGTATTAGAACAACCGATGCATACAATTTCCTTGCAGATGAAGTGGGCGGTGTTGAAAATGTGGGGTTTTGTAAGTCCGATGCTTATAATTTTGTCCAACGCGAAAGAAGAGCGCTAATAGATAGTGGGGATGCTAGCAGCTTGTCCAAAGTATTACAGGATAGACAATCCGAGGACAATATGTTCTCTTATGATATATTAACTGATGAGATGAATAGACTTATTGGTTTTCTTTGGATTGACGGCCATAGCAAAATTGATTACGATTGCTTCGGTGACGTTATCGTGTTCGATACTACATATCGGCTGAATAAGTATAATTTGGCATGTGCACCCTTTATTGCCGTTAACCATCATTGGCAGAATATTTTTGTAGGTGGGGCATTCATTGCAACGGAGACAATAGAATCCTTTTGCTGGGTGTTTGAGACCTTTTTAAGGTTTGTTGGAGGAAAACAACCGACCACTATATTTACAGATCAAGATCAGGCAATGGCTGTTGCCATTGAGAGAACCTTTCCCACTAGTCGGCATCGGTTGTGTCAGTGGCACATCTCGAAGAAAGCTCCGTCCAAGGTACCCGCTTTCAATAACGACAAAGTTGTACGATCACTTTTCTACTATTGTATGAGCAAATGTGATTCTGAGATTGAATTTGAGAAGTGCTGGAGCGATATGGTTTTAAGAGGAAACTTGGAGGACAATAGATGGTTGCGTGACTTATATAAGGTTAGAACGAGGTGGTCGACTGCTTTCAATAAATCATGTTTAGATCTTGGAATATTATCTACACAAAGAAGTGAGTCGGCTAATAATGTTTTGCATGGTTGTTCCAAAGCAACCAGTTCCCTGGTCGAATGTTATATTGGGTTGGATAAATTGACCTCGAACTGGCGTCGATCTGAGCATGATGAAGACTTTCGATGCAAACATGGTAGCGTAACTCCAAAAATTCAACATTGTCACCTACTCAAACATATTTCGAAAATATATACTCGAAAGAGTTTCTCCATATTTGAGCAAGCATATATGGACGGCGCAGTTGGTGTATGTGTTGTAGAAGAATCAAGAATAAGTGAAAATCGCATCGTGTATGCAACACAACATTGTGAATCAGCCGGGGATCTTAAACGCTGGTTCGTAACAGTTGATTCAACTAATTTTGATGCAAATTGTTCGTGTATGGGTTTTCAAACGAAAGGAATACTATGCAAACACATATTGAGGGTGTACAATCATACAAATGTTAAGCAAATTCCTGCCAAATACGTACTAAACAGATTTACTTTAAAAGCGAAGAAGGGTATGTACCTTTCAAAGGAAGCAAGACCGAAAGACTTTGATTCAAATTTAGTTTTTAGAAGTCATATGATGCGGTTTACTTATGATCTGACCCGACGAATAGAGGATTGCAAGCTTGCCAAAGAGTACGTACACACTGCCTTCATTGAGGTTGCTAAGAAGGCAGATGAAATAGTAGATGAAGACGAAATGATGAGAAAGGGTGTGAAGGATAAAAATGACAAAAACAAGGGGCTAGTGCGAGATCCACCGACAATGCGAAGCAAGGGCCAATCTAACAACCGGCCCAAGAGTCATTGGGAAAAAACATCAAAGAGGAAAAGTAAGATCATTTAGCTTTAAATTTAGTTATTTCTTTTTCAATATTTAATTCTCATTGAGATTTTAATTTAGACATTTCCTTTTTGCAGCGGCCAGAGATGATTCAAAGGGTAAAGCTCCCATCGTGGTTGACCTGAAAGAAGAGCCCAAAGAATACAACTTCTTAGACAATATAACTCTTGAGAGTTTTGCGGCTCCATTTGATACACCTCCGTCATGCCAGAACTTTAACGTTCAATCATCCTTGGATGCTCCAGTGGATACACATTATAAATTCTCCGCAATTCCCGATGTTTTGAGATGGTAACGAGAAGTGCATCACATTCTTCAAAAGGAAAAAAGATGTAGCTATAGAACAATTTGCTTATGTGATACAAACCGATTTACTGAATCAAATGGTATTTTTTGTGTGATACAAAACTGCAGTCTCAAAAAGGCAAATTAACCATTGTTTCAACCCCCCTATATCAACCAAACAGATGATCCAAAAACAAATTCTAATAGAGTTTTTCATTTAAAAAAATGACATGATTGAAATTGTAGTTCATATTCCCTACTTTCCGTTGAAAACAGGAATGATATCCCAGGTCTAAGGCCGCAAAGCACCAAAGCAGAGCTAATTCAAAACTAGCAAAATACAAAGGGCTGGATACATCCAAATGCTAGAGGACTCTGTAAAACAAACCGGAGAGCACCATTGACAAGATGAAGATTAGTACATAATACAAAATAAAAGAACATCAATCACATAATTAAATTGCAAATAATGCATCTGGAGAAAGTCAACAGACAATCAAATCATTGTGATAATGCTTGTTCCTCAACCACCACCAGCTTAGTACATATTAAAGGAAATAAATAAATCAAAATCTGCTCTGCTTGAGACAAGAAAAGCTCGGCTACTTAAATAAAAGTGGATGTAAACAGCGAATATGCATGAAATACTCTTCCAGACATACAAAGGCAATTCATGGCAATGTAAGGAGGATAGTGCTAAATTTGTATCTTCCATCCCATGCACGCACAAAAAATTGAAATTATTTGAGAACTACCCACTTTATCAATTACCTATAGAGGGCTAAGAAAATTTAGCAATTTCCCATTGTTCTGTCTTCCTTGGCTAAATGAGGGATCTTACTGTTTTTCTTATGTTTGTTAAAAAACTTACCAATTACCACTAAGTGAATGTGCTTCTGATGCATGTTTCGAGCTTATTTTGGAGGAGAGAAACTTTTTGTGGTAAATATGACTTTAACTTGTAGTTGCACGCTGCACACTGATTTGGAGCAGACATGCAAAAAAAAACCAATACATGTGATGTGCTAAATAAAATTGTCTACAGGTGCAGCAGGATTATACACTACAATTGTCTTGGATCATAGAATTATACAATATCATTTAAAACTTAAATCCATGTTCTGTGAGCAGGGACGACTGAAATATCCGGCAAAAAGATGCAACCATTTCGGCTCGGATCCTCGGCATGTCCTTACCCCAATCCTTCTGACTACTCCAATCAACAGGTCCCTCTACCAAACTAGCTGCCATATATTTCATCACAAATATTCCGCAATCGTTGCCGTTGTCCTGAGTAGGAACGCCTTCAACGACGCGTAATGGCCATAGGGCTATGTCGCTGGGAAGCACATCACCTGTGTCTTCTTGAAGGTACCTCATCTGCACATATGTCGTCAAGGAAATCAGAGATTCAATGCTAAGATTATCTGCACATATGAAGTTTCAAGTTTTTTTAATTATACAACTACGTACATGATTCCGTAGGGGTGTCTTGTGTGTGGGATTCGGCATCGAGTCGTAGAAATCATGGGTGATATGCCACTAGCAGGACCCAATGACTAGCAACATGGCATGGCATTATAATAAGCTCAGTAGCTCCAACTGAGTCATGGGTGATATGCTCGACCAGTCTACGACTGATCTTCCCGCATGATTTTAAATACTGCAAAAATTGAACAAATAACAATTAGTAGTTAAGGAAAAAATAGTCAATGTTGTCAACATATATCATTCATTACCGCATGATTTGAAGATACGAACAGAAAATTGACCATGTTACTCCCATCTTTCTCTTTGAGACTATTAAGAACGTACGCATATGCATCCAAATGCGATGAGCACACCCATCCCGTCCCTAGGATATCAATCAGGCTTGATCGAGAAATAAAAATATTCCCTCTCTCAATAACGATCGAGTCCCTGAATACAGGAGAAGGGGTAAAATCACACGATAATAACAATAAATGAAAAGAAAAAAACATACGGATTTGGATAGCGCTCCATCACGATTGTGATCATCTTCCTATCTTCGGGACAAAGTGCACTCCTGCCCGGGTATATTGGCCAGCAATCTTTGTCGGCCCTCTTCTTTTGTTTTCCCTTTACTGGTGTACGTCTGATCTTGTGTAGCACTATTGCAGAATTATCTTTTATGACGGTGACCGCCTCATCCTTCACCCCTCATCCTTCACTCCCTCATCCTTCACCCCCTCATTCTTCACCCCCTCATCCTTCCCCCCCTCATCCTTCACCCCCCCATCCTTCACGTCCTCCTCATTGACCTTCTTCTCATTGGCAAGCCCCAACATAGCCGCCAAACGATCAAATTTATCTTGAATAAAGATCTTTACTTGCCCGACCGCTTCATCAACATAGCTTTTAAATCGAGCCTCCCTAATCAACTCTCTATTCTCCTTATATGCCCTCCTCTTCCTTTTTTCCTTACGCACTTCTTTCTCCTCCTTCATCGTCTTCACCTCCCCATCCTTCTTCTTTTTCTTTTCATTCTCCTCCTTCACTTCCTTCACTCTCTTCTTTATCTCCTCTTTCTCCCCCTTCTCCTCCTTCTCCCCTCTTAACCTCTTGTTATCCTCCTTCAGCCTCTGCTGTTTCTTTTTCTCCTCTTTCTCCCTCTTCTCTTTCTTCACACTTCTTCTCTCCTCTACCTCAAAGCTTGATGAGTATTCCTCACCTTCTCCTAGCAAATCTTGCTCCTCAACAGATATATAAACGAAAGACCTGCGAACCTGTACGTAAACAAACATGTCATGTTATATGTTCATTAAATAAGTATTCCACCAAATAACGATGTACTTCTTACAGCATTGGGATTTGACAAAATAGCTCGGAGTCTTGAACAATACAAGGCGCTAAAGGTAAGCTGGGAGGACCATCGGTGCAATCGGGGAGTGGCCATTTCTACGCATGCCGATGCTATAGATGTATGCTCCAAAAACCAAACCTGAGACATGATATGAAACAGCTACAAGCACTTAATAAAACATCAAAGTTATGGCAAGTATAAGTTATACGTGCTCTTACTTACCACTAGAATAACTGAGCACCCCTCAAGGTAGCCTAGATTTGTCATCTCCTCCCCAATAGCAATCTGCCTCATTGCAGCAAAATGGGAGTGGAGAAAGGAGTGTATGGCCTTCGGCCAGTTCACGACTACGAAATCCTCAGGCCCTTTGAAATCCACAAGGCAGGTGGGCACTTTGAGTCCTTTCAAGGGGAAGAAGAAAACTGCCAAAACATATCTAATAAGAGCATTTATTCTCCTTGATTCGAGTGTTGGTGAACTCTCCTCTACTGTGAGGTCAGCTAGCTCTTGCACCAACGTCTTAAGCTTGATGTTAGACAACGGAATTCTCTCAAAATGAAAATCTCTTCCCCGATTTGGAAGACCCAATATTTGTGCAACATGATTCACTGTAAATTTTACGTAAAACTTACCCAAGAGAAAGGCATTTCTCTTCACAGAGTAAGACCTAATAATATAATATATTAGAGGAATATTCTGCTGAATGGTGGGCATGTCAAGCACTTGTAGAATTCCTATATCACGAAGAATCTCTTTGGATCCTTCGGAGAGTACATCCAACAGGGATTTGGCATTTTCTTTGAATGTCTTAGTTGCACATCTGCTATATAAAAAACGGGAACCTGGCATCTGCGATTGCAAAGGATAAATAAAAGAACACAAAATTACAACTGGAATCTAACTATATAAAACTGGAATGTAACTATATCAAACAATATTACAACTGGAAGACAATATTACAACTGGAAGAACACAAAATTACAACTGGAATCTAACTATATAAAACTGGAATGTAACTGGAATCTAATTATATAAAACTGGAATGTAACTGGAATTTAACTGGAAAACAAGAGAAGCAGGAATGTAACTGCAAGTTAAAGGCCAACTGTAATGCAACTACAATGAGAATTACAACTGTAAAAAATCTCAAACAATCAAACAACTGGAATCTAACTATATAAAACTGGAATGTAACTGGAATTTAACTGGAAAACAAGAGAAGCAGGAATGTAACTGCAAGTTAAAGGCCAACTGTAATGCAACTACAATGAGAATTACAACTGTAAAAGAATCTCAAACAATCAAACAACTGGAAGAACATAAAATTACAATTGGAATATAACTATATAAAACTGGAATGTAACTGGAAGAACATAAAAATTATACCTTGAAGACGTGGTAATGAGAAGCTCTGGTAATGCACGTGCTCCAGTTGAAACTAAAAACCAGTTGGAACTGAAGAGAAGTAAGAACAGACAACCAGGTAATGGCGGAAATAGGAAGCACTGATTAAACTTCTGGTTGCTTTCGTCGTTATCAAACCCTAGGAATGTGCAGCGGTAGCGGAGAGACGGGAAGGGGAGAAAAGCAGTTGTTTGATTTCAGCCGTGAAAAACCCTAGCAATGCACAGCGCAACGGGAGAGACCCTAGGAAAGGTGGTCGGAATAGTAGCCGGTGAGGTCCCGAAACCCCGGGCGGCGTTCGGTTGGGTTGTAGCACAGGAAGTTCAAAATCGGGGAAGATGAGGGCAAAAATCGATTTGGGGGGAGAATGAAAGGTGGGCCCCAGTTTTTATTAGCTATTTATTTGGGCACGGGATTACGGTACAAGCGTGTACCCAAAATTTTTCCCCTTATTTCAAGGTGCTCCCTTATTTGACCAGTCTAGCTGATGCCTGACCCAGATCTGAGCCCGACCTGAAACCTGCTGGGCGACCAACTTTAAATATAATGCCGCCCAACATTATAATAATGTTGGGCGCCCATCATTTTTGTAATGCTGGGGCGGCCCATCATTTTTGTAATGCTGGGGCGGCCCAACATTATTGTAACGCTGGGCGGCACCCAACATTTATTGCTAGCGCTGCCGCCCAACATTAAATGTTGGGCGGACACACCCAGCAATTAAATGCTGGGTTGTCCGCCCAACATTAATTGTTGGGCGGACAAACCATCATTTAATTGCTGGAATGTACCTAGCAAGTAGAGCTGTCACGGTTTCGGTTCGGTTCCGGTTCTACTAAAATCATGAACCGAACCATTAAGGTAACGGTTCTTCAAATTAGAACCAAAACCTTATTTCGTTTGACCGGTTCCGGTTCTGGTTCCGGTTCCAGCTTAATTTTTGGAACCGTTGTGTCAACGGTTCCAGTTACGGTTCAACAAGAACCAAAACCAAACCGGTCACTATCGGTTCGGTCCGGTTCCATGCGGTTCAGTCCGGTTCCAATCGGTTCCAACTAAAATCAAAATCAAGCTTGACGGAATGAAATAAAAGCGGACTGCAAATAGTAAAACTCAAAACAATATCGAAATAAAAAAAATTATGTTGCGCACTTTTCGGCGGCCTTTTCCGCGATTGGCGGGATAGTATCAATTTCCTTCCTACGCATGTAGACTTACCACGAATTCTAGTTGGCTTGCGAACGTCTCATCGACATGTTCAACCGTAACAACCGCCTACAATTAGTTGTCTTTCATGATTACTAATAAATAATAGTTTTATATTTTCTTTATTTTTTAAATAAAATATTTCAAAAAAATATGCTAGTAAAATTAAAAAATATATTATATAACTGTATAAAAATAAAAAATGCACGGTAAAAATTGACTCCAAACCGCACCAATGTCAAATCATACCATACGGCTTTTATGCGGAGAAGTTTTGTTCGGTCCAAAATCGTCCTTTTTAGTGCGATTGCGGTTTGAGTTCAAACTGCACCAGATTCACTCGTGATAGTAAGTATAAATATTATAGATAAATTATAGAATAATAACAATATAATAATAAAAATAATAAACGGGTTGCGGTTCGGTTCTACCTCGGTCCGGTTCGGATCGGGTCTAAAAATCTTGAAACCGCTTGAGATTTGTATGTTGCACATCCGGTTCCGGTTCCGGTCCGGATAATAAAATGTAAGAACCGCACCCGGACCAATGTTATTTACGGTTCCAAAATTCAAACCAAAACCCGAATAATTTGCGAACGGTTCGGTCCGGTTCTTTGCGGTTCCGGTTCGGTTCCGGTTCGATTTGCGGTTTTCGGTTTTAAGTGACAGCTTTACTAGCAAGGCAGCAATCTTGCTGCCTCTTTTCGGACCTGCTTGGGCCCAGTCTTGTGGGCTCAGGCGGCCCTCTTATTTTACTAAAGTCTGGGCCCGACCTGATCCCGATAATAAAAAGCCCGGGCCCGAGGGGAGCTCAATCAACCCTCTGTCAATTCCAATTTTTTGTGCTTGCGCTACCTAGGAGTCTGGATCTCCCAGACTCCCTCCTTCCACTTCAACATTTTCAAGAGATAACTTTATGTATTAGTATAGATAATATAATAATTGTTGAGTAAATCAAATCTACATAAGGGATAACTTTATGTATTTGTATAGATAAATTTATGAGTTTTTTAATTTGTTAGCATCTGATAATTATCTGTAGATGCCTTTTATAAAAATATATTAACATCTCTCAATCACAGATATCACTGCAGATGATTGTGATTTTTTGTAGGTTTACATTGACAGCTCGTGTTTCACTGTTGGCAGCCCGACTGAACATAAAAAAACTCATAAAAATTGGTTTTACATCTTTCTAATAGCAGCCCTAAATATGATTCCGTTCTCCCCCATTTTCTCCCGAATCCGGTGGCTAGATTCCTTCATAAGTAGTTGGGGTCGGCCTGCGTATGCTCGTATTTGTGTTAAAGTTGATCTCGAACAATAAGTTTTGACTTGAGTTTTGGTTGATTTAGTAGATGTATAAAAAATTGTGGTTGGAAAATGTATGAACTTTATTTATATTTTTTGCTTAATTAAATGTGGTTATATGGCTAACAAAATAAATAAATTTTGAGCTGTCAATATTTAATGAGCTGCCAATATCACTTTGTTAGCCTGCTATTATATTTGGGTTGTCAATAGTCATAGCCGGGCTGTCAATATAAACGCCTTTTTTTGAACTGCACATGCATAACTTAGGCTCTATTTGTTTGGGCGTTTCGCTTCTCCGTTTTGGGCAAACGCCGCCGGAAGGAGGGTAAACAAATGAACCTCCGGCGGCGTTTGCTCCGTTTCCACCCGCCCACCTTGAGAAACGCCACAAAAAGTTCCGTTTGGAGCAGCCACCTCCCCCCTCCGGTTCGAACACTCCGTTTCCACCCGCCGGATCGACCCGCCACCACCGAACCAAATGGAGCCTTAAAGCCGCCGGTCCGCGTGTGAAATTCCCCTTGTTTAGAAGGAGAAATGTGCAGGTGCGTCCGACACAGTCTTTTCATGTGCGCAGTAAATTCAATTCATCGGTTTGAAATCCAACGATCCAAGATAAGCTGAAATGTTTGAAATTTGACCATACACTTGTCAATTTTCATGTAAAAAATAGATGAACGATCTCGATTTCTCCCGTGTGCACCTTCCTCTCGTGCGGCGAGCACGGAAAAAAAATTCCGTTTTAAGGAGGCACAATAACACGCATGTCTGTTCGGAAACAATGTGGTTTGGGTCTTCTAGCTGGGGGTGTTTGTTTTCAATGTCTCTCTAGGTTATCAGCTCCAAACTTCGTGCAACTTGGGAGGGCATGCACCGTACTACATCAATGTTTGAGCGTTAGCCGGCCTAAAATTCAAGGGGAATGAGTGGCTTATTTGTTGAAAAGCGTCAATGTTTGTCGATGGGTGCACTATTTGTAAATTTTTGTGAAAATGGGAAGGTCGCAGGAACACTCAATCAAGCAAGTCAAGAAAATCAATAGTAGATAGAAGAACAAGAGCCACAATAGAATTATCAATCTGCTTTACAATGTGAGGCATATATTTCGAAGCATGATTTCGCAATGCACCCGATGAAGATCAGCAAAAATAGACAAGTGCAAAATTGGCGGACAACACACTGCAACCTCCTAGTTGCCTGTCCCCTCTGCTAACCGCCAAGGCCGTGCGAACAACTGCTTATTGACTGCTGAAGCGAACAACCCTGTCCGCAACTTCTGGTCTCTTAACCGTGAGGTCACCTAACCACTGAAGTTGTCGCGAACAGATGAACTGGAACTAGGCTATCCACTGTCCGGAACACCTGGTCGCCTAACCGCCAAGGCCGCCTACAAACAACAATCTCAATCCGCATTGACTTAAGCAGCCAATCAGACCGCGAGAAAGAAACAATAGCCAAGGACAAGGCTATTCGCCAAGCTTATTCGCACAAGCCGCGCACGGTCTCGACGGTCTGTGCGGTCTGCACCATCCTGACCGCCCACTTCCACCTCAACAATTTCAACACTAATCTCACAATTGTACGTGGGGATTTCCTAGCTCTAATGTGGAGCGTTGAGCACATGCACGCACACTGGCGAACTGGGTGCAGGTGCACGCACTGGAGAGCGGTGCTCGGGGGCAGGCAAGGGAGAATAGAGCACGTGGATGCACATTGGAGAACGAAACTCGTGGACGCACATTGGAGAGTGGAGTGTTGGTGGCACGGTATGAACAGATGAGCATGGGAAGCACGCTATAAAAAGCTGGGCACGGAGTGTGGTATGGAGAGCAGAGCACGTATGTGCAATGAAAGAACGGTTTGCAGTGGAGTGCACATCAAAGTAGAGAGCAAGAGCGCATACTGGAGACTGGAGCGCGAGGGCGCATTTTAGAGAGTTGAGCACGGGGCATGGTATGGACATGTGATCGTGTGAGCACGCATTGGAAAGTGGGTGTGGGGATGCGTATTGAGAACAATGCGCGGGGCGCTCTCTAGAGAGCAAAGCGCTATGGTGCGTGTTAGTAAGTCGAGCACAGGGGCGTGCACCTGACAATTGAGTGAAGGGGTGCAATATAGAGTGCATGGCGTTTAGTGGATAGTGGGGCACAAGACACGCACCAGAGAGTTGAGCACATATGGAGAGTTGAGCACTTAGGTGCAATATGAAGAGCTCAATGCGTGAGTGAGTACTGAAGAGTGGAACAAAGGAGTGAACACTGGAGAGCGGAGTGCAGGAGCTCACACTAGAGAGCAGAGCACGTGTGGATGTGGTATGGAGAGCGGAGCGTGGGATGCAGTATGAAAAGATGAGCGTGCACTAGAGAATGGGGCTTGAGGGTGTGCTGTGAAGCACTGAGCGGGGTGTGCACTAGAGAGCAGAGCGCACACCGGAGAACGAAGCACAGAGAGGTGCAATAGAGAGAACACGATATGAAGTGGTAAGCGCATGAGCGTGCATTGAAGAGAAAGGTGTGGGGTCACTATAGAGGGGAGTGTGGGACAGCGCCCTGGAGAGCTGTGCACATGGGCACGTTCTGGGAGTGGCAGGGGGTGTATGTTACAAGGCGTGCATGGGGGAACTGTAGAGAGCTGCGCGCACGGACACGTTCTGGGAGTGGCAGGGGGTGTATGTTACAAGGCGTGCATGGGGGAACTGTAGAGAGCTGCGCGCACGGACACACTCCGGGGAACGTCGCTCAAGCTTTGCTTATAGGACATGAGTCGTATCACATAATGAATCGTCTCATCCCATCATCATTCTGAATCTTTCAAATGAAGAGCTCAGCTCTCTGTTATATATTTCGGAGTGGAAGCTTTGAAAAATTATTTGTCTGACCTAGGACCTAAAAGAAAAACAAATAAATATGAAAACACTAAGGCAGCCATAGCAAACAAATAAATTCAAACCACCACCACCCTTATTCATTCAGGTTCTCTTCTATCAATAGAAGCAGTGTTCTATACACAACAAGGCAAGGTGGTCGCAATTGAATAATTATTCAGAAACATCTACATCAACTACTACACACGCAGGTGATCAAGAACAGATTTCTCCTTCAACCGGCTGCTCTGCTGATGCTCCACAAAGTCGCCATATTTGATGCCGCGAAAAGCTGCAGGATGATTTCCCCTCTGGAGCAATGACGGCGCAGGAACAACCACAGTATCCAGTGACGGGCCGATCGCGGTTACAATCGAGATTCTGGTGTTTTGGTGGTCGACCTTTGCCCTGTGCAGCACGCTCTTATATCTTCCATTGCTGACTATCTGCACCACAAGAACCAGAAGAAGGATATCATATAAGGATTTAAAACAAATTCCAAGGGCAGCGGGTCCAGGATGCGGGGGAAGGTCAGTAGAGCTCTGCTCAAGCTGCACAGGAGTTAAAATATTAGAGCACATTTGATGCCGCAGAAGGACAGCGGCAGGCCACATTGTTTTCGCATTATTTAGGCTCAGTTTGGCGAACATTGTGGTTATGAATAGTAGTTTCTTTTCTTGTTGACGGTCATAACTGTTGTCACGTCAAACATATATTACATCATGGTGGCGCGTCTTTGCCCAAACTCACCGGAGCAAAAACGCTACGCTAAACGGACCCTTGGGCTCGAGCATGGTAGGCGGCCCCTAACTTAGTAATTTTGTGAGTGCTGCACAATTACAACAGCTCTGGATTGAATGAAAAACATGGAATATAGATAAAAGGACAAGTCTCAAGCAATCGATCTGTTATCAATGATCGAGAGCTGGTATACTCTTCTAATTGGAGTATTTACTGAAGCCTAAATGGAATTAGCAGCCGGTCCCCGTAGGCCGTAGGTTTTGCCTAGTGGCTAAATGCACATACGGAAGATCCTCCTTATCTTATGTTCCAACAATATTTGTTTTGATTTGTGAAATGGTTGACATCCTTCTTGTGGATAAAGAACCGCACATCATCCCCACTTGGATTAACATTTGGGGACTGTATTTTCATTGTTTTGACGAGGACATTATAAGAATTGCGAGACGTCAAAATTCACAAGCTCACAATTCCAATTTCAAATTCCACTTCCGTCCAGACAAATGGAGCCTCACACTTCTCAGAGAGCTTGGTACAGATTTAGGCTCCGTTTGGCATGGTGGTGACGGTTATGAACATAGGATTAAATTGTTATTCGTTAATGCCCACCTAAAGAACTTCATCCACTTTTATTTTCAAACGGATGATGCTTGTTAGATGATCATTAATGAACGACGGCTTAACCCATGTGTTTATAACCGACACCACCGTGCCAAACGGAGCCTTAATTAGATTTATATTCGGATGGTGAGGATTTAAAAATATTAAAATCGAAAGGAAATTTAAAGATGCTAAAGCACTAGCTTAAGGCTCTCCCTTTGGGGGCGGCATTTTTGCTGTTGTGAGCTTGGGCAAAAACGTTACCATCATAGAATATATGTTTGACATGACAACGTTTACGACCGCTATCAAGGAAAAAAAACTAGTTTTGAACATAAAAAAATGGATGAATTTCCTTGGATGAGGTCGGGCGTTCACGAGCGATGGTACATAATCACTGTGTTTACGACCACCACCGCCGCACAAAACGAAGCCAAAAAATGATGTTGAAGTCTTTAGGTATAAAGATGGCAATTTTAAGCAGCATTTAAAGAGAAGCATAAATGCATCTTTTAGGGTTTCATGGATGGAGAGATCATCGCTTGAAAGAATAAAGCTTATCAAATGAGATCTCTTGTAGGATGGATTTCAAGCCACATTTCATGAATATAAATTAATGAATTAATAGATAATATAGTCGAGAATATATTTAAGTGGATGGAATATGTACAGTTAGAAATAGACATGTACCAGCCTACAAGGGTAAATCACTGTCAAAGAATTAGAACGAAAAAATAATAATAATTAAGCACTAAGGCAACATGATTACTGTTCAAATTAGTGACTCATACCTGCATGACCTTACAAAGTAAATGAAATTGAAGTCAAATGTCCAGGGAGTGAAAAGCATTGCCTCCATCTATCCAGAGATTGAAAAGGTTTGCATTGATTAGATCAAATATCCAGAGAATGAAAAGATTTGCCTGGATTGGATATGGGCAACTGTTACCAAACGCAAAAATTGGTACAATTGACGAGGGGAACTCGTGCCTAATGAGACTGGTTTCTCCTTGAAGTCTCTCTCAAACAGAAAGATCCCAAATCCTAAGAGTTGAAAAGAGACCTTAAGACTCCCAAGTCCTCTCTTTATATAGAGAGTGAAACTCACTTGCATATGATATGCTACCATTCAAAAATGAAGAAAAACACCAGAGTAATTGGAAATGACTTGAAGAAACTTTATTAATCCTTTTCACACACAAAATACATGGCTTTGTACACTTAAATAAGAGAGGAAAGGGAATAGAAAATCCTATTTTACAATGTGGGTCTAAAGAGATGAGATGAGCCTAAACATGGGCCTTTATCAATGGGCTATGTTACACATTTTTTGACACTCTCCTGCACGCTGGAGCATACAAATCATAGGCACCAAGCTTGGACATAAACTGATAGTATAATGATCTTGGATTCTTGGTAGAACTTTTGTGAGAATATCAACAACTTGTCCAGTAACAGGAACATGTTGTAGCTCCAATTTCTTCGATTGAACCTTCTCCCGAATAAAGTGACAGTCAACCTCGATATGTTTGGTTCGCTCATGGAACACAAGATTCTTGACAATATGTATAGCTGCTTGACTGACACATAATAGAGTTGCGGGTGAGAGAAGTTTGACCCCTAAACCACAAAGGAGACACTCAAGTAAGGTGAGTTCTGATACAACAACGGCCATTGCTCGATATTCTGCCTCAGCAGACGAACGCGCAACAACAGATTGCTTCTTGCTACACCACGTAATCAGATGTCCTCCAAAGTAGGTATAGAAACCGGTTGTGGAGTGTCGATCATCCAGCGAACCAGCATAATCAGCATCAAAGTAAGCAATCAGAGATAGGGAGGAAGATGAAGCAGGTTTGTATACGAACCCTTGTCCCGGTGTTGTC
This sequence comes from Platanthera zijinensis, assembly GCA_039513925.1. Lineage (NCBI taxonomy): Eukaryota > Viridiplantae > Streptophyta > Magnoliopsida > Asparagales > Orchidaceae > Platanthera > Platanthera zijinensis. The sequence continues at coordinate 13,836,448 of CM077085.1, forward strand.
TTTAAGTATCTGAGGATGCATTCAACGACCTGAAGATGAGAAGTCTGTGGAGCATGCATAAAACGACTGACAACTCCAACAACGAAGGAGATATCAGGTCTTGTCACAGTAAGATAAATCATTTTCAAAACAAGTTGACGATAATACTTGGGATTTGAAAGTGGCAGTTCTGAATCAGAGCCCTAAGTACAGAGTTTGTGGTTGACGTCCAATGGAGTGTCAGCAGGCTTGCATCCGGAGTAGCCAACATCCTGAAGAAGATCAAGGTAGTATTTCCATTGAGAGTGGTCAAGACCAACAGAACGACGTGCTACCTCGAGACCAAGGAAATACCGAAGATTTCCTAGATCTTTAGTTTGAAAGACAGATTTTAAGTGTTGCTTAATCATTTGTATTCCCGTGGAGTCATTTCCTGTGATCAATGTTCTAAATATCGGATGTCGACGACATATCAGATTGAATTTTTAAATGTCGAATGTCGGAAATCGCAGACATGTCGGAGATATTTTAAAATATTAGATTTTCCTATTTTATAAATATAAATTTTAATTTTATGTATACTAACTATTATTATATGTTATAAAAATAGGAAAATAATATACCAAATAGATAAAAAATGAGTAATTTATATTGCGAAATAAAATTGAATGGTATCTAAGATAAAATATTATAAACAAATACAAAATGATATATTGTAAAATATATTTAATAATATACAATAATTTTATTTTGATAACAATAAATTTTTTGCGAATAAAGAAGATTTAAAAGTTAAAAATCTTTGACTGATTATGTCTTTTCAAACTTATAAATTTATAATAAAAATATGCAAACAATCAACTAATAAATGTATTAATTGTTTTCATATTTTTTTATAATATAAAATTAAAAAATTGTGAATCAATTATACAAAATTGATTGTAAGAATAAAACGTTAAATTTTTTGAAATAATAAGTCTAATCGATTTAAACATACATAATATAATATACATATACAATTTAAACATGTGTGGATAATATGTTAATAAAAAATAAAATAAAATAGCGGACGAGATATTTAAAATTCACGTCGGCCGATATATCAAAAAAAATCAGGCATGTCGGTCTATATTGTACAAAAGAACATTATCTTTTTTTTTATAAAAATATATCGTTTTGAGCTAAAAATGACATGTTGGAGGGCATTTAAAACAATGTCTGTGATTAGGATGTCGTCAACGTAAACTAATAAAATAACAGTGCCCGTTGGTCGATGACAGGTGAAGAGAGAGAAGCCAGCTGAGTTTCGAGTGACTCCAACATACTGAACAATTTTACTGAATTTGTCAAACCATGCACGAGGAGATTGTTTGAGACCACAGATAGATTTCTTAAGGTGAAACACGTGACTCCCTCGTGGTGTCAAACCCGGAAGGTTGATTGATGGGTATCCGATGGATGAGGGAGGTGGGCGACGGTATTGAGTCTAGAAGAGGGCGAGAGAGGGAGATAGGGAGGGAGAGAGAGAGAGGAGTTAGAGTTAGAGATTTAGAAGAAGAAAGAAAACATACATTCATCTGACATGATAATTACAACGTTCGCGTGCCATCTTATAGAGGCGAGGAGCAAATACAAAAGGAAAACAATACAAAAGGAAAACGAGAAATACTAAAATTGCGACATCCAAATATAGAATAGAATAAATGTTAAACATAGAATAGAATAAACGTTAAATATTCTCCGTGATCTTGGTGGGCCCATGTGATATTCTCGCCCGGCGCGTGTAGACTTGCCATTTGGGCTCGTCCTCATGCAGATCCGTAACAATGCCGCCATCTCGAAAAATGTGTCTTGTCATCAAGGCAGTAATCGGCGAACTGGCAGCGGAAGTCATCCCGGGGAAGCCACGTCGCGTCTGAGTCGGGGCGACCGGTCCAAGCCACAAGAACCTCCTCTGATGTATGGTCCCCCGGAGTGCGGCATCGACGATCGAGGATCGAGGCGGGGTAGCAAGGTGCCTCTCCGGAAAGGTCGAGATCGGACGAGATGTGATCCGTGGTGGCATGCTCGCCCACCACTCGTCGTAGCTGCGAGACATGGAAGACCGGGTGGATGCGGGTCCCGCTTGGGAGGCGTAAGCGACAGCCTCGATGCGGGCGAGGACCTCAAATGGCCCGAAGAATCGGGGGGCCAATTTTGGGCACGGTCGGCGGGCCACCGAAAGCTAGCAGTAGAGGTGGAGTTTGACGAAGACCTTCTCTCCTACTTTGAAGGAGAGGTCCCGACGTTTCCTGTTGGCATAGGAAACCATCTTCTGTTGGGCCCGTTGGAGGTGGTGCTTCAGATGATCTAGAATAGTGTCCCTATTGCGCAGAGCGGTGACCAGGCTTTCCACCTGGCAATCGCCTGGAAGGAGGCGGGCAATGGACGGGGGAGGGCGACCGTAAACGACCTCAAATGGAGTAGTGTCGGCCGCCTGATGGTGGACGGTGTTATACGAGTACTCGGCCCACCCGAGCCACTTGGACCAACTGCGCGGTTGCTCCCTCATGAAGCAGTGGAGGTAAGTCTCGAAGCATCGGTTGAGGACCTTTGACTGGCCATCGGTCTGGGGAAAATATGTTGTACTCATGCGTAGCCGGGTGCCCTGCAGGCGGAACAGTGTCGTCTAGAAGGTACTCAGGAAGGGCGGATCCCGGTCGCTTACGATCGACCGGGGAAACCAGTGGAGGCGCACAACCCCCTGGATGAAGCTATCGGCGACTATAACTGCAGTGTAAGGATGGTGGAGGGGAATGAAATGTGCATACTTTGAGAGCCGGTCCACTATGACCAAAATGCAGTCGTATCCCTGAGAGCGGGGCAGCCTTGTGATGAAGTCCATGACGATGTTGTCCCATACGCGGTCGGGGATCAGAAGGGGCTGAAGTAGACCACCCAGAAAAACGGCCTCGTACTTGGATTTCTGGCAGACGAGGCAGGCGGCCACGAAGGCTTTGACCTGTCGAAACACGTGAGGCCAATAGAGCGAGGCTGCCAGCCGTCGGTACGTCCGGTAAGCACCTGCGTGTCCCCCTGTCGGGGAGGCATGTAACTCCGCTAATAGCCGAGGAATGTTGGGGGAGGATGGGGCGAGTATGATGCGACCCTTGAAGAGTAGACAAACCGTCCACCAAGGAGTAAGGTGGGTGGGCAGAGGCGTTTGCAAGGAGTGCTGTCCGGATACCGTTGAGTGTCAGGTCCGCTTCCACTTCCCGTTGGAGGGCGTCTTCATCCCCCAGACTGGCCGGGAGGTGGCTGCAAGTATGGGGCTGCGTGAGAGAGCGTCGGCTTCGCGGTTCGCCTTCCCGGGCCGGAACTCGATGCTGAAGTCATAGCCCAGTAGCTTGGCCACCCACGCCTGCTGGGCGGGCGTAGCAATCTTCTGTCGCAGGAGGTAGTGGAGGCTGTGGTGGTCGGTGTGGACCACGAATCGTCGTCCCAGAAGGTAGGGCCGCCAATGCTGCACTGTGAGGACGAGGCCCATGAGCTCGTTCTCGTACGCTGATCGGTTGCGGATGGTATCCGAGAATGCGCAGCTAAAATAGGACAGGAGCTGGAGGGGAGGAGTGAAAGGGTTAGTCCTCAAGAAAGGTGACATCCGCCGAAACCACCAGTTTGTTGGCGTCGGGAGAGTAGTACACATAGTCTTTCTGAGTGCGTGAATATCCAACAAACATATATTTGGTAGCCCGTGGAACCAACTTGTTGACGGAGGGACCCATGTTATGGACATAGCAGGTATAACCAAAAACACGAGGCACGAGAGCAAATAGTTGTTTGGAAGGAAAAAGGAGACTAAAAGGTGTTGCAAAGTTGAGGAGGGTGGAGGACATTCGATTGATAAGATGACAAGCAATAAAGACCGTGAAGTTCCAGTAGAGAGAAGGAACCTGCATTTGAAGCATGACAGATCGAGCGACGTCAAAAAGATGACGATTTTTCTGCTCAGCCACGCCGTTTTGCTGAGGAGTAAACAGGCACGAAGTTTGACGAATGATTCCTAACTCAGTACACAGAGCAGAGAAGGTACGGCAGTGTATTCACGCACATTGTATGTACGAAGGACTTTAATATTCACGGAAAACTGAGTACGGGTCTCAGTAATGAAAACACAAAAAGTAGAAATAATTTCAGCACGATCACGAAGTAGATATAACCAGGTCATGCGCGAGTAGTCATCAATAAATGTAACAAAATAACGATAGTCATAAACACTCGAAACTTTATATGATCCCCAAACATCTGAATGGATTAAAGCAAAAGGAGTATCACTCCGAGAACAATGAGGTAAAAATGATACATGGCGTTGTTTGCCAAAGATACATGATTCACAAGTGAACTCTTGAATAGAGACATCAAGAATAGCCTTCTTGAAATCGGAAGAGGGCATGCCCAAAACGACAATGCCAATCAGCAGACGTAACGGAGGAGAGAGCATAAGGAGGAACATCCAAAAGATATAACACATTAGATAGCCGCTCTTTACCAATGATACTCTGCGTCTGTCGAGCCTACATAACAAAGGCTGTAATCCAGATCGCGAGTAAGACAACTAACAAAAAAACAAGTTAAAAGGCGAGCCCGGAACATGCAGAACCGAGGAGAGAGTAAGAGTCGAAGTGAGGAGCAAATAAGCAGCACCAGAGGCCGGGGTGGTGTCAACATTGGCCACGGTGATGAACTTAGGATGAGTAGAGGTCAAACAACGAGGTGGCTGCTGCGAAGTAATGTGGTAGGTAGCACCGAAGTCCACAATCCAGTGGGAACAGTGGGAGAGACAGGAGATACCTTTATTGGAGATCGACGCAACCAGAGGAGCGAGCGACCACGCCTTGGAGATGCTGGAGCTAGCTACGTAGAGTAGTGATGTCATCACGGGTTGAGGAGGTAGGCTTGACAGCAGTGAAGACATGTAGATGAGGAGGAAGACCAGACTTGCGATAGCAAGTGGCCTCAAGATGACCATCTCGACCATAGTAAGAGCATTTAGGGCGAGGTAGCCAAGTACGTCCTCGTCCCCGGGTGTTGGCGCGACCCCCACGAGCCAGAGCAGAAGGGGCGGTGAAGGGTTGCTGAAGAAGAGCCGGAGTTAGAGGTCCAGGGACTTCAGGTGGCGGAGTGACCTTCAAGATCATCGAACAAACATTTGAGAGAGGAGTAGTAGATAAAGAAAGAACGTGAGCCTGGATGCTGTGGAGATGAGGTGGAACCCGAGCCATCATCATAGCGATCCTGACAACCTCTTTCTGGTCTCGCTACACATAGTCGTGTTCATAAAGCCCCCCGGGCCCGGGCCTAAATCGGGCCTCCCGGGCTAGGGCTTTCCCGAACCGGGCCCGGGCCCTGATTATAGTCGGGTCGGGCCGGGCCGAGCATCTGGCTCCGGGAGGGGCCTGCTAAGGCCCCCAGGGCCGGGCTGGGCCCGATTTTTTTAAAAAATACTAATTTTTTTTATATAAAAAATTTAAATATAATTTATAAATACAATGAAAAAAATACGATTAATTTCATATTGTGATTGAAAAAAATACGATTAATTTCATATTTTGGAAAAATAATAATAATTTTATTAATGTTGAACAGAAGTATACAAAATTATAAATACACTGAAAAAAAATATTTGTGATTGAAAAATCCAAAATTACAAATACAATAAAATTACATGTCCGTCATCTTTAAAAAATTACAAAATTTCAAAAATCCGTCTCGCCATCTTTAAGCTTTAATTTAAGTTGATCGCGTCCATCTCATCTTCCATGTCCGACGAGCTATCCTCGATCGATGAAATATGCTGCTTCCTCTTGATCGCATCCAAGTGATCCTTGTAGCATATGCAGATTTCGAGCGATTCTTCACTTAGGCGACTTTTTCGCTCGTTCAACACCCTGCCACTAAGAGAAAAAGCAGACTCCGAAGCTACCGTGCTAGCTTGGATCGTTAGTAAATCTCGGGTCATATAAGCCATAATAGGATAGGTATTTACTTTACCTTTCCACTATTTTAAAATATCGAAATTTTTTAATTCGTCTGTACTCATAAAATCACGAAATTGGGTTTTTGTGTACAAACCTAATTCATTTAAACTACTAGATGTGGTGCGCGTTTTTTTCCTAATAGCTAACTCTAACATTTTATTTTTAAAACTATCGCGTGTTTTTGGTTGTGACACATCCTCTCGGGGCCGCGATCCGTATAAATTATCATAATAATTATAACATTCAGTAAAAATAGTGTTAAAATTTAAAATATTAAGATTATCCAAATCTGAATCACTAAGATTTACGCCTAAATTATTATTTATTTCCTCTTAGAGCCGTTGTTAATCAACGTTAAAGGGGCCGAACAGAGCTCGACGAGTCGGTCTGGCTGGACGAAAATCGTCGAGCAGAGCTCGCCGAAATCGGGCTTTGCCCGGCCCGGCCCCGGGCTTAGCCCGGGCCTAGGAAACCGGGCTTTGCCCGGCCCGGCCCAGGCTGGGCACTGGGTCGGGCAAATGCCTATATATGGGGCCTTGTTAGGCCTCATGGCCCGTCCTGGGCGCGGGGCGGGCTTAGCCCGGGCCCGGGCCTTGCCGGCCCCCCCGGGCCTAGTCGCCCCCCCCCCGGGCCCAGTTTTAATGGGCACCCCAGACTACACAGCTAAATACATCGTAGGGGGATGATGTTGTATATAGGCCTTAACAAGCGTCTTGGAGCGTGCAATAAAAGAAGTTAAGTCACCTGTGATACCACGGTCAAGGGTTTGAAGGTCGGTAATAATGTCAAACAAATGCTGGAGGCTGTTATGGCCAGAATAGAGAGAGTGCAGTTCCGTCCACATAGCCTTGGTCGTCACATGATCATGGCCATATCGTAGGGCTCAGTGTCCATAGAATTGAGGAGTCATGATTGTACACAGCCATCATCACAAAGTCACTCGTCTGTTGGAACAGCAGAAATGGTCGTCGTCAGATGGTGGAGAAGCCCTTTAGTCTGCAAAACGCGACGCACAGAGTGCACCCACTCAAAAAAATTTTGTTTACCGCTAAGAGAGATAATAGTGATCTGAAGCTCATCACGGACATCCGGGAGAGAAGCAGCAGCCCGGGCAGGAAGCGAGGAAGCAGTGGAAATAGGTCAGGCCAGGCTTTATGGAAAACAAGCCCGACCTACATTAGTATTTTTGGGCCTGAGACTGACCTATTAGCCTGATGTAGGCCAAAATATAGGCTTGGCCTAGCCTATTTTGTAAAACTTGTAGGCCTGGCTTGGCCCGTAGGCCTACTTAATAATTCATTTTTCAAAAGTCAAAATTATCGACTTGAACCAAAGATGTATCCTTATCGACTTGAACCGTCTCTCTTAAATCAGTTGCTAAAACAGTCTAAATTCACAATCAACAGCAACTAGATTTAAGCCATAAGTAAGGGATATATCATCTTCATTTATTTTTTCTTCAAAGAGGCAAATTGATATGATTTATTTCGGGTTCATCCTGAAATAAATTTATATTAATTATTATTTAAAAATAATATAGGCCGTCCTGCAGACTTACATGTCAGGCTTTAACAACGGAGGCCTGGGCATGTTTTAAGAAGAGCCTGACGGAGAGAAGAAACAAGTCCCTGCAGACTAGCGGATTAGCGACAAGAATGCAGTAGTAACTGCGGGTAGAGAAGAAACAAACAAGTCCGCGATAAGGAGCAGACCATGAGAGCACAACATAGCAGGAAAGAGGAGACCGGGAGGAGAACTAGTGACCAGAGTTAGTCGCGAGTAAGAAGAGAGGAGACGGCCTGGAGGTGCGACTAGAAGAGACGGCCAGGAGAGGCGGCCTGAAGATGCGACTAGAAGAGACCGGGAGCCTGGCGACCTGGATTAGCGGCCTAAAGAGGCGGCCTGGAGAGCCGGCCTGGAGCTGGTGGCTAGGAGAGGCGGCCTAGAGCAGAGGAAGCCAAGGAGTCTGCGGCAAACAGAGCGTGCGGTCAAGAGAAGAGAAACCGATGTGACTAAAAAGGACGGACCCCACTGGTAAAGCTATAAAAACCAGCAGGGGGAGAGTGAAACTACAGGGGGGTAAAGAAAGGAGTCCGGCGGATAGAGGCAGCGGATAGAGACCTGCGGTTAGAGATCGCAGGGAAGCCAAGAGTAGGAAGACGGACGGTTAGAGAAGGGTTAACCGCAGAGAGAGTTGAAACAACGGTTTAAGACCAATTGCTTTGATACCATGAAGAAAAACACCAGAGTAATTAGAAATGACTTGGAGAAACTTTATTAATCCTTTTTCACACAAAATACATGGCTTTGTACACTTAAATAGAAGAGGAAAGGGAATAAAAAATCATATTTTACAATGTAGGACTAAAGAGATGAGATGGGCCTAAACACGGGCCTTTATCAATGGACTCTTTTACACATTTCTTCAACAAAAATGTAGAAAACAAATGCTCTGTTTGGCGAGGCGTTTTTGCTCTGGTGAGTTTGGACAAAAACGCCACCGTTAAGGAATGTATGTTTGGCATGACAACGGTTATGACCGCCATCAAGGAAAAAACTATTTTTGAATATAGAATCGGATGAAGTTCCTGGGTGAGATAAGGTGTTCACGAACGACGGTTCATAACCACTGTGTTTACGACTGCAATCGCCGCGCCAAACGGAGCCATAATGACAATATAAAACAAAATGCTCTAAGTCGCAGTGTGTGCGAAAAGAAAGGAAGGCCGTAGACGGAAATTGATGCTTATAGAATATGACATTGCTTTGGTTTCCATAACAACAAAACTGGTAAGGAATAGTAGTAAATCAGGCACCGCTCACTAAAAATAAATGAAAAATAAAAAAGGCCGAACTAAATAGTTACGATGATGTTAGTTAGACTAATGATGATGAGATTAGTCAATAGACACCATTTAATGGATTAATATAGATAAATGGTTAGGTCGCCTATATTGTGATCCCACTACTGATGTTTTGAACTATAATGACACTTTGAGTAATATAATTAAGGCTCTATTAAGGCACCGGTGAGTTTAGACAAAAACGCCGCCATCATGGAATGTATGCTTGGCATAACAACAGCCAAGACCTCCACCAAGAAAAAAAATTATAGTTTGAACATAAAAGTGAATGAAGTTCTTTAGGTGAGGCGGTGGTGGTCATGAACGCGGTGGTGGTCATGAACGCGGTGGTTATGAACCATTGTTTGTGAACGCCCGACCTCACTTAGGAACTTCATCCACTTATATATTCAAAACTAGTTTTATTTTCTTCGTGGTGGTCGTAACAATTGTCATGCTAGACATACATTCTATGACTGTGGCGTTTTTGTCCAAACTCACCGGAGCAAAAACGCTGTGTCAAATGGAACCTAATTATGAATTCTTAGCATTTCTTTATTGAAGTATTATTACAAATAATTTCATAATTTTAGAAATTTAATCAACTATAGATAAATCTTTAGACGCACATGTATAAGATGTGTAACTAAAGATTTAGCTTGCAAAGTAATATTTATACTAATTCAAAAGGTGTCATTATTATAGGAATAATGTGGTTATAAATGCTTATTTAATCATAACATTTATTAAAAAATGTAACTTAGAAAATACAAATTAGCCACAAAACTTATTGAACACATTTCTATATATCTCACATTTGTAGTGATTCTAGGCTAGTTCCAGATGTGTGAAACAACCTCTATGTAAGCACAAAACTCACTACTGCATATATCAACCTCACACCAACCCTACATGCTTATAACATTTTTAGAATAGATATTGGAATCCTGAGTTAACTTTGTTAATGATCACCTTTATTATTTGCATGTCATCAACAACTTAAGAATATTTGAAAAGAAGATTGCAAGATAGAGTAATAACCAAGCAATATTGCAAAAGAAGAAAGTGAATTGTAATAATTCTGGCATACATACCTCCATATGATCCCCCAAGTTGACGAGGAAAGAATTGGGGAGGGGATTCACGGGTACCCATTTCCCATGGTGCATCACCTGAAGCCCATCTGTTTCATTTTGCATGAGGACAGTGAGAAGTCCATGGTCCGAGTGAGGGGGTAGGCCCCACGTCAGCTCTGGATTAGGGCATGGAGGGTAAATGTTTCCAACTAGAACTTGATAGCAAGAATCAAGGTCTAAGGCCTCCTCCATTTCTTTCTCCTCTAAACCAAGGCTGTCCCATATTCCCCTAAGTAGTTCTTTGGCAAGATACCTTGTATGCTTTGCATAATCCTCAGATACCTCCCTGGGATTAGTTTTTGTAATAAAGAAACTTTAAATTGAGTCAAGATTATGAGAGCAGAAACCAATGAGTGTAGATCGAAACTTTTCAAACCATACTCTCGGCACCTTCTTTAAACCATAAAGTAGCGTTTCGGTTTGCAAACTTAAGTAGGTGAGGAAGATATAATGCCAAATGGAAGCTTTATGTAAACTTCCTAGAGTTTGCCGTGGAGAAATGAATTTCAAACATCCATTAACAGGAAGGGCCAAGAATTACATGCAGCAATGAGTCAACGACAGAAAAAATGTTCGCATTATAGTCATTTTGGCTGCCAAGGATGTGTGGGATTAGAAAAATCATACCTATCAAGGGGAATACGATCCCATGTTCTGTGTCTATGGGTGGCCGGTGCAGTTGCTGGAACAAGATCATCGGGTTGAAATTGATCTTGAAATGGCTCATCTCTTATGAATCAAGGTCGATTTAGATTGTTCAGAAACTGCAGGTGAGATAGTAAAAAGAGGGAGACAATGGAGTAAAAAGATGATTCTGAGGGGTTGAACAAATATTTTCAAGAAAGATCACATCTCAAGAAATTCGGATGAGCCATAGTTAAGGATCATAAAAAAAAACCGTAAGGTACGAAGGATGAAATAATTGTGTATGATCAAATAACAGAGTAAAAGGAGATGAGTAGTTTAATGAGGGAGGCGACAATGTATTGATGAGGGGGACGATAATGAAAAGAGCTTCATACCAAAACAGAGAGAGTACCATTGACTTTTGTTAGATCTATTTCTAAGTCATTTCTGTTACATTGTATTATTCTATTTTGTTCCCTTGATATATATGCACACACATACACACACATGCACCATATCCCTCAATGAGAATTAGGGGTTTTCTCCACTATTCCGTTCTACATGATATCAAAGCTCTTGATAACAAAGAAATTTTTCACCGATTGTAATCAATTTCCATCGCTCGTCTGGATCGGCCTATCGTGATCGATCCTCCTCTGCTCGCGCTAATCGACGACACCTGTTCGATCAACCACTGATCAAACGTTCCACTACTGCTTCAACTCGACGACAAAGGTGGTTGCGCCATTGCCGATTTTGACGTTCGACTCCTAAGATCGTGACTGTCTACGACGCGATCAATTTATGATCTCGTGTGCCCTTGTTGATTCCTCTAAATCACCTGAGATTGAATCGACTCTTAACTATGTCCAAAGATACCAATAAGACTACTTCTAGTGCATCTTCTGCAGACTATAACTTCGCTCTTAATGCTAGAATTGCCACTACCATTCTGACCTGTTCCAATTTTCAGTGATGGAAGAAGAATTTGATGTCTCTCTCAAGCATACAAAGTGTGCATTACATTCCTATCTTCCAGTAGATAAACCGAATAAACAAGATGTTCTGCAGCTCTAATAAAAGAGCATGTACAACATCAAGGAGACAATTATTCTTTATTTCAAGTTAGACCATTTTGTTGTGGGGTTGAAGGCAGATGAGAGGCCTTTGCCTAGAATATGACAATATTTTGCTAAAAAAAATCTTGAAAAGTGCCAAACATGCACTCACCTCAATTGTTGGAGGGAAGTGTTTAACATTTGCAGAAAATTGAGTCTGAACATATATACAAGAAATGATTTGAAACTATAATTGCATATTTTTAGGGTAATGTTATAAGCAATCCTATAATGGCTAAACGTAGTCCATTTATATTTGCAGGCAACTGAATTTGAGTCTTTTTAGGACTGGGAATAGCCATTTTAAGTGTTTTTAGGACTGCAAATAGTTATCGTTGGACTGTTAATAACATTGTCCTATTTTTAAAGTGCGGGGAAAAACCCATGTGCAAATTACTGTAATCATCAATAACAGTGCTAAAAGCTTTTGTGGCTCAAATGAGAAAAGATATTACTCCTATTGGTCCATGGTCCACCATTCATGAAAGATTTTTAGCAGAGAATACCCTTCTAAGATTCTTAAATGCACTTTGGTTTTATATTTCTTCCATTAATTTGTAGAATAATTTAATATAATCCAAATTCAATTTAATCAAATACTATCTTTTGGTATCAAATTGGGAGTTTTTGAATTATACTTTTTTGAGCATTGAGAATGAAAGTTAAAAATGGAGTTTTTGATCTTCCCTTATGCATCGGGGTTTCAAATTAGGGGTTTACCAAATAACCAAACACATTTCTATCTCCATCTTTCATCTTTCGATTGGGGTTTTCTTCATTAAGAATAATTTCATGTTCTTAACATATGATCAGTCCTTTGTACATAATTTCAATCAGGGTTTTTTGAACACATACACGCACCCTATCGCTTAATAGGAATTAAAGGTTTTCTCCATTTTCTCCATTATTCTACCAGAGAAATTTTCAGATTGTAATCAATTTTGTATGGTCCGCCATGCAATCGAGTTTTTCGTGTGAATTATATAGAGCATTGAGAATGAAAGCTAAAAATCATGTTTTCTAATACCCAGCCCGCCAGAGTTTCAAATTGGGGGCTTACCAAACAAGAAACAACCAAACACATGTCTATCTCACCCGGTGTTTTCTCCCACCAAAATGGAGCTAAATGGCCCAAACAAACAGATTAATACCATAACGCACCCTATCCACCAAAATGGTGTTTTCATCTCAGGGTTTTCTGAGCACATACACGCACCCTATCCCTCAATGGGAATTAAAGGTTTTCAAAATGGTGTTTTCGATTATTCTATTCCCATGATATCAGAGCTCTCGATATCAGAAAAATTTCTCGCAATGGGACTGTTTTTGGATCCGCCGATCAATGAGTTTTTCGTGTGAATATATATTTTTGAGCATTGAGAATGAAAGCTAAAAATCATGTTTTTTAACCTTACCCAGCCCGCCAGAGTTTCAAATTGGGGGCTTACCAAACAATGAAACAACCAAACACATGTCTATCTCCACCGGTGTTTTCTCCCACCAAAATGGAGCTAAATGGCCCAAACAAACAGATTAATTACCATAACTGACGTTTGATAATACTAAAAAAAGTTCTCTAATGAAGGATTACAAAATTAATAAACACCAACTAAAAAGAGCAGGCAAGAGACAACAAAGATCACTAAGAAAGTTCACCTGAAGACAGTTGGCTTAGTAGGAGAATGGAATAGCGGATGTACCCAAATCTTAAGAAAATGCCTCCAGTAGGGCGCATCCTCACCGTCGAATTGAAGCTTGTCCCCATCCTTATCGGATCCATCACGCGCCGCCCCAAGTACTCATCCTTCTCCTCCGCCGCTAGGTCGAAGAAGCCCACAAAGGCGTCCATCATCGCCGCCCGCATCTCCTCCGTCACTCCGTGGTTCACAACCTAGGGCGATCATGGAACAACCTTAGCTAAATCGGCGCAGAAGTGTATCTTAACCCACATCCACCACTCTCACCGTACTTGCTATTACCTTATATAACTCACCGTAAAGAATCCCCATTCCTCGCAGGCCTGGCCGAGCTCACGGACGATCTCTGCACGAGTCTCGGGGATTCCATTCGAAAGCAAGGAGAAATCGATGATTGGGATGTCCGCTAGGGCGGAGGAATCGTCTGTTACGACAGAGGAGGGGTCGCCCGCGATGTAGTTGGAGGGAAAAGAAGTGCCGGCGGCGCCGGAGTCGGCTATTTCTTTGACCATGGCCTGTGAAGTGTGAGCTGACTGCAGTGGTGAGGAGGCCAAATTGAAAACGGACGAAACCGGCCGGGTCCATCAAACCACGCCGATTTTTTTGTAATCGAACCGGCCACTCCGGTGTGGGCTTAAAAGGGGTACAAATTTAGACCGGCCCCGTGCCTAGCCCCCTTATTTCGCGGTGCCCCCTTATTTGATCAGAGTCTGGACTGGTGTCTGGCCCAAACCGTAGCCCGGCCTGAATCCTACTGGGAGCCCAGCATTAGCATTATATACCAACATTATTGTAATGTCGGGCGACGGCGCGGCGCTCAACATTTAATGTTGGGCGCTACCACCCAACATTAAATGTTGGGCGGACATGCCCAACAATTAAATGTTGGGATGTCCGCCTAGCATTAAATGTTTGGCGGACAGCCCAGCATTTAATTGCTGGGCTGCGCCCAGCAAGGCAACAATCCTGCTGCGTCTTTTCGGACCTGGTTGGGCCAGGTCTTGTACGCTCAGACGGACCCCCTTATTTCACTAAGATCTGGGCCCGGTTTCAGCAGGGTCCGACTTGGGCCCGATAGTAAAAAGCCGGGGCCCAAGGGGTGCTCAATCGACCCTCTGTCAATTTCGATTTTTTTGTGTGCGGGCGCTACCTTGGGGTGTGCGCAACTAACCGAAGAACCGATCCGAACCGGACTGTTTGGGTCGGTTCCCTAGTGTTTCGGTTCAGGTATGATTCTTTAAAAAGTATAACCGACGGTTCAATTCTCGGTTCTTATGGCCGGGTACCCGAGAACTGACCCGAACTGTTTTAAATAATAGTTTTAATTTATAATTTAAGCTGAATTTATTCACATGAAAATGTGAAGACTCTCCTATTTATTTTAAATCCCGTGAAATTTAAATGACTCTCCACCTCTCCGATTTAAATAAAGATATCTAGAAAAATTAATTTTAAATAATCATCAACTTTTAATTATAACTTTTTTTATAGATATTCTAAAATGCTTAAAAAATTGTTTTAAAATTTAGCTCCGGTCCAATCTCCAAGTTCCGATCAGAGATGGTTTATAATAGTAATTATTATTTTTATATAAGCAGGTAAAAGTTGACCGTTCGGTGATTGATTGAACGGCAGATAAGTCACCCGTGCAGAATATTGGTTCACTAGACGCACCTAAAAATCGCGCCAAAGCGGTGGGAGTAGTTTCGGCTATATAATTTTGCCTTTAATCTAACTGAATAAATGGTTTGTTAGCTCTCAATTTTTATGTGTTTTGTACTTAATTGACTTTCATATGGGGGCAATAATTCTGTACGTATAACACATGTAAAGGATCCTGCGGAACTGCATTTTCAATATAAAATACAACTGCAACGTAAAATGCAGTTTCAAATGGACTGCACTTTCAGTGTAAAATGCAGTTGCAATAATAGTTCAAAAAAATCATTTTTTTTTAAGTATATTTTTAACTCAAAATATATACATATGACTACTTAAAATGACCATAAAAATGCATGGATCAATAATCCATGATTTTTTTTGTGAAAAAAAAAAAATATGAATTAAAAATGAATTTCCGCAGGATTCTTCCATGCGTTTTCCGTATTTAAAAATTAGGCTTCACATGGACGGTGATCAAGGCAGTCTGCTCTAGCTCCATCTGGCGAGCAATATTTAGGTCAGGATCGTGGATGATGCTCATGGTCCTGCACCAATGAGGAGCTTGCAAAGGAGGTGGGGCCCACGCAGTTGTGGTTTGTGTCATACACTTTTGCGCGGGGCCCTCATCATTTATGGCTTCTCATTGGTTGTGTGGACGATGCTTACCGTCCACGGTCCTGACCTAAAAATTTTCCCCATCTGGCACAGTGACGACGGCCATGTGCACGGTGGGCCCGCAACTATGAACTGAACATCCATTTTTATGCTGAAAACAATTTTTTTTTTCTGCGTGATGATTGTAATCATTGTCATGTCAAATATACGTTCTATGATGAGCCAAACAAACGGAGGCTCAACTCCGTTTGGCACGGCGATGGCGGTCATAATCATAAGGATTTAAATTGTCATTTGTTAACGTTCACCTAAAAACTTCATCCACATCCACTTTTATGTTCAAACGGACAATATTTGTTAGATAATCCTAATTAATGAATTCTTCTGCTTATCAAATAAATGATGGTTTAACTCATGCATTTATGACCGTCGCCCAAAAAGATAAGGCTGAAATGTGATCCTCAGCGGCAGCATGAATTCATTTAATTAAGGGTTAGTCCTCACAAATATCAAAGTGAAGCATCTTGGCTATTTGTTTATTTTTTGGATAGAGTTGATCCATGATCATCAAGAATTTGACTTAATTTAAATTCTATTTTCTTTGCACCAATTCCCTTATTCCTTGTTCTAAATTTGAAATAATGGATTTTTTCCAAAGAATCTTTGTTAAAAATAATCACACAATCATCCAGATAGTTTCATATTATCATTAGTTTAAATAAAATAAGTAAAATGTCACGGATCTTCAAAATTAATAATAATTAAAAAATTTCAACTTTAAATACAGTGATTGAGGAAAGAGAGGCACCGTTCAGTTGAAGCCTCCTCATCCTCTGTTTTTTTTTCTGCAACTACTCTCCCACTTGCTCTCTCTCTCTCTCTCTCTCTCTCTCTGTCTCTCTCTCTCTCTCTCTCTCTCTCTCTCTGTCTATCGGCCCAATCTTCTATAGTATTCCTGCTGGCCGGTTTCCTCCGCTTCTTTCATAAAGATGGCTGATTTCTCCGTTGAATTCGCTCGGTTCGAAGAATTTGTGGAGCTGAGGAACAGCCGCACCACCACCCTGCCGGATATTTATAGAACCGGCGGCACCGCCGCCGCAGCAAACGAAGCCATCGCGGAGGAGGAAGAAATCCCCACCATCGATTTCTCCCTCCTAATGAGCGACAATCCCGACCAGCGGGCAAAAATCATTAAGGATATCGGAGAGGCTTGCAACCAATGGGGTTGCTTCATAGTATGCATTCTATCTACCTCATGACTATATTTATATATAATATTTGCTTATAATCTCAAATGAATGAATGAATGAAATGTTTACATAATTATGATTCTAATTAATAGGAACGAATTTTTATCAAGTACTACCACACAATAATTCTGGAGTGGTATTCGTCTACAACAAATCATTCTTACACACGATGACATGATTATCTTCAATTTCAAGTAATTAAAAACGTGCATGATACGAATATGACTTGAAACCACTAGCTGTCCGAAGAATGCTTATTATGTAATAATTTAAACCTTTTAATGTTTGGTTATGTGCACATAAATCAAAATGGATTCTTGGGTATGTCTTTGGCTTTGATTTGAGGGCATGATTCCGAAGCAAACGTGACGGTATATATAGAGGGACACTATTTCAATGATATCTGTGAGCAGCCACTTTGTGCATTTATTGTCAAAGGTTCGGTCTTTCTCCTCTGAGAGAAATCACTTTGTTCATAGTGCCAAAGGTTAGGTCTATTTCCAACCTTCTCCGCCCAAACCGCAAATGATTGGGAACTATATGGATTCTGTTGTTGTTTTAAATGTTTGGTTATGATTTCAATTGAATGAAAGGTGGTGAACCACGACATGCCGGAGAGGTTGGGGACGAGGATGTTAGAAGCAGTGGCCGGCTTCTTCAACCTGCCGGCGGAGGAGAAAACAGAGTACATGAGCGGAGAGCTCTTCGGCGGCGTCAGATTTGGCACCAGCAACAATTTATCGGCCAAGGACGTGCGCTATTGGAGAGAGTTTTTGAGAGTCATCGTGCAGCCCACATTCAATTCCCCTGCCAAACCTGTTAATTTCAGGTCCACATTTTCATAAATTAATATTTTTTTCTTATAAAAAATTTCATCTTTTTCCTGATTTTTATGTGCCCAACGAAAATAATTAACGCGTGCAGGGAGATATCGGGCGAATATGTGAGGCGAATGAGAGGGATATACACGGAACTTCTGAGGGCATTGTGGGAAAGCCTGGGGGTGTCATGGAGCAGTGTGGAGGAGATGCTTCGGATGGAATCGGCTGCCACAATAGTACTGGTCAACAATTTCTACCCAGAATGCCCCCAGCCGGAGGCGGCGTTGGGTCAACCCCCTCACACCGACAACTCCCTCGTCAGCATAGTGATGCAGAGCCGGAATATCTCCTCCCTTCAAGTGATGCATCGTGGCAAATGGGTTCCCGTCAAATTCATCCCAAATTCTCTCTTTTTCCTTGCCGGAGATATCCTCGAGGTATTCCATAAATATCCATGCTTGATTGCTTGTGGTATGTATGAGGGGAAATTTTAATTTTTGCGACCGAAATTAATATCCGTCCGGGGGCCTGCCTTTCCTGCCGCTTGGAACAAGTAGTAATGGTGGTGATCGAAATCTAAAAATCCATGGGGATTTGTGAACCCCTGTTCGGTACCGCCGGAAAGTGAGAACCCGGAGCCCGAGTTTCGGACGCAAAAATTTCTCGTGTGTATGAGCATATATTATTTAATTAGGGGTCATTTGGATGAAGTTCCTTAGGTGGGCGTTAGCAAATGACAATTTAACCCTCTCGTTCACGACCGCCACCAGCCACCATGCCAAACTGAGCCTGAGTCTTAGGCTTCATTTGATTGAGCGGTGATGGGAGGAGCAGGCGGGTCCAAACGGAGCTTTTGAACCGGAGCGGAGGGGGGAGGCGGGGGTCGAAACGGTGCGGTGGGGGTGGGTGGGGGGGGGGGGGGGGGCGTTTCCTCCTTGCTGCGGGTGCAAATGGTGCAAACGGAGACGGAGCTTCACTTGGTTACCCGCCGTCCGGCGGCGTTTGCACCAAACGCCGCCCGAAAACGACGACGGAGCTTCGTTTGGTTACCCGCCGTCCGGCTTCGTTTGGTTCGGCATTTTGCCGCCTCCGTTTGAAGCAAACACAGCCGGCGGCGTTAGCTCTGTTTGCACCTACAGTAAGGAGGAAACGGCCCCGATCCGCTTCTTTTCGACCCCCACCTCTCCTCCTCCGATTCCAAAGTGACGTTTCGACCCACCGGATGCACCCGCCACCGGCGAATCAAATATAGAAGGAAAGTTTTGAAGAATTCAAAATAGAGTGAAATTTGTTGGGTTGGCTCCGCTCAAGGTATTCTACGTATACTTATCAAGTTTTGAATAGGTATATATAGTACCTCCAGCGTAGAGCGTAGCCCTAGAACGACACGAACCCAATAACCCGTTCCGAGTCGGACCCGACACGAGCGGACATATAACTCATTATTTCTAACATTCTCCTCCTATGTCCGCTGTGAACCCGACGTCGGAAAAGGGGGGTGGTTTGTGAAATGTTCAGCCAAACGTGAATCATTCACAACCGTGTATGACACATGTTACAAATTATTAGACTTAACAAAAAAAATAGTATGCACGCATAAACAAAACGAAAGTTCAGCCACATCACAGCATGTCTCAGATACAATCAGGGCACAGACCCTAAACGCCTAGCGTCCCAAATCAAACAGAGAGCAACAAAAGTCCAAACAAACAGGTGAAAGAAAAAGAAGAGCTAAACATTGCTCTGAAACAGAGATACCAAAAAGAAGTCTAACAATACTCTAACTGTCAATATCCAGACGATCATCATGATCAGGATCCCAGTCTACCAGTGCTCCTCCTAGATCAGCAACTCATATAATTTCCAACAGAGAATTTCATTTTAGAATGAATTCAAACCTTAGAAATGTACAGATATCTAGTTCTACTAAAAGAACTTAGTATTATCATTTCCATTATTATTAGTGTTGGCTGAGAGGACGCTTCTATAGAGTATTATAGATTAATCGCAGAATCAGTTATCTGTTTCCAAGTGAAACGATTTACTGAATTCTGGATGCAACAACTATATTTGTATCCCTATATAGAATGTCACGGTTACTGTTCTTCTAGAGTTGATTGGAACTCATCAAGTTTGGAATGGAACCAATCAACAAGAGAAAAGTCCAACCAAGTCAGATCGTGTTATCAAGTTTGGAATAACACTCTCCTCCAAGGCAAGATAGCCGAATCTAGATGAAGTCGTTAGCATCAGATTTGGAATGAAACAACTTACCAGATCCGTATTCAGTAACCAAGAGCATCAACGGAGCACAACATGCTTGTTTGACAAAGGAAATCTGATAATCAAAACATTCGGACAAAGGCTGAGCTAAGTCGACTAGTATTGACCTAAGGCTGAACTAAATCGCCTTAAGTCCCATTTCCCATACTGTTTTGATCAGTCTGTCTTTGGGCATTCCTTTCGTCAATGGATCAGCCAGGTTATCCATCGAACGCACATCGATCAAAGTGATAATTTCTTGTTCTTTTAGATAATTCAACAACGCATGTCTCAGTCGTACATGTCTTCTCTTTGTGTTATAGAGAGCATTCTTTACAACTTGAGCTACTGTTTGATTATCACAATACAAGCTCAACGAGTTGACTTGTAACCTAGACAGGGGTATGTCTAAAATCAGGTTTCTGATCCAATCTGCCTCTTCACCAGCTGAAGCTAAGGCAAACAACTCGGCCTCCATAGACGACAAGGCTATACTAGTCTGTTTTTTGGATTTCCAAGTAATAGCAGCTCCACCCAAAGTGAATATATATCCACTGGTAGACTTACTGTTCCCAATTTCTGAACACCACGAGGCATCAGAGAATCCATCCACAACAGGAGGATAACCAGTATAGCACAAGGCATGATCTTTGGTACCTCTCAGGTATCTCATCAGCCAATCTAGGGCATCCCAATGCTCTTTGCCTGGACTACTGGTAAAGCGACTCAGTATGCCAACTGTGAAGGCAATGTCTGGTCTAGTGCAACTTGTGGCGTACATGAGACTACCAATTATTTTAGAATATTTTAATTGATCAATGATGGTCCCTTCGTTAGGACTCAACTTAACATTGTGATCAAGCGGTGTCTCAACTGACCTACAGTCTTTATATCCCCAGGTAGAAAGTAGTTGCTCTATATAATGAGCCTGGTTAAGGGTTACTCTACCCTTGTCAACTCTAACTTTCATACCTAACAGGGTATCCACAGGACCAAGGTCCTTCATGTCAAAAGATTCTGCGAGAGTGGATTTGACATCCCTCACTACAGCAAGATCTGAACCGAGAATCAACATGTCATCCACATATAGACATATGATAACTGTTTGATTGGACAACGAACGGTGATAGAGACACTTGTCTGAAAGACTGGACTGAAATCCAACGCTCTTTACCACTTGATCAAACTTCATGTGTCACATCTTAGGCGCTTGTTTAAGCCCATAGATTGATTTATTTAGTTTGCACACTTTGTCTTTTAGATCTTTATGAACATAACCTTCATGTTGTGCCATGTAGATCTCTTCATCAAGCTCTCCATTTAAGAAGGCTGTCTTCACATCCATCTGATGAACTATGAAGTTTTCGATAGACGCTAAAGCTAGAAGAATCCTAATTGTCGATAGGTGACACACAGGTGAATAAACGTCAAAATAGTCTATTCTCCCTTGTTGCTTATAGCCTTTAGGTACTAGACGCGCTTTATACCTGGCTATAGACCCATCACTATGTAATTTCTTCTTCAGCACCCACTTGCATCCTAGGATTTTCGCTCCTTTCGGCAGGTCAACTAGATGCCAAGTGTTATTTTGTAACAGCGAGCCTATCTCATCGTCGATGGCTTCTGCCCACATCAATAAATCTCTAGATCTCATTGCTTCCTGATAGGAGAATGGATCATCCTCTAAGTGATAGGTGACGAAATTCTCACCAAAATTTTTAGGGATTCTATCTCTTGTAGACGCTCTAACAGGAACAGGTTCCACCTCTAGAGGTTGGGGAGTAATGCCAGAGGGGCCAGCTTCAGGTTCTATAGTAGATTCTACAATCACGTCAGTAGACCCGGAGACGGTTAAGCCATGATCTTTGATAAATTTGTGTTCAAAGAAAATAGCATCTCTAGACTCTATCACTGTATTAGTGGATAGATCCAGAAACCTGTCAGCTGCACTATCTTCTGCACTACTTAGGTAAACACATGTTGTTGTTCTAGGTCCCACCTTAGGTCTCTTAAGGTCTTGTAACCGCACATAAGCGATACAGTCCCAAGTCTTTAGAGTGTCATATCTATAAGGATGACCATGCCACAGCTCATACGGGATAGAAATGAGCTTGGAGTGAGGCACTCTATTTAAAATGTGATTTGCAGTAAGCACTGCTTCTCCCCAAAACGAATTAGGCATGCCAGCTATTAGGAGCATAGAATTCAACATTTCTGTTGAAGTTCTATTCTTACGCTCAGCAACGCCATTAGACTAGGGTGAGTAAGGAGCCGTGGTTTCAAGGATTATGCCCTCATAGGCACAAAATTCCTTAAACTCAGTTGTAGTGTATTCTCCTCCTCGATCACTTCTAAGTCTCTTAATCTTAAGATTCAACTGATTTTCCACACGAGACTTAAAAATTTTAAAAGTCTCAAAGGCCTCATCTTTCGATCTCAACAAATACACATGACAATATCTCGAAAATTGTCTATGAAGGTAATTAGATACTTCTTTCCCCCTCTAGTGATATGACTTCGGAAATCACAAAGGTCTGAATGTATTAATTCCAGAAGTTGTGTGCTCCTAAACACCGACTTGAAAGGCGTTCTAGTGATTTTGGTTTGCGCACACACCTCACACTTGTCAAATCGAATAGACAGATCTAAAGGAATGTTTTGACTCTTAGCTAGGTCTAGCATTTTCCTATAGTTCACATGTCCTAGTCTGTTACGTAACAACTTCGGAAGGACATTATACCGTTTTGAGTCGTGAAGGACATCCCAGCCTTATCTAATAAACTAATGGAAATCAGATTCTTAGTAATAGATGGAACTAGTTAAACATTATTCAAAATTAAAGTTTTACCTGAAGAGAGGACCAACTCAGTTGTCCCAGCACGAGTGACAGCGGTCTCTCCTCCATTGCAATTTTCAACCTTCTCCTCGATTGCCACGACCTCTGAAAGAAGACCTCTGTCATTAATGATATGACAGGTAGCACCGCTATCCAACCACCACTCTAAGGAGGAACTGCGGTG
The DNA here is from genome assembly GCA_039513925.1 of Platanthera zijinensis. Lineage (NCBI taxonomy): Eukaryota > Viridiplantae > Streptophyta > Magnoliopsida > Asparagales > Orchidaceae > Platanthera > Platanthera zijinensis. The sequence goes on from CM077085.1 coordinate 13,859,495, forward strand.
ACTACTCCCGACCATAGCCACGAATAGCCTGGGATCCGGGTCGTCAACCGGCAGATGTCCATTGTTTTGATCCTCGAGGCGGATGAGTCCCTTGATATCATCTAGAGTTGTCTCCTCCTCCAGTCGGAATGTGATCCACCCAGGAGGCAGCTTGTACAGAATCAGACCCACAAAGAGACTATCGGAAATTACGGACTGTTCGTCCGCCAGCTTGAGACGCAGTTTTTCCAGTTCTATAATTTGGGAGGTGATTGGAGAGTTTGCATCAAATTTAAAGTTAAAGAATTGCTCGCTGAGAGGAATTCTAAACGATCCCTCCTCCTCTTGGAAGCGTGCGTTCAAGCGATCCCAAAGCTCATTTGCAGTCTTACAGCCACCGTAGGTCATGGCGAGACAAGGACATAAGGATCTTCGGAGGTAGTCCCTGCATAAAACATCATCTTTTCCCCACTGAAATACGTCCACATCCTCTCGAGTAGTGGCGTAATCGCTCAGAACTGTGTAGAAAATATCACGTTCTTTCATCTTAAGCTTGACGTGCAATTTCCAAACTTGGAAATAAGTGGGAGCAAACGACTGAAGCTCCACAATATCGAGTGAGGTACACCTCGACATCTCAATTTAGCTTGAATAAAAAAAAAGATGTCACCTGATCCGTGTGAAGACGTCAGAAAATCTTCGGATCCAATCCAGTAATAATAATTTGCTCCTCCTCTCCGGCTGAATGCAGTCACCGACGACTAGAATTGGGCAAAAATATCACCCCACAAGTGCACAGAAAACCGCCCCTCAACTGCTTTTTAGATCTGCTAAAGTGGAGCTTTGAATCCTTTAGAAAGTCTTCTGAATTTGGAGAAGCTCGGTGAACAGGATCCCTCTCTTGGAACAACAGAGATAAAGCAAATAACTGGGAGCAATTTGATCCCTCCTGTGATAGGTGTACAACCCCATATTCGCTGGGTGGGACCTAGATGAACAACGGTTGGGGTTGGACCAGCCACAAGTTAGCTCGGGTCTGAAGGTCATAAGAGCACTCGCGCCAGAGGAGCTCCCGCTTAGGAGCAGGCGAGATCCCGCTCATGGCAAGAAGCGGGCGAGAAGGCACGGCGCCGTAATCAGCAAGGGCGCTGAGTGAGCTTCACTCACTCAGCGCCATGACTAGCAGCAAAGGGCGTTGAGTGAGCTCCACTCACTCAGCGTCGTGGCCAGCAGCAAAGGGCGTTGAGTGAGCTCCACTCACTCAACGTCGTGGCCAGCAGCAAAGGGAGTTGAGTGAGCTCCACTCACTCAACGCCGTGGCCAGCAGCAAAGGGAGTTGAGTGATCTCCACTCACTCAACGACGTGGCCAGCAGCAAAGGGCGTTGAGTGAGCTCCACTCACTCAACGACGTGGCCAGCAACAAAGGGCGTTGAGTGAGCTCCACTCACTCAACGCCGTGGCCAGCGGAAAGGGCGTTGAGTGAGCTCCACTCACTCAGCGCCGGGGTCAGCAGCGAGGGCGTTGCGTGAGCTCCACTCACCCAACGCCGTGTCTACTGACAACGCCAAGGTTAGAGGAGCTCCCGCCTTGGAGGGGCGAAAGCGTTCACCTTCGGTCAGCCGGGACCCACTCTCGGCAGGGTCGGCGAGAAGGTTCTCGACATAGAGCACTCACCGGGTGGGGCAAGGTTTAGGGTAAAATGTCTTAATTACCCTCGGGTAAAATTACCCTTATACCCTCAGGGGCTGCGTTTAGTATTTCTCAGACAGCGGGTTTTGGCTGTTGGCAGACCAGCCAGGGGTATTTCAGTAACTTCCGGTCAGCAAAAGGCTATAAATAGACCCATAAGAGCTCCTTAGAAAGCAGACTCTCATTTTCTCTCTAAACCTCTAGTGCTTTCTGAGGAGCTCCTAGTCCAGTTTTTGGCTTTGGAGGGGAAGCTCTCAGAGATCTTCCGGGTGTGAGCTGGGACCTCCCTGCTGAGGCTTTGGGTCAGTTCTAAGACGTTAGCTACCAGTCGAGGGGAAGGCTTGAAAAAAGTAGGTGTTGGCTGCACCCCGGTTTTGAACATTCGTTGAGGTCAATTTTGGCTCCAACAATAGGATCTAACAATAGGCACTTTACTGGATTTTTCCAGAGCAATTTCAATAATAGAATCAGCCTTGGGTAGGTTTTCTCCAATATCTGTGCTTAATCGGCTTCTCCCTCACCGAGGAGATCTAGAGACCGGAATAAGCTCTAGAGTGAGGATCCTTCCTTGATGTTAGTGAACGAAACAGGATCCCGATAATCAAGACCGGAAAAGCAGCATAATCAAGATCACGGTAAGGATCGACGGGCTCCAAAGCAGCAAACAGATCAAGGCGGCAACAAGCGTAAGAACAGGGACGGCGGCTGGATCTGGGAAACGACGGACGGATCTGAGGAGCGGCAACCGGATCAGCACCGGAGGCGGCCAGATCACCACCAGGTGGCCGGGAATCGGCGACCCTCCTTCCCGATAGGCGGCGACAGCACGGGAAAAAATAACACGTGATTTCCTCCTCCGTTCGGCAGCAACGAGATCCACCAGAGGGGGAACAACGGCGGAAGCGCACAGATCCACCAAGGCCAAGAGGCAGATCCATTAGCGGCGGGCCTCACACAGATCCACCAGCGACGCACCTTCTCTTTCACGAACTGATCAGCGTGGAGATGCAGCGGCGGGATCGGGAACTGTCGAGAGCGGTGGAGTGGGGAAATCGCGAACGGAAAATCCTAGCAGAGCGCAAAATGTACCTTGAGAATGTTGGGTTGGCTCCGCTCAAGGTATTCTACGTATACCTATCAAGTTTGAAATAGGTATATATAGTACCTCCAGCGTATAGCGTAGCCCTAGAACGACACGAACCCAATAACCCGTTCCGAGTCGGACCCGACACGAGCGGACATATAACTCATTATTTCTAACAAAATTCACATAATTATGCAAAAGTAGGTCGAGATGAATTTGCCCAAGTTTTTCTCACAAATTTAATACTGTAATTTGTTGGAAGATATATATGGCTACTAAATATGCATAAATTGTAGTGTTCATGAGCTTTGTCATGCAGATAGTTAGCAACGGGATATACAAGAGTTTACTGCACAGGGTGAAGGTGAGCAGCGAGCGCTCGAAGATATCAGTGGTGTCTTTTATAGGAACTTCGTTGGAAAGCGTAGTCGCTCCTTTGCCCCAGCTCGTCGACGGAGCCGATAGACCCGCCGCGTTCCGCGCGGTCACCTATAAGGAGTACATCGAGCTTCAGAAAACACAAATGCTGCTGGGTAAATCTTGCCTGGATCACTTGAGGCTGTAATTTTGATGTGATATTCAATGCTGCACAACAATGCTAAGATCTTTAAAATCAAGTTCCCGAAGATGAATGTTTCATAAAATAGTATTTCGCCCTCAACAAATAAACAAATATATAGGAGACTTAATTTTTAGGCTCGCATGGAATCTTTTCCTACATTACACAATTCTTAAAGTTGAAGAGCGAATATTCAAGTGATATGCGTCAAACCAACTTCGCGACGCAATTTCTTATTATATTTTAAACAGTAATTAATGTCCATTATATTTTAATATTTTTTCGACGTTAGTTGTTATTATGAATAATACTTATTTAATAGCGCGCATGCCTACCAATCGAAATTGTTTTTGTTTGGCATCCGGCCGTCCGGCAGGTTGATAATCAACACTTTTGTAGTTTTGTTGGCATCGATATCTGTCCGAATAAATAAAGGGCGCTGCTATCCGCACCGCAGTTTTGGCTATTTGTACCGTATTTTTTCCTAATTTTTCGTATTTTTAAAAATACATCTTGTGCATGCATTTTTAGGAAAAAGTGTTCTACACGAAAATTTTTGATCTCGACGAGATCTACAACTTAATTCATCCTTAAATATCCATCCCTAAACCCTAATTCATCCCAAATTCTCTCTTTTTCCTTGCCGGAGATATCCTCGAGGTATTCCATAAATATCCATGCTTGATTGCTTGCGTATGAGGGGAAATATTTGAATATCGGTCCGGGGTGGTGGCGATCAAAATCTAATAATTCATCGAAATTTGCGAACCTGGAGTATGAGTTGCGGACGCAAAAATTTCTCGTGTATGAGCATATATTATTTAATTAGGGGTCATTTACCAGCCAAAAGCCGGTATTCAAATCGGAGCCGGTAAGGGTGCTGCTGCTTAGGGGTGTGCATAGAAAACTAAAATCGATTGAATCAGATTGAATCAGATTGAATCGAACAAGCCGAACCAAATTTTGGATTGAACCGGTCAGTTCAGTTTCAGTTTAGCGGGGGGGGGGGGGGGGGGGGGGGGGGGTTGAAAACCCTAAACCGAACCTACTGTTACTATTAGCACAACTTATGTGTATTATAATTGTTTGGATCATGACACTGAATTTCTTCATTTTAGATGACAACAACCAACACTAAAATAGGTAAACTAATAATAGAAAAAATTATAAACGCTTAAGTTATGCATCAACTTTACTAGTTCAATCATAATATTATTCCTAAATTGTTGTAATATATTTGCTTACATTAAATATTTTTTACTTAATTAAATATAAAAAAAAGGATATGAACATAAAAAATGGATAGAATTTGTTAGATGAGGTAGGGCGTTCATGAACAATGATTCATAACCACGGCGTTCATGATCCACACCGTCGTGCCATATTAACCCTAACTTTACATTATTAGCCTATAAATAATAATAATAAAAAATCTCCCGCAAGGATAAACTAAGGCTTCATTTGGTGCGGTGGAGGCGGTCGTGAACGCATGGGTTAAACCGTCATTCATTAACGATCACCTAAAAAATTTTATTTGTTTGAACACAAAAATGGATGAAGTTCCTTAGGTGGACATTAACAAATGACAGTTTAACCATCATGTTCATGACTGTCACCACCATGCCAAACTGAGCCTTAGGCTCCGTTTGGGAGGACTTATTTTCACCGATTCATGCGGTCATGACCGCTTGACCGGTGAAAATAAGTCCTCCCAAACGGAGCCTTTGAGTCTTAAAAGGAAGGTTTTGATGAATTTAAAATGGAGTGAAATTCACATAATTATGTAAAAGTTGGTAGAGATGATTTTTTCCTTGTTATTCTCACAAATTTAATACTGTAATTTGTTGGAATATATATGGCTACTAAATATGCATAAATTGTAGTGTTCATGAGCTTTGTCATGCAGATAGTTAGCAACGGGATATACAAGAGTATACTGCACAGGGTGAAGGTGAGCAGCGAGAGCTCGAAGATATCAGTGGTGTCTTTTATAGGAACTTCGTTGGAAAGCGTAGTCGCTCCTTTGCCCCAGCTCGTCGACGGGGCCGATAGACCCGCCGCGTTCCGCGCGGTCACGTATAAGGAGTACATCGAGCTTCAGAAAACACAAATGCTGCTGGGTAAATCTTACCTGGATCACTTGAGGCTGTGATTTTGTTGTGATTTTCAATGCTGCTCAACAATGCACAGATCTTTAAAATCAAGTGCCCCAAGATGAATGTTTCGTAAAATAATATTTCGCCCTCAACAAATAAACAAATATATACGAGGCTTTAACTTTTAGGCTCAAATAGAATCGTTTTCTACTTTACTAAGGAAGCAGATTACACAAAATCTCTTCAAACGAATATTCAAGCGGTGCAAGTATACGTCAAACCAACTTCATGACGCTATTTCTTATTATATTTTAAACATTAATTAATGTCCATTATATTTTAATATTTTATCAACGCTAGATATTATTATGAATAATACTTATTTAATAGCACAGATCTATCGAAATTGTTTTTGTTTGGCATCCGGCAGTCCGGCAGGTTGATAATCAACACTTTTGTAGTCTTGTTCGCATGTTATATGCAGGCCAATTTTGAATGCATGCGATCGTAACCGCTTGACCGGTGAAAATAAGTCCCCCCAAACAGAGCCTTAGTGTGCCGATAACATCAACCTATATTTATGATCATTTACACAATAATCACAACAAAAACATAGTATATCACAAATAATTATAACCAATAGGAACCGTTGTCTTCTCAAACACATTGAGGCTCTGTTTGGCGCGGCGATTCAACAGCAGCACACCGCTGTTTTTCAATAAGCCGCGCCAAACGAAATTTTCGTGCCCACAGTTGCAGTCGCCCCCGCTGTACAGTCGCGAAATTAGGGCGTTCCAGAGTCGTGATAAATTTTCACGACTCTGGAATCGCGCAAGCTGCGCGATTCGTCTCCCGTTCGTCGTCTCCAGCGGGGGCTTTGTTCTCACAGCCATCGCCACATCTCGTGCGGCATCCGGCGGCCAACGCGACATCTCCACCGGCATCCGGCGGCCAACGCGACATCTCCAGCGGCATCCGGCGGCCAACGTCGAACGGCTTTCTTCTCACAGCCATCGCGACATCTCCAGCGGCATCCGGCGGGCAACGTCGAACGGCTCCGGCACAAGGATTCTTCTCCGACAACATCCAGCGCTTGGGCTTTCTTCTCACAGCCATCGCGACATCTCCAAAGGCATCCGGCGGCCAACGTCTCCTTCTCCGGCACAAGGATTCTGCGCAGGTTCGCTTCTCCGGCTTAGGTATTCTTCTCCTTCTTGAATTCCCTATGTTGCTAGACATCTTACCTCTTCCCTCTCCCCCTCCCACCTGGTTTTGTGCAGATCGCGGCATCTCCAAAGGCATCCGGCCGGCCTTCTCCTTCGTACAGAACAATAGATCAGATTTTTGGGCTTCTAATCTGCAGATCTCAACACCAGCAGGTATACCCTCCCCTACCCCCCATTTTTTTTTCTGATTTTCATGGATTGTGTGTGTTGATTTGCACAACAATATGTGTGTTTCTTTATGTGCAATGTGTTGTGTAATAGTGGATTTGTAATGCGTGTGTGCTGTAATTGTGTGTGTAATGTGTGTTTGTTTGTGTAATGTGATTTTTTGGATTGTGTGTGTGTATTTTTGAATTGTGTGTGTGTGTGTGTGTGTATGTTTGGATTGTGTGTGTTTGTTTGTATGTTTGAATGTGTGTGTGTGTGTTTATGTGTGTGTGTGTGTTTTTGTGTGTGTGTGTGTGTGTGTGCTTTTGTGTTTGTGTATTATTTTGGATTGTGTGTGTGTATTTTTGAATTGTGTGTGTGTGTGTATGTTTGGATTGTGTGTGTTTGTTTGTATGTTTGAATGTGTGTGTGTGTGTGTTTATGTGTGTGTGTGTGTTTTTGTGTGTATGAATGGCATTGTGTGTGTGTGTGGATTGTGTGTGTGTATTTCTGGATTGTGTGTGTGTGTTTGTGTGTGTGTGTGTTTATGTGTGTGGTTTTTGTGTTTGTGTATTTTTTTGGATTGTGTGTGTGTGTATTTTTGAATTGTGTGTGTGTGTGTGTGTGTGTTTGTATGTTTGAATTATGTGTGTTTGTATGTTTGGATTGTGTGTGTGTTTGTATGAATGTGATTGTGTGTGTGTGTGTTTGTGTGTGTATGTGTTTATGTGTGTGTTTGTATGTTCGTGTGTGTATGAAACGTATTGTGTGTATGTGTATGTTTGGATTTTGTTTGTGTGTGTGTGTGTGTTTGTATGAATGTGATTGTGTGTGTGTGTGTTTATGTGTGTGTGTGTGTTTATGTGTGTGTTTGTATGTTCGTGTGTGTGTGTATGTGTGTATGAAACGTATTGTGTGTATGTGTATGTTTGGATTTTGTTTGTGTGTGTGTGTGTGTGTGTGTTTGTATGAATGTGATTGTGTGTGTGTGTTTATGTGTGTGTATGTGTTTATGTGTGTGTTTGTATGTTCGTGTGTGTGCGTATGTGTGTATGAAACGTATTGTGCGAGAGCTCGAAGATATCAGTGGTGTCTTTTATAGGAACTTCGTTGGAAAGCGTAGTCGCTCCTTTGCCCCAGCTCGTCGACGGGGCCGATAGACCCGCCGCGTTCCGCGCGGTCACGTATAAGGAGTACATCGAGCTTCAGAAAACACAAATGCTGCTGGGTAAATCTTACCTGGATCACTTGAGGCTGTGATTTTGTTGTGATTTTCAATGCTGCTCAACAATGCACAGATCTTTAAAATCAAGTGCCCCAAGATGAATGTTTCGTAAAATAATATTTCGCCCTCAACAAATAAACAAATATATACGAGGCTTTAACTTTTAGGCTCAAATAGAATCGTTTTCTACTTTACTAAGGAAGCAGATTACACAAAATCTCTTCAAACGAATATTCAAGCGGTGCAAGTATACGTCAAACCAACTTCATGACGCTATTTCTTATTATATTTTAAACATTAATTAATGTCCATTATATTTTAATATTTTATCAACGCTAGATATTATTATGAATAATACTTATTTAATAGCACAGATCTATCGAAATTGTTTTTGTTTGGCATCCGGCAGTCCGGCAGGTTGATAATCAACACTTTTGTAGTCTTGTTCGCATGTTATATGCAGGCCAATTTTGAATGCATGCGATCGTAACCGCTTGACCGGTGAAAATAAGTCCCCCCAAACAGAGCCTTAGTGTGCCGATAACATCAACCTATATTTATGATCATTTACACAATAATCACAACAAAAACATAGTATATCACAAATAATTATAACCAATAGGAACCGTTGTCTTCTCAAACACATTGAGGCTCTGTTTGGCGCGGCGATTCAACAGCAGCACACCGCTGTTTTTCAATAAGCCGCGCCAAACGAAATTTTCGTGCCCACAGTTGCAGTCGCCCCCGCTGTACAGTCGCGAAATTAGGGCGTTCCAGAGTCGTGATAAATTTTCACGACTCTGGAATCGCGCAAGCTGCGCGATTCGTCTCCCGTTCGTCGTCTCCAGCGGGGGCTTTGTTCTCACAGCCATCGCCACATCTCGTGCGGCATCCGGCGGCCAACGCGACATCTCCACCGGCATCCGGCGGCCAACGCGACATCTCCAGCGGCATCCGGCGGCCAACGTCGAACGGCTTTCTTCTCACAGCCATCGCGACATCTCCAGCGGCATCCGGCGGGCAACGTCGAACGGCTCCGGCACAAGGATTCTTCTCCGACAACATCCAGCGCTTGGGCTTTCTTCTCACAGCCATCGCGACATCTCCAAAGGCATCCGGCGGCCAACGTCTCCTTCTCCGGCACAAGGATTCTGCGCAGGTTCGCTTCTCCGGCTTAGGTATTCTTCTCCTTCTTGAATTCCCTATGTTGCTAGACATCTTACCTCTTCCCTCTCCCCCTCCCACCTGGTTTTGTGCAGATCGCGGCATCTCCAAAGGCATCCGGCCGGCCTTCTCCTTCGTACAGAACAATAGATCAGATTTTTGGGCTTCTAATCTGCAGATCTCAACACCAGCAGGTATACCCTCCCCTACCCCCCATTTTTTTTTCTGATTTTCATGGATTGTGTGTGTTGATTTGCACAACAATATGTGTGTTTCTTTATGTGCAATGTGTTGTGTAATAGTGGATTTGTAATGCGTGTGTGCTGTAATTGTGTGTGTAATGTGTGTTTGTTTGTGTAATGTGATTTTTTGGATTGTGTGTGTGTATTTTTGAATTGTGTGTGTGTGTGTGTGTGTATGTTTGGATTGTGTGTGTTTGTTTGTATGTTTGAATGTGTGTGTGTGTGTTTATGTGTGTGTGTGTGTTTTTGTGTGTGTGTGTGTGTGTGTGCTTTTGTGTTTGTGTATTATTTTGGATTGTGTGTGTGTATTTTTGAATTGTGTGTGTGTGTGTATGTTTGGATTGTGTGTGTTTGTTTGTATGTTTGAATGTGTGTGTGTGTGTGTTTATGTGTGTGTGTGTGTTTTTGTGTGTATGAATGGCATTGTGTGTGTGTGTGGATTGTGTGTGTGTATTTCTGGATTGTGTGTGTGTGTTTGTGTGTGTGTGTGTTTATGTGTGTGGCTTTTGTGTTTGTGTATTTTTTTGGATTGTGTGTGTGTGTATTTTTGAATTGTGTGTGTGTGTGTGTGTGTGTGTTTGTATGTTTGAATTATGTGTGTTTGTATGTTTGGATTGTGTGTGTGTTTGTATGAATGTGATTGTGTGTGTGTGTGTTTGTGTGTGTATGTGTTTATGTGTGTGTTTGTATGTTCGTGTGTGTATGAAACGTATTGTGTGTATGTGTATGTTTGGATTTTGTTTGTGTGTGTGTGTGTGTTTGTATGAATGTGATTGTGTGTGTGTGTGTTTATGTGTGTGTGTGTGTTTATGTGTGTGTTTGTATGTTCGTGTGTGTGTGTATGTGTGTATGAAACGTATTGTGTGTATGTGTATGTTTGGATTTTGTTTGTGTGTGTGTGTGTGTGTGTGTTTGTATGAATGTGATTGTGTGTGTGTGTTTATGTGTGTGTATGTGTTTATGTGTGTGTTTGTATGTTCGTGTGTGTGCGTATGTGTGTATGAAACGTATTGTGCGAGAGCTCGAAGATATCAGTGGTGTCTTTTATAGGAACTTCGTTGGAAAGCGTAGTCGCTCCTTTGCCCCAGCTCGTCGACGGGGCCGATAGACCCGCCGCGTTCCGCGCGGTCACGTATAAGGAGTACATCGAGCTTCAGAAAACACAAATGCTGCTGGGTAAATCTTACCTGGATCACTTGAGGCTGTGATTTTGTTGTGATTTTCAATGCTGCTCAACAATGCACAGATCTTTAAAATCAAGTGCCCCAAGATGAATGTTTCGTAAAATAATATTTCGCCCTCAACAAATAAACAAATATATACGAGGCTTTAACTTTTAGGCTCAAATAGAATCGTTTTCTACTTTACTAAGGAAGCAGATTACACAAAATCTCTTCAAACGAATATTCAAGCGGTGCAAGTATACGTCAAACCAACTTCATGACGCTATTTCTTATTATATTTTAAACATTAATTAATGTCCATTATATTTTAATATTTTATCAACGCTAGATATTATTATGAATAATACTTATTTAATAGCACAGATCTATCGAAATTGTTTTTGTTTGGCATCCGGCAGTCCGGCAGGTTGATAATCAACACTTTTGTAGTCTTGTTCGCATGTTATATGCAGGCCAATTTTGAATGCATGCGATCGTAACCGCTTGACCGGTGAAAATAAGTCCTCCCAAACAGAGCCTTAGTGTGCCGATAACATCAACCTATATTTATGATCATTTACACAATAATCACAACAAAAACATAGTATATCACAAATAATTATAACCAATAGGAACCGTTGTCTTCTCAAACACATTGAATGGCCGTGTCGGTCATAACTGTTATGAGGACTTCATTTCTGGGAGTTAAAAAATCAAACCTGGAGCAAAGCAGTGTAAATAAGGATGAAAGTTAAGAGAATTAAACAGGATGGACACAAAATATCCCTAATCTCAAAAGCACCAAGGAGCAACGAATGAAAAATGAGGATCCAAAAGCCAATAAAAATAATTGGAATAATGTTATTGACGATGATATCAATGTATTTAGTACCTTACACAAAAATATAAATAAATTAGATTAATTAAACAGAAGTTAAAACAAACAATTTTGGTGACAAAAATAAGCATTACAGGTATTCAATCCAATAAAGAATGAATTATTAATTTGACAATGCCAGTATACTAACTGAGCTCAGATATTCAATCCTATGAAATTCTGTTTATATCAATAGTATGATTTTAAACACTAGTATTTTGAGCTTGATTTATGATGATGAATCAACAGTCCCCTGATTACTCACAAATGAGAAGGAACGGGAAACTGGAGGCAAAACTTAACTCCGCGCAGATGCAATCTGAGGAGGGCAAAGAAACTTCATGGTGTTGACTTCTTGTGCTGAAAGTCTAAATTTTAGGTCAACTTCTGCTCAGTAACAGTTGGAGGAACAGGAGGAAGGAAATCCCGAGTACGAACAGTGGACCATTCAGATGACCGATGACTTGGCGCCACCTGAAATTTCAACCAGTAGACAGCTTCTGAAAAAGCCTGTTGTGCATTTGGAAAAATATCCATAATCATAAATCTAAACAGTTGGCTACAAAATGCTGCTGCTGCTGCTGATAAAAGATCGAGTAATGATATGTGCTATAATCACGGTTTAAGGCTCAGTTTGTTTCGGCTGATGTTGATGGAAAAGTAGCTTAAAATGGAGTTTGAAAAAAGAACTGTTTTGGAAAAATGAAGTTTGTAATAAAAATACGTTTGTGTAAAATTGAGTTTGCAGAGCTATTTGAGAAGCAATGCATAAAATTTGTTTGTCAAAAACAGAGTTTTGTAAAAAAAAAAAAAAAAAAAAAAAGAATAATTCATGACACATTCATGAGACAATTAAAATGCAGAGCTCTTCCATTTACAAATAAATCTCCATACAACATTTATGACACAATTAATCATATTTGTGATAGAAAATAAGAATATAACAATTCTTCAATCACCAATCCATTAAATAATACTATATTTAGGACAGAATAGAACCCTACTCCAAAATCTCTAGACAAATTACTCAACCGAGCTTCTTCAAAATTATTTCAATCCAACAACTCATCCATCAAACTAATCAAGCCAAAGGTCGGAGAATCATATAGATGCTATATGGATAATATACACCATCATATAATACTGGAGTCAATTCATTATGTATTTCAATTTTCTTTCCTTCCATGTTTTAAAAGCACTGGAGCCAATCTTAAACACCGAAAAAAACCGAAAAGCAACCACAACAGAGAAGCAAAAATTTGGGGTGGGGAAACTAGATGAAACTTAACCTAGATGATTGAGAACAAAAAATGGCAACAGAAAGAGGTTACGGGTACGGAAATGGAAGATCTGGAGCTTACTTTCACAGATCTGGAGCTTATGTTGACAGATCTGGAACTTATGTTGACAGATCTGGAGCTAGCATAACAGAGAGCAGGGCACCACCTTTTCGTCGAGGATGAACACCTTTCTTGTCGAGGACGAACACCTTCGAGGGAGCCGAGAACCTTTCGTCAAGGACGCTGATGCTCCCTTCAAAGTCAGGCGAAGGAGAGGCGGAGGCCGACGACGAGCAGATCGGGAACTCCTGCGAGTGGCGAAGATCGCGAAGAGGGGGATCGGGAATACTGGTTTCGTAGATGAGAAGAGCGGGAAGACACGTTCCATGGAGGAGAAGAGCGCGATCGGGGAAGACTCCTTCCGTCGAGGTCCCGAGGAGGAGAACAATGCCATCCGGTTTCCTGCGAGCGGGGAAGATGAAACGGGGGGATGGAAAAGTAGGTGGAAGCTGCGGTTCAGAAACATACAGTCCGCTGCTTATTTCACAAACAGCGTATTTGGAAAAATTCACCCGCAAACACCCAAATATTAAAAGCTCCATTTTTAAAGAAACAAACAGCAGCAAATAAGTGGAAACAAACAAAGCCTAAGAGTGTTGAATTCTTCGGTTGATCCTCTGAAAGAGTTGATTGACATTTAGGTATTTTCACACATAAAAAAAATGCCATTGTTACTTAATGTGATTACTGAATACTAGCACTGAATATAATTTATTGAAGATAAGGTGATGCAAAAAACTCAAGAAAATTTTAGAATGAATGATGAATGGTATTGAATTCACAATAATAAGGAAATGATAACATCAAAGAATCGAGGACGAAAAATACTGGCAGAGCATAGGAAGACGGTAAACACAAAATGTTGCATAAAATAGTTTGACTCGCCACACAACACAATGAAAAAAAAATGGTGCAGGAGATCCCAACCAAAATAGTTGGAATAAGACTAATGATGATGGGGTTTATACAAAACCTGATGCAAATACTACTCTTTTATAAGCTATAAAGAGTTCATTGAACAAGAAATCAAATTTTATGGACAAACATAATGAATAATAGTGCCAGGTGGCCAAAAATTCATAATTATAGTCAGAATACACCAAGAATCAAAATTTTATTTTCATCTTTTGTTGCATTAATATTAGAGATACTTGATATTTATTAGAAAAGCCCATGTATAAAGGCCCAAAATAGGTCCTAGTATTCTCTCTTCTTTAGTCTCACATCTTGTATAGGATTTTTCCTCTCTTCTCATCTCCTATATAATTGTATTCTCTCCTTGTATTTACATACACAAGCAATATATACAAGTTTTGACTTCTCTCAACATGGTATCAGAGCCAGGTTCCGATCTAACCGCTCTGTGCAATTTTTAAACCGCATCTACCCGCCGCCTTCTGGCGGACTCCGCGGTCTCCTCGCGGATTGTTTGCGGTCTCCAGCGGTCTGCCTCCTTTTCTATCCGCCGCTACTCGCTCACTGTCCGCGGCCTCAACGGACATTCCGCTGCCTCTCCCCGTGGATCAAGGTTCTCTCCTCCTCCCACCCCTTTTTATAGTTTCTCTCCTTTCTCTCGTGGACCCCACCTCCCGTGCAGCTCGCGCGGTCTCTAGTTCTATCCGCGCGGCTTCTGCCACTCGCGGCTTCCCCTCCTATCCGCTCGGCGTCTGCTCCTTGCGGTTTCCTTCTCGCCGCTCGAGTTCTTCAACTCGCGGTCTCTTTTCTTCCTCACGCTCGAGTTCGTCAACTCGCGGCTTCTCTCTCTCCTATCCGCTCGAGTTTGATAGCTCGCGGTCTCTCTCCTATCCGCTCGAGTTTGGTAACTCGCGGTCTCTTTTTCTTCTCGCCGCCTTCTCGCGGCCTCCAGACCGTGCGGTCTACCTCTTACCCGCTCTGGTCGTGGCCTGTCTGGCCGCTGGTGTTCGCATCGTGACCGTGCGGGTTCGTTCTCCCGGCCTTTTCTGCTCGCTGTTTGTCGCTGCGGCCTGTTCCTAGTCGCGGCGATCTCCTCCCCTCTCTGCGGCCTCCTTCCAAGTCGGTGCGGCTTGTCTTCCAGGACTATGGACTCCTCTGTTGACTCCACCGGCCCGGCGGCTAGTCCGCCCGCAGACCGCCCGACTTGTCCAACCGACCTGCGCGATGAATTACGCATCACTACCATCTCTCTCTCCGGGAAGAAAAATTTTCTCCCTTGGGCGCATTCTGTGCGCCGGGTTCTCCAGGCCAAGGGTCTCCTGCCTCACCTCACACAGGCTCCTCCGGCTCCCCCTACGGACGATTGGCTCCGCAACGATGGTCGTGTGCAGACTTGGCTTCTCAACTCCTTGGATGGTGAGCCGTATCAGATGGCCATGTATCACGAGACGACCAAGTCTATATGGGATGAGTTGCACTCCCTATACTCCGGCAAGGACAGCCTTCAGCACCTCTACGACATCCTCACCGATTTCGTTGCTCTCGACACCGGTGGCTTCCCGGACATGACGTCGTTTGTCGCTCGGGCTAAGACTCTGGCCGAGGCCTGGATACTGCATCAGCCTTCTACCAGTGATCATGCTGCCCAGCGCGCTCAGAAGGAGGCGGTTTGCATTGCTATTATGATGGCCCGTCTTCCGCCTCACCTTCAGACTATCCGGACTCAGGTTCTGGCGTCTTCCACCGTTCCATCCCTTTCTGAGATTTGTTCCATGATCCTCCGCGTGACGCCTCCTCCGGATGCTCCTGCGCCGACTTCCTCGGCCTTTCTTCAACAGGCCCCTCCGCCCCTGCTTCCCTCGCCTCCCTCTACTCGTGGTGCCCGCTTCGGCTCTCGGGGCCGCGGGCGTGGTGGCAGGGGGCGGCCGAAGTGTTCCTACTGCGGCAAGGACGGACACCTTGAAGCGACCTGCTACCGCAAGAATGGGTATCCTCCTCGACCGACGGCTTCGGTGGCCGCAGATGCCTCCTCTCCTGCCTCTCCGGACCTTGAAGCTGTCCGCCTCCAGCTCCAGCACCTCCAGGGACTGCTCAACCCGCCTCCTGCTTCCCTGGCTTCCACCTTCGTCTCCCAAGCAGGTACGGCCTGTCTCTCCACCGGTCCGTCCTGGATCATGGACTCCGGTGCCACTCATCACATTGCGTCCCAGCGGCCTGCCACATACTCGGACTCTCCTCATCCGCGGTCTATCACCGTGGCTAATGGGGCTCTTGTTCCCGTCTCCGGATCGACGGACATCTCTCTCAGCCCGTCGTTTCCTCTCTGCTCGGCTCTTCATGTTCCGAGTTCCCCCTTCAATTTACTTTCTGTTGGTCGCCTTACTGCTGATCTGTATTGCTCTGTTATATTCACTTCCTCTTCTTTTGTCATACAGGATCGCCGGACGCGGACTACCATTGGTAAAGGCGGATTGCAGAATGGGCTCTACCTTCTCGACACACCTCCTACCATCCTCTCCTCCGTCTCCTCCACCGAGTGGCATCGCCGTCTTGGCAACGCTCCTCTACCTGTTCTCCAACGGGCTCTCCCTGATATCTCTCTCCATCCGTTTCAGTGTGAGTCTTGTATCCTCGGCAAGCAGCCGCGTTCATCTTATCCTGCTCATTGTACCCGGAGCTCTGTTCCGTTTGATTTATTGCATTCTGATGTATGGGGACCGTATAAAATTACTAGTATTTCTGGTTTCCGGTATTTTATTACTTTCATTGATGATTATTCTCGCATGACGTGGTTGTACTTACTTCGTGATCGCTCCGAGCTTCCTCGCATTTTCGAGCCTTTGTCGTTGAAACTCGTACCCAATTTCACACCACTATCAAAACTGTGCGCACGGATAATGCTCGTGAGTACACTGGCCACGACTTCACTACTTTATGCTCTGAGTTCGGGATTATCCACCAAACCTTTTGTGCCTACACGCCTCAACAAAACGGCGTTGCCGAACGTAAAAACCGCCACTTGATGTGGCTCGCTCCCTCATGCTTCAAATGCATGTGCCCAAGCATTATTGAAACTTTGCGGTCTCCACGGCTTGTTTTCTCATAAACCGTCTCCCTTCCTCCGTCCTCCACTATGCTACTCCGTTCAGCCTGTTGTTTCCCTCGAATCCGGCTTTCCCTCTTCCGCCCCGTATCTTTGGTAGCACTTGTTACGTCCACCATCTGGGCCCGCCCTCGGACAAATTGGATCCCCGGGCGGCTAAACACATATTCGTGGGCTATTCCCGTACTCAGAAGGAGTATCTCTGTTATTCTCCCGCCACTCGGAAGCTCTCTGTCTCTGCGGATGTCACCTTCCGCGAGACTCAACCATTTTTTTCGGATTCTCTCACTACTCCTATCCCTTCGGCTCCTTTACCTCCATCCATCCCACGACCAGTTCTCCCCGTTACAACGCCGCTGCTACCGGTTCCACCAGCTCTACCTCCTGTTCCCCCCGCACCACCCATCATCCGGGTCTATACTCGTCGCCCTCGTTGCTCTATGGCCCCACTGCAGTCCGCCTCAACCACGGTTACTCCGCGCCCGGCAGATCAGGTACAGACATCCACCGCTCATCCTCTGGCTCATTACGTCTCTCTACATCGCCTCTCTCCCCATCTTCACACTTTTGCTACTTCTCTTTCCTCGGTTTCTGTTCCTAATTCTGTGCAGGAGGCGCTCCAACATCCTGGCTGGCGGGCTGCCATGGAGGAGGAAATGGCTGCTCTCTGGACTAACCAGACCTGGACTCTCGTCCCTCTTCCTCCCGGTCAGAAACCCGTTGGGTGTAAATGGGTCTTTGTTATTAAACATGCTGCTGATGGCACTATTGACCGCCTAAAGGCCCGCCTTGTGGCTCGTGGCTTCACCCAGCAGCAGGGGCTCGACTACGAGGAGACTTTTTCCCCGGTGGCCAAACTCAATACAGTCCGGGTTCTCCTCTTTGTTGCGGTACATCGCCAGTGGCCCCTGCTCCAACTGGATGTCAAAAATGCGTTTCTAAACGGTGATCTCCAGGAAACTGTGTATATGCAACAACCTCCCGGGTTTGAGACCACGGGGGAGTCTCAAGTCTGCCATCTTCGAAAGGCTCTTTATGGTCTCAAACAGTCTCCCCGGGCATGGTTTGACAAGTTCAGTAAGGCCCTCCGGGAGATTGGTTTTACTCGAAGCTCCGCCGACTTCTCGCTCTTCACTTGCCACCGATCTACCGGAACCGTCCTTCTGCTAGTCTATGTGGACGACATCATTATTACTGGGAACGACTCGAATGGAATACTGGCGGTCAAACTTCATCTGAGCACCGTTTTTCAAACAAAAGATCTGGGGCCCCTTCGGTACTTCTTGGGCCTAGAAGTCGCCAGACGGCCAGATGGTTTGATCCTTTCTCAGCGAAAGTACTGTACTGACCTTCTTCATGATGCGGGTTACTCAGGCTGTAAGCCAATTAACACCCCAATGGATGTCAATCACAAGTTATGCGCGCAGGCCTCTGACTCCGATATCCTACTGGACAATCCAGAATATTACCGTCGCCTAGTTGGAAAATTGATATACCTCACAGTAACCAGACCAGATATCTCCTTCGCTGTTGGTATCGTCAGTCGATATATGCATTCCCCCAGAAGCTCTCATCTTCAGGCGGTTGAACGTATTCTCAGATACCTCAAAACGGCTCCTGGACAAGGACTGGTGTATAAAGTCTCTTCTTCCACTCCTACTCTGGTAGCATACTCTGATGCTGACTATGCTGGGTCCCTCGATGATCGAAGGTCCACCAGTGACTTCTGCACGTACTTTGGAAGACATCTGATTACCTGGCGGAGCAAGAAACAAGCGGTCGTTGCTCGATCATCAGCTGAGGCAGAATACCGGGCGATGGCATCAGTGGTGTCGGAACTAACGTGGCTTGAAAGCCTTCTCACCGATATGGGTGTAAAGCTTCCTTCACCGGCTCTTCTCCTCTGTGACAGTCAAGCTGCTATACAGATTGCCAAGAACCCAATCTTTCACGAGAGAACTAAACATATTGAAGTCGACTGTCATTTTATCCGGGAAAAGGTTCAACTAAAGAAGATCGACCTCAGACATGTTCCTGGTACTGAACAAGTTGCGGATGTCATCACAAAGGCCTTGTAAAGTACCCTCTTCTATCAATGTCTGTCCAATCTTGGCGCATACGATTTGTACACTCCAGCTTGCGGGGGAGTATTAGAAAAGCTCATGTATAAAGGCCCAAAATAGGCCCTAGTATTCTCTCTTCTTTAGTCCCACATCTTGTATAGGATTTTTCCTCTCTTCTCATCTCCTATATAATTGTATTCTCTCCTTGTATTTACATACACAAGCAATATATACAAGTTTTGACTTCTCTCAACAATATTATAAAAATTTCAACTTAAAATTAGATGTTTAAAATGGAATTACCTGGGGTGCATGCTATTTTAGGAGAATTATCAGATATTTCCAAACAAAAATGATTAAATTAAAAGGAAGTAATATGCAACGTCGCTGTGCGGGCCCTCGCTGTGCGGGGATGGATTGTTCATCAGGCTGCCCTTTTAAAGTAATAGCACGTCGCGCTGAGTTTGGGCAAAATATTGATCGGCAAGTTGGATGCGTGGTAAAAAAAGAAAGTTCAGGGGAGACATGATCGTTCATAAAATGAAACTGGGAATAAACATAAACAATTAAAATTAAACTTAGGTGGTTTGAAAACGCATAATGTAACGAAAAGAAAGAACAAATAAAAAATAGACCAAATACAATAGGGCAAGAAGCTTAACAAATTGTACAAAATAAATTTAGTACCTCCTAAAACACTCAATATAAATAATTGGATGATTTGCAAAGCTGAGCAGAATAGTGTGACTGTGTGACAAGTGTAATGAAAATGACTTAGGAAAAAATAACTAATATGAATTACTCTAGCAAAGAAAGAAGAATCATGGACCACAACACAAGAATTACCTCGTTCATTCTCAAAAAAAAACTACCGACCAGTTATTCACTATGAAAACTAGGATAAAAGAATGAAGTGTTATGGGTTGCGCGCTCATTTTATCTAGTCTTAGTATTTAATATATTTTAATATATTTTTTGTCATGTCAATTTACAATAATGCCCTCTTGTAAGCCTATATAAAGCATATGGTGTATTGTACGGATTATCAATGAATGAAGTTCTATTTTCCTAAACCTTGAAGAGATCACGGAAGCTCTCTCTCTCCTTGAGCAAACCCCGCTTAGGCAGCTGCGCTCATGACTCCATAGTATCTCCTCCGCCATATCCACCTCCGACCACTCCTCCGGCGACCTGCGAGGAGGCCCATAATAACTTTGGTATCAGAGCCCTCAGTCCTCTTCCGCAGATGCACGCCAACACTTCCCCGTTCTGTCAAAGTCTCTGGCAAGCCCCTCCCCCACAGTAAGCATCAATACAAAAACAACAGAGCCACAACCTCACGCCACTGTTTTCGCTGATTTGTCTGGCGCGACGAGGCTTTCTCGCTTCTTCGTCGACACCATCAAAGCCACTAAGACGGCATCTTCGCTTTTCTCAGTACTCGTCACCCTCGCCAGTCAGCAAGCACACCATTATCAACCCAGGGAATCTTCGTTGACCCCATCCAACCGCAGCGCCTCCGAGAATCCGCATCATCGTCGTCCATTTAGGTCGATCAACGCAACAGGGAATCCACACCATCCACGTCGAGTCCATCTCCTGCAGGCCTCTTCGTTTTGATCGACTGACGCCTTTACTGTGCCTTCTACACGTGAGAGTCGGGCGTCCCGCCTTCACGCGTATTTCCTTCTCATGCACCACGTCCCTATGCCTACTCAAGCCGCCCAACATTTTCCGCTCCTGCAAGGACGCGTCCCCGATTACTTCATTAAGCTTCCCATTCTTATTTCTCTCGAGCTTTGCATTCCTTTTTCCTTAAGCCCATGGTCGACTGCCATTTTCCCTCAGTGGGATATCGTCACGCGCTTGTTCTCCATGAGCCCCGCATAGCAGCCTAATTCAAGGCTAAGGATTTCCATAATTTATCAATTATTTTAATTAATTCTTCTATTGAATTAATTAGGTAATTAATTATTTTTATGGACCAAAAGCTTAGTATCGCGGAGATTGCTGTCCTCCGTTTGATGGAGGAAATGATAATTTCCCGGGACACACGCCTTCGGGACGCCGAAGCATGCCGTCAGGACACCATGATCACGTTCCTCCACAAACTTGATAATTTGATAGTTGCTCATCCGCCGAAGATTTCACCTTTGTTTCTGATGCCTCTCCTCTCACAGTCACCATCTTCGTCGACTGCTGACGCACCACCGCTCTTTGAGGCGATTGTTCCTCGGGCCACGTCGACGCTTCTTCTGCCAGCACTTGCTCAACCGGTCCCCGCTCCTCTGACCCCGACAGACCTTTCCTGCCTCCGGCCACATCTCTGCATATTTTACTGGTCTTTTCTTTGGCCCCTCTCATGCCGACATCTGCTTTGCTGAGCCCCTTAAATCTGTTTCTTCAGTCAGACATTATCAAGTCGGCGCCGCCATTTCTGCCTGACATTGCTCACTCTTTGTCCGAGCTACTGTCGTTCCGCTCGCTCATCACCATCGTTTCTACCTCAGTCCCCGCTACAACAACGCAATACCGCAAATTGTTTTGGCGCAAAATCAAAGAGTCAGACGATCATGCAGTACAAGCCTCATTCAAGCTTGAGGACAAACTCGATTTGAAGACCGGGAGAGATGTTATGGGTTGCGTGCCTATTTTATCTAGGCTTAGTATTTTTTATTTATTATATTTTAATATGTTTCCATGTCTTGTTAATTTACAAGTATGCATTCTTGTAAGCCTATATAAAGGCATATGGTTTATTGTATAGATTATCAATGAATGAAGTTCTATTTCCCTACACCATAAAGAGATCATGGAAGCACACTCTCCTCGAGCAAGCCCCACTTATGCAATCGCGGTCTATGTTGCACCGACACCGACACGGGACACGCGATACGACACGACACGACACACGACTCGTCAATTTTCAAAAAATACCATATTCCGACACGCTGGGACACGCATATTAAATATTCAATTTTTATAATTATGAAAATCCTAAAACATTTAACAAAAAATAAAAAAATTAACAATTAACGAATATTTAAATAAGTTAAGTCATGTTTAAATATTACTCATCAAATATTCAAATACAAAACTTAACAAATGATCAAAAAATGATAGAACATTAACACGTTACCATTATATATCATCAGTTAAAATAATGGATTCACATGCAAACTTTTTTCTCCACTTTCAATCTTCCTTTTTCTAGAGAAAATATCTACGTGACTAGTAGATCCACTTTCACTACTTGAAATGCTTGAAATGGGTAAAAACACTTTCAAGATAAATTACCACTCGCCTCATCATGAGTAGCTAACTTAGGGACACGCGTATCCGATTGAGCGGGACACGCGAGTCCCGCGTGAGCTAGCGTGTCGGATTTCCGACTCGAGTGTCGGATTTCCGACTCGAGTGTCGGATTTCCAACTCGAGTGTCGGAGAGTCGGACGAGTGTCGGACTCTCCGACACCGACACGCTGGGCATTTTGAAGTGTCGGTGCTTCATAGATCGCGGTCATGACTCTAGTATTTCCTCCACCGCCATATCCACCTCCGACCACTCCTCTGGCGACCTCCGAGTAGGCCCATAACAATTTTTATGTTATGTGTTGCGTGCCAATTTTATCTAGTCTTAGTATTTAATATATTTTAATATGTTACCTTGTCTTGTAAATTTATAATTATGCCTTCTCGTGAGCCTATATAAAGGCATATGGTGTATTGTATGGATTATCAATTAATGAAGTTCTATTTTCCTAAACCCTAAAGAGATAATGGAAGTACTCTCTCCTTAAGCAAGCCCCGCTTAGACAGTCGCGCTCATGGCTCCATAGTATCTCCTCCACCGCCATATCCACCTCCGACCACTCCTTTGGTGACCTTCGAGTAAGCCCATAATAACTTTGGTATCAGAGCCCTCAGTCTTCTTCTGTTGACGCATGCCAACACTTCCCTGTTTTGTCAAAGTCTCTAGCAAGCCCCTCCCCCACAGCAAGCATCGGTATCCAAACAACAAAGCCACAACTTCACGCCACTATTTTTGCTGCTTTGTCCGGCCCGACGAGGCTTTCTAGCTTATTCGTCGACACCATCAAACCACTACGACGTCGTCTTTGCTTTTCCAGCTCTCACCACCCTCGCAAGCAAGCACGCCATTAGCAACCCAGGGAATCTTTGTTGACCCTGGCCAACCGCAGCGCCTCCGGGAATCCGCATCATTGTTGTCCATCTAGGCTGATCAACGCAACAGGGAATCCACACCATCAACGTAAAGTCCCTCTCCTGCGGGCCTCTTCATTTTGATTGACTAACGCCTTCACTGTGCCTTCTACGTGCAAGAACCAAGCGTCCTGCCTTCACACGTGTTTCCTTCTCATGCCCCGCGTCCCTTTGCCTACTCGAACTGCCAGACATTTTCTGCTCCTGCAAGCACGCGTCCCCGACTACTTCATCAAGCTACCCATTCTAATTTCTCTCGAGCTTTGCATTCCTTTTTCCTCAAGCCCCGAGACAACTGTTACCGTTTTCCCTCAATGGGATATCCTCGCGTGCTTGTTCTCCATGTGCCCCGGACAACAACCTTATTCAAGGCTAAGGTTTTCCTTAATTTATTAGTTATTTAAATTAATTCTTCTATTGAATTAATTAGGTAATTAATTAATTTTTAAGGACCGCAAGCTTAGTGTCGCGGAAATTATTGTCTTCCGCTCGATGGAGGAAATGATAATTTTCTGGGATGCCCGCCTTCGGGACGCCGAAGCATGCCGTCAGGACGCCATGATCACGCTCCTCCACAAACTTGATAATTTGATAGCTGCTCTTCCGCCGAAGATTTCACCTTTGTCTCCACTGCCTCTCCTCTTGCAGTCGCCATCTTCGCCGACCGCTGACGCGCCACCACTCTTTGAGGCAATTGTTCCCCGGGCTTCTGCCAGCACTTGCTCAACCGCCCCCCGCTCCGCCGACCCCGACAGACCGTTCCTGCCTCCGACCACATCGCCACCTATTTTGCTGGTCTTTTCTTTTGCCCCGCTCATGCTAGTCCCTGCTTTGCTGATCCCCTTGGATCCATTTCTTCAACCGGCCATTACCAAGTCGGCGCCGCCATTTCTGCCTGACATTGCTCCCTCTCCGCCCGAGCTACTGTCGTTCCGCTCGTTCATCAACATCATTTCTACCTCAATTTCCGCTGCAGCAACACGATACCGCGAATTGTTTTGGCGCAAAATCAAAGACTCATACGCTTATGCAGTACAAGCCTCATTTAAGCACGAGGACAAGCTAGATTTGAAGACCATGAGAGATGTTATGGGTTGTGTGCCCATTTTATCTAGTCTTAGTATTTAACATATTTAAATATGTTTTCATGTCTTGCTAATTTACAATTATGCCCTCTTGTAAGTCTATATAAAGGCATATGGTGTATTGTATGGATTATCAATGAATGAAGTTCTATTTCCCTTAACCCTAAAGAGATCATTGAAGCTCTTTCTCCTTGAGCAAGTCCCACTTAGGCAACCACGGTCTTAACTCCATAGTATCTCCACAGCCATATCCACCTCTGACCACTCCTCCGGGGACCTTTGAGTAGGCCCATAACAATTTTGATGTTATGGGCTGCATGTCCATTTTATCTAGTCGTAGTATTTAATATATTTTAATATGTTTCTTTGTCTTATCAATTTACAATTATGCCTGTTTTGTAAGCCTATATAAATACATATGGTGTAACGTATGGATTATTAATGAATGAAATTATATTTCCCTAAACCCAAAAGAGATCATGGAAGCTCACTCCTTGAGCAATCCCCGTATAGGCAGCCGCGGTCATGGCTCCATGGTATCTCCTCCACCGCCATATCCACCTCCGACCACTCCTTCGACGACCTCCGAGTAGGGCCATAACTGGAAGCGTCAAAAATAAAAATGTCTTTTGCAAGGTCCAAACCCTAGAATTATTTACAATCGAGGACATGAGATGAAGAAGGTATTGGGTGTGATTCTCATTCCATGTGGAGAAAACCGTGGGCTCGCTCACAAAGAGCTCGTGATTTCATTTCAAACAAGTCTTTTTATCAAGTCAATTCAATCAAATCCATCGCACATGGGCCAACGGGCTCTAGGTTTTTATTTTTAAAAACCTAACTTTTTGTTTCCCTAATCATATTGATTACAGGAGGCCGCAACTCTCTCATCCCTTCCCCAACATTTTTCTTCCCCTTAGGTTTTTTCTCTTTGCCTTGCACAACACATGACAAGTCTCTGGCTTATCCAGTTGGATGGAACCCCTGTTGTCGTCAGTGGAGGTCCAGATTGCAAGGAGGCTGCCAGGAAGAAAAACCAGGTCACCTTGGCTCTGTTCAGGTCGGGAAGAAGCAGGGAGGTTGCCGAGGAAGGAGGTTTAGGCCGCTGGAGTATCCTACCGCGGGGAAGAAGATCCAAACCGTCATTCGGCTCAGTCCAAGACGATGAGGAGTGGGGGATACAACAAGGTGAAGGTCTTCAGGCCATTAGTTTTCCGGCCGCAGTCGTTGCAACAATAGAATATCAGGCTGCCAGATTTGAAGGTCATCAGTTCGCTGATGATCTAGGCCGAGGAAAGGTTCAGGTTGGCGGGATCCATTAGTGTTTAGGCCAGCAAAGGAGGTGGACTATATAACCAATAAATTAATTTGGAAGAGATCATGTGATCTCGTTGGAGATTTTGATCATACTATCCGGGCATCGTTCAACGACGTTGATGGGATAATTGGACTACATGATTTGATCTACTATGGACTACACGAATTTGAGGAGGCTCACTGGAAAGGATTGCAAAATTGGTCTCGTTTTGCGCCTCTAGAGAATTTGTATTTTTTGACCACTTAAATTTGTATAGTTTTCATACTATAGTGAAGTGGCGAAGATCCTATATGGATTGAAGAGGAAAAACCATTGTACTATGTATTTCATAAAATACTTTTGGAGAGCGCTTTCCGGGTTGAACTCTGATCATCCTGTAGTTTTTTCTCCAATTATGATTTCCAAATAAAATTATTGTGTTACTTATTTGTTTTTGTGGTTTGTTTTGTTTGTTTGTGTTGCATACCACCAAAAGGTTGCAGAAGTGCTCTCGCTTGAATTAACTTGCAGGCGCTCAAATCGAGTATATGCTCTCAAACCCAACAAATGGTATCAACGCTAGATCCAGACTGACAAAAAAAATATCGTGTTGACTTATATGAGATTTTGAGACGAGCAGATAAGATATTTAGGACGTGTAATTAGGCATGGTAGTTTATGACCATTGGTCCTCTAGCAAGTTTTTGTTTGTGTAACTACATTACTTGAAATAGTCGGTTTAGAGAACTTAGGTAAGTCCGACCAGTTGACTGATATTAAATCCTATTTGAAAGTCCAAGAGCTAAAAGACCATCTACGAGGTCCACTGTAAATTCTCCTCCTATTCTATTTAGTCTCACATCACCAAATGTAAATTTTTATTCCTCATCTACTCTATATAAAGAGCGGTGCTCTCATGTAAGAGATTAGATAATTTGGAATAATAAAATATCTGTATTTCAAGTTCTTACACGATATCAGAGATACCATTTGGAATCCTCTCGTAATTTCTTTCACGTGAATTCTCCCGGCCTCGCACGAACTCTCTGAGTTCTAATGATTGTCCCGGCCTTACACGGCCTCGACCCATTTTACTTGCACATTCTCCCTTCAGCTTTTGAGTACTCTCTCCTGGGTACCCCCCCTCTTTTGGACTCCACAACTTTTGAACACAGTTGCCCTTCACACCTTTTTATAGATTTCTGTTTCACGCCACGTATTCCCCTTCTCTGGACGCCACAGACTCGCACAAACCATTGCATCGAGCCCTTCGTTCCTCTCCTACCGTGGTTGTGAGCCCTTCTACGGCTCTGCTTTTCATTGTTTGAGAGAACAGCTCAACGCGACCCTCTTTGCAAGAACATCTCCCGCCTGTCCGCACGAACAAATCAGGGAGACCCACGAGAACAGCTCAGCGAGAACGTCTCCCGCCTATCAACGAGAACAACTTGGCGAGAACATCTTCCACGCGTCTGTTTGTGATTCTTGCATAAAGTGCAGTTCCTACAGCTCAGCGTCCGTCAGCGAGAATAACTTCGTGAGAACATCTTCTGCGCATTCCTGCAGCTCTCCGCTCTCGCATTTCTTTGAACTTTCTCTGTTTCTCGTAATCAGTTTCTTCCTCAGGATGGTACAAGCACCCTCTCTGCAACAACATATAGTGCAGTTCACTCACCGGTACTCAAGCCTTCTCAACTTGGCAAGAACGTCTCCCGTTGTTTGCGGCCTTGCGGGTGCTTCCAATCACTCCAGTAAGATTTTCTAATTTATGGAGACACCTCCCATCACTCCAGTCCCTCCATTGACATTTATTTCCAGTTCTTCGAGAAATTTTGGAACAACTTCAGAATTGATGGGCCCAAATTATCCCGATTGGAGTATTTCATTTACCTTTCTTTTGTGCTCTCAATGCAAATGACATCATCTCACTGACGCTCAACCTGATCCCACATCTCCCACACTTGAAGATTGGGACGCCGGTGATGCACTAGTTTGTACATGGCTTGCTAATAGTGTAACATACGTATTTATTAATGCAAAAAAAATCGTAAATTCCAGGGTCCGATCACGAGCGAAAATGATCGAGTATAGGTCATTTTGAGGTACAAAATATTATGTTTAGTTGTTACGTGTTAATAAGTAATTCAATTGAAGTTCATAAAATTTTTATGGTGTGATTTAGAGGCTCGCGGGAACTTGAATCTCACAGCATTCAGATATTAGTGGCGTAATGGAGAACAAGTAAATATGAAGGAATTTCCCTCTTAAATAAGAGAGGGTGGTAAATTTAAGAAAAATCCACGATTTAATTACTCGTTCCCCCCCCCCCCCCACGGTAACCTTTACTACACCCCCCTCACATGTTACCGCTCAGATTAAAAGTCCAGCACCCCTTGTATCACCTATAACTCTAATCCTTCTCAGCCAAGCGACGAAACCACCACACCCTTTTTCTCTCGCATTTGCTCCCTGTCGCTCAATCTCAGTCGACGACGCCCTCTCTCCCTCCTCCCCGGACGCCAGTGTCGACCTCTCCTCCCTCAGCAGCCCTTGGCCACTCCTCTCCCTCCTTCCAAGCGTCGTAAGAGGTATTCCCTCAACCCTAGCCGATGGGGGAAGGGTTTCAAAACCACTGTCTTCGGTTCCGGTGAGTGTAGTTCTGCATTCCTTCTTCTATTCAAGGGTTTACTTCACTTTTATCATGTCGAATTTACCCTAAAGCCTTTTCGGTTTCAGAAATTTGAGGGGATGACTCTTCCATTGCTAAGTCTTGATTGATCTTTGTGTAATCCCCCACCTTTAGATCGAGGTAACGATCTCTCGTATGATATTCCTTCCGATTCAGTTTTGTTTTGCTTATTTTGGCAAGTTTCATAGTAACCCTATTATTGTGAAATTAAATTTAATAGGGATTCCCACCAAATTTCAGATCTATTTAAGTGTTGGTGCTAGGGATCGAAGAAGATTCACATTTATCTCTAAATCAAGGCGAGATCTTTGTCTCCGAATTTCTTTGCAATCAATGTGATTCTAGCCAACAGATTAAACCCTCTTGGGAATCGAATCTAATTTTAAGAATTTTTATGGGTTTTAATTTAAGGTTTCTCTAGCATTCAGGAAAGGTGAACTTTGATTCTAATTGGAGAAGTTCACAGAACTATCGAAAGGAGAATCATGTCACCTCACCGTGTTTATGAGCACCGCAACACCGATGTAAGATATTCAACTCTTTTCAATTAGACATATCCGTTTGGATAATTCAAGAATTAAATTACGTTAGTACACGTATATGAAGATATAAGTTCTTACCGTCACAAATCAGACCAACAACGAAGAAATAAGATATTATGATTGAGAATCAGATAATATTTAGCCAAAAATCAAGAACCAGATGATAATCAAGTTAGCATAGCATGACATACAACCATACACTAAAATAATAACTTAATTCACAAACATAACCAATTTAAAGTGTTAGAAACACTTAGGCTAAAATACCAGATTAAGGCACATGAAAAACTTTAATCTAGTGGACTCAAGTTGATGCTACACCATGAGTGTCATGTCAACCACTAGATCAGATCAATTCAGAGAATGATAAGAGAGGTTCTCACTCATATTTTTGGTGGACGGGCACCGCCGTACTCGCATGGCCAGTAGTCCATACGATTTTCAGACTTAGGGTTGATGACCCTTGATTCCATACCCAATCCCAAAAACATGAGTCTGTCTTCCCCTCAAGGGACATTCAATTCAGGGCACCATCAAGTTTGGCACCCAAACTACAATTTTTCAATTTGTGCGTGGTCGTCATTAATAACAAGATTTAATAAGTCGCTCATGAAATCTATTCGAACTTAGAAGACAATTCAAGAACTCCAAAAATCATTAACGAGTAGAAATCAAAAAATGAGACAAAACTCATAATAATTCAATTACATGAACAAAACAAAAATACTAAATGCCAAGCTTATTGGTATTGAATATTAAATTTTTTTATATACAAGAATTTTTTTTTAATGTTATTGGGAGGAGTAATCTTTTTACTCTCCAGTGGATCTGACCTAGTTGGAACTTGTTTTTATACAAATAAAAATATATTTTTAGTGTTGTTGGGAGTAGTCTTTCTTACTCTCCAATGGGCCTGAACCAATTGTAACTTGTTTTTACAGGGGTCTCAGGTCAGGAGATTTGCATAGGATAGGCGGTGAGGTCTTCACCGTCATTAGTTTCCTTCAGTTGTACCTCCCTTTTGTTGTACTTTTTTTTCAGACATTATGTATTTGTACTTCAGTCATACTTCGATGTGCCAGACTATTCCAAATTTTCAATATTTCAATTTCATAGTATATTTTCAGTTCTAAATGGCTCCGTGAATTCAAAAATTGAGGTACACTCTTACCCTTAGTTTTTCTTTCTCTGCTTCCGATGTAAATTTTCTTGATTACCACTGTTAATCTTCATACTTGTGCCAATTAGAATAATGTTGCTTGGTTTGCTATAAATCACAGGTATCTGCTGGTCTGTTGATTTCTGATAAACTAAGTAGGGGTGTTTCAAATAATCTCTCAGATGCATGTTTGCCCATTATCCGTCATGATGACATTGTCAAGGCCATTTGGAATCCGTTGGAGTTTAAGCCAACAAAAGAGGTGGGTTGTATAATCGGTGAATTAATTTGGAAGAGGAGATCATGTGATCATGCTCGTGGTTTAGGTGATACTGTTAGGGAGTCATTCAACAAAATTGAATGGGGTAGGCTCGCCGTAGGATTGGATCTACTATGGACTACAAAAAATTGAGGAGGCTCACAGAGGATTGCCACAATCCATCTCGTTTCACTCATGACGGTAACATGTATTTTTATCCACTTAAATTCGTGTAATTTTCTTTTTGTGGTGAAGCGGTGAAGATCTTGTGTGAATGAAGGAAGAAAAACCATTATACTGTGTATTTCATAGAATAATTTTAGTGACGGCTTTCCAGATTGGTCTCTGATTGTTCCGTGATTTTTCCCCAATTGGGGTTTCCATGTAAAATTTTCCTGCGTCGCTTTGTTTTTATATGCTTTGTTTTGTGTCTTTTGCATACCACCAAGCGATTGAGCATGTGCTCTCAATTAAATTGCGAGTGCTAAAGTCAGGGATATGCTCTCAAAGTCAGTAAGAGTCAACTGGATGAGCTTCAGACAGATTAGGATACAAGGCATCTCAAAAATAACAAAACTAAATTCTAATACATGAAAAAAAAATCTATAGAAGTTATAAATTCCCCCAACAAATCAATAGACTTAATAATGCAAATTTCATCGATCTATTTACCAATGCACATTAGTAAATCCACTG
This sequence comes from Platanthera zijinensis, assembly GCA_039513925.1. NCBI lineage: Eukaryota > Viridiplantae > Streptophyta > Magnoliopsida > Asparagales > Orchidaceae > Platanthera > Platanthera zijinensis. The sequence continues at coordinate 13,890,319 of CM077085.1, forward strand.
CTTTCTTGAATTACTTCCTCCTTTGCAAATTCCTCTAACAATTGTCGTTGGCGTTCATTCACAGATCTGAAAGAAATAAACGGTAAAGCACATTTTATTATATGCATGTAAGAAAATTTAAACGGTCATTGTGGTATACAGGAAAGAAATACTAAAGATGAAAATATATTGGCCAGTAGTGTTTCTTTACATGAGCCAAGTATGGATGATCCGAGCCGGTTGTCGCATTTAGAAAGACAACAACATATTTTTATGTATTTTTATTTCATGTACATTTAGTGATTTTATGTTTTGGATGATCGTGAAGTACCACTAAAACTTATGGGCAAGTTTTACCGTACTACAATTAGACCCGCGATGCTCTATGGTTCTGAGTGTTGGGCAGTGAATTGTGTACATGAGCAAAAAATGGGAGTTGCGGAGATGAGAATGCTTAGGCGGATGTGTGGACACAAGATATTAGATAAAATTAGGAATGAAAGTATCAGGGATAAGACAGGAGTAGCACCAACTGAAGAGAAGATGTGAGAAGCTCGTCTAAGATGGTTTGGACACATACAAAGGAGACTATTAGAGGCACCTATTAGGCGTTGTGAGAGTCTAGTCACTAGGCATGTTAAACGAGAGAGGGGTAGACCAATAAAGACTTGAAATGAAACTGTAAGGAAAGACATGATGTACTTAGGCATTAGTGAGATTGTGACAAAAGATAGGGCACAATGGCGACAAAGGATCCATATAGCCGACCCCACTATAGTGGGATAAAGGCATGAGTGTTGTTGTATGTTCTGGATGATCGTGACCGCCCGGAGTGAGTTTTAAGTTTATAAATATGAGTATAGTGGCTGATTTTGAGACATTGTATAATTTGAACAAATTTTCCAGACTCTCACAATCTATTCACGGTAACTAAATCCGTGGACTATTGGTGTCGAAGCCAAGGTAACTACCTTTTCCAATTTTCCCTTTAAGCCCAGTCCATAATTCCTTGTACTCAAGTGAACTCCGCAAATTTCCCTGTAACTGACTACGAACTGTGTAACTGCCTACGAACAGCCAAGTAATTGTCATTCCTGTGTAAACTGAACATCAGGTTCCCTTGAACCGCCATCTCTCAGCCAAGGCCTTCCCTCCTCTCACGATACTTCACAGCCCTCCATCTCTCAGCCAAGGCCTTCCCTCCTCTCACGATACTTCACAGCCCTCCATCTCTCAGCCAAGGCCTTCCCTCCTCTCACAATTCTCCACAACTAGCGCCCCAACTCATGTTTCTTGCAACTGCACCTGTCACCATCCAAGAAGAGATCTACCTCTGAAATTGAGAATTACTTCAGCTATTACACTCGTCAACATTCAACAACCACCTGATCGCTTCCCACCACCATAGCATCTCATCGGCCACCCACAGTCCTTTTTCAAGCCTGGTGCAACCTGCGTCCCATCTTTGCATCACTTTTTTTTATTTGTACTCGCAACTGTATCGTACACCTTTATTTTACTTTTATGTCCCAAATTTTCTATGTAAGCGCATGTCTTTGTGCATGTGCATTTATTTATTGTGCATGTGCATTTATTTATTGTGCATGTGCATTTATTTATTGTGCATGTGCATTTATTTATTGTGCATGTACTGCTTATCTTGTAGCGCGCACATCATTCACGCTTGTGGTGACAACTTATTGGAGTGGTCTTCCAATTAGTCCTTAAATAAAAGATCCGTTAAATTAGGTAACATGTTAATTAAAGCAAGCACAACAAAAGTAGATATATTAAAGCATATTCAAAATTAGTTAATATTGAAATAAAAATTAAGCATATTCTATTTTCGGAATTAAATTAGGATAAGAATTACTGCATGGGAAAATCCTTTGAAAAATAGTTTTTGGTGTCCTTTGAAAATGTCCTACTTTAAAATTCATTTCCTTTTAATTTATTTTCCTAAAACCTATTCCCTACTAAAAGCTTGTCTCTCCCTCTACAGATGACAGCTTTGACATAGTCGAAAACAGAGAAACTCATTCTCTGTTTTCGAAAGTCCAGGACGATGCCCTACCGACCCCCTCGTTTTCGCTCCCATATGCCCGCTCATCAACCTCCTCGCACCAACGCCGCCGCTATCATAGCCGCTGACGAACCTTCTCCGCTGTCCTTTCACACTGGTGTCTTTTCCTATTCCTCAAGTTTTATGCATTGCTTATTTGGTGGAAGACAGAGTCTTATATATGTTCGATTGAATGTCTTTAACCATTGATTTACTCTACTTGAATGGTATATATTCACCTAAAGTTTAATTGAAGGACCCTTACTTTATTCTAACCAGAAACTTGTTGGTTTATCAATCCATTCAATCTCAAGTTTGTTTGTTTGTGAATGAACAATAATTTCACCGCTAATTGTAAATATTCATCGGATTACATTTGCATAACCCTTCCAACATTTATAGGCCTTCAAGACATTTCACCATCATTACTCTACCAGAGTTTCCCAAGGATACTTTTATACACACTCTAATCTTTTGTTCTGTGTCACATTGTGTAACCAAGAGCTGTTGCGAAATAAAAATCTAGAATCTGAATGCATTGTGAATAACAATATTAGTGATGCAATTCATAGAAGCTGTAAAGGATAATGTGCTTACAAAGGAAAGTGCACACGGAACCTCACATATTGATCACCATGACTGGCAGACCCGACATGCTTTGGCAATCCTGACAGAACAACAATATCACTACAAGATCAACAAAGAAAATATAAGAGCACCATTACATTGCAATTAGACAGGATAGATCAACAAAAGTGTACCTCTCCCTCTTAAAGCTAAAAGTTGGCCTGGCTGTACTCCCATTGGAATCTAAACAGAGAAATAGTAACACTCAGATGAATACCTGTAAATAACTAGGAGAAGGAAAAATATGTGGAAGTAGTTCACAATGAGCTGCAAAAATTAACAAGTTAAGAATTATCATAGGAAACAATAATATATGAGTACTTTATAACACACGACCTTTCCAGTATTTATCTATGCCTGTGGTTGAACATAAAATAATTAATTCAAAAAAAGAAAGATAAACATATCCAGAAAGTTCGAGAGAACAAAAATTCATAAGCAAGAATTTGTAGCCCGTTTAAATCCATATAACATTCAAACAGGAGGAAAAGTTTTACTCTCTAGATAAAACTTTGTTTACAAATGCCACCACATCAAAAGTTTTCCAACGGCATTGCAAGTCCAAAAAAGCCTTTTGAAGCATATGCCCTATATCCAATTTCTAGTTAGGTAACAGCACAAATTATTTGGATTATTATTATTTTATGTTATTTGGTCTGTAAATAGCCTGTATAGGTCATATTGTATTTGATGTATATATATGTATGTATATATATGTATGTATATATATGTATGTATATATATGTATGTATATATATGTATGTATATATATGTATGTATATATATGTATGTATATATATGTATGTATATATATGTATGTATATATATGTATGTATATATATGTATGTATATATATGTATGTATATATATGTATGTATATATATATAGGGTCATTTACCGGGACCTCCCCTCTAACTTTGCTAAATTACTGACATCACCCCTCTTATTTTCGAAATTACAAAAACTTTCCCTAAAGTTTTCATTTCATTAAAAAAACCTCCCCTTAATTTCAAATTTTATAACATCCATGCACAAAAACACCCCCCTCGGTGAACAGTGTCCAGGGGATATTTTTCTTCATGGATGCAATGAAATGAAAAGACCATGGGAGGTTTTGGTAATAAAATGAAAAGTTAAGGGGAGTTTTTTGTAATTTCGAAAATAAGAGGGGTGCTCTCACTAATTATGCTAGTTTACAGAGGAGGTTTGGGTAATTATTTCTATATATATATACATATATATATATATACACGCTTGATCTCCTTGATGAGGATGAAGACTTTTCATTATTCAACATGGTATCAGAGGATCACGCCTAGGGTTTTCGTTCGGTCCCGTTGGTGCTCGATCTCGCTGCCTCTATGCCGCCGCTTCTGTGTCGTCGACTGCTGCCACTGCTTTGTGTTGTTGTTCCCGTGCCGCTGCTTATGTGTCGTTGACTGTTGCCTCTGCTTTGTGTCGTTGTTCCTGTGTCGCTGCCTCTGTCACGATACTTCTGTGTCGTTGACTGCTGCTGCTATGTGTCGTTGTTCCCGTGTCGCTGCCTCTGTGTCGCTGCTTCTGCGCCGTCAATTGTTGTCGCTGCTTTGTGTCGTTGTTCTGTGTCGTCGACTGCTGCCGCTGCTTTGTGTCGTTGTTCCCGTGTCGCTGCCTCGGCGCCGCTGCTTCTGTGTCTGTTGATAAACTAAGTAGGGGTGTTTCAAATAATCTCTCAGATGCATGTTTGCCCATTATCCGTCATGATGACATTGTCAAGGCCATTTGGAATCCGTTGGAGTTTAAGCCAACAAAAGAGGTGGGTTGTATAATCGGTGAATTAATTTGGAAGAGGAGATCATGTGATCATGCTCGTGGTTTAGGTGATACTGTTAGGGAGTCATTCAACAAAATTGAATGGGGTAGGCTCGCCGTAGGATTGGATCTACTATGGACTACAAAAAATTGAGGAGGCTCACAGAGGATTGCCACAATCCATCTCGTTTCACTCATGACGGTAACATGTATTTTTATCCACTTAAATTCGTGTAATTTTCTTTTTGTGGTGAAGCGGTGAAGATCTTGTGTGAATGAAGGAAGAAAAACCATTATACTGTGTATTTCATAGAATAATTTTAGTGACGGCTTTCCAGATTGGTCTCTGATTGTTCCGTGATTTTTCCCCAATTGGGGTTTCCATGTAAAATTTTCCTGCGTCGCTTTGTTTTTATATGCTTTGTTTTGTGTCTTTTGCATACCACCAAGCGATTGAGCATGTGCTCTCAATTAAATTGCGAGTGCTAAAGTCAGGGATATGCTCTCAAAGTCAGTAAGAGTCAACTGGATGAGCTTCAGACAGATTAGGATACAAGGCATCTCAAAAATAACAAAACTAAATTCTAATACATGAAAAAAAAATCTATAGAAGTTATAAATTCCCCCAACAAATCAATAGACTTAATAATGCAAATTTCATCGATCTATTTACCAATGCACATTAGTAAATCCACTGCTTTCTTGAATTACTTCCTCCTTTGCAAATTCCTCTAACAATTGTCGTTGGCGTTCATTCACAGATCTGAAAGAAATAAACGGTAAAGCACATTTTATTATATGCATGTAAGAAAATTTAAACGGTCATTGTGGTATACAGGAAAGAAATACTAAAGATGAAAATATATTGGCCAGTAGTGTTTCTTTACATGAGCCAAGTATGGATGATCCGAGCCGGTTGTCGCATTTAGAAAGACAACAACATATTTTTATGTATTTTTATTTCATGTACATTTAGTGATTTTATGTTTTGGATGATCGTGAAGTACCACTAAAACTTATGGGCAAGTTTTACCGTACTACAATTAGACCCGCGATGCTCTATGGTTCTGAGTGTTGGGCAGTGAATTGTGTACATGAGCAAAAAATGGGAGTTGCGGAGATGAGAATGCTTAGGCGGATGTGTGGACACAAGATATTAGATAAAATTAGGAATGAAAGTATCAGGGATAAGACAGGAGTAGCACCAACTGAAGAGAAGATGTGAGAAGCTCGTCTAAGATGGTTTGGACACATACAAAGGAGACTATTAGAGGCACCTATTAGGCGTTGTGAGAGTCTAGTCACTAGGCATGTTAAACGAGAGAGGGGTAGACCAATAAAGACTTGAAATGAAACTGTAAGGAAAGACATGATGTACTTAGGCATTAGTGAGATTGTGACAAAAGATAGGGCACAATGGCGACAAAGGATCCATATAGCCGACCCCACTATAGTGGGATAAAGGCATGAGTGTTGTTGTATGTTCTGGATGATCGTGACCGCCCGGAGTGAGTTTTAAGTTTATAAATATGAGTATAGTGGCTGATTTTGAGACATTGTATAATTTGAACAAATTTTCCAGACTCTCACAATCTATTCACGGTAACTAAATCCGTGGACTATTGGTGTCGAAGCCAAGGTAACTACCTTTTCCAATTTTCCCTTTAAGCCCAGTCCATAATTCCTTGTACTCAAGTGAACTCCGCAAATTTCCCTGTAACTGACTACGAACTGTGTAACTGCCTACGAACAGCCAAGTAATTGTCATTCCTGTGTAAACTGAACATCAGGTTCCCTTGAACCGCCATCTCTCAGCCAAGGCCTTCCCTCCTCTCACGATACTTCACAGCCCTCCATCTCTCAGCCAAGGCCTTCCCTCCTCTCACGATACTTCACAGCCCTCCATCTCTCAGCCAAGGCCTTCCCTCCTCTCACAATTCTCCACAACTAGCGCCCCAACTCATGTTTCTTGCAACTGCACCTGTCACCATCCAAGAAGAGATCTACCTCTGAAATTGAGAATTACTTCAGCTATTACACTCGTCAACATTCAACAACCACCTGATCGCTTCCCACCACCATAGCATCTCATCGGCCACCCACAGTCCTTTTTCAAGCCTGGTGCAACCTGCGTCCCATCTTTGCATCACTTTTTTTTATTTGTACTCGCAACTGTATCGTACACCTTTATTTTACTTTTATGTCCCAAATTTTCTATGTAAGCGCATGTCTTTGTGCATGTGCATTTATTTATTGTGCATGTGCATTTATTTATTGTGCATGTGCATTTATTTATTGTGCATGTGCATTTATTTATTGTGCATGTACTGCTTATCTTGTAGCGCGCACATCATTCACGCTTGTGGTGACAACTTATTGGAGTGGTCTTCCAATTAGTCCTTAAATAAAAGATCCGTTAAATTAGGTAACATGTTAATTAAAGCAAGCACAACAAAAGTAGATATATTAAAGCATATTCAAAATTAGTTAATATTGAAATAAAAATTAAGCATATTCTATTTTCGGAATTAAATTAGGATAAGAATTACTGCATGGGAAAATCCTTTGAAAAATAGTTTTTGGTGTCCTTTGAAAATGTCCTACTTTAAAATTCATTTCCTTTTAATTTATTTTCCTAAAACCTATTCCCTACTAAAAGCTTGTCTCTCCCTCTACAGATGACAGCTTTGACATAGTCGAAAACAGAGAAACTCATTCTCTGTTTTCGAAAGTCCAGGACGATGCCCTACCGACCCCCTCGTTTTCGCTCCCATATGCCCGCTCATCAACCTCCTCGCACCAACGCCGCCGCTATCATAGCCGCTGACGAACCTTCTCCGCTGTCCTTTCACACTGGTGTCTTTTCCTATTCCTCAAGTTTTATGCATTGCTTATTTGGTGGAAGACAGAGTCTTATATATGTTCGATTGAATGTCTTTAACCATTGATTTACTCTACTTGAATGGTATATATTCACCTAAAGTTTAATTGAAGGACCCTTACTTTATTCTAACCAGAAACTTGTTGGTTTATCAATCCATTCAATCTCAAGTTTGTTTGTTTGTGAATGAACAATAATTTCACCGCTAATTGTAAATATTCATCGGATTACATTTGCATAACCCTTCCAACATTTATAGGCCTTCAAGACATTTCACCATCATTACTCTACCAGAGTTTCCCAAGGATACTTTTATACACACTCTAATCTTTTGTTCTGTGTCACATTGTGTAACCAAGAGCTGTTGCGAAATAAAAATCTAGAATCTGAATGCATTGTGAATAACAATATTAGTGATGCAATTCATAGAAGCTGTAAAGGATAATGTGCTTACAAAGGAAAGTGCACACGGAACCTCACATATTGATCACCATGACTGGCAGACCCGACATGCTTTGGCAATCCTGACAGAACAACAATATCACTACAAGATCAACAAAGAAAATATAAGAGCACCATTACATTGCAATTAGACAGGATAGATCAACAAAAGTGTACCTCTCCCTCTTAAAGCTAAAAGTTGGCCTGGCTGTACTCCCATTGGAATCTAAACAGAGAAATAGTAACACTCAGATGAATACCTGTAAATAACTAGGAGAAGGAAAAATATGTGGAAGTAGTTCACAATGAGCTGCAAAAATTAACAAGTTAAGAATTATCATAGGAAACAATAATATATGAGTACTTTATAACACACGACCTTTCCAGTATTTATCTATGCCTGTGGTTGAACATAAAATAATTAATTCAAAAAAAGAAAGATAAACATATCCAGAAAGTTCGAGAGAACAAAAATTCATAAGCAAGAATTTGTAGCCCGTTTAAATCCATATAACATTCAAACAGGAGGAAAAGTTTTACTCTCTAGATAAAACTTTGTTTACAAATGCCACCACATCAAAAGTTTTCCAACGGCATTGCAAGTCCAAAAAAGCCTTTTGAAGCATATGCCCTATATCCAATTTCTAGTTAGGTAACAGCACAAATTATTTGGATTATTATTATTTTATGTTATTTGGTCTGTAAATAGCCTGTATAGGTCATATTGTATTTGATGTATATATATGTATGTATATATATGTATGTATATATATGTATGTATATATATGTATGTATATATATGTATGTATATATATGTATGTATATATATGTATGTATATATATGTATGTATATATATGTATGTATATATATGTATGTATATATATGTATGTATATATATGTATGTATATATATGTATGTATATATATATAGGGTCATTTACCGGGACCTCCCCTCTAACTTTGCTAAATTACTGACATCACCCCTCTTATTTTCGAAATTACAAAAACTTTCCCTAAAGTTTTCATTTCATTAAAAAAACCTCCCCTTAATTTCAAATTTTATAACATCCATGCACAAAAACACCCCCCTCGGTGAACAGTGTCCAGGGGATATTTTTCTTCATGGATGCAATGAAATGAAAAGACCATGGGAGGTTTTGGTAATAAAATGAAAAGTTAAGGGGAGTTTTTTGTAATTTCGAAAATAAGAGGGGTGCTCTCACTAATTATGCTAGTTTACAGAGGAGGTTTGGGTAATTATTTCTATATATATATACATATATATATATATACACGCTTGATCTCCTTGATGAGGATGAAGACTTTTCATTATTCAACATGGTATCAGAGGATCACGCCTAGGGTTTTCGTTCGGTCCCGTTGGTGCTCGATCTCGCTGCGTCTATGCCGCCGCTTCTGTGTCGTCGACTGCTGCCACTGCTTTGTGTTGTTGTTCCCGTGCCGCTGCTTATGTGTCGTTGACTGTTGCCTCTGCTTTGTGTCGTTGTTCCTGTGTCGCTGCCTCTGTCACGATACTTCTGTGTCGTTGACTGCTGCTGCTATGTGTCGTTGTTCCCGTGTCGCTGCCTCTGTGTCGCTGCTTCTGCGCCGTCAATTGTTGTCGCTGCTTTGTGTCGTTGTTCTGTGTCGTCGACTGCTGCCGCTGCTTTGTGTCGTTGTTCCCGTGTCGCTGCCTCGGCGCCGCTGCTTCTGTGTCGTCAACTGCTTTTGTGTCGTTGCTCTGTGTCGTCGACTGCTCTGCGTCGCTGTTTTAGAGCCTGTTGCCGCCTGTTTTAGGGCTTGTTGCCGCCTGTTTCCTCTCCCCCCTCATTCTGTTTGTTCTCTCGATCCTTGATCTCCGTTGCGGAAGGGATCTCGTTGATATTTGCTCCAAGGATTCCAAGGGCACCTATGGGTCCTCTAAGGAACGGATTACTAGCATTCTCCTCGATGAGAAATTATTTTTCATGGGCCACATCGATGAAAGTAGCCCTTGCCGGCCGGAATAAGCTTTCATGGCTGACCGACGGCCCCTCTATCTCTCAATCGATCGATACAGAAGACAAAAAGGAGGAGTTAGTCAAGTGGTCGACGGAAAAGTACATGATTCTTGGATAGATTCAGTGCTAGATGGAACCTCGCATCTTTAGTCAGTTCATTCGCTTTGAGGACATCTCCGAGCTTTGGTCCGCTCTCCAGCGCACCTTTGGGCATATGCGTGTTGATGTCCAGATTTTTGGCATCTTTCAGGACATTGCTTCCGCTACTCAGGGAGAGCATTCCGTTCAAGAGTACTTCACTTACCTTCAGGATCGTTTTCTTGAACTTAACGATCTTAAGCCTCTTAGTGCCCTGGAATCTCCTGCCGATATTGCTCTTATTCAGAAACAGCAACAACGCTGAGAGACATACCGGTTCTTGATGGGCCTTCGCCTCGAATACGAGTCTACCCGTGCTCAGATTGTGGCGATGCCACCTTTGCTCGATCTTCTTGAGGCCTACTCCATTGTTGCGGAGCATGAGAGACGTAGGTAGCGTCACTCTGGTCTCTCCGCCACTTGTGCTATCTCCTCTCTGCCTACTGAGCAGATGGACCTTGCTGCTTCTTACCGACCTCCCACCTCCAGTACTCGTGGACGAGGTGGTCGGGGTTCCTCAACCCAGCCTGGAGGTCGTGGACATTCTGGAGGCCATGGATCTACGGATCCTCCTGGCCCTTGTTCTCACTGTGGTCATCTGTATCATGACCGCAGTCGCTGTTATCAGTTATACACACACCTATGGGGCTCTGAGCGTACTACCTCTGGTACAATTCCCAGACACACTGTTACATCAGCTGAGTCTTCCGAGCCCGTCAAGCGCACTTTGGGTGCCAACTCCTCTGACTTCTATCACATGAAGGCCCAGTTTCAACAGTTTCAGCAATTCTAGCAATCTCAGTCTTCCACTACTGCCTCCGTTTCCACTGTCCCTTCTTCCCTGGGTACTCCGTTTGCTTGCTCCGCGGCCACGGTTGACCAGGATTCGCCACCCCGGGTGAATGATTCTGGTGCAACCGACCACATGACTGGAACGTCTTCCCGCCTGCTTCAGGTTGTCCCCTGCTCTTCCCGGGACGTGCGCCTCGCTGATGGCTCGGTTACCCCTGTCCTCAGTCGGGGGGTCGTCCCTCTCTCGTCTTCTTTCTCCCTTGACTCTGTTCATCTTGTACCTCAATTTGCCCTCAACTTATTATTTGTTAGTAGTATTACTCGCTCTTTGAACTGCTCAGTAACTTTCTTCTTTATTCATTGTGTTTTTCTGGACCGGAGATCCAGGAGGACTATTGGTACGGGATATGAGAGGAGTGAGATGTACTACCTGGAGCTACCTTCTCCCACAACTGCTGCCACCACCATTGACAACTGCCCACCTACCTCTCCTGCTTCCCCTGTTATGTCGCCGAGTTTGCTTTGGCATGCACGTCTCAGCCATGCTAGCTCTCAGCAGATGTTGTCTGTTTGTCCTGATGTGTCTTTTGTTTTTCCTTTTCGTTGTGATGTATGTGAGCTGTCAAAACACACACGCAACACGTATGTTCCTTCTGTTAGTTGTGCTACTTCTTGTTTTGAGCTGGTGCATTCTGATGTGTGGGGCCCTGGCTCTGTAGTGTCATTTGATGGTTTCTCGTAATTTGTAACTTTTATTGATGACTACTCTCATTGTTTATGGGTTTATCTTCTAAAACATAAATCTGAGTTCTTATCTGTTTACTCTCATTTTTCATGTATGATACAGACCCAGCATGGTACTTCTATCCATATCCTCCGCTCCGACAATGGAGGCGAGTACACTTCTCGTCCTTTTGATCACTTTCTCCGCAATGCGGGCACTCTACACCAATTTTTGTGTCCAGGTACCCCCGAGCAGAATGGGGTGGCCGAACGCAAAAACCGCCACCTCTTAGACTTTGTTCGTTGCCTTCTTCGGGGAATGAATGTCTCTGGTCCTATTAGACTCCATTCGTTTCTCTTCTTACCTTATTAATAGGACTCTTTGTCGTCCCCTTGGTGGTGTTACCCCCTTCAGTCTCGTTCATCCTCCAGTCTCCGCCCTCCCCATCCCTCTCCGGGTCTTTGGTTGTGTGTGCTTTGTCCAGGATCGACGTCCTTCTAGGACCAAACTCGACGACAAGGCCATTTGCTGCCTCTTCCTCGGCTACTTGACTACCACTAAGGGTTATCACTGTTATACCCCCCAGTTGCGTCGTATCATTTATTCCATGGATGTGACATTCCATGAGAAGGTTCCTTTTTATCCTGCACATTTGACACCCCCTGCACTTCCTACTGTTGTGCAACCTGTCTCGGTCTTTTCCTCGCCACTAGCCGCCGCCCCCTGCTGCTCCGCAAGTCCAGCTGACATACTCTCGCCACCAGCCGCCCCCTCCACTAGCTACACTCACTTCTCCTCCAGTCCCAGATCAGCAGCCTCTTCCGGACACAGGTAACTCTCTTGAGCTTTTCTCCTCTACTTCTTCTGTTGACTTACCTATTGCTCTTCGCAAGGGTAAACGTACTTGTGTTCGTTCCTCTGTTATTGAGCATCCACTGGCTAGTGTTGTTTCCTATCATCGTTTCTCACCCTCTTACCAGGCTTTTGTGGCTACTGCTGATTCTGTTTCCTGCCTGCTTCGACCGCTGAGGCTCTTCGTGACCCGCGGTGGGTTCGGGCTATGGAGGAGGAGATGTCTGCTCTCCGTCGTACTGGGACATAGTCTTTGATTCCTCTTCCTCCCGGGAAACGTACAGTTGGTGCAAATGGGTCTATACAGTGAAGTACTCTGTTGATGGTACCATTGATCGTTATAAGGCTCGTTTGGTGGGCAAGAGCTTTACTCAGACTCCGGACGAGTTTGGTGCCACCTTTGCTCCCGTGGCTAAGTTGACCAGTGTTCGTCTTTTGCTCTCGCTTGCGGCTTCTCGGGTGTGGCCGCTCTACCAGCTCGCCGTCAAAAATGATTTCCTGCATGGTGAATTACAGGAGGAAGTCTATATGGCACCTCTCCCCGGGTTTGCTCTTCAGGGGGAGTATTCGTAGAAAGCTTGTCGCCTGCTCAAGTCTCTGTACAGCTTAAAGCAATCCCCGCGGGCCTGGTTTGAACGGTTCAGCTCAGTTAATCTTAAGTCAGGTTTCACTCAGTGTCGTGCGGACCACACTTGCTTCATTCGTGCGACTCCCGAGGGTCCTCGGGTAATTGTCTTGGTCTACGTAGACGATATTATTCTCACAGGGGATGACCCTTCTGGCATCTCTGAAGTGAAAGCTACACTTCGTACAACCTTCAAAGTGAAAGACCTTGGACCTCTCTGTTATTTTCTCGGGATTGAAGTAGCTCGCTCACGGCAGGGCATCTCAATATCGCAGCGCATGTACACCTTAGACCTTCTTCGGGGCACCGGCTTACTTGGGTGTCGCCCTGCGAGTACTCTTATGGATACCAACCATCGCATTCATGCTGAATCTGGTGATCCTCTACCAGACCCCTCTCAGTACCAGCATCTGGTTGGCCGCTTGATATACTTGACCAATACTAGACCCGACATCAGCTTTTCAGTGGGCGTTTTGAGTCAATTTATGCATTCTCGCAGGAAATCTCACCTAGAAGCTGCTCGACGTGTTATTCACTATCTTAAGCGCGCCCCTGGTCTTGGGCTGTTCTATCGGGCTAATAGTGACTCCAGTCTATCATGCTTCACTGATGCATATTTTGCTGGCTCTTTGACTGATCGACGGTCAACGACAGGTCTTTGTGTATTCCATGGTGGTCACCTTGTTTCGTGGCGGAGCAAGAAACAACATATAGTATCCCTCTCTTCTGCTGAGTCTGAGTACCGCGTTATGGATCTCGGCGTCACTGGGTTGGTTTGGCTTCGATCACTGCTGACTGAACTTGGCCTACCTCTTGCTACTGACTCGACTCTCTACTGTGATAATAAGTCAGCACTCCTACTTACTCAGGACTCGGTACTACATGAGCGCACCAAGCACATCGAGATGGATGTTTATTTTCTGCGTGACCACGTCCGTACTGGGACTATCCTTCCAGCTTTCGTCTCCTCAGCCGAACAGCTTGTTGATGCCTTCAATAAAGTTGTTGGTCCTACTCGTTCAGATTTAACTATTTCCAAGCTGGGCATGATTGACATCTTTGCACCAGCTTGAGGGGGAGTATTGAGATTATTGTTATTTTATGTTATTTGGTCTGTAAATAGTCTGTATAGGTACACACACACACACTTGATCTCCTTGATGAGGATCAAGGCTTTTCATTATACAACACAAATCATATATGCATAATCACAAGTCACTTTCACTTCCAATACAAATAGCTTTTGACTGGAAATTTTTACATGAATTCCAGAAGGGATTCAAAACGGTTGCTTAGATTCAAAAGAAAAGTCATTTAACAATTTGTAATACTCCATATATCAGAAACAGATCTATAGCTTTTGAACGCTTTTGGACCTGAAATATTATATGTTCTACTTCAACTTGCTTTCTTCTTTGTTTATTTTCCTCTTTGCTACAAAAATGCTCTTCCGCTATATTCTTCATCTAAACTGTAGAAATATATACTTACTTCGCCCATGTACAAAGCCCATACAGAGGCTCATTGTTGGCATGTTTAGTTTAGTCCCACATCTTAATTTAGACTTGAGGGTTCACTCCTCTTTCCTATAAATGTATGCAGAAACCCAGGTATTTATTGATGAAGTTGAAGACAAATAAATCTTTTCTTTATGTATTGTGATTGTCTACATAGTGGGACAAAGGCTTGAGTGAGTGTTGTACTGTGATCGTCTACATGATATCAGAGCCACATGATCCAAATCATTGCACCCTCACCAATTAAGTCCTCCTAATATTTTTAGTACTCGCATATGCTTCTCCCTGTGTGGTTGGGTATTCGCATGTTCCCTGCTCTTCATGGACTTTGTCACTCCATGAATGAGACAACTCTTCCGACATTTTATAGGCCCTTAGAGAACCAGTTTCTCGCATCTGATGACTATGGGACTCGTTCTCCTGTTGCATGCTATTACTCACTGCCTCAGCTCCCGACTTATCGTTTGAGACTCATTGCCTAGCACTCACGGCGTCTTCCTGCAACGACTTGAGCTCGTGTGGCACTAGACCCAACGTATACGACATGCATTCGTCAGCGACCGTCTCCCGCTCTTTCTCTTAAGCTCGCCAACACTCCCATAAACTCACCTTCCCTGACTGCTAGTGGAACCTCGCAGGAACTCATGGGAATTGCAATTCTTCTTGACTGTTTTCTCCTAAGCTCGCAAGGAGCTCAACGGGAGCTTGACGACTACACACAGGAACTCGCAGGACCTCACAGATTTCTTTCTGCGACCTACTGACCCGCTCCTCCTCCGTGGGACCCTGTGGGTTCACTTATTCAAAGCTCGCTACAGCTCGTTCTCGACCATTGACTCCTAAGCTGGCCGGATCTATTTTTCTACTTCGGTTGAGCTCCCCCCCCCCCCCCCCCCGATTTTCTCCTGAGTTGGCCCCAGCTCATTCTCTTTTGTTTTTCTCCAGATCTCGCGGGACCTCTATTTCCTCTCCTACTCACCCGACAATGCCTCATCACACCGGAACGAATGCTACACAACCCTTCCCACCCTTACTCCATCACCTCTCCCTGACATCTGGGACGAACTCCGCATTACAACTATCTCCCTCACCGGGAAGAAAAACATTGTTGAGTGAATACACTCTGTGCGCCGAATCCTCCAGAACAAAGTCTCCTTCATCATGTCGCTCGTGTTACTCCTATCGAGCCTACCGAGCAATGGCTTCGAGATGATGGACGCGTACAGTCATGGATCCTCAATTCCACGGACAATGAGCCATATCGCATGGGTATGCATCACGAGACCGCTAAAGCTAAGTGGGATGATTTGTAGACCCTGTACTATGGACAAAACAAACTCCATCTGTTTGATATCTTTCGGGATCTCCGGGCCATTGAACATGGTTCTGGCTATGACCTGACATCCTTTGTGGCTAAATATAAGGCACTCATCGAGGTTTGAGTTCAACACCAACCTCCGACGTTGGATCTTACAACCCAACAAGCCTGGAAGGCTAACGACAAAGCTCTCATGATGACACGATTACACCTCATCTACACAGTGTTTGTGCGACCATCATATCCTCTCCCACTATTCCGTCCCACTCAGATGTGTGCTCCATGATCTTGAAGGAGACTCTGCCCATCGATCTCTCAATGCATCCCTCTCCTGCCCAACTCCAACAATCTCTTGAAGCTTATCCTCTCCCTTTTGTGCACCATGGCGGTTTTCATGGATCTTGGGGTGATTGCGTGATGGCCGCAATCTCTCCAAGAGGTAGAACACTCGCTTGTGTACCCATTGTGCGCCGACAAATCATAATAAGGCCACTTGTTATTGTAAACACGGGTTCCCGCCGCATCCCTCCACGACTCATCATCATGCTTCTCCTGCGGTGGATGGTTATACCACCTTTCGCTCTAACATTGACACCCTGCAAGAAGAACTACAACATCTTCGGGAGCTGCTTACTTGGACGTCCGACTCCGTCGCCTCTATCTCAAATGAAGATATATCGTGCTTTTCCAATAGTCCCTCTTGGATAGTGGACTCTGGGGCGACGAATCACATTACCACACAGAAGCCTTCTCAATATACGAACTCTGCTTGTCTGATGTTTATCACGATGGCCAACGGTGACACCACCCTAGTGTATGCTCTAGCGATGTGCCCCTCACTCCGTCCCTCTCTCTCCGCTCTGTACTTCATGTTCTTGGCTCTCAATTCAACCTTCTCTATGTTAATCATCTTACTAATGATCATGACTGTTCCATCGTTTTTTTTCCTCTTTCTTTGTGGCGTAGGATCGGTGAATGCCAAATATTGTTGGTACGGGATGACTGTCAACTATACACTCCGGATCTTGCCACATTAGTTCTTTGTTCTATTATCTTTATGGATTGACATCGTCGTACTGGTCATTCTCTTCTTTCTATTTTGCAGAAAGCTCTTCCAGAATTTTCTTTTTTTGATTTTACATGTGAATCTTATATCTACGAGAAACAATATCGCTCAACCCCCCTGTACTCGGAGCTCTGCTCCTTTTGATTTAGAGCATTCAGATATATGGGACCCGTATAAAAAGACTAGTGTATCTGGATTTTGTTATTTTTTTACCTTCATTGATGATCATTCTTCCATGATTTGGTTGTATTTGTTGTGTGATCGCTTTGAAATGCTACAAGTTTTTCACTCCTTTATTGCTGAAACTCGTACTCAATTCTCGAGCTCTATAAAAATCCTCTGAATTGATAATGCGCGTGAATATACCAGTCACGAATTCCAAGAAACTTGTGTTACATTTGGTATTATTCACCAAACCTCTTGCGCCTATGCCCCGTTGTCCGCAACAAATGGTGTCGTCGAACAAAAGAACCACTACCTCCCGAAGGTTACTCGTTCCCTTATGTTTCAAATGTAGGTCCCTAAGATCTATCGACACTTTGTAGTCTTCACTGCATGGTATCTAGTTAATCACATGCCCTCTTTTGTTCTTAAGTTTGCGAAAACGTTCATCTCTTTTCTTCGCAACCCATCTTCCCTTTAACTCCCCGTGTCTTCGGCAATGTCTGCTTTGTCATGTTCTTGGCCCTGCAATGGACAAATTGGCACCACACACTACAAAGTATATGCTTGTTGGTTACTCTCGCACACAGAAGGGTTATGCGTGCTATTCTCCCACTACTCGCAAACTCAATACATTTGTGAATGTTACCTTCCATGAGGACCAACCCTTCTACTCATCAACTTCTAATGCTACCTTCTCACTTGTCATCCCACGACCTAACGTCCCTACAGACCTCCCTACCAACAACAATGCCACTCTGCTTCCAACACCACCTATCGTACTCTCACACTCGCCGCTTCCTCTACGTGTATACACTTGTCGTCGTACCTCATCTGATTCCCTGAGACAGTTACCTCTCCTAATGACACTTCATGGGCAGCAGATCCACCTACGATCTTTACCGCTCGCGCTCTCTCCCACTATGTTTCCTTACACTGTTTGTCTCATGAATTTCACTGGTTTGTGACTTCACTATATTAAATTTTTACCCTCTCTTCTATGCAGAAGACTTTTTAGCATCCGGGGTGGCGGCAGCGATGGATGAAGAAATGGTTGCCCTCTGGGAAAATCAGACCTGGGACCTTAATCCCCGTCCTCTTGGTCACCCACGTGTCGAGTGCAAATGGGTATTCAATGTGAAGCATTGTACTAATGGGACTGTCGAGCATCTCGAAGCTAATCTTATGGCCCGTGGGGCGTGGGTTCACTCAATAATATGGTTTTGATTATGAAGAGACATTCTCCCCGGTCACTAAATTGAATAGCGTTCGGGTTTTGATCTCCTTGGTCGTCCATTATAACCGGCAGGCGCATCAAACAGTCTCCTCGAGCTTGGTTTGATAAATTCAGTCGAGTCGTTCGGGATTTTGGCTTCACTCGAAGATCAGCGGACTTCTCCCAGTTTACTCGTCATCGCCTGACAGGAACGATGATACTTTTTGTCTATGTGGATGATATTCTCATGACGGGAGATGATCTACATAGTATCTATATGATTAAGAAGCACTTGACTTCACATTTTCATACCAAAGATTTGGTCAACCTCTAATATTTCTTGAGCATCAAGATAGCTCAACGACAAGATGAACTTGTCCTATCTCAATGGAAGTACTGTCTAGACTTTCTTCATGATGCAGGTTACTCATGATGCAAACCTACAAACACACCAATGGACGCCAACCACAAGCTCTGCGCTCATACATTCAACTCAGATTTGCTTCTCCCTAATCT
The DNA here is from genome assembly GCA_039513925.1 of Platanthera zijinensis. NCBI lineage: Eukaryota > Viridiplantae > Streptophyta > Magnoliopsida > Asparagales > Orchidaceae > Platanthera > Platanthera zijinensis. Next base: position 13,909,026 of record CM077085.1, read on the forward strand.
GGAGTACTATCGTCGTCTAGTTAGCACGCTTATCTATTTAACTGTCACACAGCCTGATATATCATTTGTTGTTGGGAATAGTCAGTCATTTTATGCATGCTCCTTGAATGTCTTATCTCCATGTTGTCAAGCGAATTCTTCGACATTAAAAAACTGCCCCATGACAAGGGCTTGTATATAATCCATGCTTACTTACTCTGATGCAGACTATGTAGGTTCTCTTCATGATCTTAGGTCTACAAGCGGCTATTGCACATACATTGGAGGACATCTAATTGCTCGGCAAAGCAAGAAGCAAACGGTGGTAACATGACGTTTGCAGCGGCTGGGTAATCGTCATGGTTATCAGGATCGCGATCCGGATCGTAGGATCTTACGATCCTACGATCCCGATTTTGTAAATCGATCTGGATTTTACCTAGGATCTAAATCGGCACATGTACAACTGGGATCGCGATCCGGATCTTAGGATCTTTAGGATCGCGATCCTGACCCGATTCTACCGGTATTGCCAAAGGTAACTACAAACATGTCCAATCCTATCCCGACCTCATTCAATCGGTCCAACGCCCATAACTTATTGCTTAACCTTATCCTAATCTCACCTCCGTACCACATCACATAAACATATCATGCTGTTTTACCATATCCCAAGTGTTGATTGTCAACTGCAAATAGAGGCCAAGAGCAGCTTCTTCGGTCGCTTTCAGTCCACATTTGTTTTTATTGTTAGTAAACATTGGGTGTCTTACCTGAAAGTGAAATTGAACTTAGTATGATATTATCTTTTTGATTTAGTTATTCAAAAAAATTTAATATAGTTATTCATATACTACTCAATTTATTGTTTTTTTATTAATTTAGCATATAATTTATTGATATAAAATTCAATTTTATTTATTTAGTCTTAATTTATGAACGTAGTAGCATCTTGCGATCCTCGATCTGATCCTACGATCTGATCCGATCCAACCTCAAAACAATCTCACCTAGGATCTCGATCCTGACAACCTTGATAATCGTTTAATGACATATATTGTTTCTGCACTCACGTGGTTGGAAAGTCTTCTTACTGATCTTGGTGTGTAAGTCCCATTTCTGGCAGTTCTCTGCTGCGATAGTCAGGTTGTTATCCATATCACCGAGAATCCCGTGTTTCATGAACGTATCAAACATATCGAAGTTGATTGTCATTTCATTAGGGAAAAGATTCAACTCAACTTGATTTACGACACGTGCCCGTTGCTAAGCAAATTTCTGATGTTCTCGCCAAGGCCTTACCGCACCCACTATATCGCCAGCTCGTTTCCAAGTTTGACACATCAAGCTTGTGGAAAAGTGCAGAAATATTAACTTAGCCCATGCACAAAGCCCATGTAAAGGACCATTGATGGCATGTTTAGTTTAGTCCCACATTTTAGTTTAGACTTGAGGGCTCACTTCTCTTTCTTATACATGTATATACAAACCTATGTATTTATTGATGAAGTTGATGAAAAATAAATCTTTTTTTTCTTTTTGTATTGTAATCATCAACATAAACAAACAGAAATGATAACTTACAAGTACTAGAGGATACAACATAACTGTGGTCTGTGGTTGACTCAAAACAGACTTCTACCTCCCTACCATTTTCCATCACGCATGTTATTCTATTAGATCATCTTTTAGGATCTTGAAAAATTAAGAAAACTGGATAGATGGATGGATGCACACACGAGAGGAGGGTAACATGGTTCCTCTGAGCGCCATCAACAAAAAAACCCGATCTTCTTTTGTTCTCTAAAATCACTCATTGTGCCTAGGTATGCATTAGATAAAACCAAACTTTTACGAAGTTTGACGGGAAAAGATCGGATACTGCTGCTACAACAAAATGTGTACAGAGGACATCAAGCGGCAGTCCATTACTGTTGTCGCAGCACACTGCCCATGGGGGTCAGAACGTGACAGTAGGTATTGTTAGTGCTGGTGTGTGTGTGTGTGGGGGGGGGGGGGGGGGCGTGCATTGCCGCTTGCATTTTTTATAAGGTACAATTATATTATCTTGAATTATTCTTTTTCAAAATTATTTATTTCTTGAGTCCTACAAATAATAATAAAATAAGGAGGGATCAGACATGGATTTTATTTATTATTATATGAAATTTTGCCATATTTGTGTCCCACATTTTGAAACACAATTAATTTCTCCACTCTTTGCATTTATCTAAAATTATTAAGAGATAATATTGGATTATTTGTCCCAATGTATCACTGCATTACTCGGACTTTCATAGTTTAGCTGTTTTTATCTTGATATTTGAAAATATTTTTTCACAAAAGTGCATGAAAAATTTGTAAATATTTTACATAAAAATTTCACACTAGAAAATCATTTTCTTTGTTATATGCTCAAGTATGCCTAACTATATCCGACATGTAAGCTCATGTATTTTTATAATTTTTTAAGTTTCAAATAAATTTATTAATAAAACTATTCGTATCAGAAATTTGGAGAAAAATAGTGAGCAATGCCTTATAACGATTTTTTACTTTAAATTTATCTATAATATTCAATATGATTACAGCAGTTCTTTATTTGACAGTCATGAATGAAATAATGAAAATTAAATGAAGCTAAAAAAGATTCCTCCGGCAAGCCCATAATCTCGAATCAACCTGCAAGAAGGTGAGCACCTTGATTCCATCCACCGCGCCACAAAAGCTACAATTTCTGCATCACATCCCTCTAGGATTTCACCGGAAGTTGACTCGCCGATGATCGCGGCTTCGCGTCATCACAGGTTGGCTGACCAAGATTCACTAAAATGACAACATGAGCCTCGGATGAGAGCTGCATGGGAGGTGAGAGGAGTCGGGCATGGCATAGACGCCACCATCAACTGGCTACATATTGTCTTGCCGCTCCCTCCTGCCCCCTTCTCTCCACACAAATCCTAGAATCGAAACCTAGTTTTGATATCAGGGTTGGGTGCACTTTTATGTTATGAACAAGCTCATTCACGTGTTTAATCCCGCAGATCGTACCACATAACAGGGCCAACGACGCGTACACCCCAAACTCATCTCAGCGGATGTTCTCGGCGCTACGGGATGTTGAGGCCGGGTCTCGAACCCTTTACCTCCTCGATGAGAGGCACTTAACGCTTGCCCTCATCAAGGAGGTAAAGGGTTAGAGACCCGGGCTCAACATCCCACAGTGCTTAGATGGGTTGGGGTGTACGGGCTTGCAGGCCGTGTTATGTGGTACGATCGGCGGGATTAGACCCGTGAATAATCATGTCCATAACGTACAAGGTTGCAGATGTCGAATGTCGGGATCATGCCGGTTTGAGTTTAAAATGTCGAATGTAGGATTGTGGAGGATATATTAGGAATATTTTACAATGTCGGCTTTTAATATTTAAATAAATCTAAGCACATATACACATTTTTTATAAATATGTACAATTGCACACATAATGTATGTTTGTAAATTAAACAATTATTATTTATGCACATAATGTATGTTTATAAATTACACACAAAAATAAGTGTTCACGACAATAAATAACATAAAAAACATCAAATGAGAGTGAGACAAGAATGACGTAAAATGTAAGCTTAGAGAAATGAAAATATATACTACTCGGACCCTTAAAAGAAATGAAATATATACTTTTAATACTCTCGCCAATATATTGGTTGTGTGATATCGCCCAATATAACAGGTAAGACTAGAGCTGTCACTTAAAACCGAAAACCTCAAAACAAACCGGAACCGCAAAGAACCGGACCGAACCGTTCGCAAATTATTCAGGTTCCGGTTTGAATTTTGGAACCGTGAACAACATTGGTCCGGGTATGGTTCTTACATTTTATTATCCGGACCGGAACCGGAACCGCAACATACAAGTCTCAAACGGTTTCAAGATTTTTAGACCCGATCCGAGCCGGACCGAAGTACAACCGAACCGCAACCCATTTATTATTATTATTATTATTATATTGTTATTATTTTATAATTTATCTATAATATTTATACTTACTATCATGAGTGAAGTTGGTGCAGTTTGAACTCAAACCGCAATCGCATTAAAGGGGGTCGATTTTGGACCGAACAAAACTTCACCGCATAAAAACCATATGACATGGTTTGACATTGGTGCGGTTTGGAGTCAATTTTTGCAGTATATTTTTTTTTATTTTTATACAATTATATAATATATTTTCAATTTTACTTACAAATTTTTATGAAATATTTTATTTAAAAAATATAGAAGATATACAACTATTATTTATTAGTAATCATGAAAGACAACTAATTGCAGCCGGTTGTTACGGTTGAGCATGTCGATGAGACGTTCGCAAGCCAACTAGAATTTATGGCAAGTCTACACACGCAGGAAGGAAGTTGATACTATCCCACTGATCGCGAAAAAGACCGTAGAGAAGTGCACAACGTAATTATTTCTATTTTGATGTTGTTTTGAGTTTTACTATTTGCAACCTGCTTTTATTTCATTCTTTCAAGCTTGATTTTGATTTTAGTTGGAACTGGACCGAACCGCATGGAACCGGACCGAACCGCAAGGAACCGGACCGAACCGATACTGACCGGTTTGGTTTTGGTTTTTGTTGAACCGGAACCGGAACCGTTGACACGACGGTTCCAAAAATTAAGCCAGAACCGGAACCAGAACCGGAACCGGTCAAACCAAATAAGATTTTGGTTCTAATTTGAAGAACCGTTACCTTAGTGGTTCGGTTCATGGTTTTAATAGAACCGGAACCGAACCGGAACCGTGACAGCTCTAGGTAAGACCGATATATCGGGGGATATTTTCAAAAATGATATTTTTGCTTAAAATGTCGATGTCGTGGTGTTTTCTGCCCAAAATCTTTACGTAGGCCGACTTGTCGGATGACATATACAACACACGCATTCCCCACCTCTCCCTCTCCCAATTGAATGACTGAATGATGAATAATATGCTAAAGGTAGCTGTAGAAAATGAGCTGGTAGCGCATGATTGACATTTTAGGTTCTACACACACTAAAGCTACGGTAACCATATAATTCTTTTATTAAATAGTACAGATATAGGAAGAGTGAGGGAGGGAAAACATACTTTGACATGAGATTTTCCAGTGAGTGTCCTAACTTCAGCCTTACCACCAAGAATTGCCTGCCATGTAGTCAAACAATGCAAACTGTGATGTACATTTGACTTTAGAATTCAAAAAAAGATTCTGTGACGCATGAAACAGTATAGACAAGTAACATCTGTAATTCAATACAAAAATAATCGTAAATTACATGGTTCGATCACGAGCAAAATTGACCAAGCCAGTGTCTGAGTCGAGGTACGATTTTATTACAATTAATGAATGCTCGATAATTAATAAATTGACAAAAGTTTGGGAATTGTACTTGACGTTTTTTTAATATTTATGAGAGAACGTGACGGGCGGACGTAACGTTTATTAAGGAATGACAACAGTGAAATGAAAACATGAATGCTTAAAATTTCCTTCCTAAGAGGGTCTAGCAACGTACTCGCCCTCTCAATTTCACGATTTTTAAATTGGTAATAACTGCACCTCATTACCCCCTTCCATATAGGTCTCGCCAGCCGAGCGGTTTAAAAAAAAACAACAGCCGCTTCATCTCTGATCCCGTGCGATAGGATTTATGGTTCTCCAGTTAGGCGCTCGATGATACTGCCACTCCTCGCGTCGACGGGAACAACAGGCATGCGCAGAAAGCCGCTCGTAGGGCTTCTAATTGCCGCGCATTGAGTTCCCTGTCTCCTCTCTCTCGAGAAGCCCTCGGCGAGCCGTTTCTGTAGAGATCCGTCGTCGATCATCCGTATGTTCCCTGATTCTACACAGATAAGTGTCTATCCGCTGTTTCATTTCTACTTCTTGCCTTAGTAGTTGTTGAAGATCCTACCCCTCACTTCCAAAAACCCCGTCGAGACCCTTTCAAGGTTGTAGATGCCGGATGTCGGGTTCATGTCGGTTTGGGTTTGAAATGTCGTATGTCGGATTGCGGGGGATATATCGGGGATATTTTACAATATCGAATTTTAATATTTAAATAAAGATAATAATATTTATAAACACATTGTTTGCAAATAGGTAAAAATTTACAGACATTGTATGTTATTAGTTAGAAATCTGATAACAAAACAAAGGCTAATCAACAGCTAGTGTACCATCAAGGCTCCACATCTCCGACACACAAGCTCTTTAGCAAAATCCATAAAATAACCAATTTTTAACAGAAAAGCATATCATAAAGCTGAACCTAGACATTTTGCTATTATTGAGTGGGATAGGAATAATTAAGGATAAGTTTTAAGTGCAGAAATTTAAATGACTACAAACAAACAATATCATACAACAGAGAAGGAAAGAAGCAACAGTGGTCCATATATAAGAAAGAAGAAACAAATGAACATTAGTAAAGATAAATAACTATAAGGTACCTGCCGTCGGGAGTGACGGGAGCCGGAGCAGGGAGCGGCGACGTGATCGGGAGCCGGAGCGGGGAGCGGCGACGGGATCAGGAGCAGGGGACAGGATCGGCGACGGGATCGCGCTGGAGAGAGATCGCCGCTGGAGAGAGTTAGGGCACGCCGTAGAAATAACAAGTCGGCTCCCGTGAAATCATTTTAAATTGGGCAAAAAAAAATCTTAATAGAAAAACCGAAATATCGGCTACCTATATAACGTTATATCGCCGCAATTTTGGTGTTTTTTTACAAAACATTATTTTAATCAAATATATCGATGTCGTCGCGGTTTACCCCCAAAACCTTTATGTCGGCCGCCATAACGGACATGTCGGCCGACATCTACAACAGTGGACCCTTTGGGGAAGTTTTTGCGCCGGTCGGTCTCATCCTGTCAGTCCTGCGAAGGTAACCGTGAAGATTCCTCCCAACCAAAATTTCTATTACAAAGAGTCAAAGATAATACATGTTGAAGCCCACTTCTCCTCTACCTAACCGTAAGATGGTCGATTTTTGAAATAGGATCGTTCTGATGTGATCTTTAGTGGGTTTCAGCGGTTTTGAAGCTATCCAAATTGTTAGGGCCTTATCATTATCGGATCTGCACCATCCTCCTCTTCTAATGATATCAAGGTAAATCTACCCTCTCAACTGTGATCCCAGTCTTTTCTCATGCGATGTCTTCAATCAGAATTTTTCAATTAAATCCTACATTAATTAATGGATCTTCTAGGTAATTGACTGAATCGACAGTTCAGATTTGGGCGAAGCCGACGTCTCCAATTCAGAAATCATTATCCTCCACTGTTATAGGAGTGGTTCTGCAAGGGGAATTTGGGTAAGAAAGCTCGTGATAGATCAGAAGCAAATTTGTGTTCTTCAAGTAACCTAAACAGTTATGTCGTCGCGTCTTGTGTGCGAGCGCCGCAATACCACGGAAAGAAATTTGATTCATATTGGCTAGACATCTCATTAATATAAAATTATTATCTAGTTCACTCCAGAAAATCATGCAAAACAGCAGAACTTCAATTTCTTTCAAATACATATCAAAAGTAAGATATATATATACATGTTACAAATCAAATCACGTCACGTACAACTTATAGATAAGTATTAACCGACAACTAATTTATTGTAAAAATTGTCATTCAGAACATGGATTAGAAAATAAAATACCCAAGGCACACTAATGATTTAAAAGATTAATTACGACTAGGCTAAACACAAAAGCTCAGGACATAGAAAAAGCTTCAGATTAGTGACCACATACTTTTCTGGCCTGCTGATGCAGGATGACGCGTAAGGTTTACGCGACTGTCGGCTTTTTCTAGAAAACCCTAAATGCAGGTGATGATTAATGGAGTTTTTGCAAAAAAAAAGGTTTTCGAGCGAGAATCGCAAAAACTTTTTAAAAGAGAAGCAACCTTTTAAAAAAAAATTAAGCATAAATTATCTATTTTGTTTCAAAGAAATTGAAACAAAAGATATAGCACAATGGCGACAAAGGATCCATATAGCCGACCCCACGATAGTGGGATAAAGGCTTGGGTGTTGTTGTTGTTTCAAAGAAATTGAATTACTTGAAAAATGGTTCAATTCAAAATCCGGGGAAGGAGATTAGCAACTTTCATTTCGTTCCCCTTGTCGTAGCAAAACAAAAAATCATGAATTTCAAATACGTTTCTGATTGGAGTTTTCGACGTAGCGTTCGCTGACAAAATCCAGGCGAAAACCCATCAATGAATTTATTAACCTAAAGGGTCTGTTCATATTGCAGGTTTCGGTTTTGAAGAATTGGAATTCAGTAAAACCAAAAACAAGCAGGTTTTGGTTTTCCTGAATTCTAATTATGTTGTTCGGTTGCAAGAAGGTTTTGAGCTGCATGAATTGGAATTGAGCAATTCTGCGGTTTGGATGCATTATGGAATTTATCTACAGGAATTGCAGAAAATTAAAAATTCTATTTATCTATGGAGATGGAATATTAAACAAATTACTAATAAGATCAAATCAGAGTCAAATATAACTTGGAAGCCAATATTCTACTAAATCAGAGAGCATATTGAGCTAGAGAAGCAAAGAATGATTCAATATTTCTTCTAAAACAATTTAAAATGTTGAAATGAAGCAATAATATGGAAAAATTGAAGAAAAAAAAACAAATAAATTGATACTTGCGCGAAGGGGAAGCTCCATCTCAAATCTCCTACGAAAATGTGAAAAGTGTTAGGATGGAGCTGACATTGGAAGAAAGCGATGATCTTCTGGAGGAAAAACAGAGATATTGTCGTAGATCTGTGCACCAGGCGAGGGGAAATTAAGGCACCATCTACTATCAGCAGCGGGGAAGCTGAAGAGGACGAGGAGAAATAAATAAATAAGAAAACTCGCAGCTTGGCGTGTCGAGTCTTTGTTTGGCGTGGCGAGAAGAACAGACCGTCGGGCGAGGGCTTCCGTGAAAAACTAGGTTGGGGGATAAGAATTGGCAAATGCCTATGCATGAAATCCTGGGTTTTGCGGAAATCCAAAACCAACAGCAATTCCTTCAAACCAAACCAAAGAAAAGTTTTACTTATTGCCAAAACCATTTCCACCGGTCCAAATCCGTTGAACCAAACAGGCCCAAAGAGAAAATGTAGACACACACAAAGGAGGGGGAAGAAATAATTACCCACGGAAAGAGGCGACTTTCCGCAACCAAAGTCAACGGTTATCCCGCGAGGAATTCCTCGTCACCTTCGATCTCTCGCTCCAAAGTCAGCCGCTAATGCACACGGGCACCGCAGAGAAAATTCGTTCACTCTCACACTCAAGAGGCTCCACGAAATCTCAAAGCTCGAAGAAAAAAATAAATCTCTCTTTTCACTGCTCACACGGAAGCAAGAAGCCAACATCAAATTTCAACTTTCAACCTCTCCCAAACGCAAATCAAAACCAAAAACAACAACACCAATTTCAACAACCTCCAAGGAAGCCTAAAGCTAACAGCAATCTTTTCATACAACAGCCATCGAAAACAGCAAGTCAAGACATTCAACATCAACTGTTCATCATCTCCTCAAAACGAGAAAAGAGGAGAACCAAATTTCAACATTTAACCTCTCTCGATGGGGATCTCAAAAACGCAAGCAGCAAACATCCAAAAATTCAACAACCCCAAAAAAATACAGCATTTCCCCCTTTATAGGGTATCAAAAAAGAAAGTAAATAACCTCCATGAGGTCCGGCGTTTGCGGGAATGAGCGGCCATGGCAGAACTGAACTTGGGAGTGGGGCTGAAACCGTCTTAAAGGCGGTTGTTGCGGGTGGTGGGAGCTCCAACAGATGCGGCGGCGGCGTGGGGCTGAGAGCCACAAGGAAGGCGTGTGTAAATCCGGCAGTTGCGGTGGTGTTGTGGGGCTTTGGCGTGCTGCGTTGAATTTGGGTTGTGCAACTTAAAACCCTAATCGACGCAATGTCGAACCGGGGAAGAAGACAAGCGGCTTTTTGCTGGACAGAAAATTTGAACCGGCTCTTTAATGTTTTCATGGACCGGCCCGGTTCTTCTTGGATGGGTTCACCTGAGAGAAATAAATTAAAATACAAATTGAATGTCCTAAACAAAAAAAAACAGCTACGCGCGCAGGCGTGCAATTAACAAAGTTCCAACAACAAAATGCACAATAACATTAAAAAAAAATTATGCCCAAACTCATGGTCGGTAGAGGTCCGGTCGGGTGCGGCGTCAGGCACTTTTGCGCTGACCTGATCTGGGCTGGCCTCCACCACCAGCAGTCTACACGAGCCCTTGTTCCACCCAGGGAGCACCTCAGCTCAGGGAACCTTCGGGTCGCCATTCGGGCTCCATAGTCCACAGTTCCAGACTTGGAGATTTTCAGATACGAGCCCTTGTTCCACTCAAGGAGAACTTCGATTCAGGGCACCTTCAAGTCGCCATTCGAGCTCCATAGTCCACAATTCCAGGCTTGGAGATTTTCAGATACGAGCCCTTATTCTACTCAAGGAGCACTTTGGTTCAGGGCACCTTCGGGTCGTCATTCGGGTTCCATAGTTCACCATTCCAGACTTGGAGATTTTCAGATACAAGCTTGTGTTCCACTCAGGGAGCACTCTATTTCAGGGCACCATCGAGTCGCCATTCAGACTCCATAATCAGATTTAGTACAACAAATCATAAAAATGAAATCCAAGTTCCCAATCTTGAGGAAGAGTCCAGAGTACCAAAATTCAGTTCAAACAAAAACTCTGATAATAAGACAGAACCTCTAATACATCTTTGTAGATAATGACTTATAAGACTACAGACAAATTATTCAAAAACAAATATTAATAACCAAAAGCGCCTATTATTATAAATAAGTAAATTTTCTATTTTTAGTGTTACCGGGAGTAGTCTTTTTTACTCACCAGTTGGGCTGACTCGTCTTCAAAAAATTTCTTTATAGGGGAAACCAGTTGGGAGCTACGCTTAGGATAAGCATCACGGTTCTTCATTCTTGAATCTAGGTTGTCTTTTCTTTCAGTTGTCTTTCAGTTCAGTAGTCGTACTTGTCCTTTGGACTTCATGTACTGGAATTGTCTAATGTTTTCAATGTAGCCGACATACTGTAAGCTTTCAGTGATTCAGATTTTATAGTTCTTTCTTTTATGAGATGGCTCTGTGAATCAAATTTGAGGTACCCTTGTTTACCCTAAACGGTTTATTTTACTTCCGCTATAAGTTTCTTTTAGTACTTTTGTTTATGTCTGCTATGTACCATTTTTATTATTGTTACTTTGTTTACTTTTTATCATAAGGCTCGGTCGAACTACCGATTTGCTGTTAAACTAGGTTAAGGTATTACAAGATAGCCAATAAAAGTTATGAGTGGCTACATCAGTTATGAAACAAGTCGTTGACAAGTAAAATGGAACTGATGTATTTAGATAATTCAATATTTGCACCATTTCGTTTACAAAGAGGATGGTGATAGTTCAGAAAAAGTACATTGTTGTTGCAAGAAAATTGATACAAAACCTTAAAATGATGTATACCAAGCTATATCTAGAACAAGACGTCATTTGAAAAAGTAGAGGTCACATCTTGAGTTGTAATAATTGCACCCAAAAGAAGAGATAAAATATGCAAACTTAGTACATATAATTATATTCGGATTAGTTTTAAGTGGACGTGCACTTAAAATAAATAATTCAGTTTGCAATCATTAGCATAAAAACTGCACATAGCGTACAAGGCTCCCATCAATGAATGTTACATAATGAGTGACAACAACAACAACACACAAGCCTTTATCCCACTATAGTGGGGACGGCTATATGGATGCTTCCTTGCCATTGTGCTCTATCTTTAGTCATAATCTCACTAATGACCAAGTACATCATGTCTTCCTTATAGTTTCATTCCAAATCTTAATTGGTCTACTCCTCCCCTGTTTAGCATGCCTAGTGACGAAACTCTCACAACACCTAACAGGTGCCTCTAATGGTCTCCTTTGTATGTGTCCAAACCATCTTAGCTTCTTCTTCTCTGCAATTTGTGTCACTCATGTCTTATCCCTGATAAATTCATTCCTAATTTTATCCATTCTCGTGTGTCCACACATCCACCTAAGCATTCTCATCTCCGGAAATCCCATTTATTGCTCACGTACACAATTCACTACCCAACACTAAGAACCATAGAGCATCGCTGGTCTAATTGCAGTACAGTAAAACTTGTCTTTAAGTTTTAATGTGACTTTACGATCACATAAGATCCCAGATGCGTCTCTCAACTTCAACTAACCTGCTTGGATTCTATGAATCACATCTTTATCAACACCTCCATCTTTTCGAACTATTGATCCAAGATATTTAAAGCACTCACTGCAGGAACTATCTTGATTACCCAACTTAATAACAAAATTATTTGTCCTTCATGCACTGCTAAATTTAAGCTCCATACACTCCATCTTTAGTCTGCTCAAAACCCATCTTTTTTAAAGTGTCCCGTCAAGATTCAAGTTTCGCGTTACACCCTCGCGCGTCTCATCAACCAAAACAATATCATCTGCAAACAATAAACACCAAGATATTGCTTGTTCGATGTCCAGTGTGCTCGTTTAAGATAAGGATAAAGAGATAAGGGCTTAACGTTGAATCTTGATGTAAATCAACATTGATAGGGATTTCAGTGTTAATCCTTCAGATGTCCTCACCCTCATCGCTGAATTTGTATACATATCTTTAATTATATCAATATAAGATACATTTACACATTTTTTATGACTCTCCATATGATCTCTTTTGGAACCCTATCATAAGCCTTCTCAAGATCGACAAACAGTATATCCAAATTTTGTTTCCTTTCTCGATAGTTGTCAATGAGTCTCCTCAAGGGATGACAGCTTCCACTGTCGACCTCCCTGACATGAGAATTGATTCTTCGAGATGCTAATCTCTCATCTTACTCTTTTTTTATTACTCGTTCTCATAGTTTCATGGTATGACTCATTAATTTAACTCTTCTGTAATTAACACAACTTTTATATCTCGTTTGTTCTTATATAAAGATACAAAAATACTTTCTTTCCATTGGTCTAACATACCATTTGACTTCAGTATCTTATTAAATAAACATATAAGCCACAACATCTTTTCATTCCTTAGACATTTCCATACTTCGATGAGATATCGTCTGATCCAACGACAATCCATTTTTCATCATCTTTAGAGAATTATTTACCCACGATACTTGAATTTTACGATAAAACGTTATATTTCTATACTCTTCCGATTTGCCTAACTATTCCTAGTTTAGTTCATTATCTTTTATTACCTAAAAAGTGAGATTAAAAAAAGTTTTAGTATACAGGCTACAAGAAAAAAAAATATCTTGTCTGCGTGATTAGTCAGAAAGCAAACTAAAATCAACCCAAATTTCCTGGTACAGATGTAAGGCCCAACACAATCTCAAAATTAAAAAAACAATTTTCAATTGCTTTGCCTTTATTTTGCGACTCAACAGTAATCTTGAATCAACAGGAACAAAGCCTGTAATCTTGATGCACGATTTAAATAAACTGATATCCATGCTCCAGCAGTTTCTCCATGAGATCAAAATATAAAAATGGCATGGAGCCAAGGGGAGTGGGAAAAATTAGAGTTTAGAAGACATCTTCTTGCTGTTTCATTATCCCAAACGTGCCTTCCTGTTCATAAGGAGGCTTAAATGATAATTTATGTTTTCTAAAGTTAAAAATGAAAACTCAAAGAAACAAGAGTTTAGCAAGTTATACTGCTCTAGCAGAAATGCATAGCATAGAAGTGTTTATAAATCCAATATAAAATAGTTGGAATAATGATGATGGGAGCTCTGATAAAAGGGACCTTGGCATAATATATTACATGATATTGTTATGGAAAATCAGCCAAGCTGGGTATACTTGAATTGTGTCCACCTTGCGTTCTTTAGAAAGATGGTGAATTCGACTTCGAATGTAGGGTACATGGATGGCTATAATTTGATCATTAGATGTGGAATACAAAATGTCTTTGACACTAATGAAGAATTATTTCAGCATTTTTATATATGTGAACTTAGTATAACTACCATCTCTGCAAAACATTCCTTCTATGTAGAACTATTCAGATTACATTCTTTAGCCATAATAACTTTCGGATCCGTTGGAAAAAAATTGAAGTAGGGTACTTCTGGTTCAATTTGTCCATAACAGTTACCATGAATATTGGCCCACGATGTATTGAACATAAAAGGGCTGGCAAAATAAGCTGTGCTACAACGAATCATTCTCAATTTACATAACACAAACAAATCAAAAAGATGACACCATTTAGGGCCCAAAAATTGAACCAGTAAATGGTCTGTCCAACTGACTAATCTAGGAACACTTGCCTGTGTGAAACTAATGTTGGCGTCCACATATATATCAGCACCATCTCTATGGAAAATAGGATCTTTGGCTACCTACAAAAAAAAAGCTAGAAGTAAATAACAAATACAACAAGAAATAAACTGTTTTGGAAAAATAAATAACAAATAAGATGAGAAATAAATTGTTATGGTCTATGATACAAGCTGAGGCATTGGCTAGGCATACTATTTTTGTGTTCTAGGTACATTTCTTATTTCAGATATTTCCATCTTATTGGTGTGTTCATGAATAGTCCGAGTACATTGACTTAGTTGCAAAATGACATTCATGTAACTCTATTTAAAGAAACTTAAGGCTATGGAATGAAATGGAAACAAAGTTCTCCTCTCTCAACCTTAGGTAGAAGGAAGTTACGGGCCTCCCGTAACGTTGTCTGTAACGTTGTCGGAGGTGGGGATAGAGACGGGAGCCTTGCTAGACCAAAATAGAAGGGGAGGAAAAGAGGATCCTTGCTTAACCCTAATTGTCTTTCAGGGAGGAGAAGATAAAAACTAAGAGAAAGAAGAGAGGAATAATTCTTGCATCCATTTCCCAGCCAACCTTTAAGTAGAAAATACATGATACACACTCCGTCAAAAATAAAAACTGCATAACGACCTCTAAGCAATGACAATGACTTGACATTCATTGAACATACAAAAATAACATATAACTCATCATGTGAGCCCCTAACATCCTACCCCTCCACTTCGAGCTTATCCTCAAATTCAGAGAAGGGTATACTAGTGAGGTAGTTTGTCTGGTTCCTTGATTTCTCACCAGAAAAAGCTCCATCTAGCGTGTTGTCGGACCCGAAACTCCATCAAAAAATGAGCATTTGTCGTGCTCACTAATGACATGAACGATGGTGTTTTTGCCATGGAATCATCGATTGCGTAGAGGTAAAATCAACGAGCCCTGTGGGAGGTGTAACACCCGGTCTGCTATGGGTGCATCTCAATTGGGTGATGACAACTAGTTTAGAGCTCCCTTATCTAGGAGGTCTGGGGTTCAAGCCCCAGCCTCAACAACCCTCCATTGCAATTAGTGGTTGCGGCCAATCAGATCCGTGGAGATGGGTTGGGGTCACTGGTCTGCAAACCTGTAGGGCACCCACAGTAGACCGAGACGTTACAGATGGAACCACTGGTGACTATGTGCCTATAGCCGAGGCAAGGGGCCTGGAGGCCACGAGTAGTGTGGAACGATTGATATGCCTATGGAATGGTGACAACAAGGTTTTGGAATAGAAGCATCTCATGAGGAGAAACTGCCGAAAATTATGACTGAAAAGTAATCGGCGAGACGGGAGGTGCGTTGATGGATGGAGAGGCAATATGGCATGCAAGAGCTATTGTGGGGTTCGGGTTGTTGTTACAGGCCTCCTGTAATGTGATCGATAACCTTGTCGGGGATGGAGTTAGAGGCGAGTCATGCTAGACTGAAGGAGAAAGGGAGGACTAGTGGAGGCATGCTCAACCCTAACCCTACTCTAGGGAGGATGAGAAGTTAAAAACTAAGAGAGGGAAGAGAGGAATAATTTTGCTACTATTAGTAACATACACCTGATATGTAAGGTTCCATTATCCTGTTATGATTTATGATCATAATAACTTGGCGTCAGAGCCAGGTTCACGGTCCCCCCCCCCCAACTTGTAGTCGACTAGTTGTTTGTTTCCAAAATAGTGCACAATGATCAGTTTCGGTTCATAGAAACCAAAGTTGATCAATCCTGATTTTGCAATCATCCGTTCACACGCGACGACAACATCAATGGGTCCCTTCTCCAATCAACGTCAAATCGAGAATCACAACCTAGTCTGTGGATGTTTCCTTCAATAACAACAGCAATCGATTTCCCACTTTCACATAGGGCAACTCTCACCTTCCTGATAGACATCGATGCAAATAGATCCACACGATTGTAGTACCGACCTCTGTCGATTGTATATCTACTTTTTAGTAATTCTTTGACGACCACAAAACTTCCCTGCAAGCCTCTCAACATCACACCACCCATCTACTCCATTGCAGCCCTAGTGTAGCAGTTATTTGCTCCTAGTGCTTTCTACACATCCCTTTTATTATCCAACTCCAAGGATCATAAGAATATATTGTGGATTTTATCAGAAGGAGACACCAATAAGTATGTCCTTCGTCCCAACATTCAACTAGTAATAACAAGGTCACTTGCTAGGATACAAAACAACTGTCATGGGTAATTTCGTAGGAAATAATGAAGAAATTAAGGAGACGCTCCAAAAGATTATTTTAAACATGAGAACCCTCAAAGTCGTAATAAAACAACCTTCTAAAAAATCCATGGTCAAGTTAAAGGGTCGGTAGAATTAAGTTAAGGCGACAACCATTCATTTTGAGCAACAAAGAGAACTGTTAATGGGGAAGCATGTAACGGCCCCATTTTTCAGCAACTGCCACAATTTAAACTTTTCATTTCATGTATTATCACAGGCACAAGGAAAGAACATTTAGCATGCATAGAATATTAATTTCATGACAGAGTACTAAAAGAAAAGTGCATGATAAAATAGGTCATTTCATTTCACTAAACATTTACATGATACATAAAGAAATCCCTACGTGTGTAGTACACAAAAGTTAGGGCTTACAAAAGAAAAGGCATTAGTTGCAACCACACTAAAAAACATCTAGTGTCCTAGCCAACCAACAGCAAGAATATATACATCACATACAAATGAGACAAATCTACATAAAATAAAACTGAAAACTTTCATGAGGACACTCTGGGTCCTTGCATCTCTCCTGATGAGTGTCAAGTACTTTGTGCACTACTACAGTCACATCTACCCAAAGATGATACTTTTTCTCTATCTGAAACTTCTTTTTCACAGTTTGGTGTTTATTGTTGACGTCGGGGGCCGCTTCGTCCTTCACCTACATTAATTTAGTTATCTAAATAATTTTTCAAATACTAAGCGAATTTTATCCTCCTTATTGTTAGAGTTATCATTATTAATATTATTAAGATTTAGTACTCTTGTATTATCCCCTCTTATATAAGAGGGGTCCCCTTTCCTATTGAAAAAGTATCTGAATTATGTTCTCACGGTTCACTTTAACATGGTATCAGAGCCGTGAAACCGATCCCGCTCGCTCGACCCCTCGCGCTCGCCATTTGCCATCGATCACTCCCGCTAACGCCGACAATCTCTTCCACAACCTTCCAGCTTCTCTTCTGCCGCCTTTCAGCCTCCTCCAGCAAGCGCTATCTAGGGATTCTCTCGCTAGCGTTCCCGTCAGCCCAGCCGCCAATCAGCCGACAAGATGCTTTCTCCGGCGACCTGACAGTGGTCTAATTGACCTGAAATTCTGGGGAAAGTTTCTCTTTGTGCCTTCTATCAACATTGCTTCTCATTTGCTTCCAACGGTTAGATGTTGCAGAAATCCAGATTCAGTGTTCTCTCCTTGTTGAAGTGTTGTGGTATCTAATCATGTCTGACATTGTTGATTCTGATATCTCCATGACCCCCACTGAATCTACCCGGGTTGATCCAGATCACAACTTTTCTCAGCTTACCACAATTTGTTTGGATAACACGAATTATTTGTCGTGGTCTTGCTCTATTACCTTAGCCATAAAGAGTCGTCGTCTATTTGGTTATATCAGCGGCACTACCACTGAACCTGTGCGCACCTCTGCGGCTTGGCCCCAATGGGAGTCTAAGAACTCTCTCGTCATGTCCGGGCTCACGAACTCTATGACGGAATCCATTGCTCGGAATTACCTTTTTCTTGATACCGCCGCGAATATATGGAAGCGTGTTGAGTCTACATATTCTCGCAAAGGAAATGTGGCACAGATTTACCATTTACGCCACAAGATCTTTCTTCTCCGACAAGGCAATCGCCCTCCTACTTACTATTTGAAGTCCACCCAACTCTATCAAGAGTACGACCATTTTGACTCTCTTGTCATAGTCTGTCATGCTGATAAACTCTTATTGCGAGCCCACGAAGATCGTAATCGGGTATTTGAGTTCCAACATGGGTTGCACAGATACTTTGATATCGTTATAGAGGAATCTGCATTGGTGGCTCATCCTCCCCCCCCCCATTCTGGGGGTCGGGCTTCTCGTGACTTCGGGCCTCGCTCTACTGATAAGGATCATCTCACGTGTGATTATTGTGGCAAGCCCCGTCACACTCGGGATACATGCATCAGTCTGCATGGTTTTCCTCCTGGTTTCCCTCCTCGTGGGGGATCTACATCCTGTGGTGGTTGTCGTCGTGGGAGAACTCGCCGATCACATCACTCTGTTCATCTAACTGAGATTCCCGAGAGCAATTCTCCTGGACTTGTCGGTCCTCCTCCCACCTCTCAATCCATTTTTTCTGCTGATGAGATGCAGGCCCTTTGCCGACTAATGAATGGCCTTACTACTGAGACTGCTGCCACCGCCTATACCTCATCTTCCCTTGCTCATACAGGTACACCAGGTGCCCATTCAGCTATTACTCATCCTTCTACACATTGGATTATTTACTCTGAGGCCACTGACGATATGATTGGCTCAGCTTCAGGTTTTGTATCTTATTCCCCTCTATCCAGCCGAGATAAGGTGAGCATTATAGATGGTTCTTTCTCCTCCATTGCTGGGAAAGGTTTCATCCCTTGTTCCTCCCTCATCTTATATTTTGCTCTCCATGTCTCTAATTTCACCCTCAGTTTACTTTTCGTGTCATTTGACTAATTCTCTCCAATGCTCAGTTACTTTTTTCCTTCTCATTGTGTTTTTTGTGATCTGAAGACGAGGATCTGCAGGATGGCATGTACGAGTTTGACTCCTCCAACGGGTCCCCTTCTCCACAAGCACTCCACACCTCCCAAATGTCCCGCTTGCTCACTTGGCATCATCAGCTTGGCAATCCTTCTGTTGCTTTCAAGCAACGCCTCTTTTCTACTTTTCCTTCTACATGTTTTAAAAACTTTGTTTGTGATGTATGTGTTGTTGCAAAACATCATCCTCTTCCTGCTAGTCATGTTTCTTTACCAAATACTATTCCTTTTCATATTGTGTACACTGATGTTTGGGGGTCTTGTCATGTTGCCCCAATTTCTGGATGTTGATAGTTTATAACCTTTATTGGATGTCTTTCTCGCACAACTTGGGTCTATATGATGAAACACAAGCATGAAGCATTTTTCATCTTTTAGAAATTTCATAAAATGGTTTATACTCAATTTTTTGTCCATACCAAAATTTTATGAAATGTGACAATGGTCGAGAGTATATCAACACTCAATTTGAGCACTACCTTTCTGATAATGGGATTCTGCATCAACCTTCGTGTGCTCACTCTCTTTTTCAGAATGGCGTCGCTGAGCGAAAAAACTGTCATATGATGGAAGTTGCTCGGTGTCTCCTGTTCACTAAGCATCTCCCTAAATTCTATTGGGGGATGTTGTTCTTACCGCTGCCTACCTTATCAATCGCATGCCCTCTACGACATTGGGCCAACAAGCCCCTCTTTGCACTTTAGGGGTTACCTCGACATATCTACCACCCAAGATATTTGGGTGTCTGTTTTGTTCATATTCTCTTCCTGGGGCGGTCTAAACTTGATCCTCGTGCTCTTCAATGTGTTTTGATTGGTTACTCTCATCCGGTACTCAACACCCCTTATCTCCTGCATATAGAGCTTTTGTGTCTTCTCTTGCCTCTGTCTGTATTCCTTTCACATGGCAGGAGGCTCTTGGGCATCCTAAATGGAAAGGGGCAATGCTAGAAGAAATGACTGCCTTTGGAAAAGAATCACACTTAGAATTTAACACTCCTCCTACCAGGAAAGAAGGTAGTTGGTTGTATGTGAGTGTTTACTGTGAAACAGAACTCTGCAGGATTGAACGTTTTAAAGAAAGTTTAATGGCAAGGGGGTATACCCAAACTCTTGACATTGACTATCAGGAAACCTTCACTCATGTTGCCAAAATGAACTCTATAAAAGTCTTGCTTTCATGTGTTGGTTGCAAAGGATGGGATCTCATCCAATTGGACATAAAAATACATTTCTTCATGGCAATTTGGAAGAGGAAGTGTATATGTCACTTCCACCTGGTTTCTCTCCTTTAGTATCTGAAGAAAAAGTAAGGAAACTTAAAAAGGCTCTCTACGCTTGATACAATCACCAAGAGCATGGTTTGACCGTTTTCATAGAGTCATGATCTCTCTTGGATACAAACAAATTCATGCTGACCATACTTTGTTCATAAAAAGGAGAGGCAACTTGTTAACTGCTCTCATTGTCTATGTTGATGACATCGTCATAACAGGGGACGATATTGAAGAAGTGAAAGAGTTAAAACAAAATTTGGCAAGAGAGTTTGAAGTAAAGGATCTTCGCAAACTTAAGTACTTTTTG
Organism: Platanthera zijinensis; assembly: GCA_039513925.1. Lineage (NCBI taxonomy): Eukaryota > Viridiplantae > Streptophyta > Magnoliopsida > Asparagales > Orchidaceae > Platanthera > Platanthera zijinensis. The sequence goes on from CM077085.1 coordinate 13,929,847, forward strand.
GGGATTGAAGTGGCTAGGTCAAAGAAGGGTATTTTCATCTCTCAGCAGAAATATATTCTTGATTTATTGGAACAATCTGGTATGAGTGTGTGTAGATATGCTGACACTCCCAAGGAGGTCAACCACACCCTTGGAAGAGATGATGAAGATCTTATTGAGGCTAGTTACCAACGTCTTGTAGGGCGATTAAAATACTTATCACATACTCGACCTGATATAGCTTATGTTGTGGGTGTTGTTAGCCAATATATGCATTCCCCAAAGACAAGACACCTTGAAGTTGTCCATAGAATCTTGAGATATTTGAAGACTTCACCTGGAAAGGGAATCCTCTTTACCCTCAATACTGAATTAAAGATTGAAGTTTATACTGACGCAGACTGGGCCGGATCTGTTAAAGATAGACGATCTGCCTCTGGGTATTGCTCATTTGTTGGAGGGAACTTGGTTACCTGGAGAAGTAAGAAACAATCGGTTGTCCCTAGGTCAAGTGCAAAAACAGAGTTTAGAGCCATGACACAAGACATTTGTGAGGGGCTTTGGCTACGCTCCCTTATGAGTGATCTGGGGTTGAGTGAAGCTAGTTTTTTCCGGCTGGGGAGGTCGGCGGCGGCACCGGCCAGGCCTAGCGGACGTGAGGCGCAGCCACGCCTGTTTGGAGCCGGGCGGAAGTTCTCTGTCTGCTCGTCGGGGAGCGGCGGCGACGGCGGCCGGTCGTGAGTGGTTTGTGCGAGGTGGGATCCCGTGTGCGGATCACGCGGGGATCAGGCGTGTCGATTGTGCACGCAGTAGATACCTCATGATCCCCCACTAAATTAGTGGGGTGAAAGAGATTCGGCTAACCGCACACTGAATTTCCTATAAATGATACTTGACCTCATCATTTGCCCCCAAAGTCCTCGGTATTAAGAGTTTGAACTAGAGAAGAACGAGGACTTTTGTTCGAGACGGAATTGTGGCAGTCATGGTGGGAGCAAAAGGAACTGTGCCGAAAAATGCAAACGGAGGCGGCACGATCACCAAGGTACAGTGGGAAGGAGAAGCCAGGCAAAAGAAAAACTTCGCGCAGGAAATCCCCGACGCTGGCACGTGAGCGGCGGGTGTCGCGCGCTATGCACCCACGCGCCGCGGGCGGGGCGCAACCGTGCCCCGCGCGCGGGATGCACCCGCCTCGCGTGCATTGCGCACCCGCTCCCCGCGCGGTGCGCATCGGGGCGCACTGCGCATGGTGTGTGTTCGCATATTGTGCGTGCGGGGGTTCCTCTCGCGCGTGGCGCGTTGGGCTTGTCCTCCTGTGGTGATGTCCCATGTGCGCGGGGCAAAGCCGTAGGTGCGGCCTTGCGCGCGCGTCTTGTACAAGGGGTGCTTTCTTTCGATACACAGAGCGTACTTGCCATGCTTACGAAGTGGCGTGGGAATTTTCTAACCCTTTTATTCTTTTTCCAAGTTCTGAAGCGTAGCGCGAGACCCATGTGATTGCCCTCGTCACTTACCGCTAAACAAATCGCGGTTTGGAGAAAGAGGTACGGGATACCTATCGACCTTGAAGTAAAGATACCTCATGTTGAAGAGAGAATTCAGAACCCGTCGAAGGGTTGGCTGACGCTATGCAAGACAATATTGAGATCTGGATTACGTCTTCCGCCATGAGAGAAGGTGATCGAGATTTTGAAGTTCTGCGACATTCCTATATCTCAATTTACTTCTCTTGGGATAACACGCATCATGAGGCTGGTTGCCTTCTTCAGGGAGCACAACTCGAGACTTTTCTGGACTTGTTCAGAGAATGGTTCGAGATTCGTGTTGACGGCTCCACGACGGAGGACGTGTTGAGATTTACAGCAACAAGAGTTGGCTTGACTTCGAAATCCGAACGGATCATCGTCACGGGAACACCTTATTTGGCTATGTTCGCAATTCCTGGGGTCTGTCAGAGCTTTGGAATTCACTGCCTGATCTCTATCGTCGTCTAAAGGGGAGAGAGCTAGACTTTATTCCAATATTGGGGTTCACGGAGCCTCAAGAGCTGGCAAATCGTCTATTTGGCATTTCCTTGTTCGTGGAAGAGAGACGTTTGTTGCTGTGCGGGCTTTCGGTTGATCTTGAGTGTGTAGATGCGACGCCATTGGTTTGCGATCGGAAGAGGATGGTTGTGTTAAAATGTGGCAGTGATGTGGACTCGGAGCCCAGATCTTCTTTACGACAAAAAGATTGCCTAGCTGAGGAAGTTCTTCACAACTCCAGAGACAAGACTACACTGGTTGATCCTGATCTTGAGGTCATGGGATCTTCTACCCCCCCCCCCCCCCCAATTACCTATTTGGAGGCTCCTGCCTCCTAGGTAATGAAAGGGAAACGTGTGTCTTCGTCCCTAGAAGCGATGAATAATGTGGTGAGTAAAACATCCTTTTTTTACTTGTTGTTTGGTAATTTCGTGTTAATCTGACTTGTTTCCTTTCGCTGCAGATTGAATCTCAAACCAATATAGAGCTTACGTGGAACGATCATTACGTGAACCTGAAAGATGGTTATTTTGCGCTTCGAGAAGCGGAGAGCTCTCTTTCTGACTTGAGAGAGAAGCGGGATCGAGACATATCTTGTTTTCGGCAGATTGGGACAGAACTGAACGCGGAGCTGGAAGAGTTGCGGGCGGCGCTACAGATAGAAAAATCCTTGGTGAAGAAGAACGCGCAGTTGCTGAGGAATGCTCGGGAAGGGACTTTTTGTTTGGAGGCTAAGCTGGAGGCTTCGAAGGCTGAGGTGGAGCGACTCTCTTCATAGGATCGGACAACAGAGCTCAAGGATGCAGGGCTTGCCGAGTACAGAGATTCTTTGGACTATATGTGGGACCGCTGCTTACTTGGCGAGGAAATACGAGAAGAGGTTTGGACAAGGGAAGTGGAGCCTCAGAGTGAAGATGTACGAAAGGTTGCTCTTAGGCGTGGAGTGTCGAAGGCTCTTCAGATAGTGGCCAGGAGACTTGGCTTTGACGTCTCTAGTCTTGGCTTTGACGATCTCTCCGAGGACGACGGCTCGGGCTCTGATTCTGATGTAGATGTAGTTAGCGAGTAGTGATCTTGCCTTTGTTTGTTTTCTTTGTTAGTTGAGTCTGTATGATCACGTCGCTTTATGATGGACTTTGTATCTGTTCTTTGAGCTTTTGTACTTGTACTTTGTAGTAGCTTTGTACGATGTGTATGACGCTTCAAGCGCCCATTTGTATTGTCTTTTTGTTTGCAAGCTTTCCTTAGCGTTGAGCTTTACTCGGATATTGATTAAGTCTATGTGGAATTGATATTGTTGCTTTGAGTGTGACCATGATCCTCTTTTTTGGATGTTTGAAACAGAAGGACGAGATCCAGGCAATGTCGTAACCTCTTATCGGGGCGAGGGGCGAACCCTACTAGCCATAAGAAGTTAGAGCATCAGACTAGGGGATGTCGCTGATCGGTAGACTGCTGAAGGACGATACCCGATGACATCTCAATATATTAGCAAAACGAAGGGCGAGCCCTTCTAGCCAAGCAGAGATTAAGATATATGAACCGGGAGGTGTCGCTGATTGTGACGGTGAAATACCAACCTTTGAACCGAGGCAACCGCGAGGGGGGCAGGACCTGACGGTGTCGTGACCTACCGCGGGGCAGAAGGGCGTACCTTCGATCTGGGGCAGTGAGAGGTCACTGGAGCAAAGCCCCAGAGATGGAGAGGGGTAGGCCCTACCAGCCGTTTGGCGCATGCGAGGGAGGATTTCTCTGGCATCACCATGACTTGTGCGGTGGAGAAGGGCGCACCTTTGATCCGAGGGAGTGAGACGTCACTGGGGAATGGCCCCGGCGGCGTGTCCTTACAGCGGGGAGAAGGGAGAACCTTCGATCTGGGGCAAATAAGGACTACCGTGATGTTGATTGTTAGCGGTTGGACAGATGGGCTTCAGGCGTTCCTACGGCAACACAGTCAAGAGCAAACAGAAATATCGCATTAAAACGAAATGTAAGGTATGCATAGTTGTCAGGATCGCAATCCGGATCATAAAATCTTACAATCCTACGATCCACATTTTGTAAAGCAATCCTTGATCCAATCCTATCATCTAAACTGATTCAACCTTGAAACGGTTTCATCTAGGATCTCGATCCTGACAACCTTGAGCGTATGGGCACAAGCATATAGCAACAACATTGATCTTGTAAGATATAAAAAATAGTAGAAAAGTAAAGATAGAAACTCGAGTGTTGGAATATAGTAAGGAATTTCCACCCCATTTCTGGCTTTTCTTCAGGTGCTTCTTAAGTGTGGGTTACTCCTGGACGCATAACTGCTCCTTGTCCGGATCAGGTTTGTTGTAGATAGCATGTATGAGCGGCCTCCTGATTTCCTCGTACAACTCTTATTCCTACAGTGACGAATTTCATCGCCAAATGAGAAATGGGTGAGATCGCCTTGAAAGTCGTTTGGAGAGGTCGACCGAAGATCGCGTTGTAAGGAGATTCTGATCGATTGCCACAAACTGGATGTTGTGAGTAGCCTGCTTTGGGAATTCTCCCAAGGTGACTGAGAGATCAATGATGCCTTTGAACAGGACGGGCCCGCGGTCAAATCCATAGATAGGCCCGGATGCTGAGTTTAGCTTATTTTCCGAGATTTTCATGCTAGGAGTGCGGTCATAAATATGACGTTTACTGAGCTGCCGCTATCGACTAGAATTCGCTTGATGGGAAAACCAGGGTCTCCAATCTCAGTGTTGATGACCAGTGGATCTTGATGCGGCGTGAGCAATCGTTTCAAATCTCTGTCTCCAAAGCATATCGTCTCTTCAGTTTGAGCTTTTTGACTATCCCCCAAGAGGTGGGTGATGGAATTGATGGTGGCTAGAGGGCTCCAAAAATAGTCTCTACTACTCTGACAACATGTCTGTCCCCCTGTGCTTCCTGCTGAGCCTGTGGCTTCTCTCCCCTGGGTTGCGCCTGATGATTGTGAGTCTGATCCCGGAGGAATCTTCCTAGGATTCCCTGGCAAATAAGGCGCTCGATTTCGTCTTTTAGCTTAACGAATTCCTCGGTAGTGTGTTTGGTTCCCCTGTGGAACTCGCAATACTTTGTCGATCCCCTCTTCCTTTTGGGATCTCCATAGGTCTCCGCAATGGAGGATCATCCCGGATTGCATATAACACGTTTGTGTGTGAAGCGTTGAGGGGCGTATACTCTAGGTGGCCTCTAGGAGGGTAATCACTGCGACGCTCCTGCGGTCGTGCGTTGTTTCTACGTTCCTCCTGTCGTCGTGGGGTTGGCTCCTCTCTTTTCCTCTTCTCTCCTCCCTCAAATTGTCGACGATGGGCATCTATGGCCTCATCTGCTGCAATTTGTGGCTCTACTATGTGCACCAGGTAAGAATAGTTGGGGACCGTTTTCCTCATCAAAGCGGAATAAAATCCACTGGGGTGGAGTCCTCCTAGGAAGATTCCCCGTAGAAGCTTGGGGTCCACTCCCGGTATTTGTCTTGCTTCAGATGAAAACTGACAAAAGAACTCTTTAAGGGTTTCCCCTTTGTTTTGACGGATGCCTGACAAATGAGAAGGGTCCTTCAAAATCTTCCGATTCGCCGCGAATTGGTCTAAAAATTGTTGAATCAATTCTGCAAAGTTTCGAATTATTCCTACCTGAAGGGAATGAAACCACGTCCTGACCTGGCCTTTCAGTGTGGCCGAGAACACTTGGCAAAGGAACTGGTTGGGGGCATTATAAATCTGCAGAACTGTGGTGAAGTGGTTGATGTGTTCCAAAGAATCCTCAGTCCCTCCGTAGGATTCAATGTTTGGCAGTTTAAATCCGATCGGAATGTGATGCGCCAAAACTTTGGGTGCCGGCGAAGATCCGGCTCGAACAGGGAGATGTAGATATGTGGCCCACCGACCGATGTGACTGTACTCTTCATCCATTAAATCTCTGATCTCTTCCTTGATAGGTAGGTATGGCGGGATTTTTGGGGGCGGTCACTCATTGGCATTGTTGCTGACCAGCTTTGGCAGCTCTAGCCAAGCGGGCGGGGTGTGAAGTTTTTGCTGCTTCCGAGTATTCCTCGGAGTTTACTTCTGGGGGGTTTTCTGGAACAGGGACTGCAAGGGGAAGCGGCTAATTGACGAGCATTGGAGGCACCACGGGAGCTTAGGTTGCCCCCAGATTTCTGAGGAGCGCAAGTACTTCGGCTTGTTGTTCTTCCATGCAGGTGACTCATCCGGCGAGCGCGTTGTTTGGCGCGGCGGTGGTCTCCTCCTATCGGAGTGCGTTAATTAGAGAATAAAAGGGCCTGACATTGTCAAGTCTCTGTCGGGCGGATCCCTGGGTAGTGCGAGTACTTCTCCTAGCCATTGATGTCAGTCACAAGTACCGTTGGGTGAAGGATATTGTCTTCAGGGTCTTTTTCAATCTTTGAGGAATTCTGCTTCCCACAGATGACGTCAAACTGTTGCGGACAACTCAAAGCTCCTGGTAGACCGAACTAAACTATGTCGTCTTAGCCCGTGGAGCGGTCAAGCGCACAAACAGTTACAGAGTAAATAGAGAAGTCCATAAGAAGATTTTAATGTGGAAAAACCCCTCAACTGAGTATAAAAACAACGTGTCAGGTTCGGTGTTAGTCAAACTTCATTATCAGCGGCAGTTTACAAATTGTCACTGAAATCGAGGGCGACAGGCCGCTCCTCGTTACAGGCTTACAGCTTGGATATGAGAGAGAACACGGACGTACTCGGTGGGTGACAGACTACCTCACACAAAGCTCAGTTTCTATCACTTTTTGGCGGTGGCGGACGTTCTCGGACACTGCCCGGCTGCTGAACACAATTGTGCGGTGCGTAAGAGATTTGCTGGTGGGGACTTGCTGAATGCCACACACGTAAGAGATTTGCGGTGGCGGACGTTCTCAGACACGGGATATTGGCAGAGCTCCGGCCTGAAAAAGAAGAAAGCTGGGAGGAGAAAAGTTGGAAAAGAGAGAGGTTTGGGGGCCTTTTTATAGGTTCCTGGCGGTGGTTACGGTAGTTACACGGCAATCTGCACACCATAACCACCAAAATTACTGAATGCAAGTCATATTTAATATAGTTTAGGTGTGCATTATTTTTATGATATTATTATATGCATTTTGCAACTAATTAAATGAATTTCCCCCCACTAATAATAGTGGTTACGTTGGCGGTTACGTGAGTGGTTACCCACTTAACGTACGACGACGATCGCAATAGAACGATCGAACAGTGGAGGGTCACCACCAATGGTTCACGGGCGGCGAGCCCCCGGCAGCAGACGGGCGTCGGGGAAGGAATAAAAGTCGTAGTCGGCCACGGGCGAGCAAGGAGAGCGGCCAGCTTCAGCCTCACCTCGCGGCCGCGGCATGCAAGGAGTAGCGGTCGGCCGCCCCTAGCGGGGGAGGTGCGGCGCCGGCCGCCCCTTAGAGGGGACAAGCAGCCAAACGCGCCCGGCCGGGTGCAGCTGGCCGCACCCCGCAACGCCGGCCGCCAAAGAGCAGGGGGGCGGGCTCGGGGAGCAGCCACGCCCTCCGAGGAGGCTGGCAACGTCATCGGTCGTGCCTTGCGGCCGCGGGCTCGCAGCCGGGAGTTCTCCGACCACTAGCCGGGGAGCGGCGGCAACGGAGGCCGGCCGTTTTTGGCAACCGCTGGTAGTTTGTGTGCGGGTGGGATCCCGTGTGCGGATCAAGCGGGGATCGGGTGTGTCGATCGCGCACGCAGTGGTTACCCCATGATCCCCCACTAAATTAGTGGGGTGATGGAGGTTTGGCTAACCGCCACACCGGATTTCTTATAAATGATACCTGGCCCCATCAAACCTATAAAAATAATTACAGAATATTTTTAATCCAACTTTTTAGTTTTCACTTATAATCAATCTCACAATCATAAAAAAAACATTCTTCTTATGATATAGCATAAAATATTAGTGAACATAATACAAAACAACATTTTTTGCATAGATGGCAGTATCATGGTTTTCCTTCCCATAGAAGGACATATCTAGGAGATATCTCACAATCATAAAAAAACATTTTTCTCATGATAAAAATATTAGTGAACATAATACAAAACAACAATTTTCTCATAGATGACAGTATCATGGTTTTCCTTCCCGTAGAAGGACATATCTAGAAGATATCTACAATAGCGTCTGTCATATATAAACACAGATATAGCTTTATACTTGATAATATCTAGTGCATAGCAGCACATCATTAGATAGAAAACTAAATAATGAAATCACATTATTTAGCACATACAATACAAAGGAGTAGCTAAAAAGACATGGATACCAAACAAATTACAATAAAGACAATGCAATCTATATAGAATCTCTCACAATTGATTCCATGGTAGCTTAAGTTTCTGGTCTAAGAGATCTTAACTAATGAATTCAGCACTTCATGCAGTAAACATAGCTGCTGGAGTTTTAATTCAAGACATGAACAAAGACAAAATACAACCAAGACAACTCAAACAACAAAGTAGAATAACAGCATGGATCTATAATGAGACACACTGATAAAACAAATGTCAACACAACATTAAAAATAATTAAATAAACAATAAGAATTAACTTAAAATAACACCTGAAGCCTAATATGAAGATCTCCAGGAAGAATACCCCGTCTTCCCTGGTTTCCAGCTTTCGGTACATTAATCGTATCACCAGAATCAACACCTATACCAAATATATTGAATAAAAAGTAAATTGTAGAAACTCAAGTCATGAGAACATGGGTAATTATCGCTTACTGGGTTTGAAAAATATCAAATACTTCATGTATGCTCCATTTCCTATCAACTTTATATTTACTCTCAAAAATATGATAGAAAGGGTTACTTGATATCTCATACTTCATTATATTCGTATTCCGCACTAAGTTGTACTATCAATTGTTAGGAAAACGCCTAACTTTTATGTTGAAACATCTACTAAATCTGATAAACACAACTAATAACAAAAAAACCAAAGCATCGCCAGTAGATAGCAAGAACTACATAATTGACGAGGAATATGCATAAATTAATAGGAAGGAGACAGGACCATATCTACTATAGAGAAGTCACGCATCTATAAACAAAATGAGGCACAAGCAAATGCTCTTCCCAAAAACTGATTACACCCAATCTCACCACAACCACAAATGAGAACTACCAAATCTCTCAACATATAGAGGAATACACGTCTTTGGTTACAAAGTTTATCACATAAACACTTTTGTATCTTCTATGCCAAGAACATCATTATCTGCAGGAAGAATGATATCCACTCAGAACCACAAGACATGTATTCTTCTTTCTCACAAACACTGAATCAGATGCATAACTTTGATGGAATCCAATGGCATTAATGACTTGGTTGAACTCATAAAATCAGACAATTGGGCAATTTTCAAGGTTATAGATAACTTTCTTTAGGTTGCAAACCTGAGAGTTCCACAGAGTAGTGTACCATGGAAGTTGCTCCAGGTAAATTGTTTACTTGAGATTACTGTACAAGAAGGCATTTTTGACATTAAGTTTGAGCATAGTCAATATTTATTGACTGCAACTAAAAACAGAACCAACATGGAGCTAATATAAGCAACAGGAAAGAAAGTGTCAAAGATATCAACCTCATATGTAAGGGTAAAGCGATTAACAACGAACCTGTATAGTTATGATGGTGGGCAATGGTGACCGAGCCAGATGGAAGCAGCGATGGAGGTCATGGCGCAAGAGTTAGGTGATGTGGGCTAGTGAGGTTTATAAGCACTCCATGTGATAGGGTAAGCTTGTACATTACAAGTCATTGATTCAGTTTTTCATGGCATGAATGAAGGAATTTTACCTGACGGAAGATGGTTGTCACCAAAAGACGGAGGCCAGAGTACTAGAGTAAATAGGCTCGAACTGTGGACATAGGTGGGCAAGACAAGGGGCCTAAGTAATAGTGAAGGACAGTCGACAAACAATACACATGGTCGACAATGGGGAGGTGGGGTACAACAAATCTGTGGCAGTTGACTGAAGTAGGCGACGGAAATGGCAGGTGCACTTAGATCTAGTGTGGCGTGTAACACCCCTTCCCAGTATTTCAGAAATCAGCCGTCCGGCCGGGTCAGCGATATAAAGAAAACTAGGAAACAGTATTAAAACTAGTAGCAGCAGGTAATAAAATCTATACTAAGCAATTTAAGACTTACAGCGAAAGTTTGAATAAAGTAAACTAAGGGTAACCACATACCTGATATCTGGATTCACAGAGCCACTAAACAGGAAATAGAACTGAATTAACTGAAAATCTGATTAACCATAAATAGTCTGATACAAATTAGATAGAAATATTAATCTGATACAATGTTCTCATCTACAAGTACATCCTGAAATAGAGTAAACTGAAAAAAAGGATAAATAATACAAACTGACGCCACCACATGCTCATCCTAGACGTAACTTCCCACCTGGGTCACCTGAAAAACAGTGCCCACGAAGGGTCAGAGTAAGGAAAAATAACCCCTCCTAGTGACACTAAAACCCAGTTTTACATATGAATGCATGTATGCCTTTGAAAAATAATTTTATGCATTAAAATCTTTTATGTTATGTGCTATGCATGGCTTCGCACTATTCTCTGGTCACACATCTACTCGTACTAAGCACGTGACTTTTATTTTATTAACTCAAGTCCTGGCGTTCACTAACTAGCGTACTATCTCATGACAGGTCTATACTTGAGTTCTAAGTGGCTTCTAACCTGCTCATCTACTAGGAAGGCTCTAGGCAGAGTAGCTCCTAACGCGCAACTGAAACTGACGGCCCGAGACCATCTTACGAACCCAATTGTTCTAGTGTCACGCGGACACGGTCTCGAATCTACTAGCTGGCTCAAGGGAAGACACTTCCCAAGTCTGTACTACTCATAAGGTTCCATGTGCCTTATGAGAAAGGTAGTGCGCCTCTACCTAGCACGAAAGACCTATGTGTGCTGGCTGACCTTTTTGGTCTGACGCTACTCTGCAAGGGATAACTTTTCTGGTGTACTACTAAGCGACCCTTGACTTCCTGGCGGTCGACTTGAAGGGACATTCACGCCCTTGGTTGGACAATTTCCAAACCTACTTAGACGGTTAACGCTTTCGTACTCTATGTTTCTGTTCATGATCCGACTACTTGGGTCTTAGGGAAATCGTGTCACCCTACATATTTTTCGTAACCGTTTTCCTATCACCACACCTTTCTATGCATGGTCATGATACTTGAAATAAATCTATTTATGTGTATAAAAAATACAATACTTGATATATCTAACTAAAAGGAATTTAAATTTCCTTACAGCGGTGGTGCGGCGCTCGTAGACTCGGCGCGGCGACATTTGCTTTTCCGAAAGAAATTCTACTGTCTGGGACTTTCAAAGTGTTGCCCCGAGGCTACCAAAATCCTGCAAAAAAAAACCAAAACACCCTACTTCACATATTTTCTCTTTAGGGTTTTGTTGGAAAGATTCCAATAACGCTAGGGTAACCCATAATCAACGTATAACCTAGTGTATTACCTTTACGAGGGAGATTCAAGGTTTTCCAAACGCCCTACACGAAATTTCGCGGAGGATCACGTCCCCAAAACCTAATCAGGAAATAGGAAAAGAGAACTTAGTTAATTTTTATTTCCATAACGAAAGATATCCAAGTAGAAATCGAGAAAAGGAAGGGATCGACTCACCAGAACCAAAACAAAATCAACCTCCTTCGGTTAGGGTTGAACCCGGCACTTCCAAGGCCAAGGAAGGAAAAGGAAGGTTTGCTGTCACCTTCAGAGGAGGGAGGAGAAGTCGGCGAGCGATTCTGGAGGGGGATCGGCTGTCGGAGAGGACCGATCGGCGTCGGCTGGGCGTCGTCGGGCGTGCGGAAGACGAAAATCGTCGGGCAACTGTGCGGCTTGCGGTTTCCTATCTCCCGTGAAGTAGAGCGAGTGCGGGTTTTAATAGAATACGGGATGGGGTTTTCTTATTAACCGCATGAGGTGAAGGGGGGGAAAACTGCTATTGGCACCCCAAAACTATCTATTCTTATTATACGCAACCCCTTCAACGTTAACACCTTTGAACTTAAACGACCCTTGCCACGTTCCGCTATTAAAATTTTATTTGCGTCTAAACTTACGGATGTCACAAATCTCCCCACCTAACAAAAATTTTCGTCCTCGAAAATTGAAACCATACCTGAATCGAAGAGAAAAGAATAGTCTGCATTGCTCTTTAGCTCATCCTCTCGCTCCCAAGTATACTCTGGACGACCACAATTCATCCAAAGGACTTTGACCATGCGAATCTCTCTATTTCTGAGCTTCTGAATCCTTGAGTCCACTATCCTGACTGGTCTAACTCCAATATTAAGATCTGTCTCAATTGGTGCTTCCTCGGTACGGATGATCTGACTGGGATCTCTGACTGCTCTCCTCAGATAGGAGACGTGGAATACATCATGTACACCACTCATTTCCTCAGGTAAGGCCAATCTGTATGCAACCTCACCAACTCTTTCCAGTACCTCAAAAGAACCAACGAATCTGGGGCTCAGCTTCTTCATCCGCTTTATTCTAGAGACTCCTCTGACTGGTCTGACCTTTAAATAAACGTAGTCTCCAACACTGAACTCTACTGACCTGTGCTTCTGATCATGATACTTGGCCTGACGATCCTGAGCTGTCTTCATACGCTCCTGAATAAGCTTAATCCTATCAGTGGTCTTATCAATCCATGACTCTCTGATAGAAGATCTTTCCTCACTCTCTGCCCAACATAACGGTGTCCGACAACGTCTACCATAGAGGGCCTCGAACGGTGCCATCCCAATACTCGCCTGAAAACTGTTGTTGTAGGAGAACTCCACAAGAGTAACATACTTCTCTCACTTTCCTCCAAAATCTAGTATGCACATCCGCAGCAGATCCTCCAAAGTCATATTTGTGCGCTCAGTCTGTCCATCGGTCTGAGGATGGAAAGCGGTGCTGAAATGTAACCTGGTACCCAACCGCTCCTGAACGTATCGCCACTCCCTGGAGGTAAATCTGCCATCTCGGTCTGAAACTATAGTCTTGGGCACACCGTGAAGTCGAACTATCTCATCTAAATATAACTGGGCTAGCTTCGGACCTTGATCCGTCTTCCTAAGAGGAATGAAATGGGCAACCTTAGAAAGTCGATCTACTATAACCCACACCGAATCATTCCCACTCTGCGATCTCGGCAGACCATGAATGAAGTCCATGGATATATCCTCAAATGTTCACTCTGGAATGGGAAGTGGCTGCATCTTGCCTCCAGGCCTCTGACACTCGGCCTTTACCAACTTGCAAGTCTCACACTTCCCTACATAAACTGCAACATCACTCTTCAAACCTGGCCATCAGACTACCTTCTTAAGATCTGCATACATCTTCGTGCTACCAGGATGTATAGAATATCTGGAATTGTGTGCCTCGAACAAAATGTCCTCACGAAGATGACTAATATCTGGGATGCACACTCTGCCATCATGCAATAATAACTCATCCTGAATAGAGAACCTCTCTTTCTGACCTGACTGCACTGAGATCCAAATCTCTGCCATCTTTGGATCCAACGGTATAGCTGTCCTGATCCTATCTCTAATATCGCACGAAATCTCCATCCAACTCAACCAAGCTGAACCAAAATTGCAACGGGGCACAACGACAATGTCCAGTCTCTCCAGCTCCCGTACTAACTCCTCCTACTGAGTGAGAAGATAAAAACACGAGCCTCTACGGCTAAGGGCATCAGCTACCACATTCGCTTTTCCTGGGTGGTACTGAATGCCTACATCGTAGTCTGCTAGAAACTCCAACCATCTGCGTTGTCTCAAATTGAGCTCTCGCAGATCAAAGATATACTTGAGGCTCTTATGATCAGTGAAGATCGCACAACGCACTCCATAGAGGTAGTGTCTCCATATCTTCAGAGCATGAATGACTGCTGCAAGCTCCAAGTCATGTACGGGATAGTTCCTCTCATGAACCTTTAACTGTCTCGAGGCATAGGCTACGACCTTTCCATGCTGCATGAGAACACAACCCAAACCCTGACCTGAAGCATCACTATAAATCTGAAATCCGTCTGGCCCTAAAGGCAAACTCAAAATCGGTGCGGTCATCAATCTGTCCTTCAAATCCTCAAAAGCCAACTCACATTCAACTGTCCAATCCAAGCCTTTTCCCTTCCTAGTGAGGGAAGTCAGTGGTAAGGCTATCTTCGAGAAATCCCTGATGAATCTCCTGTAGTATCCAGCAAGACCCAAAAAGCTGCGAACCTCTGAAACTGTCGACGGTCTTGGCCAACTCTTAATAGCCTCTATCTTCTTCGGATCAACACTAACCCCTTTCTGACTGATGATGTGTCCTAAAAATGCAATCTCTGAAAGCCAAAACTCACACTTAGAAAACTTAGCAAACAACTGGTTCTTCCTGAGTGTGCTCAAAACAATCCTGAGGTGTGTTGCATGATCCTCTGCACTTTTAGAGAACACCAAAATATCATCTATGAAGACGATGACAAAACGATCCAAGTACTCCCGAAAAACCATATTCATCAGGTCCATAAATACTGAAGGGGCATTGGTCAGCCCGAACGGCATGACCACGAACTCGAAGTGTCCATATCTGGTACTGAATGCAGTCTTTTGTATATTCACGTCACGAATCCTCAGCTGATGATAGCCCGACCTCAGATCTAACTTGGAGAAAGTGCTTGCTCCCACCAACTGGTCGAACAAATCATCAATCCTAGGAATCGGGTACTTGTTCTTAACTGTCAGCTTATTCAATTCGCGGTAATCTATGCACAATCTCAGACTACCATCCTTCTTCTTCACAAAAAGCACTGGAGCACTCCAAGGCGAAGTACTGGGGCGTATAAAACCCAAATCAAGCAGCTCCTGCAACTGACTCTTCAACTCTGCTAGTTCCCTTGGAGCCATCCGATAGGGAGATTTGGCTACCGGTGTAGCCCCAGGATGCAAGTCTATCGGGAACTCAATCTCTCTATCTGGAGGGGCACCAGGGAGCTCTTCCGGGAAAACATCTGGAAACTCCTGCACCACTGGTACCTCTAACAAATCAGCCTTAGACTCCGCGCTCATCAGTACTACGAAGGTTTCACAACCCTGACTAATGCACTTTCTCGCTTGGACTGCAGATATGATCATCTTCACTACTCCCTTCAATCCCTGAAAGGAGAAAGATGTCTGGTTGGGGCCATCGAACTGAATCTGCTTCGCCCTGCAGTCAATCCTGGCATTGACTGCTGAAAGCCAGTCCATTCCAAAGATCAAGTCAAACCCTGCTATGGGTAGCAGCAAAGCTTCCACGATAATCTCAACATCATTAAACTGCACTGGCACCCTGCACTTGTCTCTGGTCTGCAGAAGGGATCCATTCGGCATCATGACTTCCAGCGGTACTGACTCTGGGAAGACTTCTAATTCTAACTTACGCACTAGAGATTCCGCGATAAACGAGTGCGAGGCACCCGTATCAAACAGAATCTTAGATGGTAAATTTCGAATCATAAGGATGTCTACATGAATGATTTATGAAGGATGAAAAAATTTAATGTGTCACTACGGAGGATTTTAAACTAACTTGTTAAGCAAACAACACTTACCTGTCACCACATCCTCCTGATCCTTCGCCTCCTGCTGACCCAGCCCATAAGCTCTGGGCTGCACTAAGTCTCGACCCTGCTGTGGTCTCCCATCAGTGAGCATCAATGCTTTGCCCTTATCTACCCTGCTAGAGCCACCAACCTCGAACTTCGACTGCAGGAATAACTTTCATTAAAAATCTATCGTAATTACATAAATGTAATCAATACAAAAGGACCTTGATTACCTGATTTGTCTCAGCTTCCTGACAGAAGCGAGCTATGTGTCCAGGTTGTCGGCACTTGTAACATACGCCTGCACTGGCCAAACACTCTCCTGAATGGCGTCGCTGACACTTGGGACACGTGGGATAGTCCTTGCTCCGGTCACCAGATTGACCATTCTTCTTAGCATCAGGCTTCGGCTTCTTGTTCCAGTTCTTTCCTTGATCATTTCTGCTCTGCTGCGGCTGATGCGAATCCTGAGATCGCTTCGCACGGAAACTACTTCGCTTCAGAACTTTCTGCTGGTCAGCCTCCAGTCTGCGAGCCGTATCCACTAAGCTCCTGTAATCAGCGTTGACCATAGTCATCAGCGGCTGCCTCAACGAGTCACGCAAACCATCCACAAAGCGACTGCACTTCTCAGTCTGATCTCCCTGCATCACGCCCGCATATCTAGCCAGATGAGTCAGCTCTCTCTCGTACTCAGTAACTGTTCTGTCCCCCTGGAAAAGCCTAAGGTACTTCTCCTGGAGACCTCGTCGTGCGGAAGGAGGCACGAACCAACTAGCAAGAGCTCTAGAGAACTCGCCCCAAGTGAACATGTCTGGGGTACGGCCTGGCCAAACAAAAAATACGATCATACCATATTAAAATTAACACATTACTTCCTAAAATAAAGGAATTGATCATAACACTTTACCTGCAGGATCATCTGTCCGGTATTTGTCCCACCAGACTTTTGCCTCTCCTCGGAGGAGGAAAGCTGCCAGAGGAACTTTCTTATTCTCCGGGCACTCTAAAACATTCAGCAGGTCTCTGGTGTTAGCTATCCAATCATCTGTATCCATCGGGGTCTCATCCCCACTGTAGTTCGAAGGCTGAAGTTCTCTAAAATTTCTCAAATAGCGCTCCAGGGTCATCTCCACAGGTGCTGCTGCAGGAGCTGGTGCAGGGACTGGTACTTGTACTGGAGCTGGAAACCCTGCAGCCAGTCCTCTCTGAAACTCCATCAAGGCAACAGTAACCGCCTTGGCAATCTGAGACGCTATGTCAGTGCCCTCTGGAGCTGCTGGAACTGGTGGTACCTGTGGCACGGCTGCGTCTCCCATGGTCGCATTAGGATCAGGGTCCTGACGTGAAGATTCACCTGGTTCACTAACTCGTGGTGCCTGATAGAATATATAAAAGAAATCTGATTATTTATCAAGCATCTAAGAAATCTGACTTAGCAACTTATTTGTACTCTAGCGAACACTAGGGCTTAATCGCACTTAAAGTACTTTACTAACAAGAGTTTACTCTTATACGCTCCTATGGCTCTGTGAATTCTTTCTAGGGTCCAGGGATCCTAAACCTCCCTCTGATACCAATTTGTAACACCCATTCCCAGTATTTCAGAAATCAGCCGTCCGGCCGGGTCAGCGATATAAAGAAAACTAGGAAACAGTATTAAAACTAGTAGCAGCAGGTAATAAAATCTATACTAAGCAATTTAAGACTTACAGCGAAAGTTTGAATAAAGTAAACTAAGGGTAACCACATACCTGATATCTGGATTCACAGAGCCACTAAACAGGAAATAAAACTGAATTAACTGAAAATCTGATTAACCATAAATAGTCTGATACAAATTAGATAGAAATATTAATCTGATACAATGTTCTCATCTACAAGTACATCCTGAAATAGAGTAAACTGAAAAAAAGGATAAATAATACAAACTGACGCCACCACATGCTCATCCTAGACGTAACTTCCCACCTGGGTCACCTGAAAAACAGTGTCCACGAAGGGTCAGAGTAAGGAAAAATAACCCCTCCTAGTGACACTAAAACCCAGTTTTACATATGAATGCATGTATGCCTTTGAAAAATAATTTTATGCATTAAAATCTTTTATGTTATGTGCTATGCATGGCTTCGCACTATTCTCTGGTCACACATCTACTCGTACTAAGCACGTGACTTTTATTTTATTAACTCAAGTCCTGGCGTTCACTAACTAGCGTACTATCTCATGACAGGTCTATACTTGAGTTCTAGGTGGCTTCTAACCTGCTCATCTACTAGGAAGGCTCTAGGCAGAGTAGCTCCTAACGCGCAACTGAAACTGACGGCCCGAGACCATCTTACGAACCCAATTGTTCTAGTGTCACGCGGACACGGTCTCGAATCTACTAGCTGGCTCAAGGGAAGACACTTCCCAAGTCTGTACTACTCATAAGGTTCCATGTGCCTTATGAGAAAGGTAGTGCGCCTCTACCTAGCACGAAAGACCTATGTGTGCTGGCTGACTTTTTTGGTCTGACGCTACTCTGCAAGGGATAACTTTTTTGGTGTACTACTAAGCGACCCTTGACTTCCTGGCGGTCGACTTGAAGGGACATTCACGCCCTTGGTTGGACAATTTCCAAACCTACTTAGACGGTTAACGCTTTCGTACTCTATGTTTCTGTTCATGATCCGACTACTTGGGTCTTAGGGAAATCGTGTCACCCTACATATTTTTCGTAACCGTTTTCCTATCACCACACCTTTCTATGCATGGTCATGATACTTGAAATAAATCTATTTATGTGTATAAAAAATACAATACTTGATATATCTAACTAAAAGGAATTTAAATTTCCTTACAGCGGTGGTGCGGCGCTCGTAGACTCGGCGCGGCGACATTTGCTTTTCCGAAGGAAATTCTACTGTCTGGGACTTTCAAAGTGTTGCCCCGAGGCTACCAAAATCCTGCAAAAAAAAACCAAAACACCCTACTTCACATATTTTCTCTTTAGGGTTTTGTTGGAAAGATTCCAATAACGCTAGGGTAACCCATAATCAACGTATAACCTAGTGTATTACCTTTACGAGGGAGATTCAAGGTTTTCCAAACGCCCTACACGAAATTTCGCGGAGGATCACGTCCCCAAAACCTAATCAGGAAATAGGAAAAGAGAACTTAGTTAATTTTTATTTCCATAACGAAAGATATCCAAGTAGAAATCGAGAAAAGGAAGGGATCGACTCACCAGAACCAAAACAAAATCAACCTCCTTCGGTTAGGGTTGAACCCGGCACTTCCAAGGCCAAGGAAGGAAAAGGAAGGCTTACTGTCACCTTCAGAAGAGGGAGGAGAAGTCGGCGAGCGATTCTGGAGGGGGATCGGCTGTCGGAGAGGACCGATCGGCGTCGGCTGGGCGTCGTCGGGCGTGCGGAAGACGGAAATCGTCGGGCAACTGTGCGGCTTGCGGTTTCCTATCTCCCGTGAAGTAGAGCGAGTGCGGGTTTTAATAGAATACGGGATGGGGTTTTCTTATTAACCGCATGAGGTGAAGGGGGGGAAAACTGCTATTGGCACCCCAAAACTATCTATTCTTATTATACGCAACCCCTTCAACGTTAACACCTTTGAACTTAAACGACCCTTGCCACGTTCCGCTATTAAAATTTTATTTGCGTCTAAACTTACGGATGTCACATGGCGTCGGGCTGGAACAGACAAAGTAGTTTCACCATAGACCATTAGAGGATACCGAGCAGTCGCGAGAAGGAAGAAAGCTCTTCGGAGAGAACAATTTTAATTGGAGTCCACGTTAAATAAGAATATAGGATGGGAGCACAAGAGCAGACCGAGGAGAAAAGGGGAAGAAAGATTCAGAGCTATTGAGAGGCGCAACTCTCCCTCCAACCAAATAATACCTCCAAAAGATATCTAAGCATTTGAACTAGTCCCTTACATATTGGATAAAATACCAAATATCTAAAATAGTCCTAAGGCTCCAACTAGACTGGTGATTCCTCTGTTCCAGTCATGGCAACACAGTCGTAATGATTATCGACAAGATCTGAAGTAGACAACTCGAATAAATTATCCATATCACAAGTATAATAAATTTATTTTCTAGTAAAAGAGAGACGGAACTAAAACTAATACCAATTATAATTAAACTATTCTACTACATTTGATTTTTCATATAAATAAGATGAGTTAATTATGCAATGCACAACATATTTGGTATTTAAACATTAATGTAGCCAAAGAGGAAGGACTCTCTCAATAGGTATTCAAGTATTAGGAATTGCAGGAGATTTTTCATATATGCAGAATCATACATTTGACTTGACAAGAAAAACATATATTTACCTGCAGGAACGCTAACATTAACAGTCTTAATGCCATCAACAATCCCGGATCCTTTGCAAATCACGCAATGGTCCTGGAGTATGGAAATAATCACTACGCTGGTGGTCGTGGTGGAAGTAGCGAAGCTACTAAATAAAAAAGAGTTGGATTATTTTATGTATACCAACCTTAATTATTCTACCAAATCCTTTGCAAGGACCACAGGTGGATGTGAATGGAAAAACTGTAACCTGAACCAACAAATCCATACTAAATAAATCTAATAGTCCAAGTAACTGTGCATCATGTAATAATAATACACTAAAGGTAATACTTACTCTCCCAGTACCTCCACAAGTAGGACAGCTTGTCAGCTTTGCATTGGCTGGATGACCCCTTCCATCTGCATGCCAAAAAATGGCAATGTTTAAAAATCTAAAAGTCAAAGTTCAAGGCCAAGAATTCTTAGATAGACGAGCTCCAAACAAACTATTTTTATGCTCCATCTCATAGAAGACGCATTTGACTTCATGCAGAATCTATTTATTTTTTCCATATTACAAGAAAAGTGATCCAAGAATTCTTAGATTTGATCCAGCTTCTGACCTCAATAAAAAAACATGTAATCAAATAAAGATCCATGAAAGTATAATCAACAGCAGACCAAGTGCTGGAATGAGGGACACGTACAATGTAAACATTTATCTCGCAATTCCCTCCCAATAAAATTCAAATCTTGCTGATGCATGTGCTTCTGAAATGCTTATACTATAGTGTTTAGAGATCAATTGATGTGACAGCTTATCATCATATACAAAATATTTAAAATATTAAAACCTCCAAGAAGATGCAAGAGGCAGGATGCCCCTGTATCTGCAGATAGTCGATGTCACCAGCTTCCATAGAAAGTGGGTGTATATAAATGATAAAGATTTTAGAAAAAAAGGTGCAGCTACGTCCGTTATAACTAAGATGCCGGACAACGTATAGGCAAACTAGAGAATGTGTGGCAGTGGTATTCAAAAAGAAGTTACAAAAAAAGACTTGATTTGCACCAAATATGTAAATTGTAAGTGCGAAGTCAAAGGTATGAGCATTAATATATCTATTTGTGCAAAAAGGACGGGAACGAGAAGAAGAAAACAAGACCAAACATGCTCATTAGAAATCACTAGAAGAATTCGAGAAGAACCAACAACTGGAACCGGTAGGAGATAATATAACTGGACTCAAACATCATAAAAGAGATATCAATGAATGGTGGTTCACACTGTTGTAGTTGTAGTAAAGAGTATATTCATGATTGCTGAAATTATGTGAAGATATAGAGCATGTTGTTATGAGCCTACTCGGCGGCTGCTGGAGGAGTGAAGGAACTATACCGTAGAGCCCTAATCGCGGTTTCCTAAGCGGGGTTGCTCGTTATAGGAGAGAACCACCAATGATCTCACACTATAGACAGGAAATAGAACTTCCTCTTACTTGCTCCATACAACCTTACATGTCTTTATACAGACTTACAACATATAAAAAGACAAGCAACGATAATGACACCTATTACTAGGTCCGGTGCTCAAGGCCCCTACATAATGATAACACCTATATAATGATGACACCTAGAGATAATCATAATCAACTAAATAAGCGGGTACGCATCCCATAACATCTCTTCCACCATTCAAAACGACCTTGACCTCAAGCTCAAGGGAGTGTAGAATGGTATGTGCATCATCCAACGCCCTCCTCGTTGGAGTCCTCGACGTGCAGGTAGAAAATTTTTTTGCACATATGTCCGCGAGTGTACTGCTCGTCGCAATTAAAACATAATTCCTGGGCGCGTCGTTCCAACATCTTGACCCGAGATAAACAGCGGATCGGGGGCATGGCCTGACCCTCGGTACGGCGCTGCTGAGTGCTGATGTCGGGGGGCAAGTAGGTGTCCTGTGCCAACAAGAGGTGACGGTCACATAGCTGGACTAGACTCATAGCAGTTACTAAGTATGATGGGGCCTCAAATTTGACTCTAGTGGCAGTCGATCGTGAAGTCTGGTGGTGAAAATGTGACCTGCATATCTAGGGCAAGAGGGGCATGCGCCAAAAAAGCTGAAATTGTTCAAAGTACTCATCACGGAACCTGTTTGTCGTAAAGACGTGAGTTCTCCAAGGGGGTTGTTGTGGATAGAAAAACCGATGTACAAGTTGAAGAACAGCTTGAAGTCTTCCCATATCAAATTCGGCAGGTCAGTGAGGAGACAAGAAGCCCACAATATAGCAGAGTCGAGCATGTGGAAGGATGCTAGATGAATTCATTCTGTTTCAAGAGTTTGTTGGTGGCCAAAGAATTGCTTACATGTGATGGTAGTCATGTCATCCTGATGACGCGCAAGTTGCAGAACCGTTGTTGGCGTGATCCGTAGGTGGGGTACTAATAATAGAAAAGGCGGCGGTCAGCTCATTAAGCTTGATGGTGATGGTGGTCGTGTCATCCTGATGACGTGTTTCGGCTTCCTGAAGGCGGGCCTCTATGGATGTCATGAATCCTTGGACAGTAGCCATGAAATCTTGTGTGTCGCCTATATTGTGGATAGAAATAGCACGAGAGGAGCGAGTGACTGGACGACTAGATTCCTCTGAATGGCTCTAAGTTGTCGCAAGAGCCGCTTCGTCGCCCCATGATAGAAAAAAAAATCCAATATTAATATGCAAAAGCCAACAAAGGGATAAAGTAAATCCCTGTTGTCGACAGTAAAGTGCTTGTTTGCTGCTCTAGAATGGCGAGGTGGATTTAATAAAGACCAATGGGGCAAAACGCGCTTGGATAAGTGGATATCCAGAGCGATCGAACCTGATTACTCTTCACGCGAGTGAGAACAAAAACTGAGGGCGATGGCGCTAGGTTTGAAACCGCAGACGCGCGTGGTGGCGTGGGGCTTGATGACTGGAAGGCGGGCGCTGGCGAAAACGCAGAGAAACGTGGAGGGATGAGCTCTAGGTGTAGAATTTGTCGGTGCAGGGAGACGTGGGTAGCAGCACAAGGGTGCTGAAGTTGAGCGAGGGTGGCGACGATGTTGGGGGAGTTGGTTGGCGCTGGTGCAGAAGACGGACGGTGTCTTCAGCTTGATGAAACGATCTCAGCGGCTGGGAAAGAAACAACTGGAGTTGTTCACTGTTGAAGTTGGAGGCGGGTGGTGGTTGGTGCAGAGAATAGGGAGGAACAGTGGGGTTTCTACAACGTGCACAATTGGTCGCAAGGAGAAAGGGTCGCACAGCGGATGCTTGGTTCCGTTGTCAATTTGAGAAGAACAACGATGTGAGTGTGTAGCAGGAGACACGGTGGGGTGTCGGAAAGGTAAATAGTGCCTGATGGTGAGAATAATGTGGAAGAAAACCGATCATTCGGATACGTAAGTTGTTACGGGCCTACTCGGCGGATGTTGTAGGAGTGAAGAAACGATACCGTGGAGCCCTAACCGTGGTTGCCTAAGCGGGGTTGCTTGTTAGAGGAGAGAGACACCAATAATTTCACGCAATAGATAGGAAATAGAACTTCTTGTTTGCTCCATACAACCTTACATATGCCTTTATATACGCTTACAACATATAAAAGACAAACAACGATAATGACACCTATTACTAGGCCCTATGCTCGAGACACTTACATAATGATAACCTTTATATAATGATGACACCTATAAATAATCATAGTCAACTAGATAAGTGGGTACGCAGCCCATAACATCTTCGCGGCTCAGTTGGTGATGTGAGCTAACGTCAAGGGCTTACATCAAGAAGGTCTAGGTATTGAGCTCCAGCCTCAACAACCTGCCACACCGAGAACACGTGCGGAAAGAGGTTGGGGTATATGGGCCCGACCCTGTTGATGAGAATAACAAAGAGCCCACAACACATGTATCTTTTATTTTGGCCCTGTACATGCTTTTGTGGCCTTTACATGCATGCTTATGTGAGTTCTGTGAAGACTGTCCACGCTTATGAGCAAAGGATGTACATGAGCTAAAAATAGAGAGAGGATTGTACAGCGCCAAAAAGAGGGCTGAGAAACTAGTAGCTTGACTTACAGCATAAATGACAAGAAACTTGTGCCCTAAAAGAAACTTGTTTTGTGCAACTGTTGGCAGCTTCATCAAAGGATAGATTAAGATCTACCTGTTAAATATCCCATATGAGTTAAGATGACTGAATATTATTAATCAGAGTATATGACAAAACGTAATCATCAATTTCAGAACACTAGAGAAACCAAACCTGTATATCAGCTGCATATGCCTCTCGTTCATTTTCAAAGACCTGTAATAGGAAACAAAGTCACATCTCTTTCCACACTCATAGGAAAATTACAAATTGACTCACATCGGAGAAAACTTTGTAGAATGTGGCAGAAAAAGGATCGTGATAAGTGTTTTTGTACTCTGTAGTGTCCTCACCGCCATATGACACACTCTCAGCTGCATTAGAGAATCCCTTCAATTACCCAGAATGAGTTCTTATCAATAAGAATATTGAGGGTACCTCCTAAAAAATGCAGGGGAAAAAAGCAATAACAAAATTACAAAAGAAATGGCATGCTAGTCGTATTCAATTAGTTAATGAAAAGATATGGAAGAAAGATTTAAACTGTAATAAAGGGAAGTAATTTACATCAATAAAGGCGGAGAAGTTACCATATCATATTGCGCCCTTTTTTCAGGATCTCGCAGTGTCTGAAATAGATATTAGAAAATTAATACAGCTAAAGTTGTAAGAAAATGAAGAAATCTATTTCTTTAAAAAGGACTAGCCTCATAAGCTTCTCTAATTTCCTGAAATTTCCTCTTTGCGGCTGGACTATTCTTGTTGGCATCTGGGTGATATTTTTTAGCAAGCTGCAGAATGAATTGTTTTTTATTTAAAGAAAGATCACAAATTAATGAAGTAAAACTGCACATGAAAAAAAAACAGTAGGCAAACCTTCTCGGTGAACCTTCATTTATTGTTAAAATGTACATTTAATTTCAAGAACAACAAAGGAACTGGCTCAGCTTCTTATGAACTCTACAAGAACTATTGGAAAAAGATATTTCCTCGAAGACCAACGGAAAAGAGATTATTTCAAAATAGTGCACAACCTTTATTATAATATAAAGGAATAGTCATCAATTATTTAGGCAATTGTTAACTGTAACCCGGAATTGGCTCTCCACGCCCCAAAATTTAAAAACAGGTCTATTTTTTCCTCACTAATTTCCTTTAATCGCAACCCAAAGGTAATCCTTTTTCCCGATGCTGGAGAACAATGGCGCTTTCATGTCGCTCACTCTATTGTCGTCTGGTTCCGCAGTACCATCCGGCGAACAGCCCAACCTTCACGGTTTCTCCTTCATCAGTTTTTCCAGTCCATTCTTCGATAGCTCTGCCATTCTTTTAATGGCAGCTCTCTCTATTGTACCCAACCCGTTTGTCTTCTCTGCTTCCAGGAATCTTTTTGTAGAAAGTAACTCCAAACCTTGCATATACTTCTTGAATGAATAGTTACAAGTATGAATACACTTTTATAGGAGAAGAAAGAGAAGAGAAATCCTAAATACAAGATGTGGGACTAATACATGGAGAGAGAAAAGAGAGAAAACATGGGCCATTAATTGGGCTTTTCTAACACTCCCCCGCAAGCTGGAGCGTACAAGTCGTAGGCACCAAGCTTGGATAAAAACTGATAGTATAGAGGCCTGGAAAGAGCTTTTGTCAGGATATCCGCAACTTGGTCTTTAGCAGGAACATGCTCCAAATCTATCTTCTTTAACTATACCTTTTCACGGATAAAATGACAATCAACTTCGATATGCTTTGTGCGCTCGTGAAACACTGGATTCTTGGCAATATGTATTGCTGCCTGACTGTCACAAAATAAGGTAGCCGGTGATGAGAGACGCACACCCAAGTCTCCCAAAAGGCTCTCAAGACAGGTTAGCTCGGAAGCAACCGCAGCCATAGCCCGGTACTCGGCTTCAGCAGAAGAGCGTGCAACCACGGATTGTTTCTTGCTACGCCATGTTATGAGATGACCACCAAAGTAAGTGCAGAACCCCGTAGTGGAGCGTCTGCCATCAATAGATCCTGCGTAGTCAGCGTCAGAGTAAGCGACGAGTGATAAAGATGTGGATGGCTTATACACAAGTCCTTGTCCGGGGGCGATCTTGAGATATCGAAGGATGCGTTCGACCGCTTGAAGATGAGATGTCTGAGGAGCGTGCATGAACCGACTCACAACTCCTACAGCAAACGAGATGTCCGGTCGAGTCACCGTAAGGTAGATCAGCTTCCCAACCAAGCGTCTGTAATATTCCGGATTTGTAAGCAGCTTGTCAGAGTCAGAACTATGGGCCGAGAGCTTGTGATTGGCGTCCATAAGAGTCTCCGCAGGTTTGCACCTAGAATAACCTGCATCATGAAGGAGGTCCATACAGTACTTCCTTTGAGATAACACAAGACCATCAGAGCGTCGTGCGACCTCGAGCCCAAGAAAGTACCGAAGGTTGCCCAGATCTTTGGTCTGAAAAACGGAATTTAACTGTTCCTTGATCTGTTGTATTCCTGTCGTGTCGTTGCCAGTAATCAGGATATCGTCAACGTAGACCAGAAGAATCACAGTCCTGGTTGACCGGTGGCGGATGAAGAGAGAAAAATCAGTCGAGCTCCGAGTGAAGCCACTAGCACAGACCACCTTACTGAATTTTTCAAACCACGCACGCGGGAACTGTTTGAGACCATAAATGGATTTCCGAAGGTGACATACCAAAGACTCCCCCGTGGTCTCAAACTCGGGAGGTTGCTGCATATAAACCATCTCTTGCAGATAGCCGTTGAGGAAGGCATTCTTAATATCCAGCTGATAAAGCGGCCAGTGACGATGGACCGCCAAGGAAAGAAGAACGCGGACCGTGCTCAATTTGGCCACTGGAGAGAAAGTTTCTTCATAATCAAGGCAATGTTGCTGAGTAAAGCCCCGGGCCACGAGGCGTGCCTTCAGACGGTCAACAGTGTCATCCACCGCATGCTTGACAACAAAGACCCATTTGCAGCTCACAGCGCGATGGTCAGTAGGAAGAGGAACCAGATCCCAGGTCTGGTTAGCCCAAAGAGCCCGCATTTCATCTTCCATGGTTGCCCGCCACCCTGGATGTGAAAGCGCCTCCTGCACAGAGTTAGGAATAGAAATAGAGGAAAGGGAGGTGGCAAAGGCGTAGAGAGGTGGTGTCAGCCGATGGAGAGATACGTAGTTGGCCAAGGGATGTGCCGTAGAGGAAGCAGTTGTCGGATCCGCAGATTGCAAAGCATCATTAGAGCGGGGCAGCTCTCGTGGGGTAGTAGACGAGGGAGGACGTCGAGTGTACACACGAATGACTGGTGGTGTAGGTGGTTCAGGTGGGATGGGTGTGGGAAGTAGAGGTGGAATGGTGGAAGTTACGGGAATAACAGGTCGCGGGAGAGTTGGCAGAGGAGGAGGGTCAAGAAGTTGAGAGTAATATGGTTAATCTTCGAGAAAGGTGACATCAGCAGAAGTAACCACCTTGCGATCCGTGGGAGAGAAACATACGTAGTCCTTCTGAGTTCGAGAATAGCCCACAAACATATATTTAGTGGCACGGGGGGCAAGCTTGTCAGTGGACGGGCCAAGATGATGAACAAAACATACGCACCCAAACACGCGTGGGGTGAGGGAGAAGAGAGGTTGGGAGGGGAAAAGGAGATTAAAAGGAACCGCAAAATTGAGGATAGAGGAAGGCATGCGGTTAATAAGAGTGCAAGCGGTTGAAACCGCAAAATTCTAATATTGTTTTGGGACATTCATCTGAATCATAAGGGAGAGGATGACCTCGAACAGGTGGTGATTCTTGCGTTCAGCAACGCCATTTTGTTGGGGGGTATAGACACAGGAGGTCTGATGGATGATCCCAAACTCCGCACAGAGGTGAGAGAAGGTATGACTGGTGTATTCACGGGCATTATCGGTGCGGAGGGTTTTAATGGTTGTGGAGAACTGGTTGCGAGTTTCAAGAAAAAACGTACGGAATACACCGGGCAATTCAGAGCGGTCACGAAGGAGATACAGCCAGGTCACCCGAGAGTAATCATCGACAAATGTGACAAAGTAACGGTACCCAAAAACACTTGTAATTTTGTAAGGACCCCAAATATCGGAGTGAACAAGATCAAAGGGAGCAGGACGCCGAGAAGGATGTGGTGAGAAGGTAGAGCGATGATGTTTCCCATAGATACAGGACTCACACGTGAACTCTTTGAAGGACATGTCAGGGAGAGATTTTTTGAGGATGTGTAGAGGAGCATGACCCAAACGTCGATGCCAGTCAACGGAGCTAATAGACGACAGCACGGTTGGGGGAGACGGATTAAGGATATAGAGACCATTCGACAGATGCCCTGTTCCAATGATGGTTTGCGTCTTACGATCCTGCACAACACACGAGTTAGAAAAAAAAATAACAGCACAATCGAGATCAGCAGTGAGTCGACAAATAGAGAGAAGGTTGAACGGAGAGCCCGCAACATGAAAAGCAGAGCGAAGAGTAATGGAGGGAGTGAGGTTAATATCTGCCGCACAAGAGACGGGAAGAGTGGCCCCACTAGCAACAGTAATGAACCGGGGATGCACGTCATTCAAATATTGGGGTGGTTTCCGTGATGTAATGTGGTGAGAGGCCCCGGAGTCCAAAATCCAGGATGAGCTGTGAGCAAAGCAGGAGGTACCGCCATCGGAAACAGACACCACAGAGCCCGGAGGACAGCGGATCATTTTGCAAGGAATAATCCGAGGCGGTCAGGGTGACCCCGCACCAGCGGCAAGAAACGGCCACGACCAGCACGGTAAGCACAGAGTCCGCAGCCACAAGAAACACAGGTCGCGCGGGTAGGAGAAGACTGCAACAGAAGCAAACACCTGGCGAATAAGTAACCAGACCGGGCGGACATAGGCAGAGCGGGAGGCCACAGCGAGAAGGGGATCAGTCCGCGCGGTCACACCAGCGATTAGGAAGATCGCGACCAAAATGTGGAAAGGGAAGCCCACACGATCAAGTGGACAGCCGCGGATAGAGGAAAAGAGGAGAACTCGCAGCGGTAGGGAAAGGTCTCAGCGGGAAGCAAGATACTGCGGGCTAGGAACGCGAGCGGCCAGCAGACGAGACCGCGAGAAGAGGAGGCAGGACGCGGCAATAGTCCAGAAACAACCACGCGAGCAGGCGAGAGGAGAGAAACTCGCGACGTACAAGAGAAGAGCCCCCTGCGGGAAAGGAGAAGTCCGCGAGTAGGGAAGCTCGAGCGGACAGAAGAACTCAAGTAGCGGGGAGACCGCAGCGATCAAGACGAGAGGAGCCCGCCGCGGATAAGAAGCGAGCTCGCAGCGGAGAAGAAGAAGAGCGCGAGGCAGTAAAGGAGAGGAGCTCGCAGCGGACAGGATGAGAGTCTGCAGCGGATAAGAAGGTGGTCCCCACGGGTCAGAGGAGAAGATGGCTATAAGAAGCCTGAGGAGGGTGGAACCACGGAGGAGAAGAAGAGAAGCGGAAACAAAGAGGACAGTCCGCAGAAGTTATGCGGATAAGAGAAGGAAGGCCGCAACCGGAGCGGATAGAGCCGCAGACCGGAATGGGTAGGCGGGAAGGAGGCGAGCAGGCGGGTAGAAAGGCAAAACCGCAGAATTCGAATCTAGCTGCGGTTAGCAAAGAAGTGGCCGCAGGGAAGAGAACTCGCTACCCGAAGCGAGCGAGTAGAGGGAGAGGCCGCAGAGGAGAATGCGGACAGGGGAGGAAGATGGGCCGAGCGGTTAGAGTTGTGGAAACCGCATGGACCGAACCGTGTCCTCTGATACCATGTAGAAAGTAACTCCAAACCTTGCATATACTTCTTGAATGAATAGTTACAAGTATGAATACACTTTTATAGGAGAAGAAAGAGGAGAAATCCTAAATACAAGATGTGGGACTAATACATGGAGAGAGAAAAGAGAGAAAACATGGGCCCTTAATTGGGCTTTTCTAACACTTTTCAACATTGCAACTTCTACACTGCTCTTGGTGTCGTTTAGTATGATGCTTATGTTTGCTCTTTGAGCTTTTCAATCATGATTGCTCCTTTTTTTCTTGCCATGATCTGAGTTTTGCTGGTAGAAAAAGACCACCATGGACTTTAGCAATGGAGGAGCTCTGTTACCTCATCAATTGGAAGTCCAGATAAAGAGTTCACTCCTCCAAAGTGTCCTCTGCAAAATGGGAAAATCACAGCATGCAGCATTGGTGGACACCCTTGGTGTAACCGCCCGGTATGATTCTTTTGTTTTTAACCATCACGGTATGATTCTTTTGTTTTTAACCATCACGGTATGATTCTTTTGTTTTTAGTCTCACATTGCCAATTGTATATTCTCTCTCCTCCTCTGTTTTATATAAAGAGGAGTGCTCTCATGTATTATTCATAATTTTTGGAAATAAAATATTTATTATCTTCAAATTTTTGCATGGAAGATGGAGTTGTGGCTCACGTCGCTCTCAATCATAACCATTATGGTGCAACTGCGAATGGAAGGACCCCAAGCAGTGGTCAGCAGCGAGACCGGGAACATACGCGGCTATTTCATTAAATTCAATGATGTAGGAATCGACTAACTCCGCCTGTCGAAAAATGCTCAGGCGTTCGAACAAGTTGCCGGTGTGGTACATATCATAGTGACAAAGTAAATCATCCTTGAGGGACAACCAAGAGAGGGAGGGATTGGATTGGCGTTTCCAACTGATTCAATGAAGATTTGAACCCTCCAAGTAGATGGAGGCAAGCGGGACCTTCTGAAACTCTTGGGTGACCTGGAGGTCAAAATAGGAAGCAGTGTTGCGTGCCGAGTACAGAGAAGTGAGTGGATGTTGTGGATGTTGTGGATGTTGTGGATGGCAACTTGAAGGTCAAAGAGGGTAGTGTCAACATGATCCATGAGATCAGAAATGACTTCGATGGAAGGGGGCATCCATATCGCGTGCCATCCGACAAGGAATCGACATGCACTGAGACGAGGCGGGATAGAGGATGCGGCGGAAGAAGGGTCGCACGGTAATCAGGGGAATTAAAAGTGACTATTACGAATGGTGGAGCAGATGAAGCCGGCCAAGGAGATCGTCGACTGAAACCAGAGTAATGCCTAGAGGCGGACGCAAGGGCACGGTTGAGTGGTGATAGGACTGAAGCAGGGTGATTGGAGAACTGACCAAATCGCACAACATTGGAGGTGGATGCGCCGTACAAGGCGGCTGTTGACTAGTATCAGAGCAGAGTACGTGGGCATGAAAGGTAGGTCATATGGTGTAGCACAGAACGAAGGCTGGTGGACAAATGAAAGGTGCTACTATCACTCAGAAACAATCGGCTAAAGCAAGAGAGAGACGCTGGGTCGGTCGCTCTTTCTATGTTTATTTCAAATCAAGACTAATTGAAAAGCGCTTACAAGGCTAAGTCACCTCCTTTATATACTAGAAGGACCTACAATGACCGACGCAAGAAATAAATACACAAGTACATAACCATAAGTTCGAGTGTGCGACAAAGTAATTAAGACATAGAAAAATCGTTATTCCTGCACCATGGCAAAGGCTCGTGGATAGCATGAGTAAAAGCGCACGTATTGATGTCTGAGGGTGGAGTCTCCTATGCGCTTATGACAACCACTTTGTTATGATGAAATAATTCAAATATGCATGTTGAATGTCATGGAGAAGTTGTGAACGATCTTGTCATGGTACATCGAGTCATCCAAATCAATGTGAGATCAATTTTGGTCCTCCTACTCTAGCCAAAAAAGTCAACAACACCTTAACAAGCTTCTCAAAAAGTTTAACTCCTTGATTTTTGCTACTATCAGAGCCCGATGTGGGACTAACTCACACAACTACACTATAGAAGATTAATAATCTACCATACAAATAAAGGAAAATTTATTCACTATGATTATGAAGATCTCAATGTTTGTATTCACTTAATTCAATAAGGAGTACAATATATAGACGGGTTGAGAGTATCATACCTCGTCTTACCCAATGTGGGATTAAACAATTACATAACATTTAAATGATGTGATACAAAAAATGAGGAAAATTTATTCTTTGCATTCTCCGCAATCTAGAGTATACATATCTTACACTTCAAGCTTGAATCAATTGAAGATAAAATGGACAAGGCGAGGATTTAATGAGGATGTCGGTAAATTGAGATGCACCAAGAACATGCTAAAGATCGACCTTACGAAGCTTGACCTTTTTCCCAAAATGAAGTGATACTCGATTTCAATATGCAGTGTCCGTTTATGGAAGACTGAGACCAAAAATTAGATTAGCATTCCAGATCATAGCAGATTGAGATTCTCGCAGATGGCCGAGACGAGGAGGTCGAACAAATTAATGTGTAACAAAGAAAAGGGTTGTACTAGAAATGACAAACTTAATACAAACTCGTGAGGAATGCTCGTGCCTAACTTCCAAGAACTGGTTTCCCCTTGCATCCCCTCCAAATGAGAGATTAAAAACTAAAATTCTAAGAGATAAACAGAAGGCTCTTCAACACTCTCTTATATAGGCAAGAACAGACATAGATCATTATTACCAAAATATTATTTGGGTTGCATACGATTATAGAGGAGTACATGTGATACTAGGATCAGAGATTCAACAAAGAGGAAGTGGATTTGGGTAGTCATAATCGTATCACCCAAACATTGGGTAGGTGTGATGGAATTCTGCCTATCAACATGGCAATACAAACTACCTCCTTTTGAGTTCTCTACCCAGTTAAATCAAAAGTTGTCAACTAACGTTGAATCCAGGCCAGAGAACCAGTGTTTTGCACTTGTCCTCGAATGATGTCATGCCTCCATCTGAACCTGGGTTGACGGTATGAAGATCTTGAAAGAAGTTAAGTATGTGATGGAGATTATCCCTTCCTGGGTAAAGGGACTTCAGCTCGTCTCTCATATGGCCTAATCCATTCGTAATGCATCGTTAACTAGTGCGGATTCTCATCCATAAAGTTTAATATCTAGGACTGAACTCAATCACATTGTTGCCAGAACTTTGTGGGATCGATCAGGTATTCTTTGGTCAATTGAGGTTGTTGTAGCAAAATCAGGAAAGTGGAATGCCAAATTAGGAAACAAGAAACGGTTAGTCGAGCCGGAACACTGAGATTGGGCCACCTGGAGTGAGAAATCTAGAACATCATATGGGAAGAATGAGCAGGAACCAAAATCAGGATCTGAGATCAACCGGAAATGGAGCCGAAGCAAGACCTTGAGTTGATTGTAGAAGTCGTCGACTGAAGTGGAAGGAGAGACTCCCATTATCAGGAAATCAATAGTCAAGGCCAAGATGTGAACCTATCTCTAATACCATTATGCGAACTTAATGTTTTTATTCACTTAATTCAATAAGGAGTACAATATATATAGAATGATTGAGAATATCATGCCTTTATTCAAAGAAAAAGGAAAATTTATTCTCTATAAAATAAATTCCATCATTCAACTTCAATTTCGTCCAAACGATTGGGCCTCAGGTTGGTGCAAGGATCATGTGCGGCGTGAATCCGGCGAAACGCTATCATGGCGTGACCATGTGGTTGGTTGTGATTTGTCGTTTTGCAGACCTACCGTGCAATTTTTCATATATACATGCAATTTTCCATATATATACGTGCAAATTTCAACAGCCAGCGCCACGCAGCCACAATATTGCACAACCATCAAAAATCGAAAAAAACAAGAAACCTAAATATTTACTTCATTTGAGCAATTAAAAAAAATCTTATACTAAAAGAAGTCAAAATAAAAGCCAAACACTAATTGTAACATCGTAGACTCGACAAGGGAGAGGAGTGTCTTTGGAGCAGTGACGCTGAAAGAATTGCAGTTCCATGCAGAATTCTAGAATGGTAAGCTCTAAGCGAAGGGAGGTGTAGAAATGAACTAAATCACACATCGAAATAGGAGGACAAGTGTTGCAGAACGAAGACGTGGACCCGCAGCGGAGGACGAGTTTTGGGCCCATTCAGAGTCGATTGGCTATTTACCATATATATTGCATTCGAATCGATGATCTGACTCCACGGATGAGTCTGGCCCGTGATTTGCACATGATTTCATATATTATATTGTTATTTTGGCTATTATTTTCATGTAATCAGGCTACCCCATCTCCGACCAATCATAGTCGCCGATGGTGGGAAGCCCTAGTATCTCATTATTATAAATAGAGGTGTAAGGGGTTGTTTAAAGGCATTGCATAATTTGGAGATGGAAAATCTCGGATTCCCGCGATCACCCCACGGTGCCGACTCCTTGGAACCCGAGGTGACGACTCCTAGTGCACTTCTTCTTTCCTAAGGTACTATCTAACCCTAGCCTTCATTCCCCACCTCCCTTAGCCCTAACCGCCCTCATATCTCCTCCCAAATAGCAGTCGCCACCCCTCCCAGTTCAAAACAGCAGTTGTCGCCCCTCCCTTTGCTACAGTCCTTCAGTTGTCTCCTCTCTCAGTCCAAACAGCACCTGCCCACCCCACCCCCTGCCCGCCCCACCCTGCCCGCTCACCTTTTTGCCTTCCACCAGCCCACCAAGAACCCCAATAGCCACCGCCACCTCCCCCTTCCGTCTCCCCTTCAATCTGACCCCCATACCACCAAGATTTTCCCTTCTCAGCCCGATCCAGCCTCCACACAATCATATCCCTCCTTCCCATAGCCCATTTTTGCTCCCAAACAACCAGATCCACACTCTTGAATCCCGATCCCACTTCACTAAGCCAAATCCAGTCATCCCCTACGTCATACCACCTCAGGTTCCGCCGTGGATCGCCATCAAAGCGCATTGTCTCACGGGATCTCCATTGCTTTGGGCAGCCCCCATATCTTGTGAGTGTAAATGTTGTATGGATATTTGTTCTCAATATTAATATATGGTGTCGTGATTTCATGTTAGCTTGTATCTCTTGAATATTAGTTGTTTGTTTTGGATTATTCTCATGATTTGTAGAATCAATTTGTCATGCGCTCTTACTTTAGCCCTCCACGCGGAGGAAAATCAGTGCTTGTTTGCCTAAAGAAATTATTTGTCTTTTGCTAAAATTATCTGCGTGTGATTTGACTATTTATTGTTTAATTTGAATTCGCCGTCGGATCTCAATTCTTACATATAATCATTTAGGGTTGTCAAGTTGTTTCCCTGACACGTCACTTAGGAGTTAGGATTGCATTCCAATAGTCGCACATCAAGCTTCTAACCCTTCATTAGCCAATGTTTAGGTTCATTACATTTGTCGTGTGCTCATTTGCATTGCATGTCGGATTAGGGCATCGTTAATCCGCCGCCTACAGATTCATCATGCGTCAATAAGTAATTCAGCTTAAGTAATCATTTGAACAGTCATTTAGATCAATTGGTGGAATTGTCTTAAAAACTCCATATTTAAGCGTGCTCGAGTGGGAGTAATTTTGAGCTGAGTAATCTCATGTGAAGTACTCGTAGGTCATATGTGAAAATGGATAAAATCATGCGATTCAACTTAGCATGAGTTGAGATGAACCAAAGTGAACAATACCTCTAATACTTGAGTTGGATCATCATGCTAACAATAACAAAATATGGGTTGTCTCAAAGGAACTTACATTGTGGAACGCTTTCTTGATGTCCTCTTGTGTAGCATCTATGGAGATGCCAAGAGTTTCATAGCTGTCTCGTCCCATAGTAGATCCTGCAACATAAACATTCAAGATATATTTTGCATCAATGCAATCTGGAAACCAAAAAAACACATCTGAAAACCCATAGATTTATAAAATTTAATATACCTGTACCATGAAAGGACCTGCTTGAAAGAGACGTGACAGCTTTAAAAAGAATATCAGATCCTCTAAGAAACTCACCTCGTCCATTTAATGCTGGCAAGCAAGTATCCTTTTTTTATTATGTGTCAAGAAAGGGATAAAGCTAGAAAAAAGGTACCAGTAATGCATGCTTAGCATATCTAAAACAGTCTTATAAACAAAAATATCAAATGAAAATCTGAGATAAAAAGGGCAGAAGAGGATTACGATAGAACTTGAAATAAAGTGCACTAAAAAAGTATAGAATAAATCATACTAGTTACGTTTTCTGAATCATATGGGCACATTCAGAGTTGATGGAGAAAGAAAGAATAAAGATCAACTAAAGCATTTGCAATGCCAACATCTTTCAATTTTCACTACAAGAGATGCTAATGTCTTATAACTGAAAGAATAATTTACTTTAGTCACTTTAAAGTAAATTAATTTCCCTAAAAGCTATTTCAAGCAAATACCAGTTGTGGGTGATGACCTTTGTGCAGAGGTAATAAGATGGATACAAAAATTACAGTAAATTGTTTCTTTTTTTGAATGAGTGCAAAAATTTATTAGTGTAGACAAAAAAATTAGAGGTGTTGATGGTTGTAACATCACCATGGGAATTCAGAAAGGAGAGGTCGGTAATTGTTGTGGTGGTAAATGCACTTGCATTGGAATGATCAGTAAATGCAAAGGAGTGGTCAGCAGTTGTAGTGAAGATAAAAGACAATTGAAGCATAGCCGCCATTTTTGTAAAAATGGGGGAAATGGATTGATGATATATGGTGTTCACGAGGAAAAGTTGAAGACTGAATCAATAGGGGAGGTTGTGGGCAAGGATAAGGCCAAGATCGATGGGATATGGGCCAGGGTTGACATCGGTGATGGTAAGAAATTTTTCGTCACAACTAAAATACAAATATTTTTGTGATGGGCCTACATTTCAGTAGATGACGAGTAGTGAATAGGGAAATGGGGTGGAGTCGACTCGGGCTATGCAAGGGAGGTAAGGTTGGTGGTGTATGAAGTAAAGGTGAATATTGGTTGTGATGCGAGGATAATCTAAGAGCTAAGTGGCTTCAAAACACAGTCTGAGGGTAATCCGTATGCCACAATCTTTTCCCATCCTTAAAAAAATGTCTTAGACTTGTATGTGTCACGATTAAAAAAATGTGACAAAAACACACTTAGAGAAATTTCAAGCCATTTAGACTTGTTTTGAAATCAAAAAAATTATGCATTTTATATCACGTTTGTATCGTTTCAGCATGCATTTGTGAGTATATAATTTATGTTTATTACTTCGAAAAATAATTTTATATAACCAAAATAATGTGAAACTCTCCAATTTAGCATTTCATTAAAAACATATTAGCCATCAAAAAATTCAGTTATAAAACCCTAGAATAAATTCATTTTCATAGTATTTTCCTTAGTGTTATGTTATCTTTTTAATGCACCTGTCTGCCAAACCGAGTAGAGAAATCATAATTTTATGTATACTCCCCAAATCATTAGAAACAAATGCTTAAATATTGAATAGTCATGAACGAGTCTCGCCTTCCTTATATGATATCTTTTGACGCTTAGGGTGAGATTGATCACATTGTGATGAGTGCGACGAATATTTATCTTTCTCTAACAACATTAGGGCACTTTTCTCTCGTTCATGCAAACCATACGATGCATGAATTAAGTTTAAATAAATGATAATTAATGTGGTAAATATGATACAAAGACTGATAAATGATAAATTGTCTAAGAAAAGATACAACAGATGATAGACATTGATCCAAGGAAGAATAAAAAAAAGGTCATTGTGAGTTCTTATTTATTTAGTTTCTATTAAGTCTTTTATGCACAATTATACAAAATTGCCTGCTTCATGGATGACACATTTATAGATATATAATGATGATAAGGAATTGTTCTAAATGCTTGCAATTGTCGTATTAACTAGATTAAATATATGCTTATAATGTTGATAAAAAAAATTTTAAATATCTATACATGATAGTTTCAGCATGCTTAAATTATGATGAAAACATATGCTTGTAAACCATAGTTTTGGCACGATTAATGAATACATGTAACAATTAAATATTTATAGTTACAACTTACAAATGATAGTATTAATCAAGCTTGTAGATTGCGGCCGACATGTCAGTTTTGAGGGGGAAACGCCACGTTATCGCCACATATGACAATTCTGACATTTTCTAGTATTGCGACCGACATGTCGGACATGTCGGCCCAATATTGCGGCAAATGTCGGGTAATGTCGGCCCAATATTGCGGTTTTTTTTTGTTCAAAAAAATTTATAATTTTTTATAAAATGAATTCATCAAAAGGTTCTAGCAAGATACCTAGTGCTTTTTACATAGCATGTAGAGATCTATGTTGGGAATTTGGTGAGAAGGTGACTCCAAATGACATCAATCAAATACGATTAAACACTCGTTAGTAGTTTGATTTTCTCTAATGAATTTTAATTTACATTTAATCGAATAAAATAATTATCATCTAATTAATAGATAAAAATATTATGAAACATATATATATAACAATGCAATCCGACATTTTGAAATGTCCCCGATATATCCCCGCAATCCAACATAAAAAACTCAAACCGACATGAGTTCGACATCCTACATCTGCAACCTTTGTATTAATATGTATTATAATAATGGAGCATTTTATGTGAATTACTATAATGATGAATAAGTATAAATATGAATAAATGATGAAAAACAAAACAATATGAAAGATGCATCGATGCAATGGGAAACGTTAAGGGTGTACCCAACTAGTGGTGGTGGGGTGTGAATGTCCTTCCAACATGAAAACAAATGAACAATGGGCGTGCAAATATGTAAAGACACGCATGTGGCGTGCGATATGAAAAGACACACAACAAATACATGAAAGCACGCTGTATAAATGAATGAATAAATGAACTGTCAATTTATCTTTAACATTGCCCAATATAAAAAAATGAAAGAAACAATGAAAAAAATTGTGAAAGAAATGATGAAAAGAACAAAGAGAAAGAAATAATGAAAAGAACAAAGAGAAAGAAATAATGAAAGGAAGGAAAAGAAAGTTAATATGAAAAGAATTGAAAGAAAGAAAACTACTAAAGAAAGAAAAGGCAATAAGAAACGTTACGAGAAAACGTAGAAGGAAGATAAGAATGAAAAGATGAATATGCGATAAATAAAGTAAAAAAACTAGAAGAAAAATAAGTAATAAGTAGTGTTGAAAAAAAATGTAAAAGACCCCAATGTTAAGGCTCATGATTAGTCCCATCTCATGTTTTAGTCCCACATTGTAAAATAGGATTTCCTATCCCCATTCCTCTCCTATTTATGTGTACAAAGTCTTGTATTTGATATATGGAAAAGTATTAATAAAGTTTTTCCTGTTATTTTCAAGTATTCTAGCGTTTTTACTGTGACAAGCCCTGATATTTCCTTTGTTGCTGAAGTTGTCAGCCGTTTTATGCATGCTCCGCGGTCCTCTCATCTTCAGGTCGTTGAGCGCATCTTCAGATATTTGAAGACAGCACCCGGACAAGGGCTCGTATACAAACCAGCTTCCTCTTCCTCCCTATCACTGATTGCTTACTCTAATGCTGATTATACTGGTTCGATGGATGATCGACGCTCCACAACTGATTTTTGTACTTACTTTGGAGGACATCTGATTACCTGGCGTAGCAAGAAGCAATCTGTTGTTGTGCGCTCATCTGCTGAGGCAGAGTATCGGGTAATGGTCGTTGTTGTATCGGAACTCACTTGGCTTGAGAGTCTCCTTTGTGATTTAGGGGTCAAACTTCCCTGACCTGCAACTCTATTATGAGATAGTCAAGAAGTTATACATATAGCAAAAAATCATGTATTCGATGAACGAACTAAACATATCGAGGTTGACTGTCACTTTATTCGGGAAAAGGTTCAATCGAAGAAATTAGAGTTACAGCATGTTCCTGCTATCGGGCAAGTTGTTGATACTATCACAAAATCCCCACCAAGATCATTATACTATCAGTTTATGTCCGAGCTTGGTGCCTATGATTTGTATGCTCCAGCTTGCAGGGGAGTGTTGAAGAAATATATAAAAGAGCTCAATGTTAAGGCCCATGATTAGGCACATCTCATGTTTTAGTCCCACATTGTAAAATAGGATTTCCCATCCCCTTTCCTTTCTTATTTAAGTGTACAAAGTCTTGTATTTGATATATGAAAAAGTATTAATAAAGTTTTTCCTGTTATTTCCAAGAATTCAGGCGTTTTTCTACAAGTAGAATAAAAATACGAATATAATCCTAAAGTGAATTCATTATAAATGTGAACATATTTTCTCTTTGTTAATGCTTATACATTGTTGGTTCATTGTTGTTTATATGAATACCTCATGTTTATTAATGATAATGTTTCCTTCATGTGACAAGGACTTCAAGAGGTAAGCAAGGTAAGTGCAAAAGAAATATGAATTCGCTTAGTCAATTATGACTAACGTTTTATATTTCAACATTTTAAGATAAAGAAAAGAGCGGGGAAGACGTTTCTAATGATTTATCTATACCAAGGAAGAGATTTAAAGAGCTTTTATAAATGTCATGTTACGATGTGTGATTTATTTCATTATACATTCTAAAATGCTCAATCTCTTGTAGAAGAGATGAGAAAAAAATTCTACTATGTATGTACTGATAAATGATTTTATAAATTCATTGTAGTAAGTAAAAGTATAAATTAAATTGTGATGGTTGAGACAGGCTGTTACATCTTTCCTTTTAGCTTGTTCAATGTCTTTCATTTCTTTCCATCATTAGGTCTAGATCAATATGCATAATATACATCATAATTACAAAATTTGTGGTTGCATAATTTAATACTAACAAAGTATTTAATTTTCATTAATTTATATAATTGCCTTTTTATTGAACTTTATGAATGTTAACCCAAATCTTGAGTTATGTATGTGTCATGGACAATGTAATATGAACAGTTGAATATATAATGTCAAGTTTAGGACCAAAGTACCTAAAATTCTCCTCATCTGGTATTGGCTTGACCTTGCACATCCT
Source organism: Platanthera zijinensis (assembly GCA_039513925.1). Taxonomy (NCBI): domain Eukaryota; kingdom Viridiplantae; phylum Streptophyta; class Magnoliopsida; order Asparagales; family Orchidaceae; genus Platanthera; species Platanthera zijinensis. The sequence continues at coordinate 13,970,852 of CM077085.1, forward strand.
CATTGGACCTTCACATCATCAGTATTGCCTTAACACATCATTTTTATCTTATGCCTCACTTGCATGACAGACACTAATTCAATAGGTCTTACCTACACCTCCAAATGTAATCTCCATCTCAATCACAGTAATGTAACTTCCCTCCACTAGTGATATTGACAACTCTCTTTATATATCCTTTGCATCACAACTAAAATAGCATCCTTCTACCTTATAACCACCAAAAAACCTTCAAATCCCCAGTAATCAGTTTTTTCATGGTCATTATTCTCCACCAATCAGATCTAACTTATTTGGCTTCCTAGCTCAAGTGCTCAACTATAAAAGAAGTTTAGTTATTTCTTCCTGATGAAAAATTAAATTTGAGTGAAATCATACCATTGTGTGCTCTTCTACCTCTTGTTAATGGATCTCCTTAAGTAAGAGTGTGCAACTCATGCAAACTCGCCTCCAAGAAAAAGGATTCAAGAAGGTGAAAGTCTGAAAGACCATTATTGTTGATCCCGATTTAAATTATCTCTACTTCACCAAGTTCATGGATGGATCCACAACAGTGAGATCGTTAGTGGCCATTATTTTCTTTAATTTTCACTACATAAACTCTTGTCTTGATAAAGTAGTTTTTTGCATCGTATGAACTTTGTTTGCAATTTCTTTACTGAATCACACCTATATTTGAAGTTTCATTGAAGCCTCTTAGATTTAAGAAAAATCAATCCAAAAGTATTTTTCATTTCCACTACATGTCACGAACATATTTTTAATTTGCGCACTTTCATCCCATATCATTGTACGGAATAGGATGGAGCAGTAAGCAATTGTTGTGGTGCCATGGGAAGTAGGGTTTTAGCGGTCGACAATGCAAAGGATTTTTTTACTGTTGAAATGTAGGTAGGATACAAAATAGCCAGACTGGTAGTTTGAATTAAAATTAGAAGGAAGGTTGGAATGCCAACTGTTGACTGAGGTTTGTAACATATGCAATTTCCGCAGCAGTTTGTAGATCCACTTCTAATAAGTTTCAGGCATCAATCTCAGCACAAATCAAGTACACTGGTACACAGCTTTTCTCAAATTCAAGTAGATCAAATGATCAAATTTTGTGGTGCATAATTTGATAATACAGATAATCAACTAAAGAACCTTGCAGCCCATAAGAAAAAGTTTTAAAAAAGTAGCGGACAGAGCATTTAACTTGGTGAGGCCTGATACCATAATACAATGCCAGGAAAGTACGAAAATATTACCATAAGAAAAAAGAATATCAAAATAACTACAATGTGAATAGCATGTCCTAAAACAAAATCGACCATAATAGCAGGTTTTGAGTTAGATGGGTAGTCCCATTACAATACACTCATAACAAAAACCGTTAGTCAAGAAATTTATCTCATTGAGTAAGCATATGGTTAAAGGATAATTCTGATGTTCATAGACCAATACAAGTCACCAATAAAATTATTAAAACAGTTTGTCAACCTGGCCAAGGTTGCTCTAGAAAATTAGAGATTCCTGGAACGAGATGTTCATCCGAACACATTAAAACAGAAACCTTAATAATGAGATACAGAAACTGCAAGTACAATATTCAAAGAATTTCAGAAAATCAAATAAATAATGAACAAATGAAGCTCATTTTTTGGTTCAAATGACGATTACATGAAGAGCTGTATGAATTTGGTCTCAGAAACGGTGAGAATCCAACTCTACACTCCCTCCCAAGATCCTGCGACAACCCAGAGACATGAGGGGCAAGCTGTCCGCAAACCTAGAAGAGTCGGTCCAATTGAATCATAACAAGACAAAGAGGAAGAAAAAGGAAACTCCATAAGGTAAATAGTGACCAGACGCGCCTATTAACCTTTCCAGCTTGCAGTAAAATAGACCTGGGAACAAACCCTAGCGAGTTGAATCGACCCATTCCGAGGGCGACGGACCGACGGCCCCCTCATTTGCCCATGAACGACATGAATGATGATCGAGAGAAGGATAAACAGAGATAGAGTCAGCTATACGGAAGGAGGGTTGCAGCTAAAAACGGGAGAGAAGAGAAAATGGGAGAATGCTTTGGTGCGGGTTTTTAATTAGAGTTTTGTTAATAGCACCCTCTTTACGCTATTAGCACATCTGTTATATCTGTTATAGTAGCATCCTCATATTTATATTCTTGCTATTAGCACACCATTCAAAAATTAAAAAAAAATTAATTTTTTACATACATGTGAGAACATCAAATAAAGATTCAACTAGTTCTTTTTTAACAAAATTTTACAAAATGATACAAAATGTTAATGATGAAAACTAGTTAGTAAACTCCACAAAATGTTCCTAACTCCTCAAAATGATCATAACTTCCCAAAATGAAGAACAAGAGCTCTACAAAATTCAAAATGAATCAGTAAGCTCCCAAAAATGAAAACCAATCCATGTCATAGCAACCTGCACACGAATAAATGTATCATTAGTCTCTCCAAACATATTACTTAAAATTGAACTAGTAAATTAGTTTAATGAAAATTGAACAAGTAAAATTATACTATACCTTAGATCATAGATCGGATACATTGATAATTTGCTTCATAACATTCTTGGTGGTGGGAACTCTAATACGTGAGATATATGGAAAGTCTCATGTCTCCGCTATAGCACTATGATATCTTGTACATACAGAAAAAACCGGGGGTAGCGGACAATCCTCGCGCATAATCAATCGAATGAAATGATTCTCATTAACAAAGCCAATGTAAACAATCTTGTGATCATCCGTGCGTTCGGAATGCAAAGGAAGAAATGTAATGGACTGATATTTAGAATAATGAACCACGGCAATGTTATAGCACGATGAAATTACTAATCTCATATCTGGCATCGACATCCATTTGTCTAATGGCGCGGGAGATACCTTGCATTGAGTTATATCTCTCTTGAAATATATGCAATGTCGGAGAGTTAACTAATTGATATCATATAATTAAGAACTCTTCACAGTCTTTGCCTTATTTAAAGTATTTCTTGCAATGGGCTAATATATTTCTACTTATATGCATTTGACATAAAATGATTGCAGAAGTTGGAAACACTACCTTGATAGCATTTATTAGTGCTATTTCCCGATCAACTACTAATACACCCGGTAAAGTTCCATGCTTTAAATTGCTCTTAAAATACTGCAATGCCCAAATATAGCTCGTTTCTGTTTCATTAGACATAAATGCAAAGGCAGAGAAAAAACTTAAACTTGTAGAGGTGACCCCAACAATGGAAAGTAATGGTAATCGAAATCTGTTTGTCTTGTACGTACAGTCCAAGCTAAAAATATCCGGGAACATATTGCTTAGTTGCACAGCTGTGGGATGAGCAAAATACAAGCTCTCCAAGTTACCATTTATGTCGACTTTATTGTAACTTGTATATCCTGCTTCGTTGATACCTCTATATAAGAACTGAATAGGAGTACTTCCAGCTAGCTCTTTCTTATACAACTTGAACTTTTCATTATAAATAGTTCGCATTATGGTGGAGTTGGCCGGATCTCTTTTCTTGATAGTAGATAAGATTTTTCTAGGCTTAAAACCGGTGATATACAGCTCTTCTATAATCTTTTGCTCTGTTTCATTTAATCGGTCGGCATACGCATGCGCCTCTAAATGGACAAACTCATGATTATGAATCCCACTTTTAAGTTTAACTTTCCAATCATCTGAACAAGATTTTTTTTGACCGATAATTGAGAATGGACAACCACATCTCTTTGTGCTACTCTTTCTTAAATTCTTCTTAACCCATCCTTTCCTCTGATTGTCACGTTGAAATCCGGCACTATTACAGCCAAGGAATACTCGAGGCCTTGATCTATCTGTAATTTTATCAGCTCTTTGAATTGTCACTACAAAGCCCAAAACTCTCCCGGTATTAAGGGTCCATTCAATTAGATCATCCTTACTTGGAAATGACAAATCCGTTACAAAATGATTTGAAACATCTAATTGGATAGTAGTAGGCTGCTCACCCATAGTGGAGTTCATTTTGGATAATGGGTGCAGAAGATTGTTGGATGAGTTGCAAATAGATAGAAATTATGGATAATCTAGTGAGAAAATCACATGGCAACTGTTAGTAATTGCCTTTCTAAAATGGTTCTTAATTAGCATCCAGTAAGAAATATTTGATGGATGAGCTTACAAGATTATATCAGAGATTTATAACTGTGAAATAATACAATGCCAAATTAATCATTAGCAAAATATGCCTCTGATATGGTCCCAATAATTAGCAATGAAGTTATAGGTTTAGGAAGGACATACATCATTCTATCTAAACTACCCTTGCTCCTATGGTAACTCAATATTTCTTTGAATTATTTGAAGCTGCTCGAATGGCAGAGATGGAGCAGACCATGATTGAAGCAAAAACATTGAACTTACAATGCAGAGCATGAAGCTACAGGTAAGAGGAAATTAACCATTCATAGAACTGTCATAAGCTTGCAGCTGTTGGCAAGAACCAACAGCTGTTGGCAAGAACCAACATCATTTGCAATGCAGGCTTTCAAAACCAGTAGTTAACACTCAGGAATCGAGCATTGTTGTTGGCAAGAACTCCTGAGTCGGTGCTTTCAGAAATCGAGCACCAGCTGTTGGCAAGAAAGCTCAACTTTGTTGCTCGATTCCAGAAAACTTTCTTGCCAACAGCTAGTTTTACAAAGAGAAAAATGGTCGGACCAAATGCTTTCAAAACTGTGAGGCGGAAGATCACCCTAAAGCGCGATCTTGGAGAGCTGATGCGGACGGAACTCCCGACGGCTGGCGATCTTGGAGAGTTGATGCCTCGCAACAAAGAATTAGAACCCCCTCAGTGAGATACCTATCCCGGTGGAAGAGGAGGCAGCGGAATCCTATCCCGACGGCTGGCGAAATCGCATCGGGAAGAAATCGCTGGAGAAATCGCATCGGGAAGAAATTGCTGGAGAAAGAAGAAGATAAACCCTACCTCCGCTTTAATCAGGCGAAAAACAAGGGGTGCGACTATTTAGAGGTTTAATTGTTACTTTAAGGTGTGCTAATAGCATAAAGAGGGGTGCTATTAACAATGCTCTTTAATTAAAAATATTATTATAATTTTTTTAGGTTTAAAGGAGTGCACCGGGTGCAGAGCAAAATTCATAAGCTTGAGCTCTTATTGTATGACTCAAATTCGAGATTTGTACAGAAGCACACCTATTCTCCATATGTATCAAAAACTGAAATAATGTCTATTTTTTTAGATTTGGTTCAACTCTTATGAGCACACCACCTGATTTTCAATTTCCCGTAACCCTAATTCGCGACTCTTGTTCACGCGAGACCACGCCGGCGTTTTCACGAGCTACAAGCCTACAACGCCATCGTCTTCGACTCCTGAGCTTCGCCGGAATTTATATCTTCCCAGCCTCGCCAGAGTATCTTCCAACTCTGACGCCGACCCCTCGAGGCTCGACGCCGACCTCCATTGTTTGCACCCGCCGACGGTTCCTTCCTCCTGTTCTGACGCTCGTTCTAGATCGCCGGTGTTTTTTCTTGCTTTTTCGACGCCACTGGTTCCAAATCACTGGATTTCTTTCCACCGAATCGCCGGCGTTTTTTCATATTTCTACTCCTTTGAGATCAACAACAATGAATTGCTTGTTTTAGATGCTTTTATGTTTTGCAAGTCTCATTAGAGATTTCATTCTTATCGTTGGACTAATGACTACTCATCTTCCTCTCCGGCTACCTTTAATTTAGAATAGTTTCATTGTGCTAAGAGTAATGATTATAAAACAGCGTACGCCATCGTCAGAGAGCTGAAGACTGTGCAGGTGTAGGATCTGGAGCAGCTCTAACTCTCCCAGCTCCGACAGTATTGCTACAGTGAGGGTGATGCTCCTAAAAAAATGGGTGATAAATAAAATTCAGTGGTATGCTCATATTAATGGTGTGCTCATCTGCAAAACTGATGTGCTTGTAACATTGCTCTTTACACAAATAGCTGGAGCTTTTTTTCTTTTCAAAATTTGTATTATTTTATTCATTAAATTTTAAAAACATTTGTGAGCAATAGTGAGATTAGCACACCAACAGCAACCAATATCCATGAACGATGAGGAGCCCTTTGGCACCATGCATGGTTGAGTAAGTCTACTTTAGGCATCACTCATGTGCTAAGAGACAAACACTGTACCCAACACCTGAATTGTAATCCGTATGCCACAATCTTTTTCCATCCTTAATATTGGGAGGTAGGTTGTTAAGGCCAAGACTCGAACCGTCGACCTCTTTTATAAGTTGGGCTTGAGCTCAGTTGGGTTATGAGAGGTGGACTAAGTCCCCTCTTATAAAAGAGGTCGGTGGTTCATGTCTTGCCTTCAACAACTTACATCCCAACATTGGCGACGAAAAAAGGATGGAGTGTGCAGACTGCAGTTCGGTTGTTGGCTAGCTTGTTTGACTATTAGCACATGTTATAAATTAAAATACCGACGGGATTTCAAAATTGCATGGCCTTCTTAATAACTTCCCTCCATCTTTCAGCAACAATATGCGGCTTCGTGGAAGTGGCTTTTTCCTTTTACACTTCTACTGAATGTTGCAAGCACTCAATGTATATTGTTTTGAAATAATAAGTATCCCTTGATAAGTGCATATATAAACAAATTAACTCATCTTTATTATGCTGAAAGAAATATAAAGAGAATACATAAACCACACACGTGCTCGCTCACGCGCATCAAACCGGATTTGGATTTGAATTTGAGATTTAGAATTTTGGATTCGGATTCAGATTCGAATTTGAGATTTGGAATTTGGAATTTGGGACATGTGTCATTTTCCCATGTGTCATCTTTGAGGTTTGCAAGCAGCTGGAATCAATAATCCCCGACACTAATTTTATGTGATATTATGAAGGGCCCAAAATAATTTGGAGATAATTTGTGAATGTTGGTCTCATAGTGAATTGCATATAGGGCTAGTTTTTCATAGTTCTATTTCCCTTCTTTAAATTTTCTCTTTTGTTTTTGGTTTTGCCACTTTCATTATATTTAGGGTCTAGTTGAGATGTTGTTTCAGCGTCCTCGCTGCACTCTCCCTAGCTTGCAAACTTCTATCCGCTGTCTCCACATTTGTCGAATTAGGGAGCTAATGAAGGTGGCTGCCCATAAACCACTTCATATGCAGTAAGCTGAATGATATTATGATACGAAGTATTATACCACCACACTGCCAAGGGAAACCATTGGCTAAACTTTTTGGGTTTGCCAAAAAAACACGCAACGAAGATAATTCTTCAAGCTTCTGTCAACTACTACTATTTGACCATCATACTTGAGATGGTAAGCTGTCGTAGTACAAAGTTGCACCGCCTAGATGTTTGAAGAATGTTTGCCAAAAAAACACTTGTAAAAATCATATCCTGATTGCTTACAGTTGAGTTTGAAGTCATAGATTGTGCATAATTGCTTTAGCATGTTTACCACCACCAATATTACTTCAACCCCATTAGAATTGGGGAGACCTTCAATGAAATTTATGGAGATGTCTTTCCATAATCTATTAGGGATGGGTGTGGGTTGAAATAGTCCAATGGCTATGTCGTTGTTGTGAGCCTTACATTGTTAACATATAGGGCACCACCTAATGTCAAATGGCAAATGATTTTCTCAAGCTCCCATCATTGTAGATCACTAGCTTACCCTTCCTCTTTAGTATAGTTATACCATGCATTGATATTGAGGTTTAATTGTAATATTGGCCTCCTTGAGGTGTGAGCTCCTGAAGTTTGCTCTTCTACAACCATGCATTTTGAATTTTGATAAAAGGGTCTGAGGTGCTAGTAGCCAATGAAGATATGGTTCCTTCGATTAGATATAGTGTGTATTCTGTATGGTAGAGTTAGCTTAGGCTCAGCTTGAGTGTTGTGGGCATGCTCTCTTGTACATGTATATATATATTACTGTGGGTTATGTGAATATTATTATTGATTCCTTTCCTCCTATCATGGTATCAGAGCCCATCTAGGATTTCCATCGCTCGGTTCCCCTTTCCGCGTGTTTTCCGCGACTTCCTTCTCAACCGCTCCTTTCCCCGACTTCCTGCTCCACCGCTCCTTTCCGCGGCTAGCATCCTGCTCCGTTCTGTGACTTCCTGCTCTGCCGCTCCTTTCGTGCTCCACGGTTCTGCGCTGCCTAACCCCAGCGGCCTCCTCCATTGTTTCTGCGACTTCTTCTGGATTTTTTGTGTTGTTCTACGTTGTTCCGCAACTTCTTTCGTTGTTCTGTGCCCGTCTCTGTCTCTATCTCCTTCAACCTACTATTCTCCGTTGCCTAACCCCGTCAGCCTCCTCCGCTGCCTCCTACAACCGCCTACTGATCTCCGGTCGCGCTCGTCTCTTCCTCCCGTCTTCTCAATCCTCTTCCAATTGATCATGCAACCCCGATGTCCTCGTCTTACTCTTTTGCCTTCTCAAGAAGGCAGATGTCATCCTCAATGGACGAAACAACAAGGCATGGTCCGCCACTGTCGGCATGATCCTTCGTGTCCTAGATCTATGGGGCCACATTGACGACTCTGTGCCTACTCTGCCTCCACCAATTGCCAACCCTATGGACGATTCTTCCACTATTAGAACTATTGCTTCCATCCAACACTCTGACATGACAAAGTAGCGCTCGGACGACTCTCGCGCGTTAGCCGTCATATGTCGGTCCTGCGAGCTTCCCATTTGCATGACCGTCTACGAGCTACCTATGACCAAGGCAATGTGGCATCACTTGTATCGTCTCTACCTGCCATTTAGTCAGGCTCTGCGCTATTCTTTGTTCCAGACCCTTGGCGTCTGCTACCAGCGTAATCGGTATGTACATGCCTTCATTACTGAGCTCCAGGACCTCTGGCGTCAGTGCGTTGAGATGGTTCCTTCCCCGCACCACATGTCCTCAGTGTGTTGCTGCATCTCGGGATCACGACTTTCAACACATATATGAATTGTTATGCGCTTACGCCCCGAGTTCGAGCTTGTTCGTGCCCAGTTTCTGCATCGAGATCCTTCATCTTCCCTCAACGATATGTTGTTCTTGGTAATCATTGAAGAGCCTCGTCTCCACTCAATGGACACTGTTAAGCCTTATGGTGTGCTGACTCATGCTGACCCTTAGCGCCGGTGCGTCCTATTCCCCATCCTCCGGCGTCCTCTACTGCCGAGTCCGGTGCTCCTCCACGTCAGCCTGTCCGCTATCACTACTACCGATGTCTTTGCCACGTCAAATCTGAGTGCCGCAAACTCTTCATCCTTGGCAAATCTTCTGGATAGAGCATTTGCAGCTGGATTGTCTACTCATCTCTTAAAATTATTGTGTAATCAAACCTCACTGACATTGCTATATATTTTTGGTGCTGATGAGCAGATAATTTCTGTTCCAAAATGAACTTGAGACTAGTCATATGAGTGGAGCACAAGATTCATGAGACTTTGAAAGGTAGAAGTTGTATTTGTTAGACTAAAAGGTATGCAATAAATTCATAATGAGCTTATTGAGATCCAAGTGATGTCTTCTCTATATCTTGTGATGTCTTCCTCATTTCATGGTACCCAATTTTGAGAAAAAAAAACTAGCCCCCACAAGCTCATCCACTCTGTTACTGTATGAATGAGTTGCTGGATGATTGCTTATGATTCATTTCTTAGAGTGCTTGCTTGATTTCTCTATTTCCTTACACGGGTCCTGATTGCAGGTGTTTTGTTTCCCCATGGCGGGCGAATATGCTGGCCGGAAAGTGAAACCATTGTTATGCATCTCATTGTTTTAACTTGATTGCAGATACTTCCTTTAGGCCCAAGCCTGAACATGAAGCAATTGAGATCTCCATACAAAAAAGAGTCCATGGCAATAGAAGAAGATGACGAACAATGAGAGCACAAAACATAGCATGCATTTAATCCATGACATAACACAAGGGGAAGAAGATCAGCTATTACACACAAATACTATAACGGCTATTATTGTCAATGGTGTAGATGTTGGCCGACATGTCATCCGACATAAAAGTTTTGAGAAGAAAACTTCACCACGTTGGCATTTTAAGCAAAAATATCATTTTTTTAAAACACCGCTCGATTTTACCCGATATATCTGGTTATATCTTAGGAAGATATATCAGCGATATTTCTAAAGATATATTTCAAGAATATTTTATTTTGTGCTTCACTTTATGCATCTCTATGCGCCTAGCTTCAATAATTTTCTCATCTTGCTCTAATTTGGTGCAATTATATCGTTTATCGCAGTCGACATCTCTTTGATGTGTAATTTATAAAAACATTATATATATATATATATTATTACGAGCATCTTCGCACGGGCTACGCCTGGCTCGATGCTCTCGGGCGGCCTTCGGCCGCATCCAGGCGGGCTTCGCCCGCCTGCGCACGGGCTACGCCCGTGCTCGATGCTCTCGGATGGTCTTCGGCGGCCGCATCCAGGCGGGCTTTGCCCGCCTGCTCACGGGATACGCCCGTGCTCGATGCTCTCGGACGGCCATCGGCCGCATCCAGGCGGGGTTCGCCTGCCTGTGCACGGACTTCGCCCGTGCTCGATGCTCTCGGACGGCCTTCGGCGACATCCAGGCGGGCTTCGCCCGGCTCGATGCTCTCGGGCGGTGTTTCGTCTCATCAGTCGGGCTTTGCCCGCCTGCTGCGCATGGGCTGCGCCCGTGCTCGATGCTCTTCGGCGGCCTTCAACAACATCAGGCGGGCCTAGCCCGCCAGCGCACGGGCTGCGTCTGTGCTTGATGTTCTGGGCGGCCTTCGGACGCATAGAAGCGGGCCCCACTTACGCACAATTCACCGTATCGGTGCCGCAACCGGCACGGAAAGACCTATGATTGTTTGCAAACGCGCTGCCCTAATCAGTGTATGGCATTGAGTGACGTGAACTCACAAAACAGGCAGAGGCAGAAGAATTCCGAAGTAGAAATGGCGTTGAGTGAGGTCAATTCACTGAACGGCGCATGGCAGAAAAAATTCTAAGCAAAATGGCATTCTGTGAGCTCAACTCACTGAACGCCATGCACTCTAAGGCGTTCAGTGAAATAAAATCAGTAAACGGTTCATAGCAGCAATAATTCAAAGTAAATGTTATCACGGCATTAAGTGCTCAGTCTATGGCGTTCAGTGATCACGACATTCAGTGTTCTCAAAGCTGTGATCATGGTGTTGAGTGCAGTCATTCCGATTTAATGTATGGCGTTGAGTGCAGTAAACGCAATTATCAGGGCGTTGAGTGCACTCAAAGCCGTGACTGGTGGCGGCTTTGATGTGAAATGAACTACATTTTGTTCAATGAAATCTTTAAACAATATGATATTCTTTAGTATTGTAGTTGTAGACGTCTGTTTGTTTGCAGTGGTCTGAGGAGTGCCATGTCAAATGAAGCATCTGATAAATGTAGGAAAAATATTAATAATAATATTAAGATCAAAGAAGTAATAAGTATTTAGTTTTGTACTTGCTGTATATCGCAAAGGCTAACGCAGTTAGTTTTATTTGGGCAGATATAATATCTGTACGGGAAAAAGAGGCAGGCATCCGTTCTGTGGGGAATTAATTTTCACCATTATTAAGGTATGATTCATGCGTTGCTAACTGCCTGAACTGTGAGAATAAGTAGTCCTAAGGAGCTTCTACAGTACGGAGTGCATACGCTAGGTAATATCAAAAGGAGAGTGTATGAAGTGATAATAGCGATGAGAAACATGAATAAATGATCAAAGAAAAAATTTTTATATTACATAGTGCTAAGATATTAAAATGTTGAAAAACAATTCACAGACATAGAAAGTACTCGTCAGTGGGTGTTAAAACAATTTTTTGTAAGTGAAAATGCGAATGCATCACAATTGATGAGAAAATGTTTTACAGACATATTTAAAATAGCACTTCTCTATGACGATGCTATGTAACTAAGGAACATCCAAGAAGCAGCTGAAGTGTAATTAGAGGCTCTTCGCAGTAACATCAGTATTTGAAGACATATTTTTCTTCAGTGGTCTTGAGAGACTCTGCATTGGTGGAACATGTGGCGGGGTATTAGTTATTAAACTATTGATTGAGGTATGGTAGTAATATTTGTAATGTAGTACATGTTAGTTTGTAGATGTTACCTTTTAATCACTGTGAATACGTAGTTCCACTCTTCTTCTGGCGTTAGACCTGGTGGCACAGCTGGAATACGTAATCTGAATCCTGGAATCTCAATTCGTGGTAGATCTGACCATCTGGTTCTAGTAGGGATAAAGTTCATCATAGTAATCGTCATCCGAGGCAGTTGCAGTGTTGTTGTTTATAGGATTAGCTGTGGAACAAAGCATACAGTTTAATTTTCCAAGTTTTTCGTAGTAAAAACTGTAGAAATGCACATGATGAATGACTTACTTACTGGCTCTTTGGCGTGTTGATTATGTAATTGTAAGTCGTCAGTTGATGAATTGTTGTTAGTCATCTGCACAATGTGGATATTCAGAAACAAATAGTGAATGTATGTCAAATGAGGCATTAGTTTGTAAAATATGTAGAAACAGTAGTTGATATGATTATGTATAGAACAGTGGTATTTAAGTTTAAAATTTGGAAATAAATCATGTACAGCATAGGTTGTAAAACTGAGGCTGAAAAGAACAGAGGATTTGCATTAAACATAATAAATAAGTAAGTAAGAATAGAATCAAATATATATATTATTTAAGTGTCAAAAAATGTAACTGTATAAATATTTCGACAGTTATTATTGCTATTAATAGTACAGTGCAGAGAGTAATGAGCGCTAATTAGAAAGCATAGAGGGTGCAAAGTAAATATTGAAGATGTGATAAATGTGGAATGTAGCGGATATTGGTTGATAAAAAATATGATAATTGCATGTACCTTGAAATGATCAAAAGACTGTCTTGTAGTTGAGGTAGTAGTGGAATGGAGGGGTTGTTGATGTTGGTTGTAGTTGACTACAGATGAGGTTGCTGTGAAAGTAATATCCGATAAGCAAACATTAACAGTAGTAATGTATACTTGATATTGTTAAAATAATTATGGAGTATATAATGCACCTGGAGATTAACTTTTGATAGAAGATCTCTAAAAACAATATTCTTTGTGTATGCGCCAGGATATCCAGGTAAGAGATTGTTTTTAATTAATACCTTGGTGTTAGCGGCAGTGGTTCCTCTCGATAGAGCCACGTAGAGCTGTCCATGAGTAAAGACAGGAGAAGGTAAATAGAGACCAACATGCTGTATTGTTTGTCCTTGAGATTTGTTTATGGTTAGCGCAAAACTTAAACGGACTGGGAACTGTTTTCTAGTGAGTTCAAAAGGCATTTGTTGATCTCCAGTATTCTTTAAAGGTATACGCGGTAAGAAAACTGCCTTGCCTTTATGTTGCCCTGTAAGAATTTCTGCCTCAATAACATTTCTTGAAAATTGTCGGCATATCAGGCGTGAACCGTTGCAAAGCCCAATACGTGGGTTTAAGTTCCGCAGCAGCATAATAGGGGCACCTCTCTTTAAAGACAATTTGTGTGGAGGAAGATTGCTGGCTGATATGTTGTTTAGTAATTCTTGGGGGTATATATTGTATTTGTCATCTTCAACTGAATCAAAAGAATAATATGTCATTTCTTCCCCAGGGAAAACAGTAAGACATTTTTCATTTAAATGAGCCACGTCTTCATTTAATGGAGTAAGCAATGCTCTGTTCTCCCAGTAACTATAGTCTGTAATATTGCGCGTCATATTAGAGAATATGACGCTGATGAGTGTACTGATTGAATGTTCGCCATCCCAAGGAATAATCATTGAATCGGGAATGCAAACCATATCGTCTGCACCTGTAGACTCGATGCCATTTCCAATACGAAGAAGAAATTTTGAGAACTCATAATCATTGATTGCGCGCATATTTTCAGTTAATGAGAGTACTCTAACATTTGGCCATAACGAAGATGTAACAATACTGGCATTAATAATTTGAGAGACGGTGCCATTAATGACAACAGGTGGAATTTGACGGAAGTCACCTCCCATGAGTAAAACAATTCCACCAAAAGGTAAGTCTTTGCTTAGAGCATCTCGTATTGACCGGTCAACAGATTCAAAAATATATTTGTGTGACATAGGTGCTTCGTCCCACAAAATAGCAGAACATTGTTGTAAAAGTTGTTGTAGTGCAGAAAGTTTGCTGATGTTACAGTATGACTCTGCTTCGATAGGAACCGGAATTTTGAATCTTAGGTGTGCTGTATTTCCACCTGGGAGTAGAGTTGCTGCAATTCCGGATGATGCAGTGGCAAGTACAATGTGACCATCTTTGCGTAGGTGGGCAAGAATTGATTTGTATAAAAAAGTTTTTCCAGTGCCAGCAGGTCCATCAATGAAGAACATACCACCGTTGCCTTGTTGAATAGCTGTAGTAATAATGTGAAAGATGTAGGATTGACTTTCATTTAAGGATGAAATCGAGATGAGATCTGTATTTGAAACTGGTAGTGATAGTTCATCCTCAATTAAAATGGAGAAATTTGTAATATTCTGAAATTTTGCAGACATTTGAGGCAGATCAAACTGTGTAATGCATTTGTTATGTTGTTGCAGAATGTTATCTATTTCACGTAGGAGTTTGTTGAGGACATATAAATCACTGGCAGATGACGATGAGACGTAATCTTCTATCATCGATGCGTAATTGGCATTCCAGAGTTCTCTAACATTTGTAGGATTGCAGAATAGCAAAATTGTTGTAAATAATGTACGCAGTGCTGCGGGCATCTGAAATTCTCTAGCATCTTCCATACAATTATGAAGACTATTGTCTTGTTCTAATAAACCATAATGCTCAGCTGCGGAACAAAATGTTGGATGAGTAATATTACCAACTGTCATCAGATGTTCAAAAGATCTTGGTGCTCGGATATGATTTAACAACATGCGTAAGTAAAATCTTTCTCCTTCTGAAGGATGTACTGAGTACATTCGAGCAATAACCTTTTGACGACGTCTTCGTTTATGCCATGTTCTTGAATTTGAATTCCATGTGTAGTGTTTAGGAAAATCGGTGTATAAATACATCTGATGCTGGTTTGTCTCATTACAATGGAAAAACTCAGTTAACATTGTCCGGGAGTTGCGGTCGTTTGAAAGAATGTTATTTACTACATCAGTACTGTGGAACTGAACTTGATGTCTGTTTGGCAAATGTATTTGTAAACGAATAACTGACGGATATGTTTGATACATGTTGAATTTGAATATTTTCCAAAAAGCTTCTTGAGGACATATCCAGCGCCCACTGACATATTGAGATATCTCATTTCGATCCGCAATATCGTGTATTTGAAATGAAACACAATCCGGGCCTTTGTGAATGTATTTGTATAAGTATTTAATACTTTTAATACTACTACAAATTTCAACATTTATATGACAGTCATACTTTAATAGAAGGTATGGATTATATGGAACAACCCATTGATTGTCAATATTAAAATCTGAAGCACGTCGTAATCTAAAATATCGGCCGTTATTACGTCGACGATATATTGGGTATGAGTCTGCTCCTTGATGTGTATGTTCAGCAAATTTTTTGGGATATCCTTTTTTGCATATGCCATGTTTCATACATGGTGCTTGAGTATTTAAAGGTGCGCATGGACCATGAATCATATGATGCACAACTGCATTGTAGAGTTCTGGTTCATGTTCCACAGAAGGTAGTTCAGCGCGAACAATTCTGTCGTAGTCATCTGGAGTATTCATTTTGTCCTCTGTATCAAGAGTAATCAGCATGTGAACATGGGGCAAACCTCTTTTTTGAAACTCAATTACATGCACATGATTAATTGTTCTTCCCAAAATATGTTTATGAAAAAGATCTTGCTTTAATGCTGTGTATTTAGCATGGAATATCCGAGCAACAATGTCAGGACGATCTTGAGCTGTTTGTCCGGGATATAGTGAATCTGTGATTTCTGGCCACGATGAATTGCATGTCATTGTTAAGAATATATCTGGTCTTCCATAATGTCGAACAACAGCCATTGCATCTTGATAACGTTGGTATATATCGCGCGGACTCCCAACAAATGATGATGGTAAGATTACGCGGTGGCCTATATTTGCTGTAGTATAATAATATATTCTATTTTATTAAACTATTGAATATATAGAGACATGTTAATGTATACTGCCATGAGTAGTTTTTAATACCTCCACTATTTTCTCCAGCATTGAGGCAATCTTGTAAGCCACAATATAGTTCAGCACGAAGAGTATTTTGATTTCTCTTTATCCAGCGCAATTTCTGCGTTTCTATTTTAATGTACATGTCAACAACATATTGTTGTAGTAGACGACAACCGTGTAGAAGTAACGATGAAGATGGACCACGGTCCTACAGTAATATGAGTATGATTGTAAAGATGTTCATGTAAACGTGGAAGGTGCTGAGTAAATAAATATGATGAGGCATACCTGAAGCACATAAGAGTAATAGTTGCAGCAACTAACACGTAGATTGTTTAACCCAGTGTATTCAGCTATCCAACCATATGTCCCGTATGGGAGGAGAAGCGGGTATTGAAGAGGATCGTAGAAACCACTATATTCTTGCATGGTGATGACATGACCCTCAGCTGACTGAACAATTATATTGCGCTCATTTGAGTTGAAATAGTCTTCAGCTCCAACAACTATAGCAGCAACTTGTGAAGCGGTTGGCATGATGTACTGTTGCTCACGTGCCGGTCTTTCTTTAATAACTAACTTGCAGTTGTTAATGTCCCGGCGCTCAGAAAGGCGGCGAAACGTTAACACGAATGGATTATACGTATCCAAAATTAGTTTTATCTTCTGTAGTAATGACCGATCTAATTCCGAGCTTTCTTGTAAGCGATGATCTAGCTCATGCTCGGTATCATATATGTATAATTGTAAGTATCGAGGTCTTGTATTTGGAGGAGGTAGAAGAGATCCAATTTGATGATATATAGCGCCGTGAGCTCGGAAAGTGTAGACAGTGTGCTGATCAGATGCTAACGTTGAGTCTAATTTCACACCCATAGATGTGAAAGAGAACACATGATTATATGAACGAATATATCTTTTGAAATGCCGGCTCTCTACAGAGTCACTAATGTATAAATTGTACAGGGCATTTGGGAATGGTTGAGGTGGTATGCGGAGTCTGCCGTTGTTGCAGCACATTGTCGTTGTTTCACCAGCAAACAACTTAGCACGACAGTACGGACATATTTTTGGTACGCATAGTTGTAAGTATATAATATGCTGAGGTAGAAGCGATATGCGCGCAGTATTATGACTCCTGTGGTAATGACTTGTACCAGTAGTACTGTCATCAGAGGTGGAGTCATTCTGACGGTCACTATGATGCTCCGGTACTGCAAAAAATGCTGAAGCAAACATTTATGATAACGTGTTACTGTAAGGAAATGTTCAGATATAAAGAGGTATTTTGACTATTGTAATTACGAAATACGTACGGTGTAGTACGCGTTCATGTGGAGGGGGAGCCAAAATTTGGGGTGCATCTGATGTTTGTGCAGTGGTTCGAAGGAGAATATTTTGAAGCCGGGGTGTAGCAGGTGTACGGGCAGACGAACTTTCTCCAGTAAAAATTCCTTCAGTAGCATGAGTGCAGTGCGATGCTACATTTGTTAACATGTATCGATGCACAATACCATCTGCAGCGTATATAACTCTGGACACGCAGTGTTCCTGTGGTGGTACAGTAGTTTCCGTAGGTTGGTTGTTGGTTGCTGATGGAGGCATAATGAAGTGCCCTGGGGGTGTAGCAGTTGAGTTGTCGTGGATGTGTCCATCGCTGATTTGAGCATCCTGTGGTTCTGACAGTTGATGTCGTATTTGGTAGCGGCTTCGAGCGGCAGCACGCCAAATGGATCGTTGTTGTTCTTGTTGTGCTTGAGTCATTTGTAACCAGCGCGTTCTTTGACGGGTTCGATTAGAAGCACGTTCTTGTTCACGCTGCTCTTCTGTCATCATGGCTCTTCGATTGCGCGAACGTTCTCGATTAGCAGCACGCTGATTAATACGGTGGGTTTCTGCGGTATCCATGTGTGCACAGAGTTCTGATATTGCCATACGTTGAAAATGATATGTAGTAAGTAAGTTATGTAGAAACTAATATTTCTCTCTTTTGTAGTATGTTAGCATATTTGATGAAATTATTCAGTGTGATAACATTAACACAGTAATTCAATAGTGGAGAACACAGTATTATGATAATGCACGATCACCTGAATAATTGTGAACATGAGAGCCAAAAACAAATTACAAACATTCATTGAAAATTGAGAGCAAAAACACTAATTCAGTTTGTTAGCCTATCTTCGCAAGAACATAGGTTTCATCTTAGAGAGTGTTACTTCAGAAAAGGAGGTATTATGCATGTATATGCAATATGTGTAACCAGTTATACATATAAAGAAGCACAGACATACAATTATTATTAAAGTCATGCTCATACTTGAGAGAATATGATATCGTTAATTTTAGATTGCTGTTCACCGAAGCTAACAGAAAGCAAACATAAACAAACGCATTTTGAGAACATAATTATAAGAAGCACACAGGCACAATTATTATTACAGTCATGCTCATATTTGAGGCAATATGATATTGTGAATTTCAGATTGCATATTCTGAATAACAAAGAACATGTTATCATGTGTATTTTTATCAAAATTATGAAGTGATGATCTATATATAAACAAATTGTAAAGAAAACATAATTGTAAGCTCCTAAATTCCACAAAATAAATTGTGAAGCATAACAAATCCCAAATGTTATGAAAATAAAAGGAAATTAAAAGTCATCATGAGCAATAGATATGTAACTGGTGCAATTACTGGTGAAACTATGATATGGGTGTTGCTTTTAACTAAGATGCGTTTAAAGCTGGAAAGTTGAAAACAAAGAAACTTCAGCAAGTACTGATATGTACTTACGTTATAACCTGAATCCTCTGAAGAAGGTGATCAGAGCAGCCTGTGAAAAAGGATGGCAGAGAAGAGCCCTTCATCCGGGCTAAAGCCCGTCTAAAAGGAGGCAGAAAGCAACCAGTCTGAGATTCTAATGGCCTATGTTGAAGAGAAGAGAAATATAAATCAGATTTAGGTAAGGGTTCGCCTAAATCTGAACGGCAGATCAGAAGAGAAGAGAAATGTAAGTCAGATTTATGCATGGGCTTACTGTGGAGCAGGTGGTCTGCTGATGCCGTTCAGAGCCACAGCAGAGTTGGGGAGGAAGCAAATTGCAGAAGAAGTAGAAGTGCGCACAGCAGAGGTGAAGTTGGCAGACAATCCAGACAGCGCAGGTACAGGGGAGCAGAGCTTGGAAGCCTTGGATGATGCCTGTGGAAGAACTGGAGATGAATGGGGAAGAGCTTGGATGAAGTGGAGTTGTTGGAAGTGTTGGATGGAGCTGTTGGATGATGCCTAGGAAGCAACTGATGGGGAAAGGCAACAACGGCGTGAACGATGACCTAGAAGCCAGCTTTGGCGGCACGCGGCAGGCATAGGGGGAGAAGTGGAAGCAGAAAGTGGGGGAATTATACCGTTTCGAATAAGCAGTGGTGGCAGACACGCGGCGAGGAGAATGAGGTCGTGGACGGGGCACGCGGAGGCAGCGGGCCGCGTCGCCTGCATCACGTGTCGCGAGCAATGAGGCGGAGGATGTTGCGGCAGCTGATTCGCACGTAGAGCGGTGGCAGGAGGAGGGCAGTGGCGATGGAAGGGGTCAACAACGGCATGTGGAGGAGGAACGCCGAAGCGGCGGAAGGCTTTTTAGCGGGAGTAGGAGCGACGGAGACGGACGGAAATGACGCAGAGAAGGCGGAAAGAATGATGCCGGCTGTTACGCCAGATAACCTCTTTGGTTTTTACTCTTATATTTTGATGTTTGTTCTCGTAAAGTGCACAAACGCAAGAGATTTACCAATTAAAAAACAAAACATATGTGGGAAGAAACTGGAAAGCATGATTTCACTGTAGATTGTATATAAATTAGAGGGAATTACGTAGATATGGCGGCGGAATGAAGAAAAATCGCCTTACCCGTCGATGGGCAGGCAAGCTGTTTTCAGATGTGGCGGCGAAATCATAAGTTAAAAGCACAGTTCAACACCCAAAATAGAGAAGGCAAAAAACTACAGCAGATCTTGTAAGAGTGTTTGAAAGTGGAAGAAGCGGCAGAATGTGGAGAACAAATAACGAAGAAATTCAGATTGCGCTTTAGCGAAACTATTTGAGAAAGAGAGGTAAATCTGGAGAAGTACTAAATTAAAAAGTTGACAAAATACAAATTGTGCAGATCTATAAGTTATAAACACATAATGTACGGTTGCATGATTGGAGTGCAATTGAACAAAAACTTGGTAAAAGAACAGAAATGAGCAGTAAGTATTGAAGAGCACACAATAAGTAGGGATCGGGAGAGATGAAATGAAAAAAAAAACTGAGAAGGTGTACGTGAAACTGTCAGCAAATTAGGATTAAGTATGACTGCAGTAGCGGAGGAGGAAGGCGCAATCTCAATTTCTTTATAATGTTTTACGTCAGCAATCTTAATATCTTTCCTATTTCTATATCAGCAATAAAAAAAAAACATACTTCGGATGTAACATTTATCTATCTCTTTGCAGGCCTGCTGATATAGGTCAAGAATTTAGGGATCAGTTAATGAAGATTCAATATAAAGTCGCCCAAATTATAAAAAAAGTTTGACGGGAAGATTTACTCAGTGCAGTAGACCTTCAAAATGAAGCCCTTTCTCCTGTATATGCTTATGATTTGTGCCTTAAAATGCAGGAAAGAGGGATTGTAACCAAGGCCACTCAGCACACCATCGTTCGTCTCACTCCACGGCGATGTATTACGTAACCAGTTAATAATTATATGAATAAGGAAATGGAAGTGGTGACGAAAGTAAAGTACTCACCGTGTTCCCCGAGCTACAAAACACAGGTCCAACGCACAAAGTCACAGCCGAGGAAGATGAAGAGGCGAAGGCGGTGATTGGAGAGGCAAAAACGACAGTAATACCGGAGATCTGATGCGGCGAGCAAAGAAGAAGAAGTGCGGAATTTTTTTTGCGAGCACGAATAACAAACGGCAAGAATGTCGGGCCTTTCACTGTGAGTGCTGGGTTTTGACAAAGCCCGGTTGAGGATTATGTGCGCACAAACGGATGAGCTGTTGAACGTTGTGTGGGGCCTGAAGAAGGTGGAGAATTTCACAGTGAGTTTTGGCTTTTGAGCAAGTACGGATGAGGTTTATGTGCGAAAAAACGGATGAGGTGGTGAACGTTGTTTGGGGGCTGAAAAGCTCGCAAGGGAAGCAGCGGGGGCACTGATATGTAAACACAAACATAAGCAGCTCAACTGAGATAATGGCGAGAAGAGCAGCTCAGGTGTTGCATCTATCATCACAGTTGCGACCGGAGAAATCGAATTTAGCCTACCCGCTAAAAAACTTGATAAGTGAAGAAAAATCTTGAAGAGACACCTTGTAATCCCGAAGGATATTTTGACAGCATGTCAACTCAGAAGAGAGGCTTATTCAGACGGGAAGACCTTGCTGAGATCATTCAGGCTAGTGAAGAAGAGATGAGAGCTGCATTGAAGTCGCTTGCTGCAGTGGAAGTTGATGGATATTGGATGATTGTCGCTGATGAAAGCATGAGCAAAAACTTAACCTTTAGATGTTGAGCAGACGTGGGTTTTTTCAATTTCATTTAAGTTTTTCAACCCGTACAGTATACGGGCTGTTTCATTTTTACGTCCGTAATGCAGGGATGTACACGTGAGTGAGCGGAAGATAAACCGGTATAGGTTAGTGTTTTTATATTTTTCGAAATCTCTTATCCGTTAGTATAATATATCAGCAAGTTATCAGTGGAGTATTTCAAATCCAGTGCTAGCACTCTTCGTTATATGCAGACAATGGTATATTGATTTTTCAGCAAGGCATTAAGTTTAAATTAACGGAGAAATTGCACTCTTAGGTAAGGAATATTTGTCAACTGCAAATTGTAGCGATTAAAAATATGCATAATGAAACGCTGATTAATGTTAAAGTGCTGGAGTAATATACGCCTTCCAGTTCTGACAGGTTTACATTCGGATCATCGTCGAGTAATTTTTTTTTAGTGAAAATGGAGCAACGAATATGTTTACAAAGGATGTGTAAAGTGAGGTGTCTTGCACAACATGTTCGTAACAATATCAGTCTAAGCAGTGAGACATTTGCCCAAGGTAAGGGAGAGATTGTTAAAATGTAGACATTATTTATGAGCTCTAAGTAGCAAAGCACAGATAAAGTATATGATGCGTACTTTTAAGTGTATGGCATTAGTAATTATCAATGTAGTACATTATAAGGTAAAGATGTCTGTAAAAATGGCAGATTTAAGTTAGGTGGATATATTATCAGAAAAACATGGGGGTAGGCATCATTATATATCCTCTAATCTCTATAGTGAAGCATTACAATCAGTAAAGCATTAACAGCAGTACAGAGAAGGAGTCGATGCGCACAGTCCATACAGTTAACAATGAAGCGTATGTAAAAAGAACAATAGCAACCATTAAAAACAATAAGAAAAAAAACAAAGCGGCATATCAATGAATCGTGTAAATATAACCTGCTGCGGGAGGAAGGCGACGAAGGGGAGAGATGCGGAAATCAGTAAAGCACCGGGGCTAGCTTGCGGGAGTTGCTGACCTAGCACTGGAGATGAGCACATGAATAAACGGAATCAAAACCCAAAAAATAACAAACGAACTGAAAAAAAAAAATCAAAGAGGAAATGAGAAACCTATTCCACAAAAACAGAGTTACCGGACAGTTGGGGCAACAGCGGTGGTAGGGAAGTTGGAGAAGAGGAAGAAATCGCGTGGATGGAGAAGATAGGGGCTGGACGGAGACTGGGGCAGCAAACAGAGATAAAAAAAAAATCAAAAGCAGGAAAAAACAAATGAAATGAGAAACAAATTGCAGAAATAAAAACTTACCGGAAACATGGGGCAACAGGGGCGGCAGCGAAGTTGGAGAAGAGGAAGCAGTCGCCTGGACGGAGAAGATCGGGGTGGAAGAAATATCTCTGGCGGTCGATCTGAAATATCGTGACAGTTCTGTGAGGAGGAAATAAAAGCACCGTGGAAGCGGTGGGAGGCTGGAGAGGCCGGCGCGTAATATGGCGGAACGGGGCGATGAGGGCTTCAGAGGACGACGCGTAACGGAGGAAAGAAAAGGAGGACTGACCGCGGAGTGGAGGAAGAGGCGGTGCTTTTCGTCTTAACGGAGCCGGACGGAGCATGCGGCGTTCCATTTTCGTGGTGACGCAGGCGAATGGGGGAAGCGGGCGGTGGAAGAGGAAATTGCCCAAAAGAGACGGACGGGAACGGGCGCACGCAGAGAGGCGACGGAAAAACAGATCCGCCTTATTAATATAGACGAGCATCTTCGCACGGGCTACGCCCGTGCTCGATGCTCTCGGGCGGCCTTCGGCCGCATCAGGCGGGCTTCGCCCGCCTGCACACGGGCTACGTCGGTGCTCGAAATTCTTGGGCCCGACCAAGTTGTCGCACGCCATGTATATCTCATTTTCTTATATGTAGTGAATTATATCGGAGTTCAGTTATGGTAGCATGTAGTAAAGTTCTAGTTGTAATTGTAACCTTTGTACGGGACTTTGTACTGTTGCACGTGAAACCAATACACAGGGTAATCGGCATTGTAAGTTTGACGGCTATTGCGATTATACTTCCACGGGCAATATGTCAGATATAAGTATAAAGCAGAGTGAACACAGCACACGTAGTAGTCGCAATAGTAATAATATGTACATAGAGTGAGAAGTACATCATTATGCAGTACATGAAGGAGTCTAACGAAAATGGGAGTAATAGCAGGTTATGCTCAGTACATCAAATCAGAACTCTCTCTTTGTCAAAGTAGTTGGTACTGTTGTGGGCTTACGTGGATGATACTGACTCTGGTACTCGTTGTCACAGAGGACGGGAAGATATGTAATTACAGGCGTTACAGAGATGATGGAAGTGCAGAATCTGCTGTAATGATGTTTAATTCAGGCGTTGTTGGTAGTACTCTGGCCTAATATCGAAGAGTCGTAACTCCTCAGCTGATATTGCTCGGCCGTCAATTGCTTGACCATCGATCATGGAAGCGGCAGATTGCATTGAAAGTTCATCTGCAAATATTAGTTCTGCTGTCCCACCTGAGTTGCCTGATGCGTCGACATCGATCTGCAGTAATAATTGTTTAGTATAATTTAATTGTTAATCGAAGATACTGTCTTTTTTTTTATCATGTGAAGTCATAGTGCTTACGCTGCCATACAGAAAGCCTGGAAGATCTTGGAAGAGCAATTTTATGGACGCAGTTGTTGTAGCTTGGTTAAGGTTCCGCAGTAGCACAGCGAAGTAATAGTAATCGCGCATTTCTGGTGGTACATTATTATATGATTCTGTAGCACCGAACGTGAATGGGAGGTCATTCTCGGATGGCCCGTTGCTCAGAGAGTTGGGCTCAGTCATCGCAAGTATGTACGTATCCGCTGTGCCACAGCAGGAGTAAACTTTAGCAAGGTAATGTCTCCGTGATTGTGCATATGGAGGTGATCATAAAGCTGAAGTAAATATTGTTTATTGTCGGGAGAGAGTGAGTAAAGAGAGTTTCCATTGTGTTTTGAAACAGATGTGTAGTGGAGTACATAGTAGTACAGATGTACATGAGTGTTTAAGGCGCAAAGGAAGTGCGTAGGTGTATGTATCACGTACTGTCTGTGTTGCAAATGTACCTCTAAGAGGAGAGACCGTAGTTCTTCGAAGATGTAGATGCGAACAATTATGGACGATGAACCTGCGAGAGTAATATAAGAACAAACAATGTTTAGAAATGATAATATCATGTAAGTGTTTATGAAAGTTGTAAAGACGTACAAAAAATTAAGTGTACCTCTATGTTTACTTTGGATAATATGTCTTTGTACACAATATTTTGTGTATACGTACCAGAATGTCCAGGTATAGCACTATTTTTGGCTAAAACCTTTATGTTTGCAGAAGTAATTCCTCTAGATAAAGCTACGTACAGTTGCCCGTGTGTGAAAACAGGAGACGGGAGATAAAGGCCAACATGTTGGATTGTCTGTCCTTGAGATTTATTTATGGTCAGTGCAAAGCTTAAGCGAATCGGAAATTGCTTTCTAGTTAGTTCGAAGGGCATATGCTGATCTCCCGTATTTTTTAAAGGTATGCGAGGCAGGAAAACGGGTTTCCCTTTATGTTGGCCTGTAAGAATTTCCGCTTCAATGAGATTTTTTGAGAAATGGCGGCATATAAGCCGTGAACCGTTGCACAGACCACTAAGCGGGTTTAGATTACGCAGTAGCATAATAGGGGCACCTTTTTTTAAAGATAGTTTATGGGGTGGCAGATTACTCGCTGAGACAGTATTTAGGAATTCCTGCGGGTATAAATTGAATTTGTCGTCATCAACGGAATCAAAAGAGTAGTATACAGTCTCCTCACCAGGGAAAACATGTAGGCATTTCTCGTTTAAGTAAGCAACATCTTCATTTAATGGACTTAGTAGTGCCCTGTTCTCCCAGTAATCATAGGTAGTGGTAGTGGATGAAATATTAGAGAATATGTTGTTGATCAGCACAGATACTGAGTTGTCGCCGTCCCACGGAATGACCATTGAAGTAGGAATGTGTATCATACCATCAGCGTATGTTGGTTCAATACCATTCCCAATGCGCAGAAGGTATTCTGAGAAGGCTTGATCGTTTACCGTGCGCATATTTTGAGTCAGTGATAGTAGTCTGACAGATAGCCACAGTGGCGATGTAACAATACTGGCATTAATAATTTGTGACACTGTTCCATTTACTACAACTGGTGGGATTTGACGGAAATCACCACCCATAATTATCAGTTTACCACCAAAAGGTAAGTTTGTGTCAAGAACATCTCGGAACGATCGGTCAACAGCTTCGAAAATATGTTTGTGCGACATAGGCGCCTCATCCCACAGAATAGCGGAGCACTGCTGTAAAAGTTCTTGCATAGCCGATGTTTTACCAAATTTGCAGTACGACCCAGGTTCAATAGGAATAGGAATCTTAAATCTCAGATGTGCTGTATTGCCTCCTGGAAGAAGAGTTGCAGCAATTCCTGATGATGCAGTGGCAAGTACAATATGAGAAGCATGTCGAAGGTGGGCAATGATGGCTTTATATAAAAAGGTTTTCCCAGTGCCAGCAGGCCCGTCAATGAAGAACATACCACCATTGCCTTGTCGAGCACATTCAGTTATAGTATGGAATATGTAAGACTGCCGTTCATTTAGCGATGACACGGAATGAAGGTCTATTGTTGAAACAGGCAACAGAAGTTCCTCTGCAATTAGGGTGGAGGAGGTTGTAATATTCTGAAAGTGTTGAGACATTTGGGGAAGATCAAATTGTGTAATGGATTTGCTGTGTTGCTGAAGAATGTTGTCAATTTCACGGAGGAGTTTGTTCACAATATATACATGATTGACAGAGGACGATGTAACGTAATCTTCTGTCATTGCAGAGTAATTGTCATTCCAGAGCTCTCTAACATTTGTAGGATTGCAAAATAGAAGAATTGTTGTGAATAAACTACGCAGTGCTGCGGGCATCTGGAAGGACCTAGCGTCGCGCATGCAGTTATGCAGACTGTTGTCTTGTTCTAACAGACCGTAATGTTCAGCGGAGGTCTTAAATGTTGGATGGAGAGTAGTACCAGTAGTCAACAGATGTTGGAAAGACCTTGGTGCACGAATATGATTTAAGAGCAACCGTAGGTAAAATCTTTCTCCTTCTGAAGGATGTACGGAGTACATTCGAGCAACAACCTTTTGGCGACGCCTCCGTTTATGCCAAGTTTTTGAGTTCGTATTCCATGTGTAGTGTTTTGGGAAGTCTGTGTAGAAATACCCGCGATGATTTTGGTTAATGTTGTTAATATTGAAAAATTCTGTCAACATTGTACGGGAGTTCCGCTCGTTTGTAAGAATGTTACTAAGCGAATCAGAACTGCGAAAGTGGACTTGATGCCTGTCTGGTAAATGTATCTGTAAACGAATGACCGAAGGATATGTTTGGTACATATTGAATTTGAATATTTTCCAGAATGCTTCCTGTGGACATATCCATCGGCCGTTGACATACTGAGAGATCTCATTTCGATCTGAACTGTCATGGACTTGGAATTCAATGAAGTCAGGCCCTTTGTGAATGTATTTGTATAAATATTTAATACTCTTAATACTGCTGCAAATTTCAACATTTATGTGGCAGTCATATTTTAGAAGCAGGTATGGGTTATATGGTACAACCCATTGGTTGGTAATACGGAAATTTGTAGCACGGCGCAGCCTGAATGATCGGTCATCATTTCTGCGTCGGTAGATTGGGTATGAGTCAGCTCCTTGTCTTGTATGTTCAGAGAAGTTTTTTGGATAACCTTTTTTGCACGTACCGTGCTTCATGCAGGGTGCGTGAGGGTTTACGTATCCACATGGGCCATGAATCATATGTCGAATAACTGCGTGATATAGCTCAGGCTCATCTTCAACGTGAGGCAGCTCAGCGCGAACAATCTGGTCGTAATTGTCTGGAGTGTTCATTTTGTCGCGTGTATCAAAAGTGATCAACATATGAACATGAGGCAAACCTCTTTTTTGGAACTCAATCACGTGCACGTGGCTAATGGTTTTTCCCAAAATATGTTTATGGAAAATGTCTTTTTTTAATTTCGTGTACTTCGCATTGAATATTCGTGTAACTATATCCGGGCGGTCTTGAGCGGTTTGTCCAGAGTAGAGCAAATCTGTAATTTCTGGCCATGATGAGTTGCATGTCATTGTTAAGAATATATCTGGTCTACCATAATGTTGAACAACGGACATTGCATCCTGATAACGTTGGTACATGTCTCGTGGGCTTCCAACAAAGGAGGATGGTAAGATTATGCGATGACCAATATTTGCTGAATCACAGTAACACAATATATGTAAATCAATTGTTGATAACAGAGAATAATGTTACGGTGAAGTGCATTGGAAATGTTACCGTACCGCCAAAACTTTCTCCAGCATTCAAACAGTCTTGTAAACCACAGTAAAGTTCAGCACGAAGAGTGTTTTGGTTTCTTTTAATCCAACGTAATTTTTGAGTTTCTATTTTAATGTAGTTGTCAACAACATATTGCTGTAGTAGTCGACATCCGTGCAACAGTAATGAAGAAGATGGGCCGCGGTCCTATCGTAAGATAAGGTTCAGTATAAATGCATCACATGTGAAAACGTACACAATATAGTGAGGAGGAACAATGCGTATTGCGTACCTGTAGTATGTAGGAGTAGTAGTCGCAGCAGCTTACACGGAAGTTGTTTAATCCTGTATATTCAGCTATCCAACCATATGTCCCATGCGGGAGAAGCAGCGGGTATTGAAGAGGGTCGTAGAAACCAGTGTACTCTTGCACAGTGCACACATCACCTTCAGTTGTCTCAACAATTATGTTGCGCTCGTTTGAATCCATACTGTCTTCAGCTCCGATAATTATAGCAGCAACCTGGGGGCTGTTGGTAGCACATATTGCGGTTCACGGGATGGTCTTTCTCTAATGAGCAACTTGCAGTTTATAATGTCTTCACGCTCAGATAGACGTCGTAATGTTTGCACAAATGGATTGCACGTATCCAAAATTAATTTAAGCTTCTGCAGTGTTGAGCGGTCTAATTCTGAGTTCTCCTCCAGACGATGATCTATTTCATGCTCCGTGTCGTATATATATAGCTGCAAGTATCTGGGCCTTGTGTTTGAAGGAGGAAGAAGAGAACCAATGTGATGATATATTGCTCCATGAGCTCGAAAAGTGTAAATAGCATGCTGATCAGCAGCCAAAGATCTGTCTAACTTAACACCCATAGACGTAAAAGAGAATACGTGGTTGTACGAACGTATATATCTTCTGAAAGCACGGCTTTGTACACTATTACTGGTGAATAGATTGTAGAGTCCACGGGGGAACGGTGGAGTTGGTACGCGGACTCTACCGTTGTTACAGCACATTGACGCTGTTTCACCGTCGAACAACTTAGCATGGCAGTAAACACAGAGTTCTGGGCGACGCAAGCGTAGGTAAAGGATCTGTTGAGGTGCAGTAGATATGCGGGCAGTGTTATGGGTCCTGTAACAATGTGCTCTTGTACTGTTAGTGGCAGTGGAGGTCGAATCACTGTCACTGTTCAGTGTACGCGGCTCAGAGCTTGGAGGGGCTACAAACAGTGAGTACGATATACGTGTTAGAAAACGTCAATTCGGGAAATTTACATAGTATGTGCACTGTATTGTAAATACGTGGCACTTACGTTCGAACACATTGTGTTGTGTCTGTTGAAGCAAGAGTTGAGGCACAGACTGTGACTCTGTAGAGTGCTGTAGCACAGTGTTCCCATGTGATGGAGTGAAAGGTGTACGTGAAGATGATGATTCGCCAGTGTAGATTGCACGCGGAGAATGTCTGTTAGACGGTGGCAGTGTTGTTAACATGTAACGGTGGATAACACCTTCCGGAGCATACGATACTGAGCTTATACAGGGTATATCTGCTGAACTGATAGGGTTGGTGGGATCGGGAGCGCGTGTTGTTGTAGTTGTAGTTAAATCATGTGGGAGTACAGCACTTGAGTGGTCATGGATGTTCTCGTGGCGTAGCTCTGTAGGCTGAGTTTGGGACAGTCGACGTCTCTGAGAACGGGTTCGAGCGGCATTACGCCAAATAGCTCGTTGATGTTCTCGTTGCAGTTCAGTCATTTGCAGCCACCGAGATCTGTGCCGCGCTCGATTTGAAGCTCGTTCTTGTTCACGTTGCGCTTCAGTCATGTTGACTCTCCTGGTTCGTGAACGTTGTCGATTAGCAGCACGTTGTGCAGATCGATGGGCTTCAGTTGCGTCCATCGTTGCGGAGGTCGTGGAGGTTACGACGACCTGAAATAATATATCGAGTAAGTAACGTAAGTAGACAGTGTCTTGCGGGGTGTTATGTGGAGTGATCCGTACGACGGTTTTGTGCGGTGGCAGTGTTGTTAACATGTAACGGTGGATAACACCTTCCGGAGCATACGATACTGAGCTTATACAGGGTATATCTGCTGAACTGATAGGGTTGGTGGGATCGGGAGCGCGTGTTGTTGTAGTTGTAGTTAAATCATGTGGGAGTACAGCACTTGAGTGGTCATGGATGTTCTCGTGGCGTAGCTCTGTAGGCTGAGTTTGGGACAGTCGACGTCTCTGAGAACGGGTTCGAGCGGCATTACGCCAAATAGCTCGTTGATGTTCTCGTTGCAGTTCAGTCATTTGCAGCCACCGAGATCTGTGCCGCGCTCGATTTGAAGCTCGTTCTTGTTCACGTTGCGCTTCAGTCATGTTGACTCTCCTGGTTCGTGAACGTTGTCGATTAGCAGCACGTTGTGCAGATCGATGGGCTTCAGTTGCGTCCATCGTTGCGGAGGTCGTGGAGGTTACGACGACCTGAAATAATATATCGAGTAAGTAACGTAAGTAGACAGTGTCTTGCGGGGTGTTATGTGGAGTGATCCGTACGACGGTTTTGTGCGGTGGCAGTGTTGTTAACATGTAACGGTGGATAACACCTTCCGGAGCATACGATACTGAGCTTATACAGGGTATATCTGCTGAACTGATAGGGTTGGTGGGATCGGGAGCGCGTGTTGTTGTAGTTGTAGTTAAATCATGTGGGAGTACAGCACTTGAGTGGTCATGGATGTTCTCGTGGCGTAGCTCTGTAGGCTGAGTTTGGGACAGTCGACGTCTCTGAGAACGGGTTCGAGCGGCATTACGCCAAATAGCTCGTTGATGTTCTCGTTGCAGTTCAGTCATTTGCAGCCACCGAGATCTGTGCCGCGCTCGATTTGAAGCTCGTTCTTGTTCACGTTGCGCTTCAGTCATGTTGACTCTCCTGGTTCGTGAACGTTGTCGATTAGCAGCACGTTGTGCAGATCGATGGGCTTCAGTTGCGTCCATCGTTGCGGAGGTCGTGGAGGTTACGACGACCTGAAATAATATATCGAGTAAGTAACGTAAGTAGACAGTGTCTTGCGGGGTGTTATGTGGAGTGATCCGTACGACGGTTTTGTGCGTGCAATGTTTTGCGCATTTCCAACGGATCTACCCCACCTCCCAATATGTCACCCCTGCATTTGGTGAAATATTTTTTGGTATGCATGTGTAATTTAATGTTACTGTCATCAAAGAGATGACGTAATGCCGTAAAATGAGAAACACCCAACAGGAATCAACTTGTTTTTGGCATTTTGATTGGACTGTGTGTGTGGGAGACCCAATATGTAGGTTGTGTGTACATGGGTTATGGACGGGCCACGACGCGGAGTGAGCAAGTAGCCGCGAGCATCGTTCTGTCTGTGTGGAAGTTTGCCGGCTGTGTAGGGAGAGAGAGAGAGAGATGGGAGAAAGTAAGATGAAACTCTCTTCTAGAGGAGTCGGGATTGGGGAGAGAGAGAAGGAAAGGCAATCTCTCTTTACTCTGTTGTGCTGTATATGGGTGTGAAGGCGGTGTTCACAATTAGCACGCGGCGGAAGAGGCGGAGGGACCGAATCGCGAGAAGCGGCCAACGACGACAGGGACTGTGAGTGTATTTTGCTACTGAAAGTACCGGCTGAGGATAAGAAACGGCGAAGCTGACGGCGTGAGAAAACCTTGCGTAAGCAACGACGGAGGCAGGTAGTTGCGGTCTCAGAAAAGGACGAAATGGAGTGTTTGAGTGGTGGTGGTGGGAATGAGATCTTAACAAACAATTTTGAAGGAACGGCGATGTTTTTCTCAGAACGGAGATGGAGCAAAAATGCCGAAAACAAACAGAACCCCTACTCATGCATAAGGCCGACTTTGCTTTGGCTCAGTTAATTGAAATTCTACCTAATTGTGATTGTTAGCATATTATTTGTAAACCTGTACTTGCAGGTGTTGTGTAAGGTTGGAAAAATTTATGATTAATGTAGGGCCTGTTTATTTGGGAGGATGAGAATGAGAGTGGTTGGAATGAGAGCAGTGTAGGTGGGAGCAGTGGGACTGCGAGCAGTGGGAATGAGAGCGGTGGGAGATGGAGGCAGGTATTTGCGGTCTCAGAATAAGACGAAGTGGAGTGGTGGTGGGAATCATCAATCAAAATGTGCTGCAGGAGATATGAAACTCCAGCAAACTCACACAAAACCATGTGTGTGACCAATTTTACCAAAAAATCTGTAATTTGCTCAGTACAGATCTATAGTTGGAAGAAAGAGCATGATTGTTTTGGAAATTGGATTAGCAAATAACTCCAGCAAACACCATAACAGTTTCGTAAATTGGAATAGCAATATCAATAGAAAATACTTGCAGCAAATAGGATGATAGTTTCAGAAATTGTATGCTCATACGGAGTTGCAGTAAATCTGGTTCGGTCCGTATGGACTGAGTTCAAGTTGCAACCAAATTTGTTGAGTGAGGGTTTTTTCTTGTAGTGCCACTGGTGCTGCTAGTTTAGTGAAGACTGTTATGTACATATCATTACTATGCAGGAAATATTTAGTGTCTATGGAGTTGCAGTAAATCTGGTTGGGTCCGTATGGATTGAGGTAAAGTTGCAATCGAATTTGTTGAGTGAGGGTTTTTTTTGGTAGTGGCAGTGGTGCTGATAGTTTAGTGAACACTGTTATGTACATATCATTGTTATGCAGCAAATATTTAGTGTGTATTTTAATTCTGTTGTTTAAAGAGCTTTACTCAATTTAGTAATGCTGATTTATTAATGTCGACTGAATGGATTGTATATCTACGATTTTAATTTGTAAGAGGCGACAGTGTGAAAGAGAAAAAAATTTATGATCAAACATCTTTGAATTATATGGCATAACATTACAATGTTTGCGAATCAAAAAACACTTAGATTTTCTAAGTAAATGAGTGACAGATTGTGAGAAAAAAATTTATGATCAAACATCTTTGAATTATATGGCATAACATTACAATGTTTGCGAATCAGAAAACACTTAGATTTTCTAAGTAAATGAGTGACAGATTGTACGAACCACAATTTCATGAGTACGGAAAACAAATAGACTGGGCTGAATACGCAGAGCACAGAGAATATTCATGAGATGAATCCTATTCAACCATATAAAGATGAGCCTAAATATATGTCTCATATAATTGAAAATAACAGTAATTTGGAATGCTGTTGAAGAGGGCAGCGCCAACACAGTCAAAAGGGGCAATAAGAAGTAACAGTAATCTGCAAGCCTTAGCACCGAACTAATAAATGGTTCAATGTGCAGCAGGTGAAACCTATTGAAGCAAACAAAAAACTGAGCCTACATTTGAAATCATCACTAATTCCGAAAGCATTTCAGGAAAGCTGCGGAAGCACAGTGAGAAGGTGTAATAAAAGTCTACTCTATGTTTGGTGTACCATTACTGATGGCAGTATCAGTATGCAGAAGCAAAAAAATTCACCATCACGGAACAGCAGACATGGACAACTCCAGAACAGTAGAAGAGGAAATTACGTACCTCTTCCGTATGATTTGGTGGAGTGGCGTCGGGTAGTCGAAACACAGCTTGGGCGCTGGTAGCCTGAGGAGGAAACGGAAGTAGAATCGCGCAGGGAGAAGAGTAGGGGGAAGTTCTACCGTCGAGACAGCGGCAGCTGATGCGCTGCAAAGGGCAGGCGGCGGCGGCGGATGCAGCTGCTGGAACCAAGAAGGGAGGGTTTCTGGAAATCTTCGGAAATGGCGGAGGCTGTGCAGGTGGAGGAGCAAGCGCGATGCAAAGAGTGGGAAGAAGAAGGAGGGTTTGTAGGAAGGTGCGGAAACGTTGGCGATTCTGCAGCTGCAGAAAGAGCGGGAGAGGTCGAGCGGGATAAGGAAAACTCAGCACTGGCAAGGGCGGCGTGAGCGAGGACATGGCAGGCGCTGTATGCGGCACGCGGGAGCAGGACGGGGCACGCGGCGGCGTCAGCGTATGGCGGCGAGCAGAACGCGGCACGCGGCGAGCAGGGGAAGGCAGGAACGACGCGTCGCAGCCGACGGTAAAGTCGCGAAAGAACGGCGACGTGAGGAAGCGGGGCGGCAGGGGTGTTTTCGGGAGGTTTCTTTGACGGAGACGGACGTAACGGCTGTACGGAGAGAGAAATCCGCGTGGGAATTTCACGGCGACGCAGGGGAGCGGAGGAAGCGGCGGGGCTGAAACAGGGAAGCGCGCGACGGAGACGGACGGAAAGCTGCACGGAGAGAAGGGACGGAAAATCGAATCCGGCTTATTAATAGTAGATATATTATCTTTTTTCTTGTGTAAATTATAAAAAAAAGTTATATGTACAATTATACATATTTACAAAAAAATTGTATATATATATATGAATACATTTATTTAAATATTAAAATATGAAATTATAAAATAATATCCACCACAATCTGCAGCATTATAAAATATGACATCCGACGTTTCAACTCAAACAAAGATCCGATGCCCGCAACATTGGTTGCCACTCACAACTTAAATTTAAAATAAACTGAAGTATAACATCACATGTATCAGGATTCAGGAACTCCAGTGAAGGCTGTTCTTGCTAAAGAGGGTGAAGGCCATTAAGGCTCTGGCACGGTGGTGGCGGCCACAAATATGAGGGTAAAATTGTCATTCATTAAGGAACTACAAACGGATAATGTTTGTTAGGTGATCCTTAATGAATGACAATTTAACCCAAGCATTTACAACTGCCACGGGCATGCCAAACGGAGCCTAAATCTATGCAATGATTGATGAATACCGCCGTATTTGAAAGAGTTAGAGTTGTGTCAACAGAAGACCAGCGAGAGGAAATTTGTGAAAAAAAAACTATTAGCATAATGCGAAACAATTTGAAAGAGGCAAGAGATAATTAGCGCAACTCAATCACAATCAGGATGATATTCAAAACCCTTAACGAGATTTGTGAGTTTACATAAATTATGTTCGTTGCTTTAACTATTTATAGTTCGACAATATAAAACAAAAAACCTAATATAATAGTTTACATATACACATTTTGATATCAATATGAATTTAAAGAGTACTCCAGGCAATCTTTTGAAGGCTAAATTGAAAGTCAAATTGAACCAGCCAACTTAGCCCTCTCTGAATTACCTTATTCCAGTAAAAAAAAGACAGCCCTGTGCATAAAGCATCCCCCCGCGCAGCGAGGGTCCGGGGAAGGGTCTCACAACAAGGGTGAAAATGTAGGCAAATCTTACCCTGCATTTTTGCAAGAAACTGCTTCGAGGACTCAAACCTGTAAGCTCAAAGTCACACGGCAACATCTAAATCAGTGTGTCAAGGCTCCCCTTCAGTCCACTCAAGCAAAAGTAACAAAAAAAAATATATGACGGTTAACAGAAGATGCTCAGGTTGAAGTCGGGAGAAATGTCCTGCTGATCCATCTTTGTCCAAAAATTTTACAAATACAGGATAAGATTGTCACTTCTGCTACATAGTGACACATCCCTACATAATGCAACAGAACTAAAATATCCAAAACACAATACAACAATTCAAATCCAAGCTTGAGAATCTCAAACCTCTGTGTCAAACTTGAGACAGATGCCCATGCTGAAAAGCTCCTGATATAAGAGTTTAGCGCCGTATGGCACGTTGATTCTTACGATATTCTCCGCTGACTTGCAGAAGACGCAGTAAGGGCCGCGAATCTTCCGACCGCCCAGCACCGGTCTCAGTATCACGTTCGCGGATCTTTTGCAACTCTGGCATATGTGCATCTGTGAGAAGTCGCTTAGCGTGAACATCCGCTCGTAGAGGTTCGCCGCCGCCCCGTGGGCGAGCAAGCAGTCCCGCTCCATCTCGCCGAACTTGACGCCGCCGAACCTTTTCCGATCGGCCACTGGCTGCCTGGTGAGCGGATGGACCGGGCCAGTGTTGCGGTACTTCACCTTGTCCTCAGCCATGTGTATAAGCCTTTGGTAGAAGGTGGGGCCCATGAAGATCATGCTCTGTAAAAATTCCCCGGTGCGTCCGTTTATAACCTTCTCGCTTCCCCATCTACAGAACCCAGACCTGAAAAAATGGATGGTGGCCAAGTCAGAGCTATGTTGTAATTTGCTGAAAATATGGGCATGAGAGATAATTTGGCGCTGATTTTGCGATTAGACAGTTCAGTTTTGGGGTTTCAGAACTTGCAGGCTGAGTGTTTCTTGTTAATTTGATGTATTAATGGATTTGTGGATTAGTTCACGTTTAGCCCTAATAGTTTGACACTGAATTTGTAAAATAAGTTTTGTGGCCTAATTTTATGATCTGGCCCATGGAGAAAATTGGCATGAAGTGTGTGTTGTGAGTAGATTGAGGGCTTGTTTCTTTTAGCTGATGGGCGTCGTTCCGTCCAGTTTGAAATGGAGTTTCCCGATCCAAGACTGGAAGCAAAAATTATCTAAAATGAAAAATTAATTCAGCAGTGCTTAAGTCAAAATGCCGCCGCAGCCCCAAGCTACATTCCCCCTCGTCCCAAACGGTGCATCTCCCCTTCTGCTCTTCTCTAATCTGATCCTCCTTTTCTGCACTTCTTGATCCTGATCTAAGGTCACCCTTGCAGCAGGAAACAACAAGATCGCTAGATCTTCACCTTTCTTTCTCACGACTGCAACTGGTCACGTCATCCCCAGCGTTCCTGTCGCCCTCGCTCCAACCACTTCCCGTCGCCACTGCAGCAGGAAAGAAGATCACACGATTTTCTACCTCCCTCCCCCCGACGACAATCCCTCATCCTTGTCGCGTCGAACACTGCTTCTTCCCGTCGCCTTTGATCCGGTCTCTTCCCGTGGCCTCTGCAGCTCTGAACTCTTTCAGTCTTCAGGAATCAGAGAAGGTAACTGATGCGGGACAAGCGTCACACCTGCCCGCCACCCTGGAGTCCCACCAGGGGGCCCACCTGGAGTCAGCACCAGGCAACTTTCATCAGGGTCGTGACCCGTACACCCCAACCAACTCTCTGTCATGGAGTCACCACCATGCGGCAGGTTGTTGAGGCCAAGGCTTGATCCCCAGACATCCTAGATAAGAGGCCTTCACCAACACTCTCATCACCAACTGATCCGCGGCTCAGTTGGTGATGAGTGCTGGTGAAGGCCTCTTATCTAGGAGGTCCGGGGATCGAGCCCCAGCCTCAACAACCTGCCGCATGGTGGTGATGAGAGTGCTGGTGAATGCCTCTTATCTAGAAGGTCTGGGGATCGAGCCCCAGCCTCAACAACCTGCCGCATGGTGGTGACTCCATGACGGAGAGTTGGTTGGGGTGTACGGGTCGCGGCCCTGATGAAAGCCGCATTGTGTTGACTTTAGGTGGGCCCCCCTGGTGGGACTCTAGGGTGGCGGTAGGTGGGACCGCGTGACGTCTGTCCCGCATCAGTAACCTTCACCTAAAGCATTTGGTTGTTGGATCCATTTTTTCTAGTACTGAATGATGACCTAAGCCTTGCTGAAATCAATGAAATTTGTTGAAGTCATCCCATATTCAGGTTCTTAGAGATGGTTAATTTCGTGTATTTTTTTTATGTTCTGCTATAGGTGAAACTTATTTTACACAGATACAATGTTTATGTAGCAGGAAACATTTTCTCTGGAAACTGAAAATGAATGCCATTGGTTTTAGTGTCCATTTTTCCTGGTACTTCCAATTTCGTGTTAGCTGGTGATTATGTTAAAGCTTAAGTTCAAAGTGAATGAGAAGTGATGGTGATGCAGACTAAAGTGTGGGCTGTAGATTTTAAATAATAATACGTATGATCCCTCTAAATAATTGTGGTGTGAAGAAACTCCACGGACTATTTTAAGCGAATAAAACGACCTAGACGTTGCAAACGGACGTAAGACCGGTAAGGGTACCACAAGAATGTAACGTCATGATTCACAATTTCACAAGCGGAGAAATCAGGTGGTTGACAATAGCACATAAGAAATTGACGATAATTAGGAGGTAAAATTAAGACAAGTTCTTAATAATTTACTAATCTTTTGTATAATCTGAGAGCATAAACTGACCCACGGTTTGAGAGCAAGGAAGTGGATAGGTATACCATAAGCAGGAGCAGTGTCGGGTTGGCCTTCTACAACGAGAGGGAGCAGGCTATAGTTCCCAACAGGCTCCAAACTCCAATCAGCCCCAGTCTGGAATCGGACCAATAGTGAACACAAGCTTTAACAGGGAACTCTCGGCCTGGAAAGCTGTAGTCGAGTTCCTGGGCGATAGAGAACTATTCGTCGGCGGCCTGGTGGAGCTTCGGGGCCGGAGAAAATGGCTGGAAAAGTTCCATCCGCGGTTGCAAGACAGGAGGCGGGAATCCCGTGGACAGAAAATGACTCTGGCGGCCGAGGCAAGGTCGGGGAGAGGGAGGAGTGCTGCGGGAAGTGGCAAGGGAGATCCCCGGTACCCTAGAGGGGCTCCGGCCGTCGGCGCTAGCTGGCGAGGGAGGGGATGGCGGCACCGAGCAAACAGGAGGGTTTTGCGATGTGTGGCGCCGGACGGAACCGAACGAAGACTATTAAGAGCATCTCCAATGGTTGTCCATTTCTCTATTTTTGGAAAACAAATTTCCTCCAACCGGTCTCTATTTGGGGCTCCAAATATGGAGATGGTCCCTCTCCTCCTCTAAATTTAGAGGAGAGAGAGAAAATGGAGGGCCTCCATTTCTTTTTTTAATGTTATAATGTTTTTTAAAAACTTTTCTATTAATTTATAACCAACATAATTACTAATATACTATCAAATTATAACATATAATATATTAATAAAATTGTTTTTTTAAACCTACAAAATGATACCAATATTGAATACCTTTTAATTTTTATTTATCATATTATTATTATTGAATATCAACATTAAAAACATTAAAAAAATATCATGTTCTCCAAATATGAAGAACATGGTTGGAATTGAACAACCAAATTCTCCATATTTGAAGAACCTAGTATAGATCCATCTCTAAATATAGAGATCCCCAGTGGAGATGCTCTAAGTCTTCATTCGATTCTTTTCCAGGCTGCCATCAAAGGAAGGGGAATGGATGTTTTTAAACGAGAGATTAGGTTTTTTTTTAATATTGGCAGATATTAAGGATATAATTTAGGATGGGCTTTCAAGAGGGGCTGACTTGAAAAAAATGAATGGGGCATGGCTTTAGATATTCACCATTCAAACCCAATATTAGATTTCAAAATTAAAAATCATTTCAATATAATTTCAAAACTTAAATATCTAATTAAAATAATTAATTATTTCAGGCTTGTCCTAGTTAACCTATCACCTAAATTAATAGATATAGGCATTCAGGGTCTCATTGGTCGGTCACGCCAACAAGCAAAATAACCTGTGTGAATAACATGCATGATACAAAATAACCCCAAGACGCTCATAACATGCGTGATACAACCAGCGGCGGACGCAAAAGTTCTACGCAGTGTGGGCGAAGCATAAAATTATCCTAAAAAAAGTTGATAAATTATTCAAA
Organism: Platanthera zijinensis; assembly: GCA_039513925.1. Lineage (NCBI taxonomy): Eukaryota > Viridiplantae > Streptophyta > Magnoliopsida > Asparagales > Orchidaceae > Platanthera > Platanthera zijinensis. The sequence goes on from CM077085.1 coordinate 14,010,584, forward strand.
ATCTACACTACTTATTTATAAAAAAATTCTATACACAACAACAAAATTAATGTGTTTATTAAAAAAAATTTAATCAGCAACATACTAATTAACTTGCTTATAAAAGTAAACTTTTAAGAAGAACACAGCAATGAATTTGTTTATAAGAAATAATTTTTTTAAACTATAACATAATAATGAGTTTGTTAATAAGAAAACAAAGTTTTAAACATTGCAAAAAAATTGTTTATAAAAAATAAATTTTAAACAATATCATAATGAGTTTGTTTAATAAAAAAAAATTGAAAACAAAGTCATCTCTAAGATTAGAACCCAAGACCACAAACATAAAAGATAAACACTCCACCAACTGAGGTACATTGCAATTTAGTTTGCAATGTTTTTAATATTATATATAAGTTGACACCTTATTCATCAAGACAAATAATCTATATTCTATTATTAGAAATATAATTTTTTAAAAATCCAGTGTGGGCGGCCGCCCACCCTTATGTAGATCTGCCCCTGGATACAACTCAACACATAACGAAGTAAAAAGGGCGCGGAAGAAGGCGCTACAAAAATAAAGACACGAAGTACAAATAAAAATAAGAAGATATGACTCGAATTGCATCAGATGGCCATTTAAAAATTAATGTGTTTATCTTAGATGAGCTCACTAGACATATCCAACAAACAATACCTTGGTGTTTATTGTTTGCGGATGATATCGTTTTGGTTGATGAGACGCGTGAGGGTGTAAACGCAAAGAGCATGTCAGACCAATGGAGAGAAAGTATCTTGGTACCTTTATATAAAAATAAAGAAGATATACAAAATTGTGTTAATTACAAAGAAATTAAATTGATGAGTCATACCATGAAACTATGAGAATGAGTAATAGAAAGAAGATTAAGACGAGAGACTAACATCTCGGAGAATCAATTTGGATTCTTGCCAAGGAGGTCGACCATGAAAGCTATACATCTCTTGAGGAGACTCATTGACAACTATCGAGAAAGAAAATAAAATTTGCATATGTTATTTATTGATCTTGAGAAGGCTTATGATAGAGTTCCAAGAGAGATCTTATGGAGAGTCTTAGAAAAAAAAGATGTAAATGTATCATATATTAACAAAATCAAAGATATGCATACTGTAAAGAGAGGCCTCAAATCTTGTATATACTTCTTGAATGAATAGTTACAAGTATGAATACATTTATATAGGGAAAGAGAAGGGAGAGAAATCTCAATCCAAGATGTGGGACTAATACAAAGAGAGAGAGAAAGAGAGAAAATTGGCCCTTAGATGGGCCCTAACTAAGGCTTTTCTAACACTCCCCCACAAGCTGGAGAGTACAAGTCGTAGGCACAAAGCTTGGATAAAAACTGGTAGTATAGCGGTCGGGAGAGAGCTTTAGTCAGGATGTCAGCAACTTGGTTTGTAGCCGGAACATGCTCCAAATCTATCTTCTTTGACTGTACCTTTTCCCGGATAAAGTGACAGTCAACTTCAATATGCTTTGTGCGTTCGTGAAAGACCAGATTCTTGGCAATATGTATTGTTGTTTGACTGTCACAAAATAGTGTCACCGGTGATGAGAGACGGACACCCAAGTCTCCTAGAAGGCTCTCAAGCCAGGTTAACTCAGAAACAACAGCAGTCATAGCCCGGTATTCGGCTTCAGCAGAAGAGCGAGCAACCACAGTCTGTTTCTTGCTACGTCAGGTTATGAGATGTCCACCGAAGTAGGTACAGAAACCAGTTGTGAAACGTCTGTCATCAATGGATCCAGCATAGTCAGCGTTAGAGTACGCAACAAGAGATAGAGATGTGGATGGCTTGTACACAAGCCCTTGTCCTGGAGCTGTCTTGAGATATCGAAAAATGCGCTCGACAGCCTGAAGATGAGATGTCCGAGGCGCATGCATAAAACGGCTCACAACTCCCATGGCAAAAGAGATGTTTGGTCGAGTAACTGTAAGATAGATCAGCTTCCCAACCAAACGTCTATAGTATTCCGGATTTGTAAGCAGCTTGTCGAAATCAGAGCTGTGGGCCGAGAGCTAGTGATTGGTGTCCATAGGAGTATCTGCAGGTTTGCATCCAGAATAGCCGGCATCATGAAGGTGCGTACAGTACTTCCTTTGGGATAGCACAAGACCATCAGAGCGACGTGCAACTTCAAGGCCAAGAAAATACCGAACGTTGCCAAGATCTTTGATCTGAAAGGCAGAGTTTAACTGTTGCTTGATATGTTGTATCCCTGTATTATTGTCGCCAGTATTGACGATATCGTCAACATATACAACTAGGATCACAGTTCCGGTTGACCGATGTCGGGTGAAGAAAGAAAAATCAGCCGAGCTCCGAATAAAGCCAATATCACAGACAACCTTGCTGAATTTGTCGAACCAAGCGCGCGGGAACTGTTTGAGACCATAAATAGATTTTCGAAGATGACAGACCTGAGACTCCCCCGTGGTCTCAAACCCGGGAGGTTGGTGCATATAAACAGTCTCCTGTAGATCGTCGTTGAGGAAGGCGTTCTTAACATCCAGCTGATAAAGGGGCCAATGACGATGAACAACCAAGGAAAGAAGAACCCGGACCGTGTTCAATTTGGCCACCGGAGAGAATGTCTCCTCATAATCAAGGCCATGCTGCTGAGTAAAACCCCGGGCCATGAGGCGGGCCTTTAGACGCTCAACCGTGCCATCCGCCGCATGTTTAACAACAAAGACTCATTTGCAGCTAACACAGTGTTGGCCGACAGGAAGAGGAACCAGATCCCAAGTCTGGTTAATCCAGAGAGCCTGCATTTCGTCGTTCATGGCCGCCCGCCACCCCGGGTGTTGAAGCGCATCTTGCACAGTGTTAGGAATAGAAATAGAGGAAAAAGAGGTCGCAAAGGCGTAGAGAGGTGGAGTCAGCCGGTGGAGAGAAACGTAATTGGCCAAGGGATGAGCTGTAGAGGCGGGGGCTGAATCTGTCGTTGCCAGGGTATCGCTGGGAGCAGGGAGCTGGTGTCGGGAACCATCCTGGGAGCAACGACGAGTGTATACACGGATAACGGGCAGAGGAACCCGAGGGGGGCAGGAAGAGAGGAGGAAGGAGATGGCAGAGAAGAGGGCGTGACCGGTACGTCAGGCCGGGAAAGAGGAGGAGAGGAAGACGGGGTGGGGGAAGGTAAGTGGAAGGGCTGGTCTTCGCAGAAGGTGACATCCGCCGAGACGACCAGCTTGCCATCAGAAGGAGAGTAGCAAACATACCCATTTTGAGTACGGGAGTAGACAACAAACATATATTTGGCCGCCCGAGGAGCAAGTTTGTCAGAAGGGGGGTCAAGAAGATGAACATAACAAACACACCCGAAGACCCGCAGGGTGAGAGAGGTAGTGTTGGTGGAAGGATAGAGAAGTTGGATGGGTGAGGCAAAGTCAAGAACAGACGAGGGTAGGCGGTTGATAAGATGACAGGTTGTGGAGACGACAAAATTCCAATATTCGATCGGAACCTACATTTGAAACATGAGGGACCGAGCAACATCGAGAAGAGGACGATTCTTCCGTTCGGCTACCCCGTTTTGCTGAGGGGTATACGCACACGAAGTTTGGTGGATGACGCCAAATTCGGTGCATAGATTGGAGAAGGTACGACCAATGTACTCGCGAGCATTATCAGTGCGGTGACTTTGAGAGGGGTGTTGAACTGCGTACACATCTCAGTTAAAAAAGCACGAAACACAGAGGTAAGTTCAGTACAATCATGCAGTAAATATAGCTAGGCAATACGCGAGTAATCATCAATAAAGGTGACAAAATAACGAAATCCAAAGATACTGGGGACTTTATAAGGATCTCATAAATCAGAATGAACTAAAGATAAAGGAGTACTACTCCTGGTACAGGCATGGGGGAAGGAAGAATGATGTTGTTTGCCGTAGATACAAGATTCACAAGAGAACTCCCGTAAAGGAACATCAGGAAGAGCCCGCTTGAGAATCGGAAGGGAGCATGCCCAAGGCGGCGATGCCAATCGACAGTGGAGACGGCGGAGAGAAGAGTGGGTGGGATATTCAAGATGTACAACCCATTCACCAGCTGCCCCTTACCAATGATACTCCGGGTGCGGCGATCCTGCATAAAAAGGGAAGGAGAAAAAGTTGTGCAACAATCAAGGTCGTGCGTCAGGCGACTAACAGAAAGTAAATTGAAAGGGGACCCCGGAACGTGAAGAACCGAAGAGAGAGAAAGGGCCGGTGTAAGCCGGAGAGGAGCGGCGCCAGAGACCGGTAGGGTGGCACCATTGGCCACAGTGATACACGGAGGATGAGCCGTCGGGAGATAGTTGGGGGTCTTCTGGGAGGTAAATATGAAAATGCTAAGGTTTTTTGTCGGATGCAACCTAGGTTGCATCAACTCTTCTACCTGTCACCAGTCTGTTTACCGAGCTATGGGTCGTCGTTTCTTGTTCCCGATGTCTACAACCACCGTATTTCCATGGTCTGTCCTACTTGTCGCCGCCAGTGCTTTCCTCCAGCTATTTTTGGTCGATGATCACGCCTTTGTCCGTAGGCAACAATTCCTTCACCATTGCCTGCCACCGACGATGACCAATCGTGGTCATGTTCTGTCACCCAAGCCTTCTCCTTTGTCTCAACATTTCAGGCCCATCCAATTATTGTCATTAGACTCTTTTCAACACATTTTGGGCTTCGTCGTTTCACTCATGATGTCGTGGTATGGCTCACTTGTCTCATGACTCCATTATTATTAGTATAATTTTATGTTATATTGATGTAAACATTAAATTTCAGAGCTTGTTTGCCAGAATTAATACTTTCATATATGTCGTTAATATAATAACTCTCTTGTTTCTCTCTTATCATTGAAATGCCTACAGATAAATTTGTTGTTATGTTGAATGCAAATGAATGTTAGTCTCTTTATGCGCGTTTGCAACCCCTGGGTCACTTATCACACAATATTATTTGTGAAATTTTAATTTGCGTCGCGTAATTGGGAACGATATAAAATTTATTGTATTAATATAAAATCTTAATTTCCGGGTTACATAAGTCCTCGCCCTAAAGTGAGGTTCCATAGTAAGACTCGGGTTCCCGAAACGTGATGTCCATGGTACCAAAAGCCTTCTTGGTCACAAGATGAAAGCATTTATAACTTATTTGCATCAGGAATGCCCAATAAACACACTTCGGAGCACAGGAGTCAAGTTTGGATGTGTAATGAACATGAACGAAGCACACCCAAAGATACAAAAGTGAATTTGAGTGGAAATAACTTTCAGAGTATCGAGGGGAGTTTTATGTCGAAGGACACATGTAGGCATGCGATTAATGAAATAGAGGGTGTGAGAACACCAACTCCCAATAATATTTAGGGAGGTGCATTTTCAGTAAGAGGCATCTTGCTACTCCAAGGAAATGACAAATCTTGCGCTCACCACCCCATTCTCGGCGAAAGTATGGACACATGAGGTTTGGTGGATAATGCCCAGGTCACTGAGCTCAAACTAAGAGTCAATGTACTAACGACCATTACCACTGTGTAAGATTTCATGATAGTGTTGAACTGAGTAGCTATCATTTTTGAGAATGCTGAAAAAGAGGAAACACTTCCTTTTCTGTTTCCAAAAAGTAATCTCAAATACAATGAAAAAATAGTTTATGAAAGTAACAAACTAAGAATAACCAGAGATTGAGGTAACAGGGCAAGGGCCCCAAACATCGGTATGAATAATAACAACAAATGTAGTACTAGATGGGGAAACATGCTTAAACGAAATACACTATTGTTTACTAAGTTTACACACATCAGAGTTAAATGTTTCAAATAATAGGGAAAAGAAGTTTCATAGTAGATATAGAACGATGTCCTAGGCGATGGTGCCACGAATCCAAAATAGATGACAGATCCGCATGAAGAGCTTGTGGAGATGAAGCAAAGCAGGATGGATCAAACACGTAGAGGCCTTCACGCAGTCTATCAGAGTCAATCATTGTCCCCGACTTCAGATTTTGAAAGATACAGTAGCTAGGGAAAATGTCATAGAGCAATTCATAGAGTTGGTTAAGTGACTAATAGAGAGAAGCTTGCAAGTAAACTTAGGAATATAAAGAACATATGAGAGAGAAAGTGAGGAACAAGGTATGGATCATTTTGCCTGCAATAGAGGAAAATGATCCATTCACAATGCTCACATTGTTTATACGAGACAAAGGTAAGTAGGACATGAAACCCGTGGTAGAGCCAATCATGTGGTCAGTGGCTCAAGAGTCAATGATCCACTGAGAGAAAGAGCGAGTGCATGTGGAATGGGCATCAGGTATACCCTTGTGTGCATAAGAGGATGAGGATGAAGTAGGTTGCTCAACGAAGTGGCCATGCATCAATGACGGAAGACATGTATCTCTTCAGCATAAAGGCCAACAATAACTTTAGTAAAATTTGGGCCAAGGTTGAGTGTAGTGCTCTACGTGGAATCAGAAAGATGTGCAGAACGAGAAGGGGGTGTCCGGCCCTAGGAACGGTCATAGCCATGGCCACCACGTGAAGCATAACCTCCTATTTGTGACAGAAACCCGTGAAGCCTAAAACGCATATTTTGGGATTGGTGGGCCTTCCCGCAATAATCACAAATTAGGTGGGTCTTCTTCGTGGACTTCGACCTAGGATCATGGGCAAGACTACTACCAGAGTTAAACTAAGCAAGAGCGCTATAGATCTCTCTGAAACTAAGTCAAGAAGAAAGGTTTGTCTTCGATCAAATGCACCGGACTGTAAACTTCTGGTAGAGAAGGAATGGGAGAGCATCTGAGAATCTGGACACTAATCTGATCAAAATCACGTTCCAGGCCACAAAGGAATTCAAATATTCGATTGCATTATGCTATGGGCGTCACACCCCATTATGATTGAGTCATATTATGTATTTATTATTTCATCTTATTAAGCACTGTTAAGTGTCGGGTCTTTATTTATATCGAGTTTATACCGTGTTGTATCGTAATTATATTATGGCATTATGTCGTGTCATGCCATATTTAGTCTAAGCTATCATAATTACATGCATGCCCTCTTGTAATCCCATATGAAGGCATATGTATGCTTAAGATCTTTTATGAATGAAAGAAATTTGACTTCTTCAAACCCTAAAGAGATTTGGGTAGCTCTCTCCACCCAAGCAAGCACCGCTTAAGCAGCCCCGATTCCATCTCAGTTGAATCCTCCGTCGTCATCCTCACCGTCGGTCAACCTCCGGTCATTCCTCTGACAAGCACATAACAAATTGGTACTACAGACTCCTTCCTCCATCCCCAAAAGTATCATCACACACAAACACCGGCAATTTCTTCTTGTGTTCCGCAATAGAAGTAGCGTGAAGCCTACGTTCTTTTTCACTAGCACAATCTGAAACACATACTCTATTTCTCTAGTTCCTGCTATATCACAGTGACCAGCACCGCCCCTGTTGGCTTCTTCAATCAGCAGCTCAACCTATTCATTCTGCATCGACAACGCAACCAGTGCACACCTGGCGCCTGCACTCACAAACGACATCTTGTTCTTCCATGTTGTGTCGCCGTTAAAGCAAGCCATCATCTTTGCAAAATCTGGAACAACAATCCACATCTTCATCGCGTAGTGCGCACCATTTCCTTCCCTACGTGCCTTTCAACCGAGTGGATTTACCTCTTTCGTATCTTCCTCGAGCTACCTGCAGCTCAGCTTCCTTGAGCCGCACGCACGCCATCGCCTGTTGCCTGGTTCCTTCGAGCCCAATACCCGTCAACTTGCCTTTGTGTTTTCTGTTGTTTCCACAGTTTTCCGCAAGCACACCAGCCCTGCATAATTTAATTAATTGATTGATCCTTTAATTGAGTACTCTTTTGACGGCCTCTGCTCGTCTAACCACCTCACTGCCACTCCTACGGCCACCTGCTTTGTAGTCCCCTCCGGATCCTTTTCTTCAGCATACCAACCCTAAGTCAGTGCCTCCATTCCTAATCGCTGCAGCTCTTTGTCCACCCAAGCTACCGCCGCCTTCAACTATCAGCAACCTCCAGACACCCTCATTCCGTTCGTCCATTACCATCTTACCTGCCATCAAGGACGTCTTTCCGCTCAATGCAGCCTCCGTTGCCGCAAAGCAATACCGGGAGTTGTTCTAGAGGAAAATCAAAGAGCCAAACAGTCAAGAAGTGTAAGCCTCGTTCGAACAAGAGGGCAAGTTTGATTTGAAAGGAAGAAATGTTATGAGCGTCGCGCCCCATTATGATCGAATCGTATTATATATTTCTTATCTCGTCTTATTATATATTGTTGTGTCGGGTCTTTATTCATATTGATTCTAGCATAAGTTATATCGTGCTGTATCATTATTATACTATGTCTTTATGTCACATCATGTCACATTTAGTTCGAGGTGTCATAATTACACTCATGCCCTCTTGTAAGCCTATATAAAGACATGTATGCTTGAGATCTTTTATGAATGAAAGAAATTCTAATTCGTCAAACCCTAAAAGGATTTTGGTAGCTCTCTCCGCCCGAGCAAGCCACACTTAGGCAGTTACGATTCCAGCTCCGTTGTATCCTACGCCATCATCCTTGTCTCCGGTCAACTCCAACCACTCCTCCAGCAAGCACATAAAACGTTCTTCCTGAGCTCGAACCAACTCTTCATCCTCCTAGGACAAAAGTGTGTGTGAATCAAAGTGATGATATTCATGGTACAGTTGAGTGAATTCTAACTAGTAGGCAGAAGGAGAACGATCACCCTATCACAGAAGAAACATCAGTCGTCACAGTTGAAAATCTTAATTGCATATCGACAACAAGAATAAGTGACATCAACACTTCTTCAAATATATGTCGTTGTATCCAAAAACAAATAATTGTGGGCAATGGATTCCTACATGAAGTTGGTAAGTCATGACATAACTAAGAAGTTTTCAGACTCCCATTGCATCCAATCTGGTAAGGTCAAAACAAGTTCTTTTTGGTGCTCTGACATACCCAAACAGGCATCGACTTTTTAGGGCAAAGGTGATGGAGCGAGCCCATGGAAGTAGTTAGTGTCATCCAATCAAATAATGATAATTTGAGGAGTGTTGTGATCATGGTTTGCAAGGATAGATCCCACAGAAGTCATGAGAGAAGAAAAGGCGCCTCCTCCAGATGAAATAACTGGAGAGTCGACACTCCCCGGCACGGCGATCCAAGAATAGAAATCAATGGATTGTAGAAACTAGGAGTAGAGAGCCGAAAATAGGGTTTTTCTCATAGAAAGAAGAAAAACTATAATCTGTCACCACAACAACGTAACCAAGCGAAATCACAATAGGTGATAGAAATGAGGATTATATCCTCAACAATGGAGGGAATCGGACATCGAAAAGGGAGTGACTGCTCCATCGAAGGTTCCGGCATCCGTAAATGTTGATTGGCACAAAGCGTCTCTCGGCGCTTACAAGAACAGGAGATGGAAGTCGAGTGTCGGGCGAGAGGGGTTCTGCGGCCTGACGATCAGAGGATGAGAGATTGGAGAGAGAAATGACGTCGGCGGAGAGGAGCAAAGTTGGGAGTGTGAGACGAGACAACAGAAGGCGAATGAGGGAAAGGGACCAAGTGGTGTGTGTGAGAGGGAATTAGGGCTAGGATATCATGTTGAAATTAGGATTTGAATTAATTTGTAAACATGAGTAACACTTCTATATATATATAGGAGTGGGTAAATACAAGAGTAAGGGGCAGAAGAGTGCACATAAAGTATACAATAATATCACCCAATTCTAACGCATAGCTACCCGCAAACTCAGCTGACATTTCTTGCACGCAGATGACACTTGATGGACCAGGCTCTTTTGTGATGGATAAGTTTGTAAATGTGTTAATAGTTAGGAACCGTTTTTAGTGTTTTGAAGCTCTATTAAACCGTGAGCCAAGGGGTCAGAGTATTGTGGATTCTCATGCAAAAATCTGACCAGACCTTCCATAGCAGGTCTCGTCCTTTCTCATTGGCTCTTATTGCTTAGTGTTTCCTCTGGCATGGCGAATTGCTCTTATCTGAAAAGTTGGAAAATTTGTCTTATCTTTCACTGCATGGCAAATTTGTATCTGCCCTAAGTATCTCTCACATTTTAACCTTGCTCTTTCATGTTAATAAGCAGGAGTTTTGGAGTTATCATGGAGTTGTTTTTGTTCTATAATTCATATAATAAAATTGTGGAGTGCATGCGCAGTTTCTTCTTGGTCCCTGGACTGCTTTTGGTTTGCGATTTATTGCATCCTAGAATTGTTTCTAGACAGCATTGTAACAAAGAGATGGAACAGATTATACGAAGTGTGTGTTTTATCCTCTTCTCAAAGGCATTTCTTGGGGAAATAATGAATCAAATATCTATAAACAGTTAAACAGAGAACAAATTGAGGAAAACTTGAATTCACGGTGCAGGAGTTATAGCGAAGAATAATTATTAAATTTGGCAGGAAAGTGATATATCAAAATTTAGTTATATGAAACAATTATTGTTATCTTACCGTTGAAGCTGGTCATATATGACATCAACTGAAGGAGTGGTGAAAGGCGTAGCATAAGTAGTTGATCCTCCGCAAGCAATTCCTTTCCCAAGAGCAGCCTCCAGCAACTGACCTGGTGTTTGCCGAGTTGGGAATGCATGCGGATTGATGACGATATCAGGGACTATCCCTTCACGGGTAAAAGGAAAGTTCTCCTGGTGCTCTAGTAGACCAATAACACCTTTTTGACCATGCATGCTAGAGAATTTGTCCCCCAACCGAGGAGAACGAACCTTCAATCATTAAAGATATGACCACTATTATGCTGCTTGAGTTGAGATTTAATAAGAGTCTAGGAATTGTACTAGTAATAAAAGATAGAGGCAGAAGTAACGAAAAAATTAGAAAATCCAGAGGAAATTGTTATGAGAACACTTGAATTACTTAAAAATTTTGCTTAACAACGAAGCATCTAAAATTGCTGTTCTTCCAAATCAAACATACGAGAGTTTAAAGTAGACAACACACATCCATGCCCAAGTATTTCTCGAATAACCAAGAGAACAAACCTTCAACAAATTAAGAACATGCACAAGCGTATAATACTAACAATTTTTTACTGATGTTTGACCTACTATTTGTCTAGTCATGATGCCTATACTAAAAGAATAATAAGTTGTTTTAGGGGGATTATTTTATCAGAGATACGATCTACGATTATCTCCTACGATCTTTTTACGGCCATTTTACGACAATAAAATGGTCTGGGATTAAAATGTGATGTTTGGACACAATTCATTGTTACTTGTGGACACCAACAAATCACTTTTAATTTGTAAACCTCTTGAAAAACTTTATCTATATTGATTCTATACAAAAAAGAAAAACTTGGGGTGGTCATGGTCTTGAAATAAGACCATCAAATGAATCTCAACCCTTCAATTTTACTTTCTTTAATTAACGGATAGCTTTGTTTTTTGATATATAAGACTAACATAAAATAAAAAAATAATGTCGAGCGATATCTTATCGTGCCCGGAGTATTTATGCATGGTGGGAGTACTGTCAAACACAGCGAGCGGCGTGGGATGTCAAGCGAGGAACGAGTTTTGATGGCGTCATATACTGTGAACAGGGATATTGAAAGGTAATAAAGTATTGTTGCAGCTACACACTGTTCAACGAGATGGAGAGTGATGGGGGCACTATCTTGATCAGGGTATTGTCGCGACCGAATGGGGGCCCAATCAAGAAGATTAAAAAGGCAAACTTGTATGTACATAGTCCTGAAATAAGACCAACAAATGACTCTGAGTGCTTCAATTTGAATCTTCTTGATCTAAAGTAATGTGTGTTTTTCTTAATGCATAGGGATAACATTATATATAGGGCTATTTACTGGGACTTCTGCTGGAACTTTGCGTAATTACAGCTTGCACCCCCATTAACTTTCAAAATTACAAAAACTTCCCTCAATGTTTACATTTCATAACATCCATGCACAAAAGTACCCCCTTGTAATAAATCTTCAAGGGTCTTTTTGCGCATGGATGTTATGAAATGTAAACATTGAGGGGGGTAATTGTTATTTCGAAAGTTAGAGGGGTGCAAGCTGTAATTACGCAAACTTCGAAGGGAGGTCCCGGTAGATAACCCTATATATATAGGGCTATATATATAGGGTGGTGTTAAAGACACACCATCTACGGCTTTGTGCACACAGATACTATGTGCACCCATTGGAATTTTATGTGCACACCATCTTCTGCTTTGTGCACACCAATACTATGTGCACAGTCTGAGCAAACTTAGCTGCAATGTATGTAGACTCGTTGGGCGCCGTTGTCGTCTCCTTCATCAGAGCAAACAGATCGACGGCAAGGCGGCCATGACCGTGCATCGCGAGCCCCCTGATCATCACGTCCAAAGCACGACGTCTTTGCTCGAAACCCGGCGGAACACCACCAAAGCTGCTTCAACGCACCGGCATCTTCAGTACATGTCCACAAGAGCTGTGGGGAGGATGGCGTTGTTGTGATTGCATAGTTTTTTTTTAAATGAAATACGCGCTTTTTTGAACTGCGTCTTCTACGTGCATTTTTATGAAACGTGTTCAACATGAAAGTTGTAGATCTCGACAATATCTACAACTTTCATGTTGAACACTTTTTGATATAAAGCCGTTTAGGCTCCCGATTTGGCCCCCGGAAAAAATCACGCGGAACATATGAATATTTCGCGTGATTTTTTTCGGGGGCCAAATCGGGGGCCTAAACGGCTATAAATCAAAAAGTGTTCAACATGAAAATTGTAGATATCGTAAAGATCTACAACTTTCATGTTGAACACTTCTCCTGAAAATAAACTTAGAATACGCAGTTCAAAAAGCACGTATCGGGAAGGGGGAGGCGGGCTGCTTCAGCTTTAGTTGGGTGGGGTTTAGAAAACCTAAATTATTAAGGATTATATTTTTGATGGGTGTGCACATAGTCGAAAATGGTGTGCCTTTAACACCACCCTATATATATGGTTTGGAATATATAAGTTCAAGCTTTTTTAGCTTAAAAAAGCTTGAGCTGGTTCTCCCACAATATATGTCAGAATTAGGTAAATAATATATGCATTTTATAGCCAAGAACTAAATCTACAACTTTTATGTTGAACATTTTTCCAAAATTTGCACGGTTAAGCCAAAATCTGACCCGAAAGGCCACTGACTCGAATTTTGAAATTTATTATTATTGTATTCATTTTGAGTCAGCAACCTTTCGGACGAGATTCCGGTCAAACCGTGCAAATTTTGAAAAATGTTCAACATGAAAGTTTTAGATCTCGTTCTTGGCTACAAAATGCATATATCATTTGCCTAATTCCAACATGTATTGTGGGAGAACCAACTCAAGCTTTTTTAGGCTTAAAAAAGGTTGAGCTTATATATGTAATTCTGTGTGTGTGTATATATATATATGTTGTAAGAAAAAGCTAGTAGTCGTGCACCAGGTTACCCCCATGTCCAACGTACGACATCAAAAATACTCTAGTGACGGTCAAGTACTGTCACATATTGCGCATTGTGCGTTTTTTTGCGTCTGTGTGCGTGTGTGGTGTGTGTGTGTGGGGGGGGGGGGGGGGAGGTGTCACTAGAATACTTTCCTCATGATTTCAACACACCTACTTACTATTTGGTTCACACGAGCAAACAACGGCTTAAATGACCTAATTCAATATAATCTTCCATTAATGGTTTCACCACACCCCTTTTGTGCTTAGTTAACATGAACAAACAAGATTATCCCATTGATTTGAAGCCATAAAAGTGCAAAACTGCAATGCAAAATAATCCAAACCCACCTTCTCATACTAAGGACAGCATGCATCAAACAATAACCAAACTTAATCCTACGAGGATTCCCAGGAACTAAAAAGCCCTCAAAAATTCCTATTGATTCATTGCCATGCACAATAAAAAATATAAATTAAATTCCTGGCTAAAGGAACAGTAACTGACAAATAAAACCAACCTGTCTCAACGTCACAACAGCGAAGTTCTTCCCTTCATCATTTGAAGAGAGCAGAACCTTCTGCACCATACCCTTCTCTGTGTGCTTCAGCTTTATACCATGATCTTCTCCTGACTCTGACACCTTCCCTATCACAATATCTCCACTATTTAGGCTCGCACCAACATATGGCAGGCCATCATCTTCAAGGCTGTCGACTCGACCTTTTCTACTCTGCATTTTACCAAAATCCACCTTGTCTTTTGGCTTTATATGCTTAGAATTCTCTTTGTTGTCAACATCAGCTTTGTAACTCCTAAAATGTTCCGTTCGGAACAACCCTCTTTGCAAAGAAGCTTCATTCATGACCAAAGAATCTTCCTGGTTATATCCCTGGTGGACATTTACGGCGACAATGGCATTTTGACCATTGAAAAGTTCCGTTCTTATGACGCGGTTCTTTCCCAAACAGTAATCAGATCTACCCAAACACTCGGCTGTCATAGTTCTGAAAAGTGGCTTCTGTGGGTAGTACATCTGATGAGTGAGAGTGTCCACTCTGATATTAGGGTTGGTTGTTGAGAAGCCAATTGCTTGCTGGGAATGCTTTTCTGCTTGGTAAAGGACTCTCCGTGCAAAATTGTGGTTTGCAAAAGGAATGATTCCACAGCTCAAACCCAATAGGAAAGAGAGGTCCAATTCACAGTGGGTATAGTTGACAATAGGTTGTTTATCATCATTCTCATAAAGGTACTTTATTCCCCATGCGGTTCGACAGTCCTCTTCCTCTTCCACGCCAATTAGTTCAATGATTTTTGCATCCATAAGAGACTGGAAAGAAGTAAATGCTCCCTTATATGTGCTCACATTCTTCAGATTCTCCACAATAACTAGAGGTCTTAGGATTCTCCCGGCATCAGAAAATATACGGACTTCATTTTGGCGGTCGTCTCTTTTGATTTCCACCTAAAACAAAAACCACAAAGTTTCTGAACATTTATTAGACCATAAAATAACAGATTGACACGATTATTTATGAAAAAATATGAATACGAATATTAAAGACAGTTCAAACGCTTGAACTTGGACTGCCAGAAGAACTATATTTCTTGTGCGGTAAAAACTTACTAGTGCAAGACATTATATGCATAAGGGTGTCAACTGGCTAAGACCCTTTTTAGCCATGCCAAACAATTTTATCATGCACCTATAAAATTGGTAACGACAAGTGCAGGGCTATCCATTAAAACCTATTTAGGCTAATTTATTAAGAAAATGTAATTCTAATAAAAACTAAAATAAAATTTTGATTTCAATCAAAATCAATTAGAACTTGTTCGCATCATTTCTAGAGCAAGTGTGTGAGGCTCGAAATCATTCCGAATTGATTTTAATTTACAGTAGCTTAATCAGAATTTGATTATAAGTTATCTCATAAATATATTAAATATAATATTAAAAGGATGTACACGTGTAAGTAAAGATCAATAGATCTACCTAAGTTATAATAAACAAAATAACATGGGTCCAAAAGGAGCTCTCATATTTTATCTTTTTGCAAGTTACTCAGAAGAAGAGGATGGCTAATTGTGATATAGTCAAAGGATAAATGTGCTAATGGATCAACTTCGAGCTTAATAGCGTGATAAAAGTTTAATGCTGTAAAGTATTGAAACTGTGGATTAGTAGTGGTTGACAGATATTGATAGATTCAATAATGCTTGTTTGGTGTGCTTAGTTGGTTAATCGGGAACAGCAAATGAACTAAAGATGTATGTTGCATACCTTCTGAAAATAATTTAATATCAAATTGTGTAAGTACCCAGCATCGTCATTTACAGAACACTGTTAATTAGTTGCAGCCAAAGCAAACATGGGAACTAGAAGTCTTATATTCTAATCTATCATTTTGTAGTTAGCTTGGTTCAACGTGGCTTTCTAAACATTTAAAAATCAAAGTAGAAAAATTAAGCAAGGTCTACCCAGGAGAAATTTCAATTTTTAATTTCTAATTTCATTTTTTTGCTTTGTTTTAAGTTATTTATTTCAATGTTGCTTATTGTTGTAAATAGTATTAGGTGTTTAACTTATATTTATATGTAATTAGTCCACTCTTAGGCCATCTAAGTGTTTTTCAGCCATATTTATCAATATCCTCTAGTGACAATGAAACCATTAAGTGCTTATTATTTCATGCATGGTGTCGGAGAAATTGTGGGATTCCTGCCGTATCGCCGTTCTCGTCACCTTCATCGCAAAGGTGCGTCTCTTTGACACCATCAATTTTCAATGAGATCAAATTGACCCTCCTGCCTCTGCATACAGACCAGGCGTCTCCCTGCATGATCAACAAAGTCATCTGTGTGATTCTCCTTCGTCAACAAGTTTAACTCCTCACTCAACAACCTTTTTGTTGACGATTGCCACTACTTCCTCTGCGGTTACAACCTTTTGTTGAGCAACATACAACTTTTTGCGCTATTCGACGGCTTCTCACTGTTACTACAGGTTTAATTCCTCTTTGCTCACTGTTACTACAGGTTTGATTCCTCTTTGCTTCCTCAGAACTCTTCTGGAAATCAATTGTGCTCATCCGCCTTCATTACGAACAACTTGTTGATTCAAATATTCTCCCTTTTCCCTATTCGGAGATAAGAATGGCAGACTACTCTAAATCTATTGTCGGTCCAGCCAACATGTATAGCCCTCATCTTAGCCTTAATGATCTTTCTGTTTTCCATCCCAATTCCCACCTATTGTCTCAATGGAAGAAATTATATTCAATGGGCTTAAGTCATACGCACTACACTAAGAGAACAAAGAAATTTAAATCACCATGAAAGAGTTGCACTTGCTAAGACTGATGCTACATTTGAAGAATGGGATGATGAAGATTCTTGTATCATAGCATGGCTATGGAACTCGATGACATCCGAGGTGAGCAAGAATTGCATGCACTTGCTAATTACAGAGGAAATTTGAAACAATCAATGACAGACTTATTCTATGAAACAAGACATAGTCACCTACCATTAGTCGAAGATTTTTTCGACAAAGCAAAAGAACAAACCTGTTATCGACTACTATGTGATATTGAATGGAATGTGGATTGAGATGGATCAGTAGTAGACTCTAAAGATGGAATATGTTATGGTCAATGTTATGATAACGTGCTCATTATATCAAGTGGTGTGATGGTATTATTAGTAGGTGTCGTATCGTGTGGTATTATTAGTAGCGTCTTTGTATCAAGTCATGAATGAATGAAATTCTAGTTCTTATCCTTGTTGTGAGATCTTGGTGGCTCTCTCCTCCAACGAGCAACCCTGCTTAGCCGTAAAATCAGGTATCAGAGCTACTCAATCTTCTTCCCCATTTTCTTTTATTGATCGGGCCCCTCCAACCAACTTGCTACAGCTTTCTCCAACACCCTGTGCATCTTCCCCTCTCAATTCGTCCACTCGCAACCACCCGTAACACCCGCTCCCCCTAACCAATTTTTCTTATTATTTGTGAGAAAACATGTAAATAACAAAATTGTATTGCTTCAAAAATGTGAATAATACAAAGGTATGCCTCCTTATTTATAGAAAACGGGGGAGAAAAGAAGAATACAACAGGCGATGTAAGACTAAATACAATCCGCACGGGCTATGCAGTTTGAATAGATCAAACCGCATGACTAACAAGCTTTTGTGCGGCTTCTGGCAACTATCTAACGGCTTGCTGGAAACCGCCAAGCTCCATCTGCGATCAAGCGACTAGACCACGACTGCTAGATACTCGGACTGTACTGCGGCTTGCTAACAGACCGCAACTGCGTTCTGTCCACCAGACCGCAACTTCAAACCCTGAAAACCGCCAAAGCTCCAACAGCGGTTAGGCCATCAGACTGCAACTACAGGTCTTCCTACTAGACCGCGACTGTGTTCTTTCCAATAGACCGCAACTTTAAACCCTGGAAACCGCCAAGCTCCAACTAAGGTTAGGCCACCAGACCGCAACTGCAGGTTAACAAACCGCCGGAATTGACCAGCGGACTGCCAGACTTCAACTGTGGTTTGCCAAACCGCCAGGACTGAACTGCGGATTGTCAAACCGCCAGGATTGCCAAACCGAACTGCTAGTCTGCAAGACTTGTCCGCCAAGACAAAACAGTAGTCCGCCCGGACTTGATTGCCTAAGCCAAACCGCCTGTCCGCTCGGACTCTAAGCCCTAACACTCCCCCTCAAGCTGGAGCATATATGACAACCATGCTCAGCTTGTTATAGACGTCCGAAGAAGGGGAAACTAGTTTGGTAAAAATATCGGCATGCTCTTTGTCAGAGGTGACAAACGGAGTGCAGATTTAATTTTTCAATACCTCTTCTCTGATAAAGTAGCAGTTTACTTCAATATGCTTCGTCCTTTCATGGAATACTGGATTCTTTGAAATGTATATGGTTGTCTTGTTGTCACAGAACATTAGTATGGAATGATCATAAACTTCTCTCAAATCAAGCATTAGTGCTCGTAACCACTTTAGCTCACAAGTAGGTCAAGGTCATGCTTTTGTATTCAGCTTCAGCACTTGACCTGGAGACTACAGACTGTTTCTAGCTCTTCCAGCTGACCAGGTTTCCTCCAATGAAGGTGCAAAAATCAGACGTAGACTTTCTATCTTCCTTGTCATCTGCATAGCTGACATCAGAATAGACTTCAATTCCCAAATAATTTTTCTTCTGAAACAGAAGTCCCTTTCCCGTAGATCCTTTCACATACTCCAAGATCTTTAGAGTTGATTGAAGATGACACTCCTTTGAAGCTTGCATAAACCGACTCACCTTCCTACTGCATAACAGATATTTGGTCTTGTGACTATCGGATAAATGAGTTTTCTCATAAGTCGTCTATACCTGGAGATATCTGCAAGGGGAGGTGAATCCTCATTCCAATACTTGTCATCACCAACAGACATTGGACACCGAGCAGGTTCATCCCCAAGAAGACATGTCTCTTTCAAAAGATCCAAGATATACTTCGGTTGTGAGAGAACTACAGAATTGGGCTTTCGGGAGATCTAAATTCCCAGGAAACACTTGGGAGACCCCATATCTTTAATAACAAAATAATGACGAAGAAGATGCTTCTTTGTTAGGTCAATCCCCTTATTATCATCCCCTGTAAGAATAATGTCATCCACATAAACAGCAAGAATAACTAGCCCCGTAAAAGTTTTGCGTATGAACATAGAGTGATCTGCAACACTTCGAGCAAAACCAATAGCAGAGATAACATCGTTGAACTTCTCAAACCAGACCTGCGGGCTTTGCTTAAGTACATAGATTGCCTTCCGCAACCTGAAAACCCTCATGAGCAACAAACCCGAAAGGTTGATCCATATAGACTATCTCTTGTAGATCATCATAAAGGAAGACATTCATGACATCCAACTGAGACATCTCTCAGTCTCTGTTAACAACTACAGAAAGGAGAACACAGATCGTAGTAATCCGAACAACTAGAGAGAAGGTGTCAAAGAAGTACACACCATAAATCTGAGTAAAACCTTTGGCAACAAGCCGAGCCTTATAGCGATTAATGGTACCATCAGGAAGAAACTTGATCACAAAGACCCAGCGACAACCAACCATATATGCTCCTGGAGGAGTAGGGACAAGAGTCCAAGTACCTCGTCCGGTTAGAGTCTTCATCTCTTCATCCATGGCGGCTATCCAATGAGGAATAACAAGAGCTTCTATATAGGTGGCCGGGATGACGCTGGACGAAAGGGCGAGAGAAAACTCTTGCATGAAGGAAAGAGCCGATCATAAGAAACAACATCATAAAGAGGATGTTGAGTGCATGTACGAACTCCCTTCCGAAGGGCAATCGGAAGATCAAGGTCTGACTTGTTTGTAGTATCAGATCCATCTGTCGGAGAGACTGCTGACCCGGGAACTGTCAGCAGTAGCTCAGGGAGAGAAGCAGAATCAGGAGAAAGAGAAGTAGACTCAGAGACTGGTGCGAGAAAAGTAAGGAGAATCTTTAAAGAAAATGACATCCGCAGAAACATACTGTTTTCGGAGAACAGGATCATATCACTAATATCCTTTCTGTGTCGGATAATAGCCTAGAAAGAAGCACTTAACTGAGCGAGGAGAGATTTTGTCACGTCCAGGAGAAGGAGAGTGAACAAACGTTGTGCATCCAAAGACACGTGGAGGTAAAGGAAACAGTGTCGCGCCAAGATACAGAATGGAGAAAGGAGTTTCGTCGTTGAGAACCGAACAAGGAACTCGGTTGATTAGGTAACAAGAAAGAAGAACGACATGACCCCAATAGGACCAAGGAACACTCATCTGAGTTAGATGAGTGCGAGCCACATCAAGGAGATGATGGTTCTTGCGTTCAGTAACCACATTCTGTTGAGAGGTACAAGGACAACTAGTTTGATGTATAATGTCACGATGCATACAAAAGATGGAAAACTGATGACTCAGGTACTTCTTGACATTATCAGTGCGAAGCACTTTAATAGTGTTGGAACTTATAGAGTCTGGACAGTCTGGCGGACTAGTCACGACGGTCTGTTGGTTTGGCGGTCTGTTGGTTTGGCGGTCTGAGGGTTTGGCTTCGCGGACTGGCTGTTTAGCAGATCCTGGCGGTTTGACAATCCGCAGTGCAGTATTGGCGGTTTGGCAACCACAGTTGTTGTCTGGCCACCAGCAAAGCTGTCCAGGAGGTTTGCCTACTTGAGTTGCAGTTCGAAAGGCAACCCGCAGCTGCGGTCTGGTGGAAATCCGCAGTTGCGGTCTGATGGCAACACGCAATTGCGGTCTGGTGGCAAGGCCTGCAAGCGGTTCGGTTCGGTTCGATTTTATGTAAAACCGAAACTGAACCGAATAGTCTCGGTTTTACACACCCAAAACCGAAACCGAACCTGATTTGGTTCGGTTCGGTTTTTTACGCGTTGGTCTGATTTTCTACATTTGCTTCGAAGTTGTTTTATGTTTTTATAGGTGCATAAGTTCTATCATTAAATTGTAAGAGATTTTTGAACTATAAGAACAACATTTAGATTAATTCGTGCACAAAAAATGTAGAAATATTCAAAATAGAGCTTTGTATAACGAAACAAGTTATTAAACTAGTAATATGTGGCACTCCAGCATTCACTAATAGTTGAAAGCGAAACATTCTATAGAAGTAGCTCATAGTAAATGTCGTTGCTTCGGTTCGGGTTTTTTCGTTTTGCACCATGTGCAAACCGAACCGAACCGAAATGAGGTCGGTTTTCAGCCACTTGAAACCGAAACTGAATCAGTCGGTTCGGTTTGAAAATCAGTTCGGTTGGATCGGTTCGGTAAGGTTCGGACGGTTTCGGTTTTTATGCACACCACTACTGGTGGCAACCCGCAACTACGGTCTGGTGATAATCCGCAATTGCGTTCTGGTGGTAATCCGCAGCTGCGGCCTGGTGGTAACCCGCAGCTACGGTCTAGTGGCAAACCGCAGTTGCAGTCTGGTGGCAATCCACAGGTGTGGTCTGGTGGCAATCCGCAGCTACGGTCTGGTGGCAATCCGCAGTTGCAGTCTGGCGGCTATCCTAAGTTGCAATTCAGTGGCAGTTTCCAGCTAGTTGCCGGATTCAGTCTGTTACCACATAGTTGTATAGCCTTGCGGTTTGACGTAGTCAAACCGCATAGCCCGTGCGGCTTGTTTTTGTCCCACATCGCCTGTTGTATTCTCCTCTCTCCACCATCTTCTATAAATAAGGGGACATGTCTTTGTATTATTTAACTTTTTGGAGCTATAAAATTTGTCTTTTATTTAGCTCTTTTTACATGGTATCAAATCTAACTGGTCCTTTACTCCAGTTTGTTGTGTGGCTTCTTGAGAGAGCTCGCGAATTCTCTTTCTAACCGTTTGCGGTCTCCCTCCCGCCCTCCCTTTGCTAGTCATTCCTCTTGCGATTTGTTATTTGCTTGCAGTCACTTGTGTTCTGCGATCTTGTTGTGATCACGTGTCCTTGCTGTGTTTGTGCGGCTTCTGCTGTGTTCGCGCGATCTCCTGTTTTTCGCCTTTCTGTGATTTGCCTTGTTCGCACGGCCTTCGGTCTCTTTCTAACCGTACGGTTAGAGTTTCTCTTCCTCTCCACACAGTTAGTTTGCGCGGGTTGCTCCTATCCGTTTTTTCTCCCTTTTTCCATGGACACTCCGGCTCTCTCGTCTTCTACTCTATCCACTCCTCTTTCTCTTACCACTTCTTCTTCTTACACTCCTTCTGGTAATTTGGGTACTGCTTCCAAGCTTATTGACCCAAATTATTCCGACTGGAGTGTTTCCTTTGTCTTTCTGTTGCGCTCTCAGCGAAAGCGCCATCATCTGAATGATGATCCTCCTGCATATGGGTCTGCTGCCTTTGATGATTGGGATGCTAGTGATGCATTGGTGAGACCGTGATTGACTAACAGTTTGTCTGATGAGTGTCTTCCCGTCATTCGACATGTTTATAGTGCAAGTCACAGTTATGATGCTCAGGCTTTAAATAGGGCACCTGTCGGTCATAGAAGGGGGATCGGTTGTTCAGATAAACAATTCCGAACCGTTACAAAACCTCCTACAAATCTTAATTCCCCACTCCTTCGGTTGTGGCTCTTGGAGTGATTTTGAGACTTCTCCTGGTGCGACGCCAGACTGCCACCCTCTTCCGCCCTATTTCCTCCACCACCGGACTACGGTAAAGCCTCCTGACACCTTCTGCAACTTCCGGTTCCTTCCCTCCTCCTCCGTCGGCGGTCTCCCCTATCCCCTGCGATAATCCTGCCGCCAAATCACTCTTCTGTCCACGATAGTGCTCCCCGAACCCCCATTCCCCCGTCTCTTCCCCTGCAACAGAGTTACAAAACCTCCTACAAATCTTAATTCCCCACTCCTTCGGACCTTCTCCCTGTACCGAACCCACAGGCCTCCTGAAGACCATATCCCTCACCACCTCCTCCACAAAGCCAAGCCCTTCTACCTGTATTCCGCTTCATTCAACCATCCCTCTGTCGTTGGATTATTCACATCACTGTGCGCCTCTTTCGAAACCGTTTCGCTCCTCACCCAGTCCCAAATTTACGCCATCTTTCACCCCCACCAGCCTCAACTCCTTGGTCGGCACCCTCCAATCCCGGCAGCAACCCATGAAGCATGCATTTAACCGTTTTTTGGTTGCATGCACGTGTGACGAGTGGTATGGTATTTTATTCTCTATTATTGCTTACTTTTGCACTCGACATGTAGTGGATGTCATTTTTATTTTGCAATTAGTTCATTTGTTGTATAAATTGCGGGGTTTAATCTGTGCACGCTTAATAGTAATTATGCACTCAGTCGATTTAAAGTTGATACTTGTTTTCCCTTTAATTAATTATTTGAGAATACACGTGACTCTGTTCTTTCTTTATAAAAATAATTACTGTTGTAAATTTTTTGAGCAGACCGCTCTTTGCACTAGTATTACACTTCATCACATTTAGGGCTGCATTTAGAGCATCCCCCCCCCCAAGTCAGCCTTACCACTGCATCAAAGACCATCAACAGAAGTACTTCCTGAGTTTCCACCCTCCCACGTTCAAGGGGACTAACACTTCAACAACTGTAGAGGATTGGCAAATGAGAGTCAAGGAGCTGTTGGATACAGCGGAGACGCCTGAAAATAGAAAGTACCTTCTGCCACCTTCATGTTGGAAGATGTTGCCAAGTTCTGGTGGGTATATAAGCTTGGTAGGCGCTTTATTAGGCGCCATGCTAATCAGATCATGATGGGGGAGTTCGCAGTAGCATTTCTGAAATGCTATCTAACCCTTAGAGACAAGGCTCACACTTCAGGGGCAATTCATGAGGTTGCTACAACGCGACATGACAGTGGATGCGTACCTTCAGGATTTTGCCTAGTTGAGCAGGTACATGAGAAACATGGTCGATGATGAGGAAGAGAAGACGCATTTGATCTATGAGGGGTTGCGGGACAACCTAAGGCAAACACCTAGGAAGCACGGACACGCCTAAATTAAGCTCGTTCGTACCCGTACCGGGTGTATTTCTGGTATGGGTACGCGAACCGAACGGGAGGATACAACTGATCGTTCTTCCGCTGTTGTTGATCGTTCCTCCACTGTTGTCAATCGAAGACGTCAGCTAGCTGTCGATCGAAGACGTCAGCTAGCTGTCGATCGAAGATGTCAGCTAGCTGTCGATCGAAGATGTCAGCTCGTTGTCGATCGAAGACGAAATACGCCTCTGCTGATCTCGTTCTTCTTCTTCATTCTTCTGCTACTGTTGATCAAAGACACTGGCTGATTGTCAATCAAAGACGCCGGCTCGTTGTCGATCGAAGACGAAAGACGCCGTTGTTGCTCGTTCTTCTTCTTTGTTCTTCTGTTGTTGTCGATCGAAGACGTCGGCTCACTATTGATTGCTGACGCCGGCTCACTATCAATCGAAGACGCCGGCTCACTGTCAATCGAAGACGCCGACTCACTGTCAATCGAAGACAAAAGACGTCAATGTTGCTCCTTCTTAAAGATGCTATTGCTGCTCATAAGTCTTCTTCTTCTCGTTGTCGATCTAAGAAGAAAGATGTCGCTGCTGCTTCTTCTCTGAAACTGTTGCTGACTTACTGATTTTCTCTTAATCTAATTAATTTTCTGACTAACTGATTTCCTCTTAGTCATTTCGGAAATTGTTGCAGAACTGTTGCTGATTAACTGATCTCCTATTAATCATTCAGAAATTGTTGATAAACTATAACTAATTAACTGATTTCCGCTTGCTCATTAACAGATTTTGCTAATTTCCTGTTGCTGATTCCTTTATTGTTGTTTATTCCAGAAAGAGATTTTGCTGTTTATTCAAGATTTTATTGTTTCTCGCTTTAACTATGGATTTGTATTTCAATTGATGAGTAATGCAATTATGTTTCATCTTTCACTAGCTTGAGGACTTTTAATTACCTTTATGATATATATATATATATATATATATATATATATATATATATATTGTATTTAACACAGCATATCCCGCCGTACCTGGATCCATATTTTTTTAATTTTGTCGTACCGCTATATCGGATATGTATCGTACCCGGTACTCGTACCCGTACTTCCTAGGCAGACACTGATCTCCTCAAGGACTTCTGGATTCAACGCTCTAGTCAAGGCCGCTCAAGTCTTAGAGCTGAATATTGAGAGGACACGGCGCCGTCGAGGTTTCACTGCCAAGTAGCAGGATGGGAAGACCTAGTCTCGAACGAGGGCAAATGGAGGGAAGGGAAACAAGAGGTTCTGTTCCTAACAATAAGGGGATAAAAATGGAGTGAAGGGTGGTTATCAAGGACCTACATGTTATTCGTGTGGCAGGAAAGTTCTGTTCAACGCGGGGGGTGTCACACTCATTCTTGTCGGATACCTTTATCTGGGGTATTGGTGTGGAGCTGCTATACACGGGAGCTGAGTTGAACATGAAAATGTTGAACGGATCTTTAATGAGCACGAACAGGAGAAGTGTCATTTAGAAGATAGAGTAGCAGGACTTCGACTTGGAGGCAGTGTTACTTCCATTGGCGGAGTTCGACGTATTTTTGGGTATGGATTGTGATAGCAACTACTCCTACTCTACGGTTCTAAGGGTAATACCTGATTGTGATTCTCGATAGCCCCTAGAGTTAGTTGTAGCCGCAACCCCCATATACCCAGCCTCTTGAACTGGCTGGGACCCAACTAGAAATTCTTAGGAGGAAGGAGAGACTGAACCGGTTGGTTCAGTCTCCTTGACCCTTGGTCCGCTGCGGTGATAAACCACTCCAAATTGGCCTAAAGTCACATCATTTTCGCCGTCTTCAAAAAATTGCTTGTCCTCAAACTAGAAATCGTGATATGCTTCTTTAAGATTGTCGTAGTCCACCCAAGTTCTTTTCGTCTCTCCCATGCCTTTTCAGTGGACCGGCAGTCATACGATGGACTTCCCTTGCACCTTCTTAAGCCGCGCTTCTAGAATCTTTTTTGGTATCAGTCGGACTTCACCCAACTCTGTCGCTTCCGACAAGGGGCTAATGTTTGGAGTGTGCCCTTGTGAGGTCTTTTTGAGCACTGACACATGAAAATTAGGGTGAATACGGAAATCCGCTGGAAGCTCCAGAGAAAACGCCACAACCCCCACCTTCCGCAAGATCCTGAAAGGGCCGTGATAGCGGGGAGCAAGCTTCTGGTTCCTCTTCCCTGCTACTGACAGCTGACGAGTGACGATATGGTTGTAACTTTAAGTACACCCACTCTCCAACCTCAAAACTTTGCTCTCGATGATGCTTATCTACTTGGAACTTCATGCGGCGCTATGTTTTCTACAAGTTCTCCCTTAACTGCTTCAAGATGTCGTCTCGCCCTATCAAAGCTGACTCCAATTCCGGCACCAGGTGGATCCTCTCTCATAACTTCTGAGTGTCGGCAGTGCCCTCCCATACAAGCTTTTGAACGGCGTCATCCTCGCCGCGGTTTGGTATGGTGGGGTTTATTTGCAATGAAACATTTCAAATATGTCTCCACGCTCCTATTCAGAGCCTCTATTTGCTCGTCTGTCAGTGGATGGTTCGTTGTACTCATGTGTAAGTATGTTCCTGCCAATCGAGAGAGTTTCTTCCAAAACTTGCTAATGAACATTGTGCCACGATCAGAAATAATGGAGGTCGGTATTTCATGCAGTCTCACTACCTACTTGATAAAGACTTTTGACGCGGTCTCTGTTGTGCAGGGGGGATATCACGATGAAGTGATCGTACTTGAAGAGGCGGTCCACCATCACTAGGATGATCGACTTCCCCTGCGATTTGGGTAACCCCTCGATGAAGTCCATCTCGATACTGTTCCATGTGAATTCCGGAATATCTAATGGAACCAGTAACCCTGCTGGAGTGGATGTGTCGTACTTTTGCCTTTGACACTCTACAATTCTTTACATATTGTACCACATCCTCTTTGAGACCCTTGCAATACACATTCTGCTTGATTCGTTGGTATGTTTGTAACACTCCGGAATGCCCTCCGTTGGGGGTGTTCTAAAACTCATGGAGTAGCTGCTGCTTCAGTGGTGATCCTTTTCCACTACCAAGTGTCCCCTATAATACAGATGTCCGTTAATGACATGGTAGCCCATTTCTAACTCCCTACCTTCTGCAATATTTCTCAATTTCTATCTCAACTCCTCATCTGCTAGCACCTCCTGATGAACATCTTCAATTATGTCCAAGACCGAAGCAGAGAGAGCAAAGATAGTACTCATCGGTGGTAAGCGTGAAAGTGCGTCTGCTACCTTATTCTCCTTTCCCTTCCAGTATTCTATTTCAAAATCATACCCCAGCATTTTTGTCACACATTTTTGTTGCTCCAGCGACGAGACCATCTGCTCCAAGAAGTACTTTAAGCTCTGATGATTCGTTCGTATTTTGAAGTGCCTCCCTACTAGATATGGTCGCCACTTCCCCACCGTATGTAAGATCGCCAACATTTTTTTCATATACTGAGAGTCCTAATGCTTTTCCCTGAATCGCCTTGTTGTAGTATGCCAACGGCCTCCCCACCCGCATCAACACTGCTCCCAAGTCGGCCCCGAACACATCTGTTTCCACTACAAGCAACTTGGAGAAATTTGGTAATGTCAATACCGGAGTCGTCACCATAGCCTCCTTCAGTGCTTGGAATGCTAACTCTTCATCTCTTCCCCAATCAAACATCCCCTTTGAAGAGTGTTGTCAACGGCTTAGCGATCTTCCCGTAGCCTCTTACGAACTTTTGGTAGTAGCTCGTTAGCCCCAAAAATCCTCTCAACATCTTAATATTGGTGGTCGTGAGCCAATCCACCATGCTCCTAATTTTTCTTAGATTCGGTCGCACCCCCTCTATTCATCAGGTGACCCAGATACTCTACCGCCTACTGCACAAAAGAACACTTTGACCTCTTCACGTACCATCTTTGTTACTTGAGAACTTGCAGCACCTTATCCATGTGCTCCACATATATCTCCAAACTCGGGCTGTAAATGAGGATGTCATCAAAGAAAACTAGCACAAACTTCCGCAGTTATGGCCTGAATGTTTCGTTCATGACTGCTTGAAAGGTGGCCGACATGTTAGTCAACCAAAAAGGCATCACTAGGAATTCGTAATGCCTTTCATGTGTTCTGAATGCAGTATTTTCTTCTTCCCCATCCTGCATGTGGATCTGATGATACACCGATTGCAAATCCAATTTTGAGAAGTACTAAGCTCCTTGTAATTCATCCAACAACTCTTCAATGATCGGAATAGGAAACTTATCTTTCACTGTAACCTCATTGAGCGTTCTGTAGTCAATGCAGAATCTCCAAGTTCCATACTTCTTCACCAATAGGACCGGGGAGGAGAATGGGCTTGTGTTGGTGACGAATGGTCCCTTCCTGCAACATCTCACAGACGCATCTCTCAATCTCCTTCAGTATATGAGGGTATCTGTAAGGTCGAACACTCGTAGGCTCCGCTCCCTCCTTAATAGTGATCCTGTGGTCGCATGCACGCGGTGGTGGCAGCCCTTTCAGTGTCTCAAAGACCATCCCGAATCTCCCCACTACCTCCTGCAAATTTTCTGGAATTACCTCTTGCTCCAAGGGCTCTCCTCTTGTCGGGACCCAAGTCATGGGGTAATCCTGCTCAACCCATTTCTCCAGAGAAAAGATAGTTGCTTCTTTCACAAACAGGCACGTATTACTCTGCAGCTTGTGCTTCTTCCCACCATGAGTGAATTTCATGATCATGTTCTCCCAATTATTCGTAACTAGTTTCAACTATCTCAACCACTGCACCTCAAATACCACCTCAAACCCTCAAATCAAAAGCACATACAAATCCACATGACACCTAAATCCTTGTATCATAAGTGGCACGTTTCTTATGGCTCCTATGCAACGCAGTAAATTCCCGTCTGCCATGAGCACCTTGAACACCTTATCCTTCGTCGGTGTGATAGCCAGTTTCTTGGCTACCTCGGTGTTGAAGAAGTTGTGGGTGTTCCCACTGTCTACCAATACCGAAACCTTCTGATCTGCCACCCTTCCTGTCATTCTCATCATAGAGGGATGTCCTCCCCCTTCCAAATCATGAACGGAGACTTCAATCTCCTCCAATTCCAGAACCTCCCTCCTCGGGAGCGTTTTCCTCCACCGCCTTTTCCACCAATTCTTCCTCCTCCTGCATCATGTATACCTGAACTACCTTACACTTGTGTCCAGGGACAAATTTCTCATCGCAAGTATAACACAACCCCTTGGTCCGCCGATCCTGCATCTCCTGCCACGACAATCGCTTCACCGTTGCTTCCTTCATAATGGAGGAATTGTTAGTTCCCTTTGTCGTATTTTGTACTCCCTCCTAACTGTTCCCTTGGAAAGCCCCTGCTGCCTTGCGTCTTCCAAGTTTTTCCCCCTGCAATGGCGCCATTCTAATGCCATGAGCTATGTTCCTGGGTTGCAATGCTTGCACCTCATCGTTGATGCTTTCCTTGAGCCCGGCCATGAAACAACCCAGAAGCGCCTTTTCTGACCACTGCACCCGGTTGGCTAACCTTTCAAACTCCTTTTTGTACTTGTTTATTGTGTCTGTCTGTCTCAGCTTAGTCAGCATCATATTGAAGTCCTCGTACTCGGTTGATCCAAATCTCGCGTTGAGCCATCACAGAATTCCTCTCACATGAGGTAGGGTCGCTGCTTCCTCCACTAGCTAAGCTATTGATAGGTATCCCTTTCCAGGTGAAATGAAGCGATGTGTACCCATTGGTGTTTGGGAAGCTCCTGGCACTCAAAAAACTTATCAGCCCTCTCAATCCATTTCAGCGGATCTTTGTTTTTGTATTTAGGAAATTCCATCCTCGTCAGCCAGGGTTGTAATAGGGGACGGTGTTGCGGCGGTGCTCGTGCCTCCGGATAATCTGGAAACTGTCCTCATCCCTGATTCTCCCCTGACCACCTTCTGCCTTGCATGTTAGGGCCCCTGCCCCAGTAGTCCTCTGTTGGAGCTTCGCCTTCCCATATGTGTGGGCCTCGTGTGCTCCCACGCCCTCCAAAGCCATTTCCATTGCTTTCGTCTTCTTCCCAACCCACGTGAGGCTGCCGCAGTTGCGAACTGTAGCCTCTCCCAATATCTGTGAGGCCTTGGCTCCTTTCCTCCTCCCGCCACCACCTATTGCTACCGCTGCTGGCGAAGGCCTCCTGGATCTCTGGTGAAACCGTTGGTTCCCCCAGAGCCCTCTCCGGGTCCCAGGTGCCCCGCAGTCGCAGCCCCTGCATTCGCTACCATGGATCGACAGTTGTTTTGGATTTGTTGGTCGCATCGAGCCTATAGTCCTTCGCATTCAACGGAACTCCCTCCGCAATCCTTCGCTCGGTTGGGTGTTCCCTCGTGTCGCTGAGATCGGTGATGCGCTCCAGCGCTACACCCTTGTCGTGATCGGTCGCTCTCTCCATGCGGCTCAGCTGTTCCCCCAGCGCCTCTGTAGCTTCCAGGACCGTCGCAAGCGAGCGCTCTTCTCCTTCGTTGATCCTCTGAGCCAGTTCCTGCTTCAATGCTTCGACCAGATCGCGTATTCCCTATTTCCTTCTTCCAGAGCCGTTAGTCGAGTCCCGTTCATAGCCGTTGATGAGGATTCGACGCCTCTGATACCAGATGATAGTAACTACTCCCACTCTATGGTTCTAAGGGTAATACCTGATTGTGATTCTCGAAAGCCCCTAGGGTTGCAACTGCAACCCCCATATACGTAACCTCCTGAACCGGCTGGGCCCCAACCAGAAATATTTAGGAGGAAAAAGAGACTGAACTGGTTAGTTCAGTCTCCTTGACCATTGGTCCGCTCCGGTGATAAACCACTCCAAATCGGCCTCGATTCATATCAGATTGGTTGTCGGAACAACAAGGAAATATTGACTGTAACTTGAAGGTAGTAACCCTGAGGAGTGAGAGACACGATGAAGTCCAGTTTAGGGGACTGACAGGAGTGGCATCATCGTTGATTTTCACGATATTAGTGGTGTGGTAAATAAAGGTGGTGAGGTGTTCATAGCATTCTTGGAGACTCGTTTTCTGAAGATTGCTCTTTGTGATGTGTCAGTGGTGGCAGACTTCGATGATGTGTCTCCTGATGAGCTGTCAAGAGCACAATCGCAGAGAGAGGTCGACATCACCATAGAGTTAATTCTTATGGCTAAGACGGTGTCTCGAGCTCCGTATCGGATGACACCCGAGGAGTTAGCTGAATTGAAGATTCAGCTGCACGAGCTTTAATAACCGGGGCTATTCGTCCGAGCTCTTCGTCGTGGAGCGTTTCAGTGCTCTTTGTGAAGAAGGACGATAGTATGCAGTTGTGCGACTACTGTGAATTGAATAAGCTGGCTATGAAGAACAAGTACTCAATCCCACAGATTGATGATCTCTTTGATTAGTTGGTTGGATCATCTGTGTATTCCAAGTTGGATCTGAAGTCAAGATACCATTAACTGAAGATTCAGGAGAAAGACATCTCGAAGACTGTGTTTGGGACGTGATATGGTCACTTCAAATTCTCTGTTACATCGTTCGGTTTGACGAACGTGCCGTCAGTATTTATGGACTTTCTGAATAGGGTCTTTCGGCAGTATTTGGAAATGTTTTTGTAGTCTTTATCGATGACATCTTAGTCTACTCAAATATTGAGAGTAAGCATAGAGAGCACCGAAGGCTAGTGCTGCATACGTTGAAGGAAAACAGACTATATGTCAAGTTCTCCAAATACGAATTCTGGATAGAGGAGGTGGCCATTCTAGTCCATGTGATCAACAGTAAAGGGGTGGTAGTGGTTTTGATGAAGATCGAGGCAATTAGAAATTGACCAGTACAAAAAAATATTGTGGAAGTCAGGAGTTTTCTTGGCTTGACCGGATACTATCAGAGGTTCGTAGATAACTTCTTTCAGGTTGCTTTACCCCTAACTTTGTTGACTCGCAAGGAGCACAGGCTTGGGTGGATGTTAGAGTGCAACTGGGATTTTCAGTGTTTGAAAGAGAGGCAAATGCATGCACCGATCTTTGGTCTTCTCAGCGGGACTGAAGGATTTCAGATTTTCAATGATGCATTAGGCAATGGTCTTGGATGTGTGTTGGCTCAGCATGGCAAGGTGATTGCATATGGATAGAGACAGTTGAAGTTTCATGAGAAAAATTATCATGTTCATGACATGGAGCTAGCCACTATTATCTTAGCCTTGAAGCGTTTTGGCAAGCTCCGTGAGAAACATATGAATGGGGCAAACTTCACAGTACTTTGTTCATTCGGGCGATATAAAGATGTACATGGACTTGAAGTCTTTTTGGTGGCATGCTATGAAGGACATAACACTTTTTGTAAGTGTCAGACTTATGCCCTGGTGAAGGCAGAATGCCAGCAACCCGGTAGATTCCTTCATCCATTGGAAATGCCAAAATGAAAATTTGACAGCATCTTGATGGACCTTGTGCATGGGTTGTCGAGGTACCAACAAGGGTACAATGTTATTTGAATGATTGTGGACTATTTGACCAAAGTTGCTCACTTCATCCCTAATCGGAAGAGTGACAACGTAGAGCATTTGTTGGAGCTCTATGTTCAGAATATCATTCGTTTGCACAGGACATCGAAGAGCATTATCAGCGATCAAGATGGGAGTTTCACCTCCAAGGATTGGAGACGTGTGCAAAAAAGTTTGGGAACAAAGCTTAAATATAGTACGGTGTTTCAACCTCAGACCGGCGGTCAGACGGAGAGAACCAACCATACTATGAAGTATATCTTGAGAATGTGCGCACACGAGGTCGACAAAAAGTGGGAGGATTACCTTTATATGATTGAATTTGCGTACAACAACAACTTTCAAGCGAGCGTCAAAATGGCACCGTTTGAGGCCTTGTATGGAAGGCGATGTCGGACGCATCATCTTAGGCAAAGGACGACAATACAAG
Source organism: Platanthera zijinensis (assembly GCA_039513925.1). Lineage (NCBI taxonomy): Eukaryota > Viridiplantae > Streptophyta > Magnoliopsida > Asparagales > Orchidaceae > Platanthera > Platanthera zijinensis. The sequence continues at coordinate 14,043,631 of CM077085.1, forward strand.
TTTGATGAACAAGGAAGATGTGTCGGGTGTGTTTGAGTTGATCAAGACCATCTGAGAGCATAAGATCGCTTAGGACCGGCAGGCTAAGTATTACAATGCGCATCATATGAACGTGGAGCTTTCGGTTGGAAATAAAGTTTATTTGAATATCAAGTCATTCAAAGGTGTACCATGAATTCGATGTTTGAAGAAGTTCAGTTTGAGGTATATGGGGCCTTTTGAAATGATTGAGCGTGTAGGCGACTGTGCATACCACCTCGCTTTGTCAGAAGAGCTTGGAGGACTTCACAACGTGTTTTATGTCTCTGCGTTGAGAAGAGCTTTAGTGGAGTCAAGCGCCATAGTTGAGCCAACTACGGTACCGATTTAGACAGAACTTGGTGACTGTTGTTCGCCCAGTTAATATTGAAGATACCGAGGTTCGGTAATTGCGGAACAAGAGCATTTGAATGGTAAAGGTCCGGTAGGATAATTGTGTCTGTAAGGAGATCTCTTGGAAGCAAGAGCAAACAATGCGCAAGGAATATCCCGAGTTATTCTCAGGTAAGATTAGTTTATAATTCCAAATTTAGGGACAATTTATTTGGGGGGGGGGGGGTTGTAATGCCCCGATTTCCACAAAAGAAAGGTGGAAACCCGGGAGCTACCGTGTCGTGGTAGTAGTAACCGTCGATGTAAAATTAATTCAAAACTAATTCATTTTGATCTTGTTCTCTATTTCTAAACGCGGGCAGCCTGGGGGGATACCGTCGCAGGCGGTAGCATTCGTTATGAATAGACCATAAGGCTTCGGAGATACCGCTGCACGATAGTGCTACCGTGGAGCGAATAACCCAGGCGAATCGGGTTACTTAAAATACGTGATCTCAGTTGTTAGATCATCATTTAGAGTGATCTGAAAGCTGAGAGAGGTTCTCCCTATGGTCTATAGGGGTCAAAAACAAGTGTTCATTCACATTGTTTCATTTCAACCTTTTGTGGCTAGCTTACGTTTGAGAGAGAAGGGTGTAAGAAGGGGGAAGAGGAAGGAAGGAGATTGTCGGAGCTTCGTTGTTCGGATAGACGAGCCATCGCCGGAGATAGAATGTTAGCTTTGTTGCGGTCGTTCTCCACCCAAATTTCTCCAAGATCCATGGCTCTGAAGCATACCCTAAAGGTAACAACCCTCTCCTTCCGGTCAGTAAGATACTTTACATTCCCTACATTCTCCTATGATTTTCCCTTTGTTCGGATTTTGTTGGTGAAGACATAATTGCGGTGTATGGCCCGATTGGTTTTGTGATGTGCAAAATCGTTTGTGGAAAATCTTGTTAAGGAAATATGTGATGCCCTAGTGCATTACGATGCATGGACAAAGGGTAGGAAGGCTTAGAGAGGGTTGGAAACGATTTCCTGGGAGGTATCGTCGGCGATAGTGTTACCGCCATGCGATAGCTCCCAGAAAATCTATGAGTGCTTCCAGGTGATGGGATTGTACTAGGATGCCTTGGGATGTGTTTATGACACTGAGGGTCATTTGTGGAGACGCTAAACTTAGGATTTGATTTTCCTATGAGATACCGTCGGGAGGTAGTGCTACCACGGGCGATAGCCTCCAGGAAACCGATGAGAAGTGCTTCTAAGAATTACAAGTCATGATAAATTCATATTGATAATTGATGCAAGTAGAAATTGTTGGCGTGCTAAACAGAAAATTGAATGTTTTTCTAGGAGATACCGTCGGGCAGCAGTCTAATAAGGGCCTAGCCCTAACCAGTAGGATTGTCGGAGGATGATCAGAGGCGAGGATGACAGCAGCGAGGATACAACGGAGCTGGAAATACGGCTGTCTAAGCAGAGTGTGCTCAAGAGAGAGAGCATCTATGATCTCATTCACGGGAGAGTGGGAAATAGAAATTACTTCTTGCTTGACATACAAGACCCAAGGGTCCCTTAAATAGAATATACAAAGAGTATTTGGGTAAATCTCTGACACAATCTATTAATTCCCAATACAACCTAAAGACTAGACTCTGATATAATTAATACAACAAAACATAATAAAAAGATTCATCATCATAATTGGGCCCAAAGCTCATAACATCTTGGTCGTCGTGCAAACGGAGCTTGATCTCAAGCTCAAGGAAGATCGGTGACAGTGGCAGACTCATCTAATGCCCACATCGTTCGAGTCCTCAACATGTAGATAGAAAAAATCTTGCATCGATGTCCCTGAGTGTACTACTCGTCACATCGATGTCCCTTGAGCTCGTCGTTCCAACATCTCACGAGTTAGTCAAAGGATCAAAGGGTCAGGAGAGCCCTTGGTATGTCCTGGCGGAGATCCAATGTCAACAGGAATTTAAGCCTCCCGTGCCAACTGGAGGCGACAATCGCAAATCCTGTCCAAGCTCATAGAAGTTACTAAGTCTCGAGGAGTTTCAAGTTCAACATCCCGCCATAGGCGGTCGCAAAGTTCGGCGGTAAAGATAGTGACTTGCATCCCATGGGGAAGCGTAACATGTGTCAAGAGAAGCTGAAACTGTTCCAGATAATCTTCTAAGGATCCTGGAGCTCCCTAAGGGGGTTGCTGCGGAGGGGAGAACCAAAACAAAAGTTGCAGAACTGCTTGAAGTTGTCTCATGTCAGACATGGCTAGTCAGTGAGGAGACAAGTGGCCCAAAGCAGAGCTGAGTCTAGTAGATGGAAGGATGCTAGATGAATCTGATTCGTTGTCGGTGTTTGCTGATGGGCAAAAAATTATTCGCATCATGTAAGCCAACTCAATGGGTTCGTCTTCCCATAGTAAGTAAGAAAATCCAACCTGGGGTAGCACGATAGTGTAACAAGCTCAGGGTGTATGAGGTTCAACGAAGGTGGCTCGTGGTGGATGAGTTGCGGTGACGGAGCTTGACTGTTGTTGGTGTGATCCATCAGTGTGGTTGTAACAACGAGAAGGGCAACAATTAGCCCATTAAGATTGGTGGTGAGGGTGTTCATGTTGTCCCGATGACATGTGTCAGCGTCCCGAATGCATGCTTCTGCTTCCTGAAGGCGTGCATCCATGGCGGACATGATTGAGTGGATCCAGCTCATAACATCCAAGAAATTAGGTGAGTCTTCCATATTATAAGCGGGGAGAGAGGAGCGGGTGAAAGGTCGGTTGAATTTCTCGAAGACGACTGAAATTGGGTTGTCGCGCGATCAGCGACACTTCCCTATGTTGATACAAAGGGATTCCCGAGGCGGAGGAGTTCGAGAACTAATAACTCCACCCAAATTAAATAGATCCAATGGATCCGGACTAAATTGAAACAAGAATCGACTAGCACGGGAACCGACTTGAGATAAGGTGTGGAACCGGAATTAATTAATGGATCGCGTGAGTTGAGCATTGTAATAGGAAGGAGTGGGGATCAATAAAGAAATTGCAGGAGGTTGCGGCGCTGGATTGGGCGTGCGGAGATGTGTGAAACTAACAAAGTCTTGGGATGAAAAATGTTGCAGACGTGCGTAACAAGTTGGAAGATCGTGGGATCCACGTGTGTGGATAGCAAGTGGCCAGATGCAAGGAGGAAACCTCGCGTCACCTAAAGAAGCGGCGGTAGAGCATTCTACAAGTCGGTAGGAGGCTTGCAATCTGAAGGCGGGGACACAGTGATCGTCGTCGATGATCAAGGATGGCGCACAACCTTGTCAAGTGGCGACGAGGTCCCGATGAAGTTCCTGCGGCGGTCGTTGGTGGAGACGAGTTCATCTGCAGGTCCAAGTGACGAAATAAACAGAGGACTATGCCCTTACAGCTGGTGTTGGAGACGACAAGTAGGGTTTCCTCAGTGGCAGCAGAAAGATCTCCGATTGTTTTGTCGGAGAAGGGCAACAACAAAAACAGAAATGCTTCAATAGTGAGAGACGAGGAAGTTGCCAGAACATATCTCTGATACCAAGATGTTATAGGCCTAGCCCTTAACACAGGTAAGGTTGTCGGAGAATGATCAGAGACAAAGATGATGGCGGCAAGTATACAATGCAGCCGGAACCGTGGTTTCCTAAGCGGGTGTGCTCAAGAGAGAGAAAGCTTACAAGATTTCATACACACAAGAAAAATAAATATTACTTCTTGCTTGACATGCAAGACATCAAGGGTTCCTTAAATAGAATATACAATGGTGGGGGTATTTTCGTAAATTCTCAACACACCCTAATAATTCCTAATACCACCTAAGAACCGGACTCTGATATAATCAATACAACAAAACACAATAAAAACATGTGTCATAGTATTTGGTCCTAAAGCCCATAATATAGTCCTACCGCCGACAATAGCTCCCAAGTAGCACAAATTGTGAACTTGTGACATTACGAACTCAAGAGAGGTGCTCATCTCTTGTAGTCGTGGACTCAATGGAATAGGGAATAATCTCATTACTTGTAGTTATGGACTCAGGAAGTTAGGACAAGGCTCACTCCTTGTAGTAAATTGACCTGGGGTTGGAGTTTCTCACCCTTATAACTCAGAGGTTGGATTATACCTTTGTAGCTTGTGACTCGGGAGCCTCTCCCGTAGATGATTGAATGGTATGGCAGGATGCTAGTAATTGTTGAACTCATATATAGTAAGCTTCTTGCCTTATAGATTGCTTTATTGATTACTGCTTCCTATTTTACTGTTTACTATTTTACATTATATATATTGTGAAGTGTTGACTTGAAAGGTGATGTAATTCCCTGGGGTCTGTTAGGAAGGCTAGGAAGAGTGGTGTTGTTACGTAGTTGTGGTCAGCTCATAGCTGACCCATGTGTACAGTTTTTATAGTGATGGTTGCAGGACGCAATAAGGAAGCAGAGGGCCGCTAGTCATTTCGTGAAGTGTACCCATTTTCCTGCTATTCCCTTTTTTTTACTGTCTAGCCATTGAGTAGGTCTGCGAGCCAAGGTGTTTTGGTGCTTTTACCCCTTCCATTGTTAGATAGTCGCACTTTTATTTGAGATCTTTATAGGTTATGAGGCCAAGGACATTTCATATGTATAGTTGTGAACACTCTCTTTTGTTATTAGATATTCATGTTTTTTCAGCCGTGCTAGTCTCTTAAAGTCCTGTCCGACGAAGCAGCAGTGGAGTTTTTGTTGGAGATTGTTCGTATATCATTTTATAATAGCCCGCTTGTGTCCATTCTTAGTGGAGACCGGCCGGACCCATATCATGGGGTAAGTACAGGTGAGGTATTAAAGTTCCAACTCTTAGCAAGGACGAGTTAAAGCGCATGCGGACCCTTATTGGTTCTCTCAGTAAGCTCTTTGATATTTTCACTCTTGTCATGATTGGTAAGAACCTACGCTCAAAATCATTAATGCTTCCAGTTGTGGATCACTAATGGGTCATCGACTCAAAAGCTATTGATCACATAATTTTTTCTAAAAAACTACTTTTCAATTTTTTTACTGGCTTCCCACCAAAATATCATTACATTTGCTGATGATTCACATACACCAATAAATGTTAGTGACACTATCGAAATTTTCCACTTTCTACATCTAAAGAGTGTTCATGTTACAAAACTATACAAAAATCTTATTGTTATTCACAAAGGGGAGCATGAAATTTAATGATACAAAATTCAATTTTATTTGTTTAGTCTTAATTTATGAATATTGCAGGATCTTGCGATCCTCGATCTGATCCTACAATCCGATCCGATCCAACCTCAAAACGATCCCACCTAGGATCTCGATCCTGACAACCTTGGTAATAATTGGGTATCAGAATTTAGAGATTCTACCGAGCAACTACATCAAATGACGGAAATAATTAAGAAATTCATGATTGATTAAGACGCAAGAGATGCCCCCAATCAAGTCGTGCTTGTCACTCTTTCAACACATATTGATGGATTATCACCAAGATCTATAATGGTAGGCACCGGGATCGAGCAGGAAGCAGCAATGGCATTCATCAAGTCTCATATCGTGCTGACTTCTTTCAGAAAGGTCAACCTAACATTTGTATCGTTCCAGATATACAAAACAAAACTTTCCTGCTTAAGATGGAAAAGAAGATCTGCTTAGGTGGATTACAAGATGTGAGCAATTCTAGGATAACTATAAAACTACTTACTGTGAATGGATATGATTAGCTTCTTTTCATCTTTTAGGGCAATTTTGATCTGTGAGAGAAACATTAAATCTATAGAAGACTTCGAAGAATTTTAAAATATACTGTAAAATGGGATTTGGTCCTCCACTCAGCAGCAACCCACTGAGTGAGTTGATATCATAGGTTGTATTATTTGATGACATTCAAGGCAAGAATGCTAGATCTATCATACGATTATTTTAAAAAATTATCATGAACCTAATCCAAGAAAGTGGGTGCATGGCCCAATGGTCTGTCATGGATGGGATTATTCTATGCAAGAAAAGGATATATCTTTTACTCACATCTTTGTTATGCACACGCGCGCAACAATTTATTTGTATTTTTACATCATTAATTTGTAGGGCATTAGGATAAAATGTATGTGAGCCTCCCTCCCGATATAAGGAGGTGGCCTGGGAGTTTTAGTTATCTTTGATGTTTTAGGGTTTGAGATCTCTCTTCAGAGAGGAACATCAAGGAGAAACCGGACTCCAGAGATTAGGCACGAGTATTCCAGTTTTCTTGTTCTATTGCAATCAATTTTATGTGTTTGTATCATTGGTCTGACCAGCCGACCCCGTCCACTATTTTGCTATCTGTTGGGAACGTTCTTCCAATACGGGACTCGTCCTGCCGCACATATCATGTTCATCCCGCCACACTCACTCGCGTTCCTCCAACGTCTATCATCGCATCTCGGCCCTCTTCGCAACCTCCTGGAAATTGGAATTGCTCGTGTTCGTCCAGCGTCATCTCTCCAGCACAACCTCCTAGAATCGCTCGCGTTCGTCCAACCGTGCGTCAAGTGCCTAACCGTGCGTCAAGTGCCTAACCATGCGTCAAGTGCCTCTTTGTCGTCATTCTCGGCCCGTCGCTTCTTACCGACAACTCCTCTCGAACATCTCTTCCAATCCGCATCTTTTCCCGCATCCTTCGATCGATAATGCCTCTTCCTACACTGTCTGCTAGCATGGACTGTGGCCTCAATCGCTCGCCTCTTCGTGTGCAACTTCTGATTCCGCCTACAGCTTTTGATTCCGTCTGTTGGCCTGATTCGACCGCCCCATGAGTGTCCTCACTGCTCCGTACGAGCTCGGCAAGCAATGCTTCAAAACATCCACTCCCAACTCCGACATTTCCACATTCAACGGGACTGACCCCCTTGGTTGGATTGCCCGGGCCGAGCAGTACTTTGATATTCACCAGACACATCGGGCGCAAAAGATCTTCACAGCTCGTATCGGCATGGAATGGTTCGTTGGCTTCTCCAGTCCTCTCCCGGCCTCAACTGGACAGCTCTCACTGGACAACGTGATGAGCGACATTGCGGGGTCCGTCAGACCGGCTCCATTGACTTGTACGTGGAAGAATTTATTGAGTTGGTCACCCACATTCCAGGTCTCCCACCGGACCATTACTTGGACTATTTCATGCATGGCCTACAACCTCATATCCAAGCTTGCCACTGCACCCTCCATCCGTTTACCGTCAACCAAGCCATGGACATCTCCTCACTCGTGGAAGCCAAATTCCTAGTGATGTCTAGAGACCCTCCTTCTACATTGCCTCCTTCTAAACCTCCTTGCCAACCATATTTTTCCCCCTCCCCCCGTCTAAACCTCCACCACCGCCACCTCCTCTACTTCACCAAACCACTATGGACCCACGCAACAACCTTCCTATCCTTACTCACTATCTTTCCAACAAAGAGTATCATGACTTGCGGAATAAGGGTTTGTGCATCCGTTGCAAGTAACCATACTCTCTTACTCATGATTGTCTTGAAAAGGTGTTCCACACCCTCATCAGTGATGACTACGAGGAGATCGGCGTAGCTGACATTGAGGCTCTTGTGATCACAGAGCTACCACCGGACGGAGACCCTGGCACCTCGACGACAGACAACCCGCAGGCATATCACTACTAGACGGCGAGCGGCACCTCAACCTTGGGAATAAAGTCGATTTTCTGGCATGTTATATTGCTAAGCACGCGCAACATCTTATTTGTATTTTGCATCATTAATTTGTTGAGCATTAGGATAAAATGTATGTGACCCCCCTCCTATATAAAAGGGTGGCTTGGGAGTTTAAGTTATCTTTGATTTTTTAGATCTCTCTTGAAAGAGGACCTTTAGGAGGACCCAACCTCCTGGGGTTAGGCACGACTATTCCTTGTGATTGTATCTAGTTTTCTTGTTCTATTGCAATCAAATTTTGGTGTTCGTATCAATCTCCAATTATCACTATGATACAACCAACTACACAAAACTACACGTATGGAGTTCAAAAAACTTACAAATTATAAAGGTTGATTTCCACTGAAGGGGCAAAAGAATAGGGTGAAGGAATTCATCAAAATTGTGTGGTATGTTGGTAAAATAAAATGGAACACTTTTACTAAATGGGACTCTTACAACCTTTGACCATCCTGCTTTAGGTATGGGCAGATGTGCCATAGATTTCATCAAAAGCCTGTTCTCAATCAAGAGAGATGTCCATTTTGTTGGTAGAAGTCGATAGATTGTCCAAGTCTGCACACTTTTTCCTCTCTCATTCTTTTACACCCAATAGAATTTCCCAAGTGTTCCTCACGAATATCGTCGGCTTACATTGGTTATTTGAATTCATTGTGTCTGATAGAGATCAAGTGTTTACTAGTTATTGTTTTTTTGTCGAAATTATTGGATATCAATGGAACTAAACTACATGTTTCTTATGTTTATAACCCTCAGTCAAATGGACAAATTGAGGTGGTTACTTCGATTATTGAAATATGCATATGTTTCAAGGTGGGGGAATCCCCAGGAGTGGGTATCCTGGGTTCCATGTGTGAAATTTTGTCTCAATACTTGTTACAATTTAGAATTCCAAACAATAACTTTTCAAGTGTTGTATGGTCTACACCCACCTGGTCCTATGTTTAATGTTCCAAACTCCACCTCTGTTGAAGGTGTAAATCAGGATCTTCAACACATCTTAGAGATCACCTGCATTCATCTTCAACAACCTCAAGATAAAATCGCAGTTCATCATCGAGACATTTCCTTCATCAATGCAGCTTTAACGTAGGCAAATTACATCCCTATAGGTAAACAAAAGTGGAAAACTCTTGAATTTCAAATTATCACCAAAAGTTTGTGTCATTCAACATAATTCACAAAATTGTAAAGGGAGCATATAAGATGTAGTTTCCGGATGACGTTAAGATCTTTAACGTATTTCATACTTTGGTCCTCAAAAGGTGTACTTGAGACATTTCCTTCATCAATGCAGCTTTAACGTAGGCAAATTACATCCCTATAGGTAAACAAAAGTGGAAAACTCTTGAATTTCAAATTATCACCAAAAGTTTATGTGTCATTCAACATAATTCACAAAATTGTCAAGGGAGCATATAAGATGTAGTTTCCGGATGACGTTAAGATCTTTAACGTATTTCATACTTTGGTCCTCAAAAGGTGTACTTGAGTTGCATCATCACAACCACCACCATTACCACAATTTATTGAAGTTCAGGTTGCTCCAATAACATTAAAGACCATTCAATTGCAATTTCAGCAAGGGGAATCAGAAGTTCTTACTCAGTGGGAGAGCCTTTCAAAAGAAGATGCAACTTAGAAACCCCATGGTGCTTTCAAGAAAGCTAATCCTTTGATCGACTTAGAGGACAGGCCAGTTGTCAAGTATAGCATTGTGTTACGGGCACCACGAGTGGCTGCTTGGACCCGAACAGGTCTGCAGACCATACACCCCAACCTACTGTAACATCCGTAAATCTGACACGAATTTCATTGTAAATTATAGGGTCGAGTCGCGACGGATTTTGACCGAGACAGCGCGTCGTCGAGGTACGTTGTTCTATGATTTTAAATCGCGACCGTTTATTTGAGAGTTGGGTGTGCCGATAGCCGTGTATTAGGTTGTTTTTGGGTGGAGTGAGGTGTCAACAATGATTTTCCCCTCTCCTTACGGTTAATAAGAAAAATAAACTGCTAGCAGCCCGATAAAACCCGCACGATTTCTTTTCAAGGGGCTTAGCCGCAAACCGCAAACCGCCTGCTTCGCTCCTTCCGCCTTCCGCCTTCCGCAAGCGACGATGACGGCGACGTCCAGTCGACGCCTCCGCTGCCCTAGCCGACGGCCGATCTCCCTCCGGAAATCGTTTTCGGTTTCTCCTCCCTCCTCTGCAGGCGCCAGCAAGCCTTCCTCTTCCTTCCTTGGTCGTGGGAGAAACGGGACTAACCCTAACCGGTGGAGGTAGAAGTTCCGATTTTAGTTCCAGTGAGTTCGATTTCTCCCTTCTATTTATTCCTTCATGGTAATCAGTCGATTTGGAAATTATTGTGGACTAAAGTTTCGTTTCCTTGTGCCCTAATTAGGTTTGGAGTTCTAGATCCTCCGCGGAGTTAGTGTAGGGCATTTCGTGAGCCTAAATCACTCTCCGTTAAGGTAATATCCGAAGTTTAGCACTTGTATTTTGTAACCCTAGTTGTTTTGGAATTTTTCCACCGGAAACCCTTAGGGGAAAATGATGAAATTAGGGTTGCCCTATCTTGCAGGACTTCGGTGGGGTCGGAGCAGCACTTTGAAGGTCCCCAGCAGTAGGATTACCTTCGGAATAGAAGATGTCGCCGCGCCGAGTCTACGAGCGCCGCAGCACCGCTGTAAGAAAAACCTAACTTTTGCTAATTAGACATAGCAATAAATATATATTTTGTATACACATGAGTAGATTTATTTCAAGTACCATGACCATGCATAGAAAGGTGTGGTGATAGAAAAACGGTTACGAAAAATGTGTAGGGTGACACGATTTCCCTAAGACCCAAGTAGTCTGATCACGAACAGAAACGTAGAGTACGAAAGCGTTAACCGTGTTAGTAGGTTTGGAATTTGTCCAAACAAGGGCGTGAATGTCCCTTTAAGTCGACCACAAGAAAGTCAAGGGTCGCTCAGTAGTTCACCAAAAAGGATTTCCCATGCAGAGTAGCGTCAGACCAAAAAGATCAGCCAGCACACAGAGTTCTTTCGTGCTAGGTAGAGGCGCACTACCTTTCTCATAAGGCACATGGAACCTTACGAGTAGTACAGACTTGGGAGTTGTCTTCCCTTGAGCCAGTTAGCAGATTCGAGACCGTGTCCGCGTGACACTAGAACATTTGAGTTCGTCAGATGGTCTCGGGTCGTCAGTTTCAGTTGCGCGTTAGGAGCTACTCTGCCTAGAGCCTTCCTAGTAGATGAGCAGGTTAGAAATCATATAGAACTCAAGTATAGACCTGTCGTGAGTCAGTACACTAGTTAGTCAACGTCAGGACTTGGGTAAATGAACAAAAAGTTACGAATATAAAACTAATAGATGTTTTGACTAGGAAGTATAGGAAAAGCATGCATAACATATAACATAAAATGTTTTCAGTGCACGAGACTATTTTAAAGGCATGCATGCATTCATAAATAAAACTGTTTTTAGTGTCACTAGGAGGAGTTATTTTTCCTTACTCTGACTAGGGGTGTGCATGAAAAACCGAAAACCGATCAAACCGTCCCGAACCGCCCAAACTGCCCAAACCGAACCGATTTTACACCGAACCGAACGACTCGGTTTGGTTTTGGTTTTTCTCTCTAAAAAACCGAACCGCACCAACTAATAATACATGTAAAAATATTATCAATAATGATCTTGTAACTATTTTTATTAACTAAATAATGTACACAAATTATATCAACTTAATAATTTTTATATCATTTGAGCCAAAATAAATTTTTTTAATGCATATTTTATGCATCATGAAGAATTAAACATTTTGTTTACCTAATTTTATTTATATCTATATATTACTCGATTTCGCAATAAAAATATTCAATCATAATTTTTTTATATAATATGAGCTATTAGTTGTAGTATATCATATGTAAATAAAACTTGATGATATTTATTTTTAATTATCATATCTTTTTTTAAATTTTCTTGAGATATTTAAGTACACAATTATTTTAAATAGTATAACTGAAAAACCGAAAACCGAACCGAGTAAACCGACCAAAAAACCGAACCGAACCGATAAACATCGGTTCGGTTTTGGTTTGGGTCCAAACCGAACGGCTTGCACCCCTAACTCTGACCCTTCGTGGGCACTATTTTTCAGGTGACCCAGGTGGGAAACTACGTCTAGGATGAGCGTTATAGTGGCGTCAGTTTGTATTATTTATCTTATTCAGTTTACTCTATTTCAGCATGTACTTGTAGATGAGAACATTGTAACAGATTAATGTTTTTATCTAATTTGTATCAGACTATTTATGGTTAACCAGATTTTCAGTTAATTCAGTTCTATTTCCTGTTTACTGGCTCTGTGAATCCAGATATCAGGTATGTGGTTACCCTTAGTTTACTTTTTAAACTTCCGTTGTAACGTCTTAAATTGCTTAGTATAGATTTTATTACCTGCTGCTACTAGTTTTAATATTGTTTCCTAGTTTTCTTTATATCGCTGACCCGGCCGGACGACTGATTTCTGAAATACTAGGAAAGGGTGTAACAAATTGGTATCAGAGCCAGGTTTAGGATCCCTGGACCCTAGAAAGAATTCACATAGCCATAGGAGCGCGTAAGAGTAAACTCTTGTTAGTAAAGTACTTTAAGTGCGATTAAGCCCTAGTGTTCACTAGAGTACAAAATAAGTTGCTAAGCCAGATTTCTCGGATGCTTGATAAATAATTAGATTTCTTTTGTATATTCCATCAGGCACCACGAGTAAGTGAACCAGGTGAATCTTCACGCCAGAACCCGGTTCCTAGTGCAACCATGGGAGACGTTGTCGTGCCACAGGTACCACCAATTCCAGCAGCTCCAGAGGGCACTGACATAGCGTCTCAGATTGCCAAGGCGGTTACTGTTGCCTTGATGGAGTTTCAGAGAGGACTGGCTGCAGGGTTTCCAGCTCCAGTACAAGTACCAGTCCCTGCACCAGCTCCTACTGCAGCACCTGTGGAGATGACCCTGGAGCGCTATTTGAGAAATTTTAGAGAACTTCAGCCTTCAAACTACAGTGGGGATGAGACCCCGATGGATACAGAGGATTGGATAGCTAACACCAGAGACCTGCTGAATGTTTTGGAGTGCCCGGAGAATAAGAAAGTTCCTCTGGCAGTTTTCCTCCTGCGAGGAGAGGCAAAGATCTGGTGGGACAAGTACCGGACAGATGATCCTGCAGGTAAAGTGTTATGATCAATTCCTTTATTTTAGAAAGTAATGTGTTAATTTTAAAAATAGTATGACCATACTTTTGGCCAGGTCGTACACCAGACATGTTTACTTGGGGCGAGTTCTCTAGAACTCTTGCTAGTTGGTTCGTGCCTCCTTCCGCACGACGAGGTCTCCAGGAGAAGTATCTAAGGCTTTTCCAGGGAGACAGGACAGTTACTGAGTACGAGCGAGAGCTGACTCATCTGGCTCGATATGCGGGCGTGATGCAGGGAGATCAGACCGAGAGGTGCAGTCGCTTTGTGGATGGCTTGCGTGACTCGTTGAGGCAGCCGCTGATGACTATGGTCAACGCTGATTACAGGAGCTTAGTGGATACAGCTCGCAGACTGGAGGCTGACCAGCAGAAAGTTCAGAAGCGAAGTAGTTTCCGTGCGAAGCGATCTCAGGATTCGCATCAGCCGCAGCAGAGCAGAAATGATCAAGGAAAGAACTGGAACAAGAAGCCGAAGCCTGATGCTAAGAAGAATGGTCAATCTGGTGACCGGAGCAAGGACTATCCCACGTGTCCCAAGTGTCAGCATCGCCATTCAGGAGAGTGTTTAGCCAGTGCAGGCGTATGTTACAAGTGCCGACAACCTGGACACATAGCTCGCTTCTGTCAGGAAGCTGGGACAAATCAGGTAATCAAGGTCCTTTTGTTTTGATTACATTTATGTAATTACGATAGATTTTTTTATGTAATTTATTCCTGCAGTCGAAGTACGAGGTTGGTGGCTCTAGCAGGGCAGATAAGGGCAAAGCGTTGATGATTACTGATGGGAGACCACAGCAGGGTCGAGATTTAGTGCAGCCCAGAGCTTATGGGTTGGGTCAGCAGGAGGCGAAGGATCAGGAGGATGTTGTGACTGGTAAGTGTTGTTTTGCTTAACAAGTTGGTTTTAAAATCCTCCGTAGGGACGCATTAAATTTTTCATCCTTCATAAATCATTCATGTAGGCATCCTTATGATTCATAATTTACCTTCTAAGATTCTGTTTGATACGGGTGCCTCGCACTCGTTTATCGCGGAATCTCTAGTGCGTAAGTTGGATTTAGAAGCCGTCCCAGAGGCAGTACCCCTGGAAGTCATGATGCCGAACGGATCCCTTCTGCAGACCAGAGACAAGTGCAGAGTACCAGTACAGTTTGGTGACACTGAGATTATCGTGGAAGCTTTGCTGCTACCTATAGCAGGATTTGACTTGATCTTTGGAATGGACTGGCTTTCAGCAGTCAACGCCAGGATTGACTGTAGGGCGAAGCAGATTCAGTTCGATGGCCCCAACCAGACATCTTTCTCTTTTCAGGGATTGAAGGGAGTAGTGAAGATGATCATATCTGCAGTCCAAGCGAGAAGGTGCATTAGTAAGGGTTGTGAAACCTTCGTAGTACTGATGAGCGCGGAGCCTAAGGCTGAATTGTCAGAGGTACTAGTGGTGCAGGAGTTTTCAGATGTTTTCCCGGAAGAGCTCCCTGGTGCTCCTCCTGATAGAGAGGTTGAGTTCCCGATAGACTTGCATCCTGGGGCTACACCGGTAGCCAAATCTCCTTATTGGATGGCTCCAAGGGAACTAGCAGAGTTGAAGACCCAGTTGCAGGAGCTGCTTGATTTGGGTTTTATACGCCCCAGTACTTCGCCTTGGAGTGCTCCAGTGCTTTTTGTGAAGAAGAAGGATGGTAGCCTGAGATTGTGCATAGATTACCGTGAATTGAACAAGCTGACCGTTAAGAACAAGTACCCGATTCCCAGGATTGATGATTTGTTCGACCAGTTGGTGGGAGCGAGCACTTTTTCCAAGTTAGATCTGAGGTCGGGCTATCATCAGTTAAAGATTCGTGACGCGGATATACAGAAGACTGCTTTCAGTACCAGATATGGACACTTCGAGTTCGTGGTCATGCCGTTCGGATTGACTAATGCCCCTTCAGTATTTATGGACTTGATGAACAGGGTGTTTCGGGAATACTTGGATCGTTTTGTCATCATCTTCATAGATGATATTTTGGTGTTCTCTAGGAGTGCAGAAGATCATGCAGCACACCTCAGGATTGTTTTGAGCACCCTCAAAAAGAACCAGTTGTATGCTAAATTTTTAAAGTGTGAGTTTTGGCTTTCAGAGATTGCATTCTTAGGCCACATCATCAGTCAGAAAGGGGTTAGCGTTGATCCGAAGAAGATAGAGGCCATAAAGAGTTGGCCAAGGCCGACGATAGTTTCAGAGGTTCGCAGCTTTTTGGGTCTTGCTGGGTACTACAGGAGATTCATTAGAGATTTCTCAAAGATAGCCTTACCACTGACTTCCCTCACTAGGAAGGGAAAAGGCTTGGATTGGACAGTTGACTGTGAGTTGGCTTTTGAGGACTTGAAGGATAGGTTGATGACCGCACCGATTCTGAGTTTGCCTTCAGGGCCAGACGGATTTCAGATTTATAGCGATGCTTCAGGTCAGGGTTTGGGTTGTGTTCTCATGCAGCATGGAAAGGTCGTAGCATATGCCTCGAGACAGTTAAAAGTTCATGAGAGGAACTATCCCGTGCATGACTTGGAGCTTGCAGCAGTCATTCATGCTCTGAAGATATGGAGACACTACCTCTATGGAGTGCGTTGTGAGATCTTTACTGATCATAAGAGCCTCAAGTATATCTTTGATCAGCGAGAGCTCAATTTGAGGCAGCGTAGATGGTTAGAGTTTCTTTCAGACTACGATGTAGACATTCAGTACCACCCAGGAAAGGCGAACGTGGTAGCTGATGCTCTTAGCAGGAGAGGTTCGTGTTTTTCCCTTCTCACTCAGCAAAAGGAGTTGGTACGAGAGCTGGAGAGACTGGACATCGTCGTTGTGCCCCGTTGTAGTTCTGGTTCAGCTTGGTTGAGTTGGATGGAGATTTCGTGCGATATTAGAGATAGGATCAGGACAGCTATACCGTTGGATCCAAAGATGGCAGAGATCTGGATAGCAGTGCAGTCAGGTCAGAAAGAGAGATTCTCTATTCAGAATGAGTTACTATTGCATGATGGCAGAGTGTGCATCCCAGATATTAGTCACCTTCGTGAGGACATTTTGTTCGAGGCACACAATTCCAGATATTCTATACATCTTGGTAGCACGAAGATGTATGCAGATCTTAAGAAGACAGTCTGGTGGCCAGGTTTGAATAGTGATGTTGCAGATTATGTAGGGAAGTACGAGACATGCAAGTTGGTTAAGGCCGAGTGCCAAAAGCCTGGAGGCAAATTGCAGTCACTTCCCATTCCCGAGTGGACATTTGAGGATATATCCATGGACTTCATTCATGGTTTGCCGAGATCGCAGAGTGGGAATGATTCCTTGTGGGTTATAGTAGATCGGCTTTCTAAGGTCGCCCATTTCATTCCTCTTAGGAAGACGGATCAAGGTCCGAAGCTGGCACAATTATATATAGACGAGATAGTTCGACTTCACGGTGTACCCAAGACTATAGTCCAGACCGAGATGGAAGATTTACCTCCAGGGAGTGGCGATATATTCAGGAGCGGTTGGGTACCAGGTTACATTTCAGCACCGCATTCCATCCCCAGACAGATGGACAGACTGAGCGCACAAATAGGACTTTGGAGGATTTGCTTCGGATGTGCATTCTAGATTTTGGAGGAAAGTGGGAGAAGTATGTTACTCTTGTGGAGTTCTCCTACAACAACAGTTTTCAAGCGAGTATTGGGATGGCACCGTTCGAGGCCCTCTATGGTAGACGTTGTCGGACACCGTTATGTTGGGCTGAGAGTGAGGAAAGATCTTCCATCAGAGAGGCATGGATTGATAAGACCACTGATAGGGTCAAGCTTATTCAGGAGCGTATGAAGACAGCTCAGGATCGCCAGGCCAAGTATCATGATCAGAAGCACAGGTCAGTAGAGTTCAGTGTTGGAGACTACGTTTATCTGAAGGTCAGACCAGTCAGAGGAGTCTTTAGAATAAAGCGGATAAAGAAACTGAGCCCCAGATTCGTTGGTCCTTTTGAGGTGCTGGAAAGAGTTGGTGAGGTTGCATATAGGTTGGCCTTACCTGAGGAAATGAGTGATGTACATGAGGTATTCCACGTCTCCTATCTGAGGAGAGCAGTCAGAGATTCTAGTCAGATTATCAGTACCGAGGAAGCACCAATTGAGACAGATCTTACTATTGGAGTTAGACCAGTCAAGATAGTGGACTCAAGGATCCAGAAGCTCAGGAATAGAGAGATTCGTATGGTCAAAGTCCTTTGGATGAACTGTGGCCGTCCAGAGTATACTTGGGAGCGAGAGGATGAGCTTAAGAGCAATGCAGACTATTCTTTTCTCTTCGTTTCAGGTATGGTTTCAATTTTCGAGGACGAAAATTTTTGTTAGGAGGGGAGATTTGTAACATCCGTAAATCTGACATGAATTTTATTGTAAATTATAGGGTCGAGTCGCGACGGATTTTGACCGAGACAGCGCGTCGTCGAGGTACGTTGTTCTATGATTTTAAATCGCGACCGTTTATTTGAGAGTTGGGTGTGCCGATAGCCTTATATTAGGTTGTTTTTGGGTGGAGTGAGGTGTCAATAGTGATTTTCCCCTCTCCTTACGGTTAATAAGAAAAATAAACTGCTAGCAGCCCGATAAAACCCGCAAGATTTCTTTTCAAGGGGCATAGCCGCAAACCGCAAACCGCCTGCTTCGCTCCTTCCGCCTTCCGCAAGCGACGACGACGTCCAGTCGACGCCTCCGCTACCCTAGCCGACGGCCAATCTCCCTCCGGAAATCGTTTTCGGTTTCTCCTCCCTCCTCTGCAGGCGCCAGCAAGCCTTCCTCTTCCTTCCTTGGTCGTGGGAGAAACGGGACTAACCCTAACCGGTGGAGGTAGAAGTTCCGATTTTAGTTCCAGTGAGTTCGATTTCTCCCTTCTATTTATTCCTTCATGGTAATCAGTCGATTTGGAAGTTATTGTGGACTAAAGTTTCGTTTCCTTGTGCCCTAATTAGGTTTGGAGTTCTAGATCCTCCGCGGAGTTAGTGTAGGGCATTTCGTGAGCATAAATCACTCTCCGTTAAGGTAATATCCGAAGTTTAGCACTTGTATTTTGTAACCCTAGTTGTTTTGGAATTTTTCCACCGGAAACCCTTAGGGGAAAATGATGAAATTAGGGTTGCCCTATCTTGCAGGACTTCGGTGGGGTCGGAGCAGCACTTTGAAGGTCCCCAGCAGTAGGATTACCTTCGGAATAGAAGATATCGCCGCGCCGAGTCTACGAGCGCCGCAGCACCGCTGTAAGAAAAACCTAACTTTGCTAATTAGACATAGCAATAAATATATATTTTTTATACACATGAGTAGATTTATTTCAAGTACCATGACCATGCATAGAAAGGTGTGGTGATAGGAAAACGGTTACGAAAAATGTGTAGGGTGACACGATTTCCCTAAGACCCAAGTAGTCTGATCACGAACAGAAACGTAGAGTACGAAAGCGTTAATCGTGTTAGTAGGTTTGGAATTTGTCCAAACAAGGGCGTGAATGTCCCTTTAAGTCGACCACAAGAAAGTCAAGGGTCGCTCAGTAGTTCACCAAAAAGGATTTCCCATGCAGAGTAGCGTCAGACCAAAAAGGTCAGCCAGCACACAGAGTTCTTTCGTGTTAGGTAGAGGCGCACTACCTTTCTCATAAGGCACATGGAACCTTACGAGTAGTACAAACTTGGGAGTTGTCTTCCCTTGAGCCAGTTAGCAAATTCGAGACCGTGTCCGCGTGACACTAGAACATTTGAGTTCGTCAGATGGTCTCGGGTCGTCAGTTTCAGTTGCGCGTTAGGAGCTACTCTGCCTAGAGCCTTCCTAGTAGATGAGCAGGTTAGAAATCATATAGAACTCAAGTATAGACCTGTCGTGAGTCAGTACACTAGTTAGTCAACGTCAGGACTTGGGTAAATGAACAAAAAGTTACGAATATAGAACTAATAGATGTGTTGACCAGGAAGTATAGGAAAAGCATGCATAACATATAACATAAAATGTTTTCAGTGAACGAGACTATTTTAAAGGCATGCATGCATTCAAAATTAAAACTGTTTTTAGTGTCACTAGGAGGAGTTATTTTTCCTTACTCTGACCCTTCGTGGGCACTGTTTTTCAGGTGACCCAAGTGGGAAACTACGTCTAGGATGAGCGTTATGGTGGCGTCAGTTTGTATTATTTATCTTATTCAGTTTACTCTATTTCAGCATGTACTTGTAGATGAGAACATTGTAACAGATTAATGTTTTTATCTAATTTGTATCAGACTATTTATGGTTAACCAGATTTTCAGTTAATTCAGTTCTATTTCCTGTTTAGTGGCTCTGTGAATCCAGATATCAGGTACGTGGTTACCCTTAGTTTACTTTTTAAACTTTCGCTGTAACGTCTTAAATTGCTTAGTATAGATTTGATTACCTGCTGCTACTAGTTTTAATACTGTTTCCTAGTTTTCTTTATATCGCTGACCCGGCCGGACGGCTGATTTCTGAAATACTGGGAAGGGGTGTAACACCTACTCTCCGCGGGCCCACCTGGGACTTCCGGGATAAACCCAGCGGCCGGTTGTTGGAGCTCTGCTTCTAAGTATTCTTATCAAAGGGGGCACGGGTTCGAAACCGCGCTCCAACAATCGGCCACTGGGTTTATCCCGGAAGCCCCAGGTGGGCCCGCGGAGAGTAGGTTGGGGTGTATGGTATGCAGGCCTCTTTGGGTCCACGTAGCCACTCGTGGTGCCCGTAACACATTGCCACAGAAGGAAGCGCAAAAATTGAAGGGAGGAGAACATAGAAGCAATTTAAGTTTCTAATTCCAATTTTTATTTTGACTTTTATTGATGGTTTATTTTACATTTAATTTCAATATTTGCTTACATCTCAAGTTAGTTATTTGCATTAATGTTGATTTATTTAATTAGAGCAATGAATTAATTAGTTTCTGCATTGATGCAGGGCCAACCTCCTCCCCCCTTAAGTAATTACCCTTCTCTAAATCAATCACGCTCCACTATACCGAGCACACTTTAGGAACCTAGGTCAACTTTCCATCATTCCATCATTGGAAATCATCGAGGTTATATGAAAAATAAGAAGAATTCATGTTCATCTTCTTCCTCAATCAACTACTGTCCATATCTTATGGTTTTAGTGGTGAGAAAAGAAAATAATATAAGATGATCTTTGGTAAAGGAGAAGAGAGACATGTTGAAATCCGGTAAATAAAATGAAATCTTATGGTGTCTTTTAGATTAATAATTATTCAATATGTATGCGTATTTTTGATACTTCTAAATGTCTATGCTATACATGAGCATAACTAGAGTTAAATGCAAATTGTTTCAGGCTTCATGGTTGCATCTATGTAGGAAGGAAGAAGGTCAGAGGACTGCAAGAGATTGCCAGTAAATGAGAAAAAGCATTCTTTAGATTTTCTTCTGTGCATGATTGTTATGGGCTCACATAAGGGTGACAACGCGCGACCGCGGACGACGTGCATTTTCACGTTCTTGCATTGTATCTTTATTTTTTGCATTTTTATCTTTTCGAACACTTTAAATTATTTACAGGTTATGTAGCCCAGTTGCGGAAAATAATAGCAACATTTTGGAACTTTTCTCTCTCACTATATACATGAGGGGGGAGGGGATTAGAGGGGTGATGAATGAAACCCGAATTCTCTCACTTTAATCTTCTCTTCCCCATCTCATTTTCTCAAGCTAGGGCTACGGATAAAAGCAAGGATCCCCTCTCGCCTCCTCTCCCGGTCGTGCTCGACTCCCATTGTATCTTCCTCCATTAGGAAGGCTGGGTCAAGAAGATCCCCCAAGAGACTTATCCCTCTCAAGATCACACACCCACTCACAATCCGAAAACCATAACAACCTGGTATCAGAGTCTTCTCCTCCAACACGTGTCTTTGCTCGCCTCCTCCACTTGTAAACCTGACGGGATCTATTTTGCTTCAGCACGACTCGCAAACCAACAAGATCTGTTTGATGACTCGCACACTCATGGCTAGCTACTACACCGAAGCCATTCGAGCCGCGTAGCACTGCTGACGATTACAACACTCACGTCTACAACCTTGCTCGCTCCCAAAATATTGGCACCCTTGTACCTGATGACGCCTGATCCTCAGTGGTCACTCCTCCGCACCTGATTACCAAGAACACCCTGATAGATGCACGCTATCGTTCACAAAATATCATAAGAAATATGCGAGATACAAATTATCGAGACATACTCGATACCAACTCTTGAGGGCAGGTTCCCTCTAAAAGCCATCCATCCAACAATTATCCAAGACACAAGACTTCGCACCTAAGGGCTCCTTATATAGGGTCCCCCGCTACAAGACGAACACACTAAAGGACAAAACGACACATAATTAATACAATATTATTATAAAGATAAACACATCATTGAGAGACCCGTGAGGTGAGGCCAATCGTCTGAGCGCATGGGGGTGCATGCGTGTATACTTATGAACGAGAGGGGCCCTGAAGACTGAAGTTGTGGTGTGAAATACGCCAGTTGGGCACGATCGTAGATGGGATGATGGCAAGAATAAGAACCAATGGAAGAATTTGTCGGGGTCTTTCGTAACCTGGGCGTGAAAATTATTTCAGTAAAAAAAGGAGAGTGGTTGTGATGTGGTTCTATAGCACAGGAGGCAACACGATCATTGTGTACGAAAGTGAGTATATAAAACTCACAAGGAGACATGTTGGTTGTGTGTATGTGACGCATCGACAGAAAAAGAATGACAGGAGGAATTAATAAGGGAGAGTGAATGTGGGCCATGAAGTTTAAGAGAGAGATGTGCGTGGATGTGTGAACCTTGGACAAGGTGAGCTACATGGAACATCTGTTATTAAGGGACGTGGGGGATGGCGTGTGGAACACTGCAGGAAAAGGGGGTGTGGCTTAAGGTTGCTAAAAAGTGAAAGGGGACAGGCAGAAGGTTGACCGGTCGGAGGCGCGGGACAGGAGGTCGAAGGGAGAGGCGTGGAGGAGGAGGCCCATCAAGGAGCAGAGAGGATATGGGTTGTAATGGCTCTTGAGGAAGAGATCGCCAACGAAGCGCAAGTGTCATGGCAAGGAGGTCATTCATGGCATCTTTGATTTGATCATAGCAAGCGTGCACTGAATCCGGAAGAGGGCCATAAATGGGAAGGAGGGCGAGAGTCGACGTGGTGCGGCAGAACACTATAGGGTCGACGGGATGTTATAGGAGACGTTGGAGGGACACGGGATGCTATAGAAGGAGCTTGAGAGCCGTTGGGATGCGGAAGGAAGCAGTGGAGGGCCGCTGGGATGCGGAAGGAGGCGATGGGAGGCTAAGTAGCGCATTGGAGGGAGTGCAGATGGAGGACGTGTCGGGACGCGAGTGGAAGTAGCCAAGTCGTGTGAGAACCTGAGCGGTAGGGCGTGGTAGCGGAGGCTGGGAGGGACGAGACTAGCGAAAGGCGATAAAATTAGTCGGATGTTGGCTAAAATAGGAAGTCTATCTAATTAGGGTTTCGACGAAAACCCAAAATGAGCGGCAAGTCTGACCAATTGATAGATGCATGCAATCGTTCACAAAATATCATAAGAAATAAGCGAGACACAAATTATTGAGACATGCTTGATACCAACTTTTGAGGGTAGGTTCCCTCTATGAGCCTTCCCTCTAAAAAGAGCCTAAGCCTAACAATAATCCAAGATACAAGACTTTACACCAAAGAGCTCCATATATAAGCGAAGACCCCGTTATAAGATGAACACACTAAAGGACAAAACGACGCATAATTAATACAATATTATTATAAAGGTAAACACATCATTGAGAGACACTCGAGAGGTGAGACCGATCGTCCCAGCCCTTGCGGGTGAGATGTACGCAATGTGTATACGTATCACATCTGATTCTCTGTGCCTAATTCCTACGAAGGAGCACTCAACCATCTTTCGTCTCTTCATCGTTTTTCCCACAATCGATGGAATGCCCAACACTCCTACCTGGGTTTTCCCAACCCTCTACCTCCACTTCTACCACCTCCGAACAACCCACAAGCACATTCTATGACCATGGATATGGGTGGTCTTACTTTCGGGTAGAATATAGAGGCCAAGCAAAAAATGGATAATCGGGATAGTCATTCAAGCTTAACTGCAAATGCATTCACTGCTCTGGCAGCCCGCTTCGATGGCTTGAATCCCACCCACCCGCCCCAGCCATCACACCACCATGCGATGAATTCCAATCAGAGTGAGCTGCCATTCTTCATGCCCTTTAATTTTCGTGTGCCTCGATTCGCATGAGGCAGAATTCCGCGTTATGTGAAGTTGGATTTTCCCTTATTTTATGGCAAGAGCAATTCCCTGGCACGGCTCAAGCATTGTGAGCATTCCTTCGCCAACCAACTCACGTTGTTGGAGGATTAAATATGATTGGTTCTCTTCCACAGTTCCACCTCATGGGCTCAGCGCAGTTGTGATATGTCCAGCTCGCACGGTCAATTTAAATTGGTCGGCCTTCAAACATTCCTGCAATCATTGTTTTGTCTCACAGATCCGCAGCAATCCGTTGGGCGACTTCGTCTCGCTTAAGCAATTAGGTCCAGTCAATGATTACTTAGAGAGCTTTCAGATGTAACTCACTCGTGTCCCTTCTATAATACCAACACCAAGTGTCTATTTTCACTGCATGTGACCGAATGCATCTTGATGTTGAATTCCAAGCCCCGCGGTCAACACAGCCATGTGCCTAGCATGTATCTATGAGAAACGACTACTTATGGAGTTATGGACAACCCGTATAGAAGTTGCCACAGTGGGAGAACACCCCTCCTTGTCACACCTATAACCTTTTCCACCACACCCAATGACAAGGAATTCGGCAATCCCCCAACCATCAAACGCCTGTCATAAGCGGAGATTGCGGAACAATGCGCAAAGAAGCTTCGTTTCAACTATGATGATCCATATACAGTCGGACATAGGTACAAGCGTCTGTTTTGGCTAGAAGTTGACAATCTCTCGGAGGACGATGACGATGATGCTCGGACCATGAGAGCCATGTAGCCCAAGCTTAAGGATATGCTTGATCCACATGAGGGAGTTGATGTTATGGGCCCACGTAGGGGGTGACAACACACGACTGCGAGCAACATGCATCTTCTCATTCTTCCATTGTATCTTTATTTCTCACAATTTTATTTTTTGGGGCACTTTGAATTACCCGCACATTATATAGCCCGGATGAGGGGTATAATAAAAAAAATTTGGAAATTTTCTCTCTCACTATTTATGTGGGTAAAGAGGGGCCTTAGAAGCGTAATGAATGAAACCCTAAATCTCACACCTTAATCTTCTCTTCCCTCTCTCATTTTCTCAAGCTAGGGTTAGGGTTAAACAAGGCTCCTCTCTCTCTTACTCTCCTAGTCGAGCATGGCTCCCGTTGTATCTACCGTCATTGGAAAGGCTAGGTCAAGGAAGGGTAGAGACAATCCTCTCCAAGACTTCTCCCTCTCAATACCACACACCCGCTCGCAATCTGAAGACCATAACAATGATCCCTTCAAATTATACTTTTCTCTTGTTACATCTTTAGAGTGGGATAACGAGCTCTTCTATTTGAACAATATCAAATACTCAATGGTTTTTTTCCACAGTTACTATTCCTAGTGGATTTCATTCAAATAGTTTTATGTTGTTGAACTTAGGTTGAATATGAACAATATCAAATGCTCGAACCGTTTATTTTCCTCGGTTATTACTCCTAGTGGATTTCATTCAAATGGTTTTATGTTGTTGAACATTGGTTGAATACTAACCATTGCAATTGAGACAACGGTGGTGTACAGGTTGACATAAACCAAGGTAGCTACTTATTATCAATTTTAGACAACTACTTCTCCCCCAAAATCATGCAAGAATAGTTATGAATTCACATGTTAGCTTAACAGGTATGTAAAAAGATCGTAAATTTAGTAATGAGATGGACTAGCTTTAACAGAACCACAAACATCTTTGAATATTACACTTAATGCCTTAAATTCTCTAAAGTTATAAATATGGTTGTACTATAGTGATCTAAAGTATTGGACGAAGTAGGATCTAACATATTAGTAATTCCTCCTCTTTATTCACCACCAGTGACTAATGATTGTGTTGCGATGACTAATGATTGTGTTGGAGTGATGCGGGAGTAACATCTGAAAATACTGTAGCAGAAAATAGTTTTTGATAGTTTGGGTATATAGAAGAGTATTGAAGATCCACTATAAGATGGGTTGTACAAAAACATGTGTGAAAATTAAAGTTGGCAAATACTAAGTGATGCAGGGCAGGTATCACACTTGCCTGCCACCTTAGAGTCCCACCAAGGGGCCCACCACGGCGTGTCAACGAGGTGGCTTTATCAGGTTTGCGGACCTTACACTTCAACCCATCCCCGGCTCCACCACATGGTCGATAGGTTGTTGAGATCGGGGCTCGATCCCCCGACCTCCTTGATAAAAAGTCTTCAGGCAGACTCTCATCACCAACTGATCCGCAGCTCAGTTGGTGATGAGAGTCTGCCTGAAGACTCTTTATCAAGGAGGTTGGGGGATTGAGCCCCGGCCTTAACAACCTTTCGGCTTCCTGTGGTGGGACCAGAGACGGGTTGGGGTGTACTGGGCTACAGTTCCTGATATAGCGTCCTTGGCGGGAAGCCAAGGTGGGCCACCTGGTGGTGATGTCAGGGTGGCAGGCAGGTGTGACGTCTGTCCAGCATCACTAAGTAGGAATGAATTTAGGAAGTCGATTCATAATTCATAAAGCTAACCTAAAATTTGTTGGGATAAGTCTACTGATCAATGATAATTATCACGACAATTCACAAAAGAAAAATCACATAATAACTTTTCAAAATATACAATCCACAATATTATGGCTGCATTATAATCACCTTATATGTTGCAATGGCTACTTGTCACAAATGTACTAGACATAAAAAATTTCAGGGCACTGTTTACTCATTAAATTGGTAGAAAAAGCCTCATTACTTCACACAAATAAAGAAAATTTAATTAATAAATCCATATTTTATTTGTTGACAAATTCATGAAACGTGCCGAGTGAAATCTAGTTGAAATTATCCAATATTCTCACTGTTGACACAAACCTGGGAATGGATTTTCCCTGCGCGGCGCCTTTGTTTAAATTTAGAGACAAATGACTCGGCATCTCGGCAAACGCCAATCCATTCTCCATTTAATAACACCTTTACCCTTTTGCGCAATGATGGGAGAGAAGCCCCTTCCAATTTATCCATCCCACATGATATTAACTTCTCAATAATGGATTCTGACTGCTTTAAGCTAACAAGAGCTGTGACTGCCAAATTTTTAACCAGACCACAGTTTTCTCCATCCGGAGTGGACAGGAAACAGAGTCTACCAAAGTAAGAGGGATTCCTACAAGTAGATTTTAATAATCCAATGAATTAAAAAAGTTCAACAGAAATGCAATAAATTTGCAGAGTGCCAACTTAGAATGCACATAACCCAAATTACAGTACATAGGGTATTTAACGGACACTAGAAAAAATGAAAAATTCAGTAATTTCATGACTATCAAAAGTAAATAAAGAGAGATCTAGGATAACCAATAGATGCTCAGCTTCAATAACTCATCATCATTATCGACTTATCGTCAATGGCCTTATCCCACCTATTTGAGTCGGCTTAATGAAACTTCATTTTCCTTTCTTTTCCTCGTGTTCTTTCTAAAGTGTTAAATCTAATTTATGCACACCAAAAAATAACTTTCATCTTTGTTACCTTAGATCCGCCCATTCTCCTACTTCCTTCAACCCCAATTATATCCACTCATATAATTGGTGCATTTGTAAACGTTGTTGTACATGTCCACACCACACAAGACTACTTTCTTTACCTTATTATTGATAGATATAACTGTAATGCTGTCACGACGAAAGATAATAAGTATTTTATAGTATTAAAATGTGTGCGTCAAAGCGGCTAACGTAAATTAAATTTTACGATGAAAAGAACAAAATAAAATTAGTTAAAATACGTACGCGGCATACAATTATTGACGATGTGATATTGTAGGGTCGTAATGAAATATGTAAGTGCCTTTATTAGATTAATTACAAGTTAACTATTTTATCGGTGTTCAAAGAATGAAAGCTGGCTGAAATGGTGATAAAACCGGATAAAAAATGCAGTGACTGGCTGGATGGGATAGACTTTGAAAGGGTGAACAAATTACTCTCTCTATACAACATAAGTAATTATTCTAGGGTGTAAAATCACTTATAATTAATTTGTTTAAGTTAAACCATAGGGTTTTGCCCAACAGATTTGCCAATCTTTCAATTTCTGGCCTTTATGTGACTCTCTAGAGGCAGTGAGAAGAGGGGCAATTGAGGAAATAGGACTTAAGTGGTGCAGTGATAAGTAAGATAAACCATTTCAATCATGCTATCTGCGCACTCTTCTCCCTCTCACAAGCCGATACCGAGCCGCTCCGCTAAGGCTTCAAAAATTTGGGTTTTGATCGCTCGACCTCACTTCTTCTCCTCTGAATCTCCATTCCTCTTCGTCTCAAATCTACCTGCAGCTGAAATCAGTGGAGTTGTAGGTGAGATTTTGTGTTCCTTGGCCGATTTCTGTTGCTGCAGATTTCAGAATTTGTATTTTCTTGGATCTGATTGATTGTGTGGCTTTAGAAGTTGTTGCAATAGGATCGTTGGAGTAAATTGCTGCAAGGTAAAATGAATTTATCTTTGATATGTTCAGATTTCATATCTAGAAATTTAAAAGACGTTTATACAACTTAGTGAAGGCCGGCCATAATTTTGAATAACCGTTGGACTTGGCGACTGTTTTACGGTAACAGCTGTAGAGATATTAGAGCATATATACAGGTCAGCTGCCATATAAGGTTGGAATCGAACAGTTAATTCAGTTTTGAGAATTGGTAATCATAATAGTGCTAATTGAGACATGTGGATTAATATTTAGTGGACATATTGTTTATGTACATAGCTGTTGCATATTTCTGTTTTAGGTAAAGGCTAATGAAAATGAATATTTGGGGAGCTTGATATTCATCAATTAAGAACCAACGATTTTTAGTAATTGTTACACTATAATTGTTGGGTGCTTGATATTCATCGTTTTAGATTCAACGAATTTTAGCAATTGTTACACTATAATTGTAGGAGTGATAAATAGAAGTTATAATCAAATGTTTTACTGTTACATAAGTTGATAGTGATACTTGTATAGGACATGGCATCCTGAGGAGGCGAGAGAAATAACGACTTAAGGAAAGATAAAGGCAAGGGAAATGCGAGGATGAGTTCATACTCCCTTATTTGCAGTTAATTAACTTCTATATGAATTGTGTAATTACTGCTATGATTTCTAAACTCGTTATATGATCAATAATCTCGCTATAAAAATAACTTGTTAACTCTATAATCAAGCTTCCCAATGAATTAATGTTTCAACAAAAAAGTGAACGGAAAATTTGACTAATTCCCTGATGGTTAGGGCGAACGCATCAATATAAGATAATAAGGAAAATAATAAGAACAAAGCATCGATACAATGGGTTATGTTAAGGGTGTAACCAACTAGTGGAGGCGGGGCGAATGTCCTCCCGACATGAAAATAAATGAAACGTGGGCATGTGAATATGAAAAGGCACGCAACGAATTTATATGCGTGTGAATATGAAAAGGAGCGCAGATAAATACATGAAAGAACGCTATATAAATACATGAATAAATGAAATGTCAATGTATCATTAACATTGCCCAGCAAAAAAAGGAAAAGCGACAAATTGTCCATGATGTAAAAGAACATGTGATATAAAAGAATAGGTCAAAGAAAGCTAAATAAGCATAGAAATGCATATACCAAAGAAAAGACAAAAAATGAAATAAATGGCTATTTATAAAATGAAATATTAAAAATATATATATTATAAAGAATGTATAATTAATCTAATTTAGGAAATTAATGGAAAGTAAGAATTCACTTAGTTCTTTGACTAATTCGAAAATGTAACTAAAACAGGTCAAGGAAGAGGTCGTTCCCGCCAGTAGTAGCCAGCAACAGTCCCTACCCAACAGGAGAAGAAATACAAGTTATGGATATCTACAACAGTGTTCGAGGTCCTGGATAACAATAGAGAGAGATGATGAGACAATGATTGTCCGCATGAGAAGTTTTAATTTTCTTCATGTAGAGTCTGACTTTGTTTAGTATAGTTTATATATGATGACTAGGTTCATGTATATAGTGTTGTATTGTAGTCGTTTTATACATGTGGTACAGTTTTGTGATAAGCCCTTCTTTTATATGTAAAAATGTAGGGCTATCTTTTGTGTCTTGTATCAATTTAACAAGTAAATAAATGTTATATTTACCCTGCATTTTTCTTTCTGTACTCTCATGCAATGAATAATGATATATCGTTGAATGTTTTACCTATCGCCTCTGATGATAAATTAGAAATGATCATGAATATGTTAAATTGTGGTTGTGGCCAATTAAAGGGCCGTTACAGCAACTCCTACTGTTTATCAAATATTAATACTCCTTAATAAATACAGTTCAAAATTAAATAAGACTCCAAGGAGGGCTCATATATAGCTGCTTCATGGGAGTGATTTTATTTTTTCTGTTACAGAACCTTGTAAGATAAAAAAATAATCATCCTTTGCATCAAGAGAGCAATAGAAAGAGATTCTAAATCATGGCATCATAAGAAGTTAGCTGAACATTTAGTTTCAACTTCCATCCTATTCCATATCTGATGTAGTTACTATAGTAAAACTGGAATTCCTCGCAGGAGCCTAAAATAACAGGGATTCTAATCACTTAATCAGTAAGTCATAGGGCTCAAGGGACAGAATTGAGCTACAGCTGCAGGGTAAATCATAGAAAGATATATCTTTAATGGATAAGGAGATAGAATACTAAATTATGTCCAGCTGCAAGAATGGTTGGTTTCTCTCATCATGGGTTTATAACCTCATACTTATGCCTACACCAGAGGAAAGTGAGAGACACGGGTAAAGAATTAAAATCAGTAACATTACTTGCATTGTCTAAATTGAAATTTAGATTCAAATTCTGTCTTGAAGCCAATCTGCTAGTGTCACGGGCTGAGGAATTCCTCACGCATACACCTGTGCGTCTACACCTGTGTGGCGTTATCCTCTCTCCTAATTCATTCGTCAAACACCCGCAATGAAATACTCAAATAAAAGGAGAGAGAGAGAGATGATGCCTGCAAGGCTTAGGAAGCGATGTCAACCGTGGTGAGTGACTCTAGGAAAAGAAATGATGAATGGGAATAAGTTATCAATGCAGGAATGAGGTTAACATGGTTTGGCGTTAAGTGTAGAGTAATGCGACTTGCATTGCATCTTCGGACGGTTACAAATGTATCACGCATATTTAGCGCACATTTCTTTCTTTATCACATATGTTGTTGTTTATATCCTCGCACATACTAGTTATTTATATTGCACACATCACTTGCAGTCATTGTTACGGCTTATTAGAGTGATTGTCCAGTTAGACATGAATAAAAGATCCGTCAAATTAGGTAATATGATAAATAGGGCAAGCTAGGTCTGGCTATATATTAAGCAATCCAAAGAGAAATATTTTATATTAAGTAATAAAGATTAAAGACAACTACAAATAAGACAACCAATTCTATATTTACTGAATTATATTACTGAGAATATCAAAATATGCATTTATTTGTAAATTCTTGATTAAAATATGTTTCATATTCTTATTCCTCATGTTAAAAAGACCCCCCACCCCACACACACCTCCTGTTGATTAGCTTCGGTATAATCGAGAATAGGATAACCTTCCATATCTGCATGATAGATCAGCCAAACCTCAAACTCCTTCCGCCTCCAAGTCGCCACTCTATCCTCGATGCCACTGTCAAAAGTCTCGCCGGATCCCAACATCCACTTCCAGTCGATTTTAGGTTGTTCCGCCGAGTCCTAGCTCGACACTTCCTGCTTCCATCATCCACACAACTCTTGACAGAGTTAGCTACCTCCAGCTCCATGTTTCCCACCACCTAGAACCCCTGATTCCTCCCCTCCAACAAATGACCCTCTCTCGTCTTCCTCACATCCGGCTAGCCACCAAATATCCCTCCCATGATTACTTCCCTTGCCAGACTCCCCTTCCCAGAGGTCCTAATAAGCCTGATTGTTCTCTATCAACAACCACATACGATCCTGTCGAGTCCAATCCCTCCATATACAGAGAATTTGGTCACTGTTTTGCAGGTTTTAGCACGACATTCACAACACTGTGGTATTCCTCTCAACTTTCTCTCAATTGTGTTATGCCAGTACAATGATATGCTTAATTTTATTTGGTTAATAATTTCAGCTCTTGCTTGCCCAAAATTATCGTTAACCTATTTGCCGTTAGTTCGTTCGCGTTTGGTTTTACGAACCTCAAGGTAATCATCTCTTTTAGTCATTCGATGAGTTGGACTTCACCGCTTAATTTAAAAAGTCCCAAATTTATTAGTTAATATCAAATTCATATTTTTTTGGATTACATCAGAGAGGAGTTGCGAGACCGAGGCTGAGTACGAGCAGCAAGAGCTTGAGGCAGAGGAATTTTGAGAGCAAGTGGCGAGACCGTAGGCAGATGAGCTGCAAGAAACAACGGTCCCAAGAGCCTATAAAAGAGGCGGGTGGGCAGGTTTTAATTGGAGAGTCGAGAATCAACATATACAAAAAGAAAATGATACCATGTAGAAACACAAGATACAAAAAAAAAATGATTTATTTATTTTCTTCTAAAAGAAACAATACAAGGATTTGTACATGAATATATAGGAAGGAGTGGTAACTAAAGTACAAACCAAGGTGCACAATTAAACTACATGCCAACAAAGGGCCTTTACATGAGATTTTATATGGGCAAAGTGAAATTTTCTACAACTGCAAAGACTTTTAGCCGTCCAGATACTAGAATAATTTGCATTACTCTATAAGCTTCTGCATGACTCCATCGTCTACAATGATCATGTACTGAACCAAAAATGATTGAAAATAGAAACAAATAGATTTGCTTATGCTTTTATATTCAGAGATTTATTCAATGATCAGCATATATTTAAATGGATGAAAAAAAAAAACTAACGGATATCTAGCATCCCCTGCTTTTCCAGCATATGCAACAGATTGACGTGTCTTTCGGAGATCCGCTATTAATTGAAGAGGATTTGTTCTTCTCAGAGTGGCAACGATTCCTGCTGTCCTCTCTGCCCTCTTATAGGGATGGCACCAATGACCAGTAGAAAATGCCCTGTTTAGACCATTGGTGATTATGGAAGAATCCAAGTACCTTTCAATTAAATGTAGTTCATCGCTTCCATTCAAATCTCTTTGCATAGCTTTAACCATACGCCGCTCAACATGTCTCACGTGTGCCCACAGCTCTCTTGAAAGTAGTTTGCCAGCTAATTCTAGCCTTTTATTCCTAAAATCGTCCTTGTTATCACACTTTCTCTTACCCATATAAGCAAGAAGAAGGCATTTTGTCATGTAACCAAGGAAGAGAGCTTTTTGCCGCAATCCAGTGATGCCAGCAAACAGAAATTTATCAATATACTCGTCAAAAGATTCAGTTGGTGGGAATTTAGCATCCTTAATGAGTTTATTTACAAACTCGCGAGCTTTATCACCTCTACGGAATCCCTCGCATACCTCGTCGGCATCTCTAATTGTCACCAATATCATATTTACCACATCAGTACTAGGGGCATCAAGATCTATCATCTCAAAAACTTCCTTATCAGAAGAGACTCCAAGAGCAAAAAACATGATCCAGATCGGTACTGTAGCATATAAAAAATACAAACTGATCATTTTTCCTCCACTGTTGCCTTCAGCTTTAGTAGATTCGAGCAGTTTAATATAAATTCTTCTCCTTTTGATTTCAGACATATATTGTGTTGTCCAGCACGGTTTATCGGTGATCCAGAGTCGTGAAATACACCTCTGTTCTTGAGCAATGAAGGTCTGCATGATAGAAGAAAAAAGGAAATTTAATACAGTAGAAATACAAATACAATAATAAAATCTCAACTTGATGTCAGTTCAAAATATTCCTTATATGAAGTATTAGAATATAAAAAGTGCAGCCCGGACTTGAGAGTTATTTTACAAGTCGTTTATTCTGGGTATTATTATTATTGTGTGTGAGAGGGTTTTAGTCCCACATCGTGTGTTTAAGTCTTCGTGTCTATTGTAATAGTATATATATCCCTTTATGGATGAATAATAGGCAAGCAACTAGTTGATTCCTCCTAATTCAACTTGGTATCAGAGTCAAATCCTAAGCCTGGGTCTGATTCCGCCACTCCCGCATCCCGTGCCCGCTACGCCCGCATCCACCCGGCTCCGTCCCGCTCCGCTCCGCACCGCTCCTGATCGACGACCAACGCATCGACTACTTATGCTACAGATGT
Organism: Platanthera zijinensis; assembly: GCA_039513925.1. Lineage (NCBI taxonomy): Eukaryota > Viridiplantae > Streptophyta > Magnoliopsida > Asparagales > Orchidaceae > Platanthera > Platanthera zijinensis. Next base: position 14,077,541 of record CM077085.1, read on the forward strand.
CGGGCGGCCTCCACGCCACCGCCAGCTGCTGAGAGGGATGTTGCCGCCATCCCTCCGTGATGCAGCCCGCCGATTCTTCTTCCACCGTTTCTCCTTGATGCACGCCGCTTAGTTTCTCCAACGGCCCTCCTTCCTCCCTCGGCTCCGGCGCCTCCTCTGGTCTCCTATTCGGCCCCGGGCTTCTGTGCAGTCCACAGTTTCGTCTGGCTGCTTCCTCCGGGTTTTTTTCTCCCGTTCTTATCTCTGGTGCAGTCCCAGTACAATTTGGTTCCTTTCTTGTGTTTCCCCTTAATGGTTGCTCAATCCCCCGACGTAAGTGACTCTTTAGTGTCGTCACTAAGGGTGATTCCGTCTCAGATGAGCGACCCTCAACGGTTTCATGGCCACTCTGGCTCCCTGAAGATCACTACTGTCTCATTAGATGACACAAACTATCTTGAATGGTCCCGGGTGGCGCAACATGTCATTCGCAGCCACCAGATGTTTGGCTACATTGATGGGACTGAACAAGGAGTTCGACATGGTGCGGACGCATATCCTTCACCGCACTTCGCTTTCGTCCCTTTGGGAGTCCTTCAGTATGGTCCTTGGTGATGAAGACCGTCGGAGGTCTCTTAGTGCTAGTACTCCTCCTGATCGCTCTGCTCTCACTAGTGTTGGTCGTGGCCAAGTTTTCATCCCTAGCTCGTCTGCTCCTATTTGTGATTACTGTGGCCGCAAAGGTCATACTCGAGAGGTATGCTACAAGCTCCACCCTCATCTTGCCCCACGTGGTCGTGATCATGGTCGTGGACGAGGGCCTGGACAAGGGGGCCATCGCCTGGGTGGCTCCAAACCTCATGATGCTGCTTACACCTACAGACGTCTACGACGAGACTACCACTGCTGTTCCCGGGTAACTTACTGCTCCTGAGTTGGATGATTTCCGCCGTCTGCTGCACTCTCAGTCTAATCAGCCTCTGGGTGCCTCCGCTTCCATTGCCTCTATTGCTATGTCTCGTGCACATGCTTCCACTGTCTTCTCTTCTGAGTGGGTGATTGATTCTGGTGTCACTCACCACATGACCGGCTCCTCCTCAGGTTTCCTCTCGTACACCCCTTTGTCTGGTAAGGACAAAGTTATTTCTGTTAATGACTTGTTGTCTCCCATTGCTGGGAAAGGCCAGATTTCTTGTTCCCCTTCTATCTCTTTGTCATCTATTCTTCATGTTACCTCTTTTCCTCGCAATCTAATTTCCATCAGTGACATTACTTGATCTCTTAATTGCACTGTAACTTTTTTTTCCGATTCCTGTGTTTTTCAGGAACTAGGTACAAAGCGGAACATTGACAGCGGTAGAAACCGCAGTGAACTGTATTACTTGGATCTCCCTCCCTCTCAGGCTCTCTCTTGAACTCCTGTTACAGCTAATGATGTTCGTCGCTGGCACTTGGGCATGGACATCCTTCTCCTCTCTATCTTCAGAAATTGTTTCATGTGTTTCCCCTTTTTTATAAACTTTTGTCTGTGATGTCTGTGATGTCTGTGATAAGTCTAAACATGTGAGACATAGTTCATCGCATTTATCTTCTCCATGTATCACTCCGTTTGATGTTGTTCATTCTGATGTTTGAGGATCGTCCCCCATTTTATCTACTTTTGGTTTTCGTTGGTTTGTCATATTTATTGACTACTTTTCTCGTACAACTTGGGTGTATTTGCTCAAAAAGAAAAGTAAAGTCTTCTCTTGTTTTCAGCTTTTTCACAAAATGGTTCAGACTCAATTTAAAGGTGTGTTTCGTGTCTTACGCAGTGATAATGAGGGGGAGTATGACGATCGGGGAGCATTTGGTTCGTACCTCACTAGTCATGGTATCATACACCAGACCACGTATGTTCACACCTCTACCCAAAATGATGTTGCCGAATGAAAAAATTGTCACATGTTGGATGTCGCTCGTTGTCTTCTGGGTGGTGTTATGCACCTTCCTAAGTCCTATTGGGGCGATGTAGTTCTTACCGCTGCCCACCTTATCAATCGGCTTCCCTCACGTGTGCTTAGCTATGCTACTCCCCTAGCTCGGCTGTCTACGATGACTGTGATTTATACTTCTCACCTTCCTCCTCTTGTCTTTGGATGTGTATGTTTTGTACACATTCATTTGCCCCATCATGACAAATTGGACCCTCGGGCTCTTCGGTGCATGTTCCTCGAATACTCTTCCACGACGAAAGGGTATCGGTGTTACCACCCTCCCTCTGGGCATATCTATTGCACTATGGATGTTACCTTTTGGGAAGGAGATTCCTATTTCATGTCATCGATTCATGCTCTTCGTCAGGGGGAGAGTACTGGTGATATAAATGTTCCTCTTCCCCTTCTTCCTTCTCTACCACCACAACTCCCTGTGTCTCAGGAACAGGGTCCCTCTATCCCTGTTCCTCTGCTTGATACTCTGATATCTCATTTCCCTCACGTATATCACCGACGCTCCTCCCGTATACAGGCTACTAAGGCTTCGCCTCTACCAGTGCATGCTTCCGCCTCAGATTTTGATGATGCAGATTTGCATATCCCGCTTGCTCTGTTGAAAGGTAAGGCTGCATGTACTAAACATCGTATTCCTAATCATGTGGCTTACCACCATCTTACCCCGGCCCACCAAGTCTTTATTGTTTCTCTCTCGACGGTTGTTATTCACAGGACATAGCAGGAAGCGTTGGGTATCCTGGCCTGGACACGGGCTATGAAAGAGGAGATGTCAGCCTTGGACAAGAACCATACTTGGGATGTCTCGTCCCTTCCTCCTGGCAAGAGAGCGATTGGCTCGAGATGGGTGTTTTCGGTCAAACAGAATCCAGAAGGGAAGGTCGAACGGTACAAGGCACGACTGGTTGCTCCAGGGTGCACTCAGACTCAGGGAGTTGACTACCAGGAGACTTTCGCCCATGTGGCTAAGATGGACTCTATTCAGGTATTGTTGTCCTGCACGGCTTGCATGGACTGGGATCTTCATCAACTGGATGTTAAGAACGCGTTTCTCCATGGTGAGCTTGATGAAGAGGTATGCATGAAATTCCCTCCTGTGTTCGTAAAAAAAGGAGCTAAAGGCCTTGTCTGTCGGCTAAGGAGGTTCGTATATGGCCTGAAACAGTCCCCTAGAGCATGGTTTGGCAGATTCCTTACGGCTATACTCAAATTTGGGTACAAACAGGTGCAGTCTGATCACACTATGTTTATTCGGAGACGTGATGTTGTGGTCCTTATTGTTTATGTGAATGACATTGTGATCACTGGTAACGATTTGGAAGAGATTGCAAATCTCAAGTCTCTCTTAGCTGTCGAGTTTGAGGTGAAAGACTTGGGAAGGTTACGATACTTTCTGGGAATTGAGGTGACAGATCGGATAAGGGTATCTTTATATCACAGCGGAAGTATGTCATGGATCTGATGCAGGAGACCGGTATGCTTGGTTGTGCTCCTGCAAACACTCGAATGGAAGAAAATCATGGAGTCTGTGAAGATGGTGACAGTGACCAGGCCGATGTCACTCGCTACCAGAGATTAGTTGAGAAACTAATATATTTGTCTCATACTCGTCCAGACATTACTTATGCAGTTGGCATCCTGAGTAGATACATGCATGCTCCAAGCCCCAGGGTAAAACATCAAGAGGCACCGTACCGTGTGTTACGGTATTTGAAGAAAGCCACATGTCGTGATCTTCTGTTCTCCAAGAACGACCACTTGAGGATTGAAGTTTTCACTGATGTTGATTTGGCAGGATGTCGTGATGATCAGAAATCTACAATAGGTTATTGTTTTTTGTTAGAGGAAACCTGGTAACATAGCGCAGTAAGAAGCAAAATGTAGTGGCCAGATCGAGCGCTGAGGAAGAATACCGTGCAATGTCGCAAGACATGTGTGAGGGTCTATGGTTGCGTACCGTTCTACATGACTTGGGGTTTCCTGTGACGTCTCTCTTCTCCTTGTTTTGCGACAACAAGGCAACGATCAGCATAGCCCACAATCCAGTTCAACATGACAAGACAAAGCACGTTGAGGTGGATCGACATTTCATCAAAGATCACTTGGATAAAAAGACAGTGGTCACACCATTCGTCATCTCTAAAGATCAACTAGCAGATGAGTTCACCAAGAACTTGGGAAGTGACTCGTTCATGGATAACATCAAGTGACTTGGAATGACCGACATCTTCCATCCGACTTGAGGGGGAGACTTGAGAGTTATTTTACAAGTCGTTTATTCCGAGTATTATTATTGTGCGTAAGTGGGTTTTAGTCTCACATCGTGTGTTTGAGTCTTCGTGTCTATGGTAATAGTATATATATCCCTTTATGGATGAATAATAGGCAAGCAACTAATTGATTCCTCCTAATTCAACTCCCGGTGCACAAAGCATCCCCGCAGGTGTAAAATTTTAAGTTTTCATTCTTTGTGCTTTTTGCTCCCTGCCAATCCATTTTAAAAGAAGCCACAAATTTAATTATAACTCCCCAAATAAGAAGGCAAAAATTTAACATCCCAAAGAAAAATAAATCTCCCCAAATTATGAAGATAATACATAAGCCTCCAAATTTATAAAAAAATGCCTCTAACCCTGAGTTTTTCAAAGGATAGGAATAGAACTTAATAACTAACCACAATATTTTAAAATATTGCCAGTTGAGGATAGGAAACACTAGAACCAGTAAACAATGATAGGGAAGAATAATCATGAAAATAAGAATGAAGAATAACCACATCAAGAGTAATAAAAACATTTCATAATGCATGCAGACACAATCCTAGATAAGTTGAATCATCAAGCATACACAACTCAAGTCTCTACCTCAACCCTCACCTCACTAATCTCCCCTCTTCCGCATTTTTCCATAATTTTAAGGGATATTGCAAACCAAAACACATTTACACAAACAAGCATCAAAAAGATAAAAACACAAAAAATACACAAACCTTTTCAGCACCTTTTATCAAGAAGTAACCACCAGGATCATAGAAACAATCATTTTTATCCTGAGAGTGAAGCCAACAAAGTTTCGACTTAACCATCACAGGCAATCTGCCCAGAACAATCTCACTTTCTTTATCATCCACCACCATCTTATGGACCCCAGCATCTGTGCCAGTCTTAGCTTTGTCGCTTACATGATGTAAATAAACCTGTTATATGGTGTATTAATCAGTGATAAGAAAATTTGGTCAACATATATATACCGTTGATGTACATATAACAAAATTTCTACCAGCAAAAACAAATAAGGATTATGATAACATTGCGTTAATATTAATTGCATTTAATGAGTGCATCTATCTGAGCACAAACACCTTGAGTAGCATGCAAAAATGCATTAGTCAAATCATTTTGCACATACGACATCATGTAGCATAAGAACACACTTTCATGTAATAATATAGAATGTACATGTGTGGGACCAAGTTGGTCATCTCACCGACCCCACTATAGTGGGATAAAAGCTTGAGTGTTGTTGTTGTAGTATACAAGTTTTAAGCTCGAAAAACAATGTAAGATGAGCAGAAGCATCACCAGAAATTACACGTGTGTGGCACTATGGACCATTAAAAACAAAAGAGGTACTCATAAAAACAGGGTGGCGCACTAATGAAAAAAATGTGAGGAACCGGCGCTGGACAGGCCAACCTCGAAGGATCTGGTAAATAGGGTAGCCCAAATTTCTAGAGGCCAGGTAGGAACACAATTGGGAAGGATGCGAGCTAATAACTACTTAATCAGCAAATTGAATCAGTAAAATTTAGGATATACCAACAGCAAAGTTCATCGGTTGGGTAGAAAATCAACATATAACTATGCACGCAATTTATTTTTATGTTTTTATTTTATGATAAGGTAATGGAAGTTTCTTTTATTGAAAATAGGATATCTCATATTTAATTCAAAAAGGCAACCCTCCTTCTAACAAAGGGGAATTGCATGCATCAACTTTGGCACACATTACACTCTTCTTATGATAAGAATAAAAACATGAAAATTATTCAATCAGAACAATGAAAACTTTCCATCACAATAAATGAACCATATGGCTCTCTACATCAAAAGAATATCAATCACTTGTTGCACCTAGAGAGTGGATTAAACAATAAGTAATTAAAAGCATTCACGGATATTGGTACAGGCTTCATGAACATATGCACATCATGCATAAATTTTTACATAGATCTAAAATATATGTATGTGCAAATATATAGATTATATTGATATATCAATTTGAAGAAAATCCATTATTGTGTACAAAAGCTAATGCAGACAGGCAGACAGCTTACTCCAACGGTTGGGATAATGCTAATTGATGTAGTCTATGTTTTAAAACAACTTGTTATGCAGACTGTTAAAGATAAAATAAATTAGCCCATTAGGAGAGGCTCATGTGTATTGGCCCATGTATAGTTTATTTAGTCCCACATTGTACATGTAGAAGTTTCTCCCTCTTTCTCCCTCTATATAAGTGTATGTACTCTTATTTTTTAATATATATAAAATTCTGTGTTATTTTCTCTCTCCTGCGTCTCTCTTTCTACATGATATCAGAGGAAATCGTCCCTTCCTGCGGTCTCCGGCTTCTATCCGCCACTTCTACTCGCCTGCGGACTGCCTATTTCTACCCGCCTTCTCTCTAAACCACGGACTACCTATTCCTAGCCGCCTGGCTGTTGCGGACTGCTAGTTCTTACCCGCTTCCTCTTCTCTTTGTGGTTCCACCTCCCCCCCGGCTTCGTATAGTCTTCTCTCTCTGACTCGTGGGGTCCACGAGCTATTGCCTTCTCGCCGCGACCTGCTTAAAGTCGTCGCGCCCTGCTTAAAGTCATCGCGCCCTGCTTCAAGTCGTCGCGACCTGCGTCTCACTGTGACCTGCTTCTCACTGTGACCTGCTTCAAGTCGTCGCGACCTGCTTCTCATTGCCGCACCCTGCTTCAAGTCGTCGCGAGTCGCGACCTTCTTCTATTCGCCGCGACCTGCCTCCAGTCGTCGCGACCTTCCTCAAGTCACCGCACCCTGCTTCTTGTTGTCGCGACCTGCTTCTAGTCGCCGCGACTTGCTTCAAGTCGTCGCGACCTGCTTCAAGTCGTCGCGACCTGTTCCTAGTCGTCGCGGCCTGCTCTTCCTAGCTCCTTGCTCCTTCTTGTTGCGGTCTGTTTCAGGTCGTCGTGGCCTGTTCTCTTCTCGCCGCGGGCTCCGCATCTTGGTCGCGGCCTCTTGCCGCTGGTGTGTTCACCGAGACCGTGCAGTTGCTTCTCTTCCCGCCTAGCTCTTCTCGCTTGCGACATTCTGGTCAGCTCGCTGCGGACTGCTCTAAGTAGCTCGCCCTGCTTCTCCCTTGCGAGGTCCTGCTCCAGTCCGCCGCTTGTTCTACTCGCGGTCTGCTCTGTGCTGCTTCAGTTCGCTATTCTCAGTTGCAAGCCGCCCGGCCTGCTTCAATCCGCTGCTCTCTGTTGCTAGCCGCGCGGTCTGGTTCGGCTATCCGCCATGACATCTACTGACTCAACAGTGGCTACCCCCTCCTTACCCGCCCGTGTTGCTGCCCTGCCTCCCGAGGTTCGTGATGAACTTCGCATCACCACTATCTCTCTCAGTGGAAAGGCCAACTTTGTCGAATGGGTTCATTCCGTTCGTCGTGTTCTACAGACAAAGGGTCTGCTCGCTCACCTTACTCGGGCATAACCTGATGACCCTTCTGATGACTGGCTTCGCGATGACGGCCGAGTCCAATCTTGGATGCTTAACTCTATGGACACAGAGTTGTACCGCATGGCAATGTATTACGAAACGGCTAAGGAAATGTGGGATGAATTGCACTCTCTCTACTCTGGCAAGGATAGCTTAAAGCACCTTTATGACATTATCTCCGCTCTTCAATCACTGGATCCTGGAACCACCGACGACTTAACTTCCTTTGTTGCAAAGGCCAGGACCCTAGTCGAGGCCGGGATACAACACCAACCTCCCTCTGCAGACCTTGCTACTCAACAGGCACAGAAGGAGGCTGTTGGAATCGCTATGTTGATGGCCCGTGTTCCTAGTCATCTTCACAGCATCCGGGCCCAGATTCTCTCCTCTTCTATTATACCCTCTTTGTCTGATGTTTGCTCAATGGTGCTCAAAGTTACACCACCTCCCGAGGCTCCAGCCAATTTCTCTCCGGCTCTGCTCCAGCAGCCCCTACTCCCTACTCATGCTCCCTCTGGCCGAGGCTCTTCTACTCGGGGAGGCCGTTTTACGTCTCGTGGTCGGGGACGTGTTGGGCGTTCTACTCTCAAGTGCGCCTACTGTGGTCGTGATGGACACCTTGAAACTACCTGCTACAGCAAACATGGTTTGCCTCCTCATTTTACTGCTACTACTGCTGCTGCTGCTCCTACCGGTTCTTCTTCCATCGAGCCCCCTTCGACTACTCAGAAGGATATCAATGACCTCCGCCTACAGATACTGCAGCTCCAAGGCGTGGTCAACCGTTCCTCTGGCTCCGTTGCTTCTTTCTCTATTGAAGGTATCTCCTGTCTCTCCTATAGCTCTCAATGGATCTTGGATTCTGGAGCAACTCATCACATTATTTCTCAGAAACCTCCTCAGTACATGCACACTGAGTATCCCAAATTTATCATTGTGGCAAATGGCGACACTACTCTGGTGTCTGGAGCTGTTGATCTACAACTTACTTCTACTCTCTCATTAACCTCGGTTCTTCATGTTTCGGGATCTCCCTTCAACCTACTGTCTGTTAGTAGGCTTGCTCACGATCTTGATTGATGTCTAATCTTTTCTCCCTCTTCTTTTGTCATGCAGGATCGTCGAACACAGACTATCATTGGTAGAGGACGGCTGTCAAATGGGCTTTATCTCCTAGATGTTCTTCCCACTTCCCTCTCTGATGTTCCCTCCGTCAACTGGCATCGGCGTCTTGGCCATGCTCCTCTTCAGATTCTCAAGAAGGCTCTTCCTGATGTTTCTCTACAGGAGTTTTCTTGTAAATCATGTATCTTTGGCAAGCAGCATCGTGTTTCTTTCCCCCTACTTGTAATCGGAGTAGTACTCCGTTCTCTTTAGTTCATTCTGATATTTGGGGTCCTTATAGAGTTCCCAGTATTTTTGGTTATCGGTACTTTGTAACTTTTATTGATGACTATTCACGCCTCACATAGCTTTATCTACTTCATGATCGTACGGAACTGACTTCTGTCTTTCGTGCCTTTATTGTTGAAATACGTACGCAATTTACTACTACAATACAAACGATTCGCACTGACAATACTCGTGAATATACTGGTCGCAGCTTCTCAAATTTATGCACCGAATTTAGGATAATTCATCAAACCTCGTGTGCGTACACCCCCCAAGAAAACGGTGTGGTCGAGCGGAAGAATTGTCATCTTCTTGATGTCACTCGATCACTCATGCTACAAATGAAGGTTCCCGCCGAATATTGGAACATTGTTGTTTCTACTGCTTGTTACCTCATTAATCGCATGCCCTCCTCCATGCTTAGCTTTGCTTCTCTGTTCGGTCTCCTATTTCCTTCCAAGTCCCCATTCTCTCTCACGCCACGTACATTTGGTTGTACATGCTATGTTCACTCTCTTGGACCACCAAGTGACAAACTTGACGCTCGCGCCACTAAATGTATCTTTGTTAGCTACTCTCGTACTCAAAAGGGGTATGTTTGTTACTCTCCCATAGTCAACAAGGTACTCGTCTCCGCTGATGTTACCTTTAATGAAGATGAAAGTTTCTTTTACCACACCTCCGCTCTACCACCTCAGCCCACTATTCCTCGTCAGGCTGTCCCTGTCACATCTGTGCCTCCAATACCTCTCCCTCCTCCAGTGCCAGCCTCACCACCTCTCCCTCCTCCTCCACTGCCCTGTGTCTACACTCGACGCTCATCTCGGATAGCAGCTCGACAACAGCCCTCTTCTACTGGTGATCTTCTACGCACTAACGATCCAGCACCCCCCTCGACGGCTCATCCCATGGGAAATTATGTATCCCTCCATCGTCTCTCTCCATCTCTTCACACTTTTGCCCTCTCTCTCTCCATTATTTCCCTTCCTAACTATTTGCAGGAAGCTCTCCAACATCCGGGCTGGCGTGCGGCCATGGACGAAGAGATGACAACCCTCTGGGCTAACCAGACTTGGGATCTTGTTCCTCTCCCTCCTTATCAGTCTTGTGTTAGCTGCAAATGGGTCTTTACAATCAAGCATGCTCCTGATGGCACAGTTGATCGTCTCAAAGCTCGTCCTGTGCCCAGAGGCTTCATTCAACAACATGGCCTAGACTATGATGAAACCTTCTCTCCGGTAGCAAAACTGAATACTATTCGGGTTCTGATCTCTCTTGTTGTGTACCGTCAATGGCCCCTCCATCAAATGAACATCAAAAATGCATTTCTCAATGGCGATCTCCAAGAGACTGTGTATATGCACCAACCACCTGGGTTTGAGACCACGGGGGAGTCTCGTGTATGTCATCTCAGGAAGTCTATATATGGTCTCAAACAATCCCCTCGCGCCTGGTTTGATAAGTTCAGTAAAGTGGTTCGCGAGATGGGATTCACTCGGAGCTCTGTTGATTTCTCTCTCTTTACTCGTCATCAAGCAACAGGGACTGTTCTTCTTCTTGTCTATGTGGATGACATTCTGATCACGGGCAACGACACCATCGGGATCCAGAATATCAAACAACATCTGAACTCCATCTTCCAGACAAAAGATCTGGGTAATCTGCAATACTTTCTTGAACTCGAGGTCGCAAGAAGACCCGATGGTCTGGTCCTATCTCAACGGAAATATTGCATTGATCTTCTACAAAGTGCGGGCTATTCTGGATGCAAACCTACCGACACTCCGATGGATATGAATCATAAGCTGTCTGCACATGACTCTGGGAATGACCATGTTCTTACCAATCCAGAGCACTATCGACGGTTGGTGGGGAAACTAATCTACCTCACAGTTACACGACCTGATATCTCATTTGCTGATGAAGCTGTAAGTCGATTTATGCATACTCCAGGGACTTCTCATCTCCACGTCGTCGAACGGATTCTCAGATATTTAAAGAAGGCTCCTGGACAAGAACTTGTTTATAAACCGTCGACTTCCTTATCTCTTGTTGCATACTCTGATACTGACTACGCAGAGTCTCTTGATGATAGACGCTCCACAACTGGTTTTTGAACCTACCTCGGTGGACATCTTATTACCTGGCGTAGCAAGAAACGGATTGTTATTACTCGTTCATCTGCTGAGGCTGATTATTTTGCTATGGCGGCGGTCGTATCTGAGGTCGTCAGGCTTGAGGGTCTCCTCAGTGATATGGGTCTCAAACTCTCCTCTCCTGCTACTCTGCTCTGCGACAGGCAAGCAGCTATACATATTGCCAAGAACCCGGTATTTCATGAGCGCACAAAGCATATTGAAGTTGATTGTCACTTCATTCAGGAAAAGGTTCAATCAAAGAAGATAGTGTTTGGAACATGTCTTGGCATCCAGTCAAGTCGTTGATATTTTCACCAAAGCTCTCTCTCGGACTTTGTACTATCAGTTCTTATCCAAGTTTGGCGCTTATGACTTGTACGCTCCAGCTTGCGGGGGAGTGTTAAAGATAAAATAAATTAGCCCATTAGGAGAGGCCCATGTGTATTGGCCCATGTATAGTTTATTTAGTCTCACATTGTACATGTAGAAGTCTCTCCCTTTTTCTCTCTCTATATAAGTGTATGTACTCTTATTTTTTTATATATATAAAATTCTGGATGATTTTCTCTCTCTTGCGTCTCTCTTTCTACACAAACAAACACTCATAGAGTCAAAGTATATTTTATGCATGCATTCCAAATATTTAGTTATGTGAAACATTTTATGACATGGAATTGTTTGGCGCTTTTATTTTCATGCAATTTTTATATATTAGAGAAGTTGGGTATTCCCGATGATTCGATTAATTAGGTCATACATTTTGTTGCTCTAGTTTAGTTGGAGGTGTAATTCTTTGATTCGGGTGATCGAGTCAAATTCATTTCCCTCATCCCCCTTTGAGCCTTAACCTTAATTTTGATCCTACACATGTTTATTTCCCATTAAAATGACTTTGTTTTGAACTTTTGATTAACAAAAAACTTTTTAAAAAGAAATGTTTTTATTTCCAATATGAAGTTCAAAAAAGGATCCGTAAAAAAAGAGGGAAAACATAATTGGGAAGTATTATGAAATATAAGGCAAAGTGTATAGCCCTGTTGCTCCAATATGAATATCAATCACTTGTTGCTCCAAAAGTGCTTTGCTAAACCTATTTTCACTTTCAATAATTTAAATTGTATCTAAAATTATTTTTGCATTGCATTCATCTAAATAGGGGCAACTACGAGTGCATCAACTTGGAGTGATTTAGCAAACAAGCTATACTTTCAATCAACAAATCCTTTCAGCAGAGATGTAAAACACAATAAAAATACCACCATGAACTCCAGCACACGGACCATCAAACTTTTCAGAGTATCATAAGAGAGTAAGAAGATAGAAACTTAGATTATTCAACAATGAAAGATCAAAAAAAACAAAAGAAGCTTGGTCAAGAAAATTCTGCCAATCGTCAAAATATAGCACAAACAAAAGAGAGAGAACATTTGTGTAACAGCAAACAAGTGAGCCATAAAACATCTATCGAAGATAAAGTATCGCCTGCCTCAAATTAAGGGGAATAGAATTATCACCTCCGACTATGGGAGCAAAGACAATGCAAACCATCAACCATAATAAGTAGCGAAACAAGGATTGGGAGAATATATCTACTTAATCTAAATAAGGATATGAACATAGATAATTCACAACATGAGTGTAAACCACTCGATTCCTAACACGAATAATTGAAAATGATCATACAAAAGCAACCAAATATTCAAAAAAGAGAATAAAACAAATCAACAAATTGATGATATTGCATCTAATGATGATGATGGTGATATTCAGAAGAAATAATTAATACAAAAAATGCAACAAGCATATTCACCTGTACTCTAACCATAACTTTCATTTGAGAAGAATATGTCATGTTTTGTAGCCTAGCATGCTTTGGCGTCAGTTTAAGCTCATCCCCTATATCATTTTTTTCAACCCAAAAAGTTGGCTTCTCTAGTCTGACTTTTCCAAATGAGATTGTAGCATGCTTCCATGCGCCGTCAGCCCTGGCATCCTGTGGATTATAGTCTGGTTCCACTGCAACTTCCCCGAGGGAATCAAAAAGTTCTTGTAATCCATTATTGACAAAATCATTAAATGAGTTTATTTGGTGACTAACAAGACCCCATTCATTAAAAAATGCCCTTGAAGCATCTTTGAAGAATTTTTCTAAGATTTCAGGACTTATGTCAAGTGGTCTCTGGTGATTGGTTGGAGAATCGACACTCATAGAGTCGTAGCTAGATTTTCCTTTCGGATCGTCTTCTTGCATTATGTCAACTTCAACATCAAGAAAACCAAGTGAATGTCCCTCCTCCATCTATAAATTCAACAAAAAAACATGTAAGAAGTTTTAGGTGAAATTAAATCACTCCAATTTCATGAATGCATAACCAGAAAGAAATAAAGAAACATAATTCAAGAAATCACTTGGTTTCTGATATGACAGCAAGTCCTCCAGGCAAAAGGTTGTCAAAAAATAATAAAGTGACCCTAATCATATGATTCTTAAGGAAAATTAAGAAAATTATTCTGGTTAAGAAAATCTTTCAAAGAGAAGGAGAACTCATAATCAACATAAATAGCATTATCCCAATTATTTGAGGTCAGCTTTATGAATTATCACTTATCTCTTGTTTCCTGTAGACTACAGCCTGAGGTCTTAAGCGTAAACTATGCAAAGCTTACTTCAACAACCTTCATCCAGGTTGAAATGCAATGGGTTTTTTTTAATGCAATGTCATGCTGCTGATATAGAATCAACGATTGATTTGAGATTCTGCATAATGCGCTCTCTGGCTCTACTACGAACCACGCTCATCTAAATAAAACGACTGCGAAGAAAGCCATAATGGACGGAAGGGGAAGAGTAGAAAAAAGATCTGGAAATATACCTCCGTGATCACCGTCGGAGCCGCCGACTCGTCGTCGGCCGGCGAAGAAGGAGAGTCCACCTCCATGTAAGCGATCTGATGAACGAGTAGGTTCCGTGACTTGGACTGCACAAAACAGGTCGAATATACACGCGGGGTTGCTAGATTTCTCTCCTTTCCACTGAGCCAGTGACTGCGTGCAGAGGGAAGGGAGCCGTCAAGGTTAATGTATTGGAAGGGGTGACCCCCCGAGTGGCCGAGATCTGTAATTAATGTCCCATTTTGGTGTACTTCAATGTAAAAACAATAGATAAGGCTCGGTTTAGGGGAATTTATTTTCACGAGACAAGCAGTTGCGAAAAGTCTGATTATGCGGTGTAACCACTTAGGGTCTGTTTGGGACAGCTCTGGCGGATTGAAAAGCTGCTGTCCGGATAGAGCTGTTTTGAAATAGCTCTCTGGGGAGCAGTTTTGAAAAGCTGCAGAGTGTTTGGGTGTCCTGTGCAGAAGTGCGTTTTGAAGAGTGATTTTCTAATTTTGCTGTTTGGATGAACAGCTTTTTGAAACATGTTTTTTCACACACATTATAAACTCACACACATTTTAAACCATAAACACAAAAATATTACACACCCACACATTCTTAAACACACATTATTACACACACACACAAACATTCATACATTCATACACACACACATTATTACTCACACACACACACACAAACATTCATACATTCATAGACACACACATTATTACTCTCACACACACAATAATACACACACACATACATAAACAAACAACCACACATTATTACACACACCTTATTACACACAACCAACACACACACACACAAATATCCAATCACACAAACATTCATACATTCATACACACACAAACATCCAATCATACACACAATTTATTACAAACACACAAACATTTATACATTCATACACACACACATTATTACACACACACATTACTAACCAAAAACACAAACATATATCACACCCACACATTCTTAAGCACACATTACACACACACACACATTATTAAAATCTGAAATCAAAAATTGCATTTGAAACTTTAATCCAAAACAAAAAATTGAACAACTTTAGGCAAAAAAACTGAAATGTATACTATAGAACTATTGGGAGGAGGTTAGAACAATTGCTGCCCCTTTGAAAGATTATGTACATCTATAGTAAAAAAAAAGGGAAAACTGGCAGGATCAGGAGTAGTTACCAGGAAGAACACGGCGAAAGGGGGCTGGAAAAACTGTGAGCGGGAAGATGGAGAAGAAGGCGCGAGGGCTTTGAAGGAGAAGAACGGCTCTGAGAGAAGCTCGGCTAGGGCTTGAATTGAAGGAGGCGGCCTCGTGTAGGGCTTGAATCGGAGGAGGCGGCCTCGTCTAGGGCTTGAATCGAAGGAGGCGGGCTCGGCTAGGGCTGAATCGGAAGGTAGAAACGCCGGCACGGGCTCGTCGTTCTAGCGGGATCGGCGAGACGGGCTTCTCGTCGGAGGCGGGAGAAGGAAGACGGCGACTCGTTAATCTTGCGGGATCGGGGAGCTCGGCCGACGGAAGCAGGAAATGTGGAAGCTGCGGGATCGGGGTATGGCCAAGCGCGATTTTAAGAGCGCAAACGCGAATGACAACCAGCTCCCTAAAAAACTCCTAAAACCGTGATTTTGGCAAAATCTATTCTTCATCCGCTGTTTATTCAAACACTAGAATTAGCGGTTGCGGATCAGAAAGCAGCTTTCTGATCCGCAGCCGCTGCCCCAAACAGACCCTTAATCAGTGAAAATAAGTCCCTCAAAATCAAACGGAGCTCAAGTCATTCATAATTTTTTGTAATTCCTGAATTTAATGCTATTTATATGTAAATATTAAAAAAAATACTATTAAATATATTAAGGATATTTTTAGAGCACTGTTAATAACACATTTGTTATGGGTCACCCAGTTTTTCCTATGTACAGCCTCATATCAGGCGAGTAGTGGTTGACAGGGGCCAGATCGGCCAGTTCAGCAGTGCGGGTCCTAGGCGAGTCGGAGGGAGGCGAGGTCCCTGAAAGCCCCTTCGGCTCGCCCCAACAGGGTGGATCGCGTGAGGGGCGAGTGGAGCAGGTAGGCTCGCACTCGCCCCAGGGGCTCGGCGAGCAGCGGGCAAGTGAGCGGGCCAGGCCTGCACTCTCCCAAGGCTGGGAAGAGCCGGTGAGTGTCAGTTCCATCGAGCACTCGCCGCCTCCCCGATAAGCGGAGGTTCCAGAGGGTCACTCAGTCTCTTGTGATGTGTCTTTACCATTACACCCTCGTTGGCTTGCCTATAGGCTGTTATGTTGAAACCAAAAACTTGGTCTCTCGTGGAGTTCGGGGTCTCAAGAAAGGGGTGACCTCACACCTACTACACTCAAGAGAACGTCACGGATCAAAGGCTCGGGAAAAAAGGAACAAACCCTCGGCTCTAGCGTGGAGGTCTCATCTCACACCCGGAAGACCTTTGAGGTCTCCCCCTCCCTATCCAATGTTGAGTTTGGTGTCTTGGAGAAAGAATGCAAGGGGCTTCAAGTGATGAAGAAGTGATCCCCTCCAAGGCATTCTCAAAGGTCTATTTATAGTTTTTTGGGGATGGTCTGCCAATAATCCCATCATGTTGTTCTGAAATGACCAAAATGCCCCCAAACTGGTCTGCCAACAGCCGAATCCCGCTACAGTAAACAACTAATCGCAGTCCACAAGGGGCAGACCCTCAAGTCGGGCGAGCAGGAGACAAGGCCTGGGGGTACTTCGGCGGGCTGGGGGGTACTCGGCGGCCTTGGCGGTACTCGACGGCCTGGGCGGTACTCGGCGGTCTGGGGGGTACTCGGCCTGGGCGGTACTCGGCGGCCTGGGCAGTACTTGGCGCACTGGGCGGTACTCCGCGGCCTGGGCGGTACTCGGCGGCATGGGCGGTACTCGGCGGCCTGGGCGGTACTCCGCGGCCTGGGCGGTACTCCGCGGGCTGGGGGGTACTCCGCGGCCTGGGCGGTACTCGGCGGCCTTGACGGGACTCGGCGGCCTGGGCGGTACTCGGCGGCCTGGGCGGTACTCGGCGGCCTGGGCGGTACTCGGCGGCCTGGGCGGTACTCGGCGGCCTGGGCGGTACTCGGCGGCCTGGGCGGTACTCGGCGGCTTGGGCGGTACTCGGCGGCCTGGGGGGTACTCGGCCAGGGGGGTACTCGGCGGCCTGGAGGATACTCAGCGGCCTGGGGGTACTCGACGGCCTGGGGGTACTCGGCGGCCTGGGGGGTACTCGGCCAGGGGGGTACTCGGCGTCTTGGAGGATACTCGGCGGCCTGGGGGTACTCGGCGGCCTGAACGGTAATCCGCGGCCTGGGGGGTACTCGGCGGCATGGGGGGTACTCCGCGGCGTAGGCGATACTCGGCGGCCTGGGCGGTACTCGACGGCATGGGCGGTACTCGGCGGTATGGGCGGTACTCGGCGGCCTGGGGGGTGCTCGGCGGCCTGGGGGGTGCTCGGCGGCCTGGGGGGTACTCGGCGGCCTGGGCGGTACTCGGCAGCCTGGACGGGACTCGGCGGCCTGGGCGGTACTCGTCATGGTGGGTACTCGGCGGCCATGGCGGTACTCGGCGGCCTGGGCGGTAATCGGCGGCCTGGGGGGTACTCGAAGGCCTGGGAGGTACTCGGCGGCCTGGGTGATACTCGGCAGTCTGGGCGGTACTCGGCAGCTTGTGCGGTACTCGGCGGTCTGGGCGGTACTCGGCGGCCTGTGCGGTACTCGATGGTCTGGGCGGTACTCGGCGGCCTGTGCGGTACTCGATGGTCTGGGCGGTACTCGGCGGCCTGTGCGGTACTCGATGGTCTGGGCGGTACTCGACGGCCTGTGCGGTACTCGATGGTCTGGGCGGTACTCGGCGGCCTGGGCGGTACTCGGCGGCCAGGGCGGTACTCGGCGGCCAGGGCGGTACTCGGCGGCCTGGGCGGTACTCGGCGGCCTGGGGGGGTACTCGGCGGCCTGGGCGGTACTCGGAGGCCTGGGCGGTACTCAGCGGCCTGGGCGGTACTCGGCGGCCTGGGGGGTACTCGGCGGCCTGGGCGGTACTCGGCGGCCTGGGCGGGACTCGGCGGCCTGGGCGGGACTCGGCGGCCTGGGCGGGACTCGGCCGTCTGGGGGGTACTCGGCGGCCTGGGCGGTACTCGGCGGCCTGGGCGGTACTCGGCGGCCTGGGGAGTACTCGGCATGGGGGTACTCGGCGGCCTGGGGGGTACTCGGCGGCCTGGGCGGTACTTGGCGGCCTGGGCGGTACTCGGCGCCCTAGGCGGTACTCGGCGTCCTGGGCGGTACTCGGCGTCCTGGGCGGTACTCGGCGTCCTGGGCGGTACTCGGCGCCCTGGGCGGTACTCGGCGCCCTGGGCGGTACTCGGCTCCCTGGGCGGTACTCGGCGGCATGGGGGGTACTCGGCTCCCTGGGCGGTACTCGGCGGCCTGGGCGATACTCGGCGGCCTGGGCGGTACTCGGCGGGCTGGGCGGTACTCGGCGGCCTGGGCGGTACTCGGCGGCCTGGTGGGTACTCGGCGGCCTAGGGGGTACTCGGGGGCCTGGCGGTACTCGGCGGCATGGGCGGTACTCGGCGGCCTGGGCGGTACTCGGCGGCCTGGGGGGTATTCGGCGGCCTGGGCGGTACTCGGCGGTCTGGAAGGGACTCGGCGGCCTGGGCGGTACTCGACGGCCTGGGCGGTACTCGGCGGCCTTGGTAGTACTCGGTGGCCTGGGCAGTACTCGGCGGCCTGGGGGTACTCGGTGGCTTGGGGGTACTCTATCTGGGGGGTACTCGGCGTCCTGTGGGGTACTCGGCCTGGGGTGAGCTCAGCGGCCTGGGGTGAGCTTGGCGGACTGGGGGACCTCGGCGGCCTAGGGTGACGTCGGCGGCCTGGGGTGAGCTCGGCGGCCTGGGGGAGCTCGGCGGCCTGGGGTGAGCTCGGCGGCCTGGGGTGAGCTCGGCGGCCTGGGGTGACCTCGACGGCCTGGGGTGACGTCGGGGGCGTGGGGCGGCCTAAGGGAGCTCGGCAGTCTGGAGTGAGCTCGATGGTCTGGGGTGACCTCGGTGGCCTGGGGTGAGCTCGATGGCCTAGGGTGAGCTCGGCGGCCTGGGGGAGCTCTGCGGCCTGGGTGACCCCCCGAGGGGGCCGGGGGAGAAAAATATTTTATCCCATATTAATATAAAACACAGATTCACACTAAATTGGCCTCTTAGAGTGCAAAACCCTCAAAAAAGCTTAAAACTGTATAGCAAGCCTTGCGCCTGCTGGGGGGACCCTACTTTGCGAATACAGAGTTGTACACAATCCCCGCTCTTTTCGAGGTTGGCACAAGTTCGAAAAAAAATATCCAACCCAACGTATTCGCTGAGTGTAGCCTTTTCTCGCGGTTTTGAAAAAACACTATACACAACCCCGTATTCGCAAAGTAGGGTTCCCTCGGTAGACGCAGAACCAACTTTATGTTTTTTAAGCTTTTCAGAGATTTTGCACTCTTGGTGACCAATTTTGGTTTGACCTTGGAAATATACTAGTATGGGGAGGAAAATCTGCCTCCCCCCAGTGGCCCCCTTTTGGGGAGCGGGTGCGACAAGTTGGTCGGCACCCGCCCCGGCTTGATAGGCGTGAGGTCGGAGCGGCCTGCAACCGGGCTCTCTCCGTGAGCGACCTGCTCGCGCGGACGAGAGCGGCCAGCGGCCGGGCTCTCGCCCCGAGCAGCCTGCTCGCGCGGGCGAGAGCGGCCTGCGGCCGGGCTCTCGCCCCGAGCAGCCTGCTCGCGCGGGCGAGAGCGGCCTGCGGCCAGGCTCTCTCCCCGAGCAGCCTGCTCGCGCGGGCGAGAGAGGCCTGCGGTCAGGCTCTCTCCCCGAGCGGCCTGCTCGGGCGGGAGAGAGCGGCCTGCGGCCGGGCTCTCGCCCCGAGCGGCCTGCTCGCGCGAGCGAGAGCGACCTACGGCCAGACACTTGCCCTGGGCGGTCTGCTCGCGCGGGCGAGAGCGGCCTGCGGCCGGGCTCTCGCCCCGAGCGGCCTGCTCGCGCGGGCGAGAGCGGCCTGCGGCCATGTGGGGGGGATGGCTTAGCCTTCATTCCCCCTTGGACCTCTTTGGGCCGTGTTTTTACCATTTTGCCCCCGGGGTGGAATTATCTCTTTACGCCCCTGGTGTGGAGGTTTTCTATTTGCTTGAGGCCTTTTTGCCTTAGGGGTATTTCAGACCTTTTGACCCCTAGGCTTGAAAAAACTATAAATAGACCCCCTTGGGTACCTTTGGAGGGATGAGTTTTTTGGCCTCGTCCTCCCTTGGTTTCTTCTTCATGGTTGAGTTGAGAGAGCTATCCAAGGTGCCCAGCTCAGCCATTGGTGAGGGAGGGGAAGTGCTCTTGTGACCTTGGTGTGTGGTGGGACCTCCACGCAAGAGTCGAGGGTCTGTTCCTAGTTTCTCAGGTCTTTGGTCAGTGACGTTTCCCCGAGTGTAGTAGGTGTGAGGTCACCCCTCTTTTGGGACCCCGAACTCCATGATAGACCAAGTTTTTGGTTTCAACACACAAGGCTTCTCCGAGGGGTCAACCTGTCATGCCAGCTGATGGGAGCCTGGGTGGCGAGACCTCCTCCGGGTAAAAAACACTTAACCTCCCGAAGGGGTCAACCTGCCATGCCAGCTGATGGGAGTCTGGATAGGGAGACCCCCTCCGGGTAAAAAACACTTTACCTCCCGGAGGGGTCAACCTGTCATGCCAGCTGATCGGAGCCTGGGTGCCGAGACCCCCTCCGGGTAAAAAACACTTAACCTCCCGGATGGGTCAACCTGTCATGTCAGCTGATGGGAGCCTGGGTGGCGAGACCCCCTCCTGGTAAAAAACACTTAACCTCCCGGAGGGGTCAATTTGCCATGCTAGCTGATGGGAGCCTGGGTGGCGAGACCCCCTCCGGGTAAAAAACACTTAACCTCCCGGAGGGGTCAACCTGGCATGCCAGCTGATGGGAGCCTGGGTGGTGAGACCCCCTCCGGGTAAAAAAAAAACTCCCGGAGGGGTCAACCTGTCATGCTAGTTGATGGGAGCCTTGGTGGCGACACCCCCTCTGGGTAAAAAAACACTTAACCTCCCGGAGGGGTCAACCTGTCATGCTAGCTGATGGGAGCCTAGGTGGCGAGACCCCCTCCTGGTAAAAAAAACACTTAACCTCCCGGAGGGTTCAACCTGCCATGCCAACTGATGGGAGTCTGGGTGGCGAGACCCCCTCCGGGTAAAAAAACACTTTGTTGAAATCGAAAATCGGTCTTTTGTGGAGTTCACCCTTGGGGAAGGGGTGATCACACACCTACTTCTCTCCTGCGAGCTGGAAGACTAGAAAAGAGAATTGGGAATTGACCCAAGGGCTCGGCACGGAGGACCCACCACACACCCGGAAGATCACTGATCGCTTTCCCTCCTTAACCAAAGTGTCATGCTAAGGTACCTTGGGAAATGCTTGGGAGTTTGAAAACAGGTAAGTGTGTCTTCTGAGGTACCCCTTGAGTCCTATTTATAGATTTTTGAAAACGACCTGCAAATAGCCAACCTCCGCTGTTCTGAACAGCTATGTGCAGCCCACCCAGGTCTGCCAACATCGAGACTCCGCTGTTTTAACTGGCTATGGGCAGGTCAGTGGGGGCAAAATGGTAAAAAATACATCACAGCTGAAGGGGGCGAGTGGTCCTACAATATCCTCTACTCGGCAAGGGCGGTGAGTACTGATGGAGCTGGTACTCGCCGCTTCGCCTCGGCAGTGGGCGAGTGTGGGCTCGGCCCGACCTGCTCGCGAGCTCGACAATCGGATAGCAGTTCGTCGAGCTGAGCCGTGCTAAAGGTAAGACGTGAATGGGCAATCTCCTGATAGTCCTTGCAGTTCGTCGTCTGTTTAAGGATGAAACGTCATGCTAAAGGTAAGACGTGAACCCAAATATGCCTGCACAATCTTCCATTCCTTAGAGGTGAATCGACCATCTCGATCGGAAACAATAGTCTTTGGCAGGCCATGATACCGTACGAACTATTCCACAAAGAGGCGTACTAAAACATCCACCTGAACTTCTTTCTTCATAGGGATAAAGCGGGCTACCTTCGTCAGGCGGTCAACAATTACCCATACCGAATCATTTCCTGAGCGTGAACGAGGCAAACCGTGGACGAAGTCCATGGAGATATCCTCGAACTTCCACTCCGGGATGGACAATGACTGTAATAATCCACCAGGGCTCTTGCATTCTGCCTTCACCCTTTGATAGGCCTCACAGTACGTAACAAAATATCTGACGTCTTTCTTCATTCCCGGCCAACACATGGTCTTCCGCATGTCAGAGTACATCTTAGCAATCCCAGGATGCACAGAATATTGAGAGCAATGTGCCTCCCTCAAGATATCTTCCTGAATATTATCGCCCTTGGGAATGTAAAGTCGGCCGCAGAGATGAACGAGGTCGTCTTTTAGAGAGTACTCATCAGTTATCTCATCTTCTATCGACTTGATTGTCGGGGCTAGAGCCGCATCCTTTCCCTGCTCCGCCCGGATTCGGTCTCGAATATCGCAAACTATGCTCATCGCGCTTAAGTACTCTGTATACCCATCAAGTTGGTCCTTATACACTAGAGTAATATCCATCTCCTCAAGCATCCGAGCTAACTCCATACGCATCAATCGGGACTCGGGGCTTGTTTCGGGTACCTTCCTGCTCAAAGCATGGACTACGGAATTTACTTTTTCGGGGTGGTAGTTCAGGGTGAATTCATAATCACACAAAAACTCTAACCATCATCGTTATCTTAAATTCAATTCCTTCTGTGTTTAGACGTACTTCAGATTCTTGTGATCTAAAGAGATTTCGCAGTGGACGTCGTATAGATAGTGTCTGCAGATCTTCAAGGCGAAGACCACTGCCCCCAATTCCAAATCATGTACTGGGTAGTTGATTTCATGCTTCTTCAGTAATCTCGAAGCATATGCAATCACATGCCCGTACTGCATCAATACCGCTCTCATCCCTTGATATGATGCGTCAGTGTAAACTTGAAATCCTTCCTTCCTGGATAGAAGGTCTAGGATGGGTGCGGATGTGAGTTTGTCCTTCAGTTCCTGAAACGCAACTTCACACTGGGGTGTCCATTCATACGGCACACCCTTCTTTGTTAACGCAGTGAGAGGAAGGGCAATCTTTTAGAACCCTTTCACAAACTTGCGGTAATACCCGACAAGTCCAAGGAAGCTCCGCACATCAGCCGCTGACTTCAAGGGTGACCACTCTTTCACTGCATGCACCTTGGCCGGATCCACCTCTAACCCAGCCCCACTGATCACATGACCCAAGAAGGCAACCTCCTTAAGCCAAAATTCGCACGTGTTGAACTTGGCAAACAAGGCATGCTCCTTTAGCTTCCTCAGTACTAAGGTCAGGTATTCGGCGTGCTCTTCCTCCGTCTTAGAGTAGACCAAGATGTCATCGATGAAAACGATGATGAAGACATCTAGATAAGGCTCAAACACTTTGTTCATC
Source organism: Platanthera zijinensis (assembly GCA_039513925.1). Classification (NCBI taxonomy): domain Eukaryota; kingdom Viridiplantae; phylum Streptophyta; class Magnoliopsida; order Asparagales; family Orchidaceae; genus Platanthera; species Platanthera zijinensis. The sequence continues at coordinate 14,101,199 of CM077085.1, forward strand.
AAGCTGATGAAAGTTGATGGGGCATTTGTGAGCCCAAACGACATCACAGTGAACTCGTATAAGCCGTATCTTGAGCTAAAAGCCGTTTTCTGAATATCTTCCTCTTGTATTCTCAACTGATAATACCCCGAGCGCAAATCTAGTTTGGAAAACCAATGTGCTCCAACCAATTGGTTGAACAACTCATCGATCTGAGATAACGGATAGGTGTTCTGTACCGTCAGTCGGTTGAGTTCCCAATAATCTATGCATAATCGCAAGGTCTCATCTTTCTTCTTAACAAATAGAACAGGGGCTCCCCAAGGTGATGAGCTGGGGCGAACAAACCCTGATTCCACCAACTCTTACAACTGAACTCTAAACTCAGTGAGTTCCTTCGGGCCATTTGGTAAGGAGTCCTGAAGACGGGCTTGGCACCCGGTACTAACTTGATTTGGAAATCCACTTCTCTATGCGGGGGTAATCTTGGCAATTTCTCAGGAAATACCTCCGGAAAGTCCCGCACTACTCGCATATCTTTGACGTCCAACGTCACCTCCTTCAACTCGAACCAAATCATGAAAACCTCATCCCCATTCATATGGGCTTTTACGGCCTGAACTGAAGATAACGACATACGAGATTGCGAAGCTAATACCTTGAAAGATGACTTCAGAGTCTCCATGTCTCAAGGAAATCCTCTTCTCCGTGCAGTCAATCCTTGCGTGGTGCCAATCCAGCCATGTCATGCCTAAAATGAGGTCGAAGTCTAGCATTCTCAAAACTGTGGTGGGAATTTTGAAGAACTTTCCCCCAAGGAGAACATCAAAGTCACACTTCGCGGTGGCAGTCATCTCAGAGCCGTCTGGGAGGCGTACTCTTCGAGAAATACCAATGAAGTATTGCACTCCATGTATATCCTTAATGAAATCCTCAGACACAAAAGAGTGTGAGGCACCGGTATCGAACAACGTATAGGCCGGTTTCCCTCCGACCATCACGGTACCTGAGTAGCAATAGTAATACTTAAAGCTATGTATGTAGTACATTTTAAGCAGTTTAAGTATAATAATGAAGGTTTGATAATTAACTGCGACGTACCTGCAATCACCTCCTGAGAGTTTCGCTCTTGTGTCATGTCCAACGCGTACACCTGATTCCGTGCAGGCTCAGGGTTTCCTCCTCGTGGTCCTCGTCCTCGACCACGCATGTGCCCCCACCCTCGAGGAGCTGCCGGAGGGAGAGCAAGAGGCGCATTTCCAAACAGTTGCGGGCATTAGCGTCGAATGTGGCCCGGTTGGTTACATTCGAAGCACACTCGCTCCTGCCGCCAACCAGGTTATTGAAAATGTTGAGGCTGCGGTGGTGGAGGCAATGCTGGCGGCTGTGTAACCGGGTGCTCCACTCTATAATTCCGGTGGAAACGTCTTCCACCTCTCTTTTGCCCTCTTCCTCCTCCGAAGTCGTATCTCCTTCTATTACTAGGGTCGGCTTCCATCACGCCCTCAGCTGGCCTCTTACCACTTCACAAGTGGTCTGCTTCTAACCTCTTTGCCATGTCAATTATTTCGACTAGACTGGAGTCCGCTATAAACAAAAGGGCTTGTCTCAGGGGGTCTCGCAAGCCTTTGTAAAACCTCTTCGCATATCCTCTGTCATCCAACTCGTAGGAGTCAGCAAATCTAGCCAGATGCTCAAACTCCCACTAGTACTCCGTCACTGACTTGGACCCTTGCCTTAGCTGTAAGAACCTCTCTTCGAGTTCATCCCGAGCAGACGAGGGGATGAAATGCTCTAAAAAGGCTTTAGAGAATTCACTCCAACTGATTTTTGTATACACTCGCCCTTGAAAGGTGGAGTCCATGAGGGATTTCTACCAACTCTTGGCATGTTGTTCTAGGAGTGTAACTACTAGGGTCACAGCCATGTTGTTCGGGCATTTGATTCCCGCCAACAATTCTTGTACAGTATCGAGTCATTCTTCCGTACGCACTGCCGACTCTGTCCCAAGGTAAGCTGGAGGGGAGAGAGCTCGGAAATTGCTCACCCAATTGGAGCCCGGACCTTATTGTTGCACAGGGGCCTGTTGGGATCTGAAGGCATCCAGGATCGCTGTCAGCGTCTGTCATAGCTCCGATTGTTGAAATTGTGTGGGTACGGACGGGGCGGGGTGCCCCCAACTAGCTCAGTGTGTACCGGGATCTACACGTAGAATACAAACCTAAGGTCAGGTTGGCTAATTGCAGGGTCAAAGTTGGACATACTTAGTGTGAATTACATATGGGCACACCACTGCTTCCGCTAAGTCAGTTTGTCCCCAAACTGACTAATCGAACGGGGGTGGCACCATTGTTAAATGACTTGTCTAATTCAGGATCGTAGCAAGCTGATACCATTTGTAAGACCCCCCTCCCGGAACACAACACACGTCACAAGAGGGGTCTTATGCCCAAAACAGCCGTCTTGCGGTAACACTAGCACTCGGGCTAGCTTGCACTACAAGACGCCTATTCTACCGGCCTTTACCATTATCAACATTGCCAACCCAACCATGATATAGAGTTAGAAGTCAAATTCCACACAAGCATTAAATAGTCTAAATACAACTAATAAAGAAGCTACAACAAGCTTCTATAATCAGAGTACGTAAAATCTTCCCTAAAAGGGCTACATCAAGTCTCTCACACTCACATCAGCAACCGACAGTAGCGACGACACCGTCCCTTCAGGCCCTGTCGTCCTGGCCTGGCTGTCTTGCTGTGTTACCTGTTGTTGCTCCACCTGCAGGGTTTCCTCCTAAAAAGGAAGACGTAGTAACCGTTAGTCATAAAGACTAGGTGGTTTCACATCCACTCCCCTGGCGACTCCTCAGCACCAGATGGATAAATGGACAAAGGTACAATATATATAAAGTATGTAAGCATTAGTACAAGTAGGTGGAATAGTGTAATCAGTAAACAATGTAATAGTGTAACAGCACAATAAATGATTAACCGTTAATCTAGCAGTTCTATCAACTATAGCAGAGTATGAGGGAGTGTAAGCTACAACTGAAAGTAACTCAACTTATATGAATGCCCATACAGGCATATAAGTTGAGGATCGGCTCAACAAAAAAGTAACTCATCGTATAAGAGTGCTCATACAAACTTATACGATGAGGATCTTGTGTATGCGATGTAATGTTATGCAATGAATGCTATGTTATGACTCACCCATGAACATGCACAAGCAATTGTTGTGTTGACACTGCAGTTCCCACTTTTCGAGCAGGTAGCAAACCTCTCAGGCGTCAACCGTCGTGGCCAGATGGTGATAGTAGAGCGGGCATTTTCACTACTAGGTTGGTCTCCACACTACCTGGCCTAAGCCTCTGTACGCCTCAATACAAAGAACACACAACGAAGCTCACATGCGTACTATGGCTCAGCGGGTGTCTCGGGTAGATGTGCACCTAGATCCTAGCCCCGAGATAACCTATGTTGTGACCCGGAAGGAGCCTCGGAAATGAGCACGAGGACTAAGCCCAACCGTTCACTTGGCACGGAAGGAGCCCCGGGAATGAGTACCGAGGACCAAGCCCAACCGCCCAAGGTCTAACCGTCAACTCCCGTCGGTGCGACGACTGGTGAGCCTGTAGACCTGCCACACTATCCTTAACTCAGGATTACGACACCACGTGTCGACTCACACCACATGCTATTTCACATCTCGAGCTCAACAACTCACAAGGGTTCCTTACCAAATCCCTTATCATCACATACGATCAGGTGCGGCAAACATTTCCGGCGTTTCCACCATTTCTAGCAAAGGATCTCGTCACCCTTCTCGACGGCATCTTCTCCACCTCGTCGGCGTTGGCTATCCAAGGAGTATAGTTGATTCCAGCAACTCCTCCTCCTCCAGCAGTTTCTCCACAAAAAAAAGAAAGCTTGAGAAGAGAAAGAAAACGTCCAATCCTATATAAATAGGACCAACACGGGAAGGAACACGCCCGTGTTCCTACCCGTGTCACGCTCGAGTGAAGCGGCGGCGACGATTATCGCGTCGTATGGACACAAACACGGGTAGGTACACACCCGTGTCCACTACCCGTGTCACGCGACACGGCCGTGTTCATGCCCGTGTTTGTACCTGTGTCCTGCTCGGGAGACACGGTCATCTTCCTGGAGATATGCACACGAGTAGGGACACGCTCGTGTCTCTACCCGTGTCCTGCTCGGGACCAACCCTGCTGATTCCACTCAACGCCTTTTCCACTCAACACCACTCGACACGGGTAGGGACACGCCCGTGTCTCTACCCGTATTCTTCTCGGGACACGCCCTGTTGAGTTTCACTAAATGCCTCTCGACACGGGTAGGGGCATGCCCGTGTCTCTACCCGTGTCCTTCTCGGGACACACCCTGTTGAGTTCCACTCAACGCCTCTCTAGTTCTACCCAATGCACACGGGTAGGGACACGCCCGTGTCTCTAGCAGTGCCCTATTCTGCACTAATTTATCTTTTACACATGAGTGTAAGCCTAGTCGCATGCACTACCTAGACCCAAGTCAGCTCTCCCGACTCAAAAGTACGCATGAGGGGCCTAGCACGAATCAGGACGTTACACACCTCACCTGCCAGCTATTGAGAGCCTGACAGCGAGACTGTCTCGGAGCAAAAAGAGTTGAGCCACCCCCCCCCCCCCCCCCGAGGCACTCTCGACCCTGCCAGCTGGTGTGAGCCTGGTTTGAGGAGATCCTCTTGGAGATTGGGAGCTGGGCATGTCACCTAAGCTTTTTTAATTCCAACATCCTCAAACGGGGAAAAAAGATGGGTTACATGACCCCCCCCCCCCCCGACTCAGCTGGTCGGGGCTGTACTTACTACAACATAAGAAAAATACAGGACTCCGCCGAGTCGAGGCTTCTTCAGGGGGTCTGGGCATGATGACCGTCATCCTTCCCCTCGGATACCTCCATCTTGCTCAGGCTCTCCATGATCTTCTCCATCTCCTCTGCCTTGGCCAACTAAGAGATGGTGTTGATGGCCGTGACATAACATTGCCTTGTCATCCTGGAGTCTCCCTTGACTCTGACTTGGATCCCTCCTGAGCTGAACTTGAGGCACTGGTGGAACGAGGACGGTACGCAACGGAAGGCGCTGATGAGGGGTCTTCCGAAGATGGCGTTGTAGCTGCTCGGAGTATCAACAATGACGAACTGACAGTTCCTTGAAGTCCCTCCCAATTTCACTTGGAGTCCTACTCCACCTTCAACCTCCCTCCTCTCCCCTGAAAATCCGAACAGGGGTCTGTCTGAGGCCAACACCCTACTTGGCTCCACCTTCATCTCGTCAAACGCCTTCTTGAAAACGACGTTGACGGAGCTCCCGTTGTCAACCAAGATCCGGGAGACTGTGTAGCCCTCGATGGCCGTCTGGATGACCAGCGCATCACAGAATAGATCTTCATGATCTAACAGGTCCTTCACCGAGAAGGTGATCTTCTCCTCTTGGGGCGGGGTCTAAATAAATCATGTCCTAAGGATTGTTACCCCTTGCCTCGAATCGACGCGCTAGTTGACTCAGCCGTCGATTTTCTTGTAATGAGTTTTTTAGATGCATTTTCAGGTTATCATCAGATCAGGATGCACCCTCCCGATGTAGGGGTTATACAGTGAATGAGTGTTATTGCTACAAGATGATGTCCTTTGGGTTGAAAAATGTAGGGGTGACATATCAAAAGATGATGAATCGAGTCTTCCATGAGCAAAAGGGGAGGAACCTGGAGGTGTACGTGGATGACCTGATGATCAAGAGCCTGGAGGTGGACTCCCACCTCCAGGATCTGGAGGAGACCTTTGACACCTTACGTAATACAAGATGAGGTTGAAACCCTTGAAGTGTGTCTTCGGGGCCAGCAGGGGCAAGTTCTTGGGCCACCTTCTTACCCCTGCAGGGGTGGAACCTAATCCTGACAAGGTCAAGGCGATCATGGAATTGGGGTGGCCTCGGAATGCTAAGGAGGTCCGGCGGTTGGCAGGAAAGTTGGCAGGGCTAAGCAGACTCCTTTCTCGGGCTTGGGAGAAATGATCCCCCTTCTTCAAAGCATTGAGGGGAGGCAAGAAGTTTGAATGGACTAAGGAATGTGAAGAGACGTTCCATGCCCTAAAGAGGCAGTTAACTCAGGCCCCCCTGCTCCAAGGGCTGGAGGGGGAGGATCCATCTTTGTATCTCGGGGTCGGAGCAGAGGCCTTGAGCTCAGTCCTGGTTCGGGAAGAGGGGAAGAAGCAGCTGCTCATATACTACGTAAGCCGGGTCTTGAGGAAGGCGGAGCTTCGATATCCGGTCTTAGAGAAGTTGGCATTTGCTCTGGTTATCTCGGCTCAGAGGCTCCAACCCTATTTCCAGGCACACTCCATCCGAGTGGTGACGGGCCACCCCCTCCGCAACATCTTTGAGGGGGGTGGAGCACTCGAGGAGGTTGGTGAAGTGGTCAGTGGAGCTAAGCGAGTTTGACATATCCTTCGTCCCCCGCCTCTCGATCAAAGCCCAGGTGATGACCGACTTCCTTGCTGATTATGTGGTCAAGGTGGCGTAAGCTGAACTCACTCGTCCAGTCCCCTAGAAGGTGATAGTGGACGACGCTTCAGGAAGGCAATCCCTGGGGGTGGGGGTGATCTTGGAGAGCCCTCGGGGAATGAAGATCGAGCAAACGGTGGTGGTGCACTTTCCCATCATTAACATCCAGGCCGAGTACGAGGCCGTGATAGCAGGATTGCGCCTAGCTAGGGAGCTGGGGATGTATGATGTGGATGTCATCACTGACCTATTCTGTCTGTCCATCCAAGAGGGGGAGCTGATGGAGGTGGACCAACACCCCTCCTGGATGGACCCTTTCGCAACTTTCCTTTCCACGGGGGAATTTCCAGAGGGGATGGACAAGAAGAAATTCAAACACAAGTTGACATATTACCTTTAGTGCGATAGACAATTGTATATGAAGACTCCCTCGGGGATGTTGACATGTTGCGTGGTCGAGAAGGAGGTCTGGAGGGTTCTCGAGGAGGTGCATTCCGGGGAGTGCATAAGTCACTCGGGGAGCAGAACCTGAAGGAAGAATAGTCCGACAGGGGTACTTCTAGCCGACCCTAAGTCAAGATGCCGTAGAATTTGCAAGGAAGTGTCACAAGTGCCAGCTGTTTGCCCCCTCCAACTTCAACCAGCTCAGCGGCTCAGGAGTATCACAACCCCCTGACCCTTCGTCATTTGGGGAATGGATTTGGTATGACTATTCCCCCAGGCCAGCGGGCAAAGAAGAATCTTGGTGATGATGATCGACTATTTTCCTAAGTGGTTGGAAGTGAAGGCGCTAGCCAAAGTGACCTCTCAGGTAGAGCTGTCACTTAAAACCGAACCGGAACCGCAAAGAACCAGACCGAACCGTTCACAAATTATTCGGGTTCCGGTTTGAATTTTGGAACTGTGAACAACATTGGTCTGGATGTGGTTCTTACATTTTATTATCCGGGCCGGAACCGGAACCGCAACATACAAGTCTCAAGCGGTTTCAAGATTTTTAGACTCGATCCGAACCGGACCGAAGTAGAACCGAACCGCAGCCCGTTTATTATTATTATTATTATTATATTGTTATTATTTTATAATTTATCTATAATATTTATACTTACTATCATGAGTGAAGCTGATGCAGTTTGAACCCAAACCGCAATCGCACTAAAGGGGGTTGATTTTGGACCGAAGAAAACTTCATCACATAAAAACCATGTGGTATGGTTTGACATTGATGCGGTTTAGAGTCAATTTTTGCAGTGCACTTTTGATTTTTATACAGTTATATAATATATTTTCAATTTTATTTACATATTTTTTTGAAATATTTTATTTAAAAAATATAGAAGATATAAAAATACTATTTATTAGTAATTATGAAAGACAACTAATTGTAGCCGGTTGTTACGGTTGAACATGCTGACGAGACATGCGCAAGCCAACTAGAAGTCGTGACAAGTCTACACGCATAGGAAGGTGATTGATACTATCCCACCGATCGTGGAAAAGACTGTCGAGAAGTGCGCGACATAATTATTTTTATTTCGATATTGTTTTGAGTTTTACTATTTGCAGTCCGCTTTTATTTCATTCTGTCAAGTTTAATTTTGGTTTTAGTTGGAATCGGACCGAACCGTATAGAACCGGACCGAACTGTCAGTGTCCGGTTTGGTTTTGATTCTTGTTGAACCGTAACCAGAATCGGTGACACGACGGTTCAAAAAATCAAGCTGGAACCGGAACCAGTTAAACCAAATAAGGTTTTGGTTCTAATTTGAAGAATTGTTGAAACCGAAAATCGGTCTCTGTGGAGTTCGACTCTTGGGGAAGGGGTGATCGCACACTTACTTCTCTCATGCGAGCCTGGAGACTAGAAAATAGAACGAGAACTGGACCCAAGGGCTCGACGTGGAGGACCCACCACACACCCGGAAGATCTCTGAGCGCTTCCCATCCTTAACCAGAATTGTTGGGCTAAGGTACCTCTGGGAACGCTAAGTGAACATCCAAAAACCAGTCAGCGTGCCCTCTGAGGTACCCCTTGGGTCCTATTTATAGTTTTCTGAAAACGGCACGCAAATAGCCAACCTCCGCTGTTCTGAACAGTTATGTGCAGCCCACCTGAGTCTGCCAACAGCGAGACTCCGCTGTTTTAACTGGCTATGAGCAGACCAACGGGGGCAAAATGGTAAAGATATAACACAATTGAAGAGGGTGAGTTGCCCTGCAAATGCCCCCACTCGGCGAGGGCGGCGAGTACCGATGGAGCTGGTACTCGCCGCCTCGGCTCGGCGTTAGGCGAGCGCGAGCTCGGCCCGCTCTGCTCGCTCGCGGCGAGTTCAACGATCGGGGCAGCATCTCGTCGAGCTGAGCTCGACGATCGGCCCGGAATTCGCCGACCTGGGCTCGTCGATCCTTGCGAGCTGGGCGGGTGCCGAGGCGAGGCGTACGGGGCAGGGGAGGGCGTCGAATGAGCTCGGCGCCAGGGGATGGACGCCGACCAAACTTGCCGCCCCTGGCTGGGGGGAGCCGGATATACACGACGCCCAGGTCCCAACTCACCTGGGACTTGGGCTGGGCTTGGCTTATCTGGCTCCTCTGTGGCCCACTCGCCGGATACGGGGTTGTACACAATCCCCGCTCTTTGCGAGGTTGGCACAAAATCGGAAAGAAATATCCAATCCCATAGGATTCGACGAGTGGTAAGTCTCGAGGGAATCTCTTGATGGGGCCCACCGGTGGCTATATATACCTGCGCCTGCGTACCTGGCTGACCTTTGCCCTTCTCCTTTACCGCAGTCTTGCTGAGATGTCGCTCCCCAAAGAGGTCCTGGAGCGAATAGCTCGATCCCGAGCGGAGACCTCAGCTCGTGTTGCGGGCCTGACTGACCTCAGCACCCCGCCTAGCAGCTTGGCCGACTTCAGCTCGGCGAAGAAGGCGAAGCCCCTTCCAAAGGATGCTGAGCCCATATATAATGAGTTGAAGACAGCTCTAAACAATGGGGCTAGCTCCTCCACCCAGTCGACGTCGCGCCCCCAAGACAAGGACGCCCCCAATCCTCCTGTCGACCAGATCAGCCAGGGGCATAGCGGGGAGAAGTCCGCGTCGCGGGCTAGAAGCCCCCTTGTCAGTCCTACACATCAGGCGCCGGACGCGCGCTTGCGGACCCCGTTCACCAGCTTCGGCACCACGGGGCTAGACTCCCAAAGGCCGAGGTCGCCGACCCACCCGGCCTTCCAGCATCATCTTACCCCTGCATCCGGGGAAGAAAGGATCGAGATCATCCCCACCCCCGGCTATACTCGCCTCTCTCTAGAGGTCCCACGCCATGGTCGTGGTAAGGTTCTTGGTACTCCCCCCTGCGCGTTGGCCCGAAGGAGCGGGGTGTGCATGGTAGGCTCTTAATTTTCCGAACTTTGCTGAGCCCCGGCGGTGCTCGCCCTGGTTGCTTACTCTAGTCATCGCTTGTGCAGATCTCACCGCGGACTCGGAGGCCGACGAATCCGAGGGCCAGACTCGGTACTCGCCGCTCCCTTCACCGCGCGCCCTGGACACCTTCTTGGATTCCGAGCTGGAGGGTTCTGAGTGGTCGAGACGAGAACACCTAGTTCTCAAGAAGCTGGTGTGGGAGCTCCATGAGGTGCGCAGGGACAATCTAAGGCTGCAGCGGGAGTGCGAGCAGTTGGCGGAGATGGCGGGAGTCAAGCCGGTGCTGGAGGAGGCGTCTTCTTCTATGCTTTTTGACGAGATTGACGAGAGTCTACAAACGGTCCACCGGAGCCTGGGGCGGCTCCGCGAGCTCCGCGCGCGGCGACCTGCGGCGACTGGGTCGCGAGGCCGGGGTAGTTAGAAATGGCCTCCTGATGGGCCTACCGGTACTCGCCCTCGTTCCCCCTAGTCCCCGCGCGTCGGGGGACTTTTCGTTTTCCTGCTTGAACATGGTTTGAATTTTGTTTGTAATAATTTGTGACAATTTCCTATTATTTGTTAATATGTCTAAGTAATAACCGTCGACGCTTTATTAGTCCCGCCTCGGCATAACGAAGGGTCTGTGCTCGGCAACCGGTGAGATAATATTAGCGAGTGCGAGCTGGGGTGAGCGAGTTGGGGTAGGTGGGTTGGGGTAGGCGACCTTAGGTAGGCGGGCTGGGGTAGGCGACCTTGGGTAGGCGGGCTGGGGTAGACCCAAAATCCTCCCTCTATAAATAGGCCTCCCTACCAACCCCTGCCACGCCTTTATTGCTACCGTACTTTGCTCTGCACCCCCTCTCCCTCTTTTGCTATGCTTTTTTGAGGGGAACACCACGGCGGAGGAGCTCGCCGAGTGCGTGGCCGACTTCATCCCCTGTAATGACCCGAGATTTGGCCTGAAGCCACCCCTGCATCGCTACACATATATCGGCCCGGCCCCTGCCCCGAAGGGACTTACCAGGACACCATGGCACCGATACCGGGCTGCAACCCAACCCATCTCCCTCCACAGGCGGGTGGTTGGTGGTCGCAGCCCCCCTTAGATGAGTCAAACTCGATAGTCAAGCCCGCACTACGGGGACTTCCCAGGAGGTCACCCATCCCAGTACTACTCCAGCCCAAGCACGCTTAACTATGGAGTTCTTTCAACTCTCATCACCAATTGAGCTGCAGCTCAATTGGTGATGAGAGTTGAAAGAACTCCATAGTTAAGCGTGCTTGGGCGAGAGTAGTACTGGGATGGGTGACCTCCTGGGAAGTCCCCGTATAACGACCCGGGATTTGGCCCGAAGCCCCCCCTGCATCGCTACACATATATCGGCCCGGCCCCTGCCTCGAAGGGCCTTACCAGGACACCATGGCTCCGATACCGGGCTGCATCCCAAGCACCCCAACCCTCTCCCTCCATAGGCGGGTTGTTGGTGGCCGCAGCCTCCATTTGATGAGGTAAACTTGATAGTCAAGCGCGCACCACGGGGACTTCCCAGGAGGTCGCCCATCCCAGTACTATTCTCGCCCAAGCACGCTTAACTATGGAGTTCTTTAAACTCTCATCACCAATTGAGCTCTCCTGGGAAGTCCCCGTAGTGCGCGCTTGACTATCAAGTTTACCTCATCAAAGGCAGGTTGCAGCCACCAACAACCCGCCTGTGGAGGGAGAGGGGTTGGGGTGCTTGGGCTGCAGCCCGGTATCGGTGCCATGGTGTCCTGGTAAGGCCCTTCGGGGCAGGGGCCGGACCGATATATGTGTAGCGATGCAGGGGGGCTTCGGGCCAAATCCCGGGTCGTTACATCCCCTCCGGCTTCACAGCTCGCCTTCCCGTCGAGCATGAGGCCATCAACTCCTTCTACCCCGACGAGCTCGCCTTCCCCATCTCGTACTTCGAGATGGGGTTGCGTCTTCCCCTCTGGCCGGAGATCCGCCAGATGCTCAAATATTACGGCGCGGTACCCGCGCAATTGAAACCGAACGGCATCGCCATGATGGTCGCGTTCGTCTGCTACCTCCGCCGAGAGCGGATAGAGTTCAACTTGACGGTCTTTCGTAAGTTGTTCTCTTATAAGGCGACCACCGACGGGGTCACCTTCTTTGGCGGCACCCTCATCAAGGTCCGCGAGGTGGTCAACAAACACCACAACTGGATGACTAAGATCATCTTTGTCAAGGGCGATCTCGGCAACATCCCCTTCTCGCCTCAGTAGAAGGCCGAGGAGGTATACCGCCCCCCGTCGGTGTCAGGGAACGACGCCGACCTCCACAAATCCTTCCTGCATAAAGACTTCGAGGTCGCCTTTCTCCGCCGCGGCCTCGACTCACTTCTGCCCGTCCTTCCCGGCGAAGGTACTCTCAGGCACCCCCTTGCTTTTACTGGGCTTGGCAAAAGTAACTCGAAATGATCTGAATAAGTATTTTCTGCAAGGGAACGGCTCATCCCCGAGAATCCGCCCTTTGCGGACTCGGGGCTCTACTCTGACCCGCTCCAGCTCGTGCAGGCGGCTGCGCAGGCCTGCCGAGACGAAGCGGCGACGTCCCAGCCCTCCTCCACCAAGAAGCAGAGGATTCACGGGCGGGGGGGGGACTCGTATCGTCGGGCTCCAGACCGCAAGAAGAAGAGGGCCAAGGCCGTCTCTCTGGGGGAGGGGCAATCCCCCAAGTATATGGAGCTGCCCGAAACTCCCTCTGACGCCTCGCTGGAGAGCCCACTAAAGGAGTCATCCGGGAGGGACCTCCAAGGGCGCGAGGCCCCCTCCCCCAGGGATGCGGAAAGGCCGATGCCCAGCGAGCTGGGCCTACCTAAGGAACACCCCCTCTTCGGCATGGGGTAGAAGTGCAAAGACTCAGCCGGCGAGCCGATGATAAAGTGGGATGGGTCGGCCCACCGGGTCTCCATCTCTACTCGCGACCCCTCTTGGAGTGCCCGCCAGCCTCCTGCCGGCCATGCCTTCGCGCTTGGCTTCAGCCTCTATGGTCGAGACAGCGCCGCAGCCTTCAAGACCATGACCCCTCGCCAGCTGGGTCATGAGGACCTGCGGGCCCACTTGCGAACCTTCGAGCTACACCATATGATGGTGCGCCGCAGCTTCAACCTCGACTGGCTGCTGCTAAAGGCCGAGCAGGAGCGCGATCTCGCGAAGGACAAGGCCGCTGACGCGGAAAGACGCTGCGGGATTGCTGAGAGCTTACTCGCGAAAGCCTCAGGGGGGGTTGGTAAGTGTCGGTCATCCCTTTCCTTTTTTACTTAGGAACATTTTCCGGAATAGGCGCTGTGTTGATGATCTGCAGGATGTCGACGCCGCGCGCGAGCTGCAGGTCCGCGCCTCTAGGTTGGAGGAGGAGGTCGCCCGGCTGCAGGCCCGCCTGTCCGAACAGGAGGCTTGCTCTTGCGAGCAGGAGACGCGTAATGCCGAGCAGGGGACTCGCGCAGCTCAGCTGGAGGCCGAGGTGGAGCGGCTGAAGGAGCAGAACCAGCGCCTGGACGGCGAGATCCTCTGCCAGGCGGAGCTTCTTCTTCCGGAGGGAGGCGGCGAGCCCCCTTACCCCTACCGGAGGCCGCGGCTCTTCAGCGCGAAGGAGTTGGAGGAGCGGATGCGCGTCAACTCCATCGAGTCCGTCGAATGTGTCCTGGATGCTATGAGGGGGACAGGAATCCTGGCAGACAGCTGCGAGGAGGTCTCGGTCCGGGATCTCATGTCGGGCTTGTACCCGCCGAGCCCACCTAGCGAGAGAGAGGACAGCTTCACCTCGCTGTTCGGCGACATGAACAAAAGCCAGGGGCGAGGAGGCGAGGAAGGCCGGACTTCCGGAGAGGAGGACGAAAGTTGAGCGGGAATTTTGTTCTCTCTTCTTTTTTTGTTCCCCTGTAATCTCGCGAAGGCGAGTTCAATCGTGTAACAGATAGTGAATGTTTATAAACAATTTTCCCAGAATTTTTTTATCTTTTTTTTTTCTTTTTGCACTTGATTGTCTTGGCGAGTTCGTTTCTATTGAGGGAATGCCGAGCTAGGGCGCGCGTCTCTGTTGGATCCGGGGCGCTAGTAGTCGTTAGGTTCGCAAGCGCTCGACTCGCTCGCAGTCACTCGTCTCGCTTGCGAGTACCAGACCCATCCGCGAGCTGGCCCCCTTCCTTTGGTGGGCCTCGTTTTGCCGCTAGGGTGCACGTTTAGGATTCGTACTCGCGAGCGGATCCCGGGCGCTCCTCTTTCCCTAGATTGACCAGGAGTAGATCTGCCGAGCTGGGATCATACTCGCCCAGTTTACGCGCGAATCAGCCTTTTCCTCTCCCATGCTGAGTAAAAATTATCGAAATTTCCCTAAGGAAAAATGAAAGGGGGTGGCATGCCTCGTTGGAGCATGCCCTCGCTCTTAGATATGAGGCTTAAGACAACTTGCCTTCCCTTTGCCGAGATGGGCCCGCGAATACGATCTCGGCCATAAAGGTCCTTATCCCCTTGTACTTTTAGGAAAGCGATCTCCTCGGATAGCTTTTTAGGGGAAGGTGGGACCTCCTCGAGTGATTTCCAGCCCTGTCAGCTTGATGAGAGCCTGGCAGCGGGATCTGCTCGGGATCTGGGGCAGACTCCTCCGAGTGACATCCAGCCCTGCCAGCTTGATGGGAGCCTGGCAGCGGGATCTGCTCGGGGACTGGGGCAGACTCCTCCGAGTGACATCCAGCCCTGCCAGCTTGATGGGAGCCTGGCAGTGGGATCTGCTCGGGGTCTGGGGCAGACTCCTCTGAGTGACATCCATCCCTTCCAGCTTGATGGGAGCCTGACAGCGGGATCTGCTCGGGGTCTGGGGCAGACTCCTCTGAGTGATATCTAACCCCGCCAGCTTGATGGGAGCCTGGCAGCGGGATCTGCTCGGGGTCTGGGGCAGACTCCTCCGAGTAACATCCAGCCCTTCCAGCTTGATGGGAGCCTGACAGCAGGATCTGCTCGGGGTCTGGGGCAGACTCCTCCGAGTGACATCCAATCCTGTTAGCTTGATGGGAGCCTGGCAGCGGGATCTGCTCGGGGTCTGGGGCAAACTTCTCCGAGTGACATCCAGCCCTGCCAGCTTGATGGGAGCCTGGCAGTGGGATCTGCTCGGGGTCTGGGGCAGACTCCTCCGAGTGACATCCAGTCCTGTCAGCTTGATGGGAGCCTGGCAGCGGGATCTGCTCGGGGTCCGGGACGAACTAATTCTTCCTTTTGCTCAAATCGTATTCTAAACACCGGTGTCCCGAAGGGCTTTATTCAATATAGGTGAACTTACATGACTCAGGGGTAAAAACATTTTAGGTCGTCTCCACTTCAGGTGGAACCTAGGGTTTCGGCCTCCACATTCTGGAGACGATACCCTCCTAACTTCAAGACCTCCTACACTATGTATGGCCCTTTCCAGTTCGGGCTGAGCTTCCCTACTGCGGTCGACCTTCTCGCGACGTCCACTTTCCTCAAGACCAAGTCCCCTTTCACGAACTGTTTTACCCTGACGTGTTTGTCGAAGTACTTAGCCATTCTTCTTTTCACTTCTTCCTGCCTGATGGCAGAAAGGTCTCGCAATTCTTCAACCATGTTAAGGGAGAGGCGTAGCTCATTTTCATTCTCGACCCTCCATTCCTCTCTCCCCTCTACTGCCTCGGTCACCCGAGACGTCCGGACCTCGAACTCGATGGGGAGCACCGCCTCGCACCCGTGAGAAAGCTTGAAGGGGGTCTCCCCCGTGGCCGTGTTAGGCGTGGTCCTGAGAGCCTAGAGGACCGAGGGGAGCTGTTCCACCCAGCTCCCCTTCAGGTTTTCCACCTTCTTTTTGAGGAGGTTGACTATGATCTTGTTTGCTGCCTCAACCTGCCCATTGCTCCTTGGGTGATGGACTGAAGCAAACCGAAGGTCGATCCCGAGTTGTTCACAAAAGCTGATGAATTCTGTACTAGCAAACTGAGGCCCGTTTTCCGTGACGATGGCCTGGGGCAACCCATGTCGACATATGATCTCTCCCCAGACAAAGTTACGGATAACTTGGGAGGTCACTTTGGCCAAGGCCTTGACTGGGGAAATGGTCCGACCAAATCCATTCCCCAGATAGCGAATGGTTAGGGCGTCGTGATACTTCTGAGATGCTGGGCTGGTTGCAACTAGAGGGGGGCGAACAACTGACATTTATGACATTCCTTTGTGAACTTTGTCGCATCGTGGCCAAAGGTCGGCCAAAAGTACCCTTGCCTGATGATCCTTCCTTCCAACGTCCGACTCCCGGAATTGCTCCCACATTCCCCAGAGTGGACTTCCTCCAAGATCCTCGGGGCCTCACCCTCGGCCACGCAGCGTGCCAACATTCCTGAGAGGGTCTTTCGATACAGCTGCCCATCACGCATGAGGTAGTACGCTGCTTCGTACCTGAGCTTCTTCTTGTCCATCCCTTCAGGGTATTCCCCGGTCGATAAGAAAGTCGTGAAGGGGTCCATCCACGAGGGGTGTTGCTCCACCTTCATCAGCTCTCCCTCTTCGATGGAAGGGCGGAAGAGGTCGGTGATGGTGCCCCCCACCCGGGGGTCATGCTTTGCCAGCTGATCCACTTATTCGTTCTCTTCCCTAGGCACGTGCCAGATGGAGAAAGTCTGGAATGTGCCAATGACCCCCTTCACCTTTGCCAAGTATAATTGTAGGGTCGGATCCCGCGCTTCAAATTTTCCGTTAATTTGGGAGGTCACTACCATGGAGTCAGTGAGGACCTCCACGTCGCAGACCACCAGCTCCCTAGCCAGACGCAATCCCGCGATCACCGCCTCGTACTCGGCCTGGTTGTTGGTAATGGGAAAATGCACCACCATTGTTTGCTCAATCCTCGTTCCCTGGGGGCTTTCCAAGATGACCCCGGTCCCCAGGGAATGTCTCCCCGAGGCTCCGTCTACCATGAACTTCCATGGGACCGGGCGATGAATCCCTCCTCCGCCACCTCGACCACGTAGTCGGCTAGAAAGTCGACCATAGCTTGGGATTTGATCGAGAGGCGAGGGACAAAGGAGATGTCGAACTCGCTCAACTCCACCGACCACTTAGCCAACCTGCCTGAATGCTCCACCCCCTCGAAGATGTTGCGGAGGGGGTGGTCAGTCGCCACTCGGATCGAGTGTGCTTGGAAGTAAGGTCGGAGCCTCCGGGCCGATATGATGAGAGCAAAGTCCAGCTTCTCTAGGATGGGATATCGGAGCTCGGCCTTCCTCAGGATCCGACTCACATAATAAATGGGTAGCTGCCTCTTCCCTTCTTCGCGAACCAGGACGGAGCTCAGGGCCTCCGCCCCGACCCCTAGATACAAAAACAGGTCCTCCCCTTCCTTCGGCCCTTGGAGCAGGGGGGCTGGGTTAACTGCCTCTTCAAGGCCTGGAATGCATCCTCGCACTCCGGAGTCCACTCGAACTTATGACCTCCCCTCAAGGTTTTGAAGAAGGGGAGCACTTCTCTCCGGCCCGGGAGAGGAACCTGCTTAACCTTGCTAACTTCCCTGTCAGCCGCTGTACCTCCTTGGCTTTCCTGGGCGACCCCAACTCCATAATTTCCCTTACCTTGTCCGGATTGGGCTCCACGTCGGCATGGGTGAGGAGATGCCCCAGGAATTTTCCCCTACCCGCCCCGAAGATGCACTTTAAGGGATTCAGTTTCATTTTGTATTTGCGGAGGGTGGCAAAGTTTTCCTCCAAGTCCCGGAGGTGAGAGCTGACGTCCAGGCTCTTGATCATGAGGTCGTCTACGTACACCTCCAGGTTCCTCCCCTTCTGCCCTCGGAAGATCCTGTCCATCATCTTTTGATAGGTTGCCCCTGCATTTTTTAGCCCAAAGGGCATCATTTTATAGCAGTAGCACCCGTCCCCCGTGATGAAGGAAACATCTTTGATGTCGGGAGGGTGCATTCTGATCTGGTGGTAACCTGAAAATGCATCTAAAAAACTCATCACAGGAAAACCGACGGCTGAGTCAACCAGCGCGTCGATCCGAGGCAAATGGTAACAATCCTTAGGGCACGATTTATTAAGAAGAGAAAAATCAACACACATGCGCCACCGGCCGCCTCCTTTTTTAACCATTATAACATTGGAGACCCAGCCGGGGTATTGGATTTCGGATACAAAGCCGGCCCTGAGGAGCTTGGCCACCTCCTCTTGAATCGGCTCGGCTGCCTTGTCCGCTATGGACCTCTTCTTCTGCTGGATGGGGCGAACCTCCGGGTCCAGGTTGAGGCGGTGGCAGGCCACGTCGGCGTCGATCCCGGGCATCTCCGCAGCGCTCCAAGCGAAGATGTCTACATTCTTCTTGATGCATTCCAGCATCCTGCCTTGGGCTTCCAGGGTCAGCCCCCCGCTTACGCGGACCTTCTCTACCCTGCCTCCGAGGGTAAGAACCTTCATCTCCACCACCTCTTCCGTCGCCTCCAGATGGGACTGCTCCCCCCATGCTTCAGCATCCCCTCCTCCGGGGATGAGAGTCTCTTCCTCGGCTTCCTCCACGACCATCGCATCGGCCGATCCTTGGACTACCTCCATCTCCGCCTCCCGGGGGGTGGTCACCTCCACCTCCATCTCTTATGGGTCAACCCCCTGCTCTGCCTCCTCCATCCTCCGCCCCATCTCCTCAGCACCCTCCTGCCACGAGACGGAGTTTACGGCGGTGACATAGCACTCCCTCGCCATCTTAGGGTCTTCACGGACCCGGATCTGGACACCCTCGACGTTGAACTTCAGGCATTGGTGGAAGGATGAGGGGACGCAGCGGAAGGCGTTGATGAGGGGCCTCCCGAAGATAGCGCTGTAGCTGCTAGGAGCGTCCACAATGACGAATTTGCAATTGCGGGACTGCCCTCCCAGAGAGACATGGAGTCCTACTCCTCCTTCGACCTTCTTCCTCTCCCCCGACAAGCCAAACAGGGGCCCATCTGAGGCCAACACCCTCCTGGACTCCACCTTCATTGCGTCAAACGCCTTCTTGAAGATGACGTTGACTGAGCTCCCGTTGTCGATGAGGATTCAGGAGACGGTGAAATCTTCGATGGCCGTCTGGATGACCAGCGCATCGAAAAAGGGGTCTTCGTGACCCGACATGTCCTTGACCGTGAAGATGATTCTTTCTTCCGGGGGCGGGGTCTGGGACGTGGAGCCAACGCTCCGTCGGTATATGTTATCGAGGCTCGCCTTATGGGAAGCCTCGATCCCCCCCCCCCGTGGATCGCTCTGATCCCTCCCCGAGTTCCCACATCTACCCGGTCTTCGCACATGTCCTCCTCTGCCCGAGGCAGGACCTCCTCAATTCGCAGCCCCTGACAGTCTTGTTGTTGTTGTTGCTCCATGTTTCCTCTCATCTCGAGGAACTTCGGGCACGTGGCCGTGGCGTGTCCTTCCTCTTGATGGAAATCACAGTAGGGAACCTCCACCCTGACCTCCCTTCTTCTCCTCCGAGTTGCTCTTCTCCTTTCTCCCATGGCTATGGCCAGAGCCTCCTCTTGGTCGGGGAGGGGTGGCCTCTGGCCTTGCCTCCCACCTGGAGGGTAGAACTGGCCCTGGCCTCCTTGGCGGTAGTCCCCTCCGCGGAACCCTCTCCTCGCCCCCTGCTCCTGCCATTCGGGCCTCCACCCTAGCCGATGATTCGGCTCCTGACGCCCTCACCTGGGCTGCTGCTGTGGCTGCTCCCGCTGTCAGGGCTCAGCTCTTCTTTCCTCCTGACCTCTGCCCCCTCTGGGTCTCTCCTCCTCCGTAGCCCACCTGGCCAACCTCCGGGCAAACTCCGGGTTTGGTTTTGATTCTTGTTGAACCGTAACCGGAACCGGTGACACGACGGTTCCAAAAATTAAGCTGGATCCGGAATCGGTTAAACCAAATAAGGTTTTGGTTCTAATTTGAATAATTGTTGAAACCGAAAATCGGTCTTTGTGGAGTTCGACCCCTTGAGGAAGGGGTGATCGCACACCTACTTCTCTCCTGCGAGCCTGGAGACTGGAAAATAGAACGAGGACTGGACCCAAGGGCTCGGCGTGGAGGACCCACCACACACCCGGAAGATCTCTGAGCGCTTTCCCTCCTTAACCAGAATTGTCGGGCTAAGGTACCTCTGGGAACGCTAAGTGAACATCCAAAAACCAGTCAGCGTGCCCTCTGAGGTACCCCTTGGATCCTATTTATAGTTTTCTGAAAACGGCCTGCAAATAGCCAACCTCCGCTGTTCTGAACAGTTATGTGCAGCCCACCTGGGTCTGCCAACAGCGAGACTCCGCTGTTTTAACTGGCTATGGGCAGACCAACGAGGGCAAAATAGTAAAGATATAACACAACTGAAGAGGGCGAGTTGCCCTGCAAATGCCCCCACTCGGCGAGGGCGGCGAGTACCGATGGAGCTGGTACACGCCGCCTCGGCTCGGCGATAGGCGAGCGCGAGCTCGGCCCGCTCTGCTCGCTCGCGGCGAGTTCAACGATCTGGCCAGCAGCTCGTCGAGCTGAGCTCGACGATCGGCCCAGAATTCGCCGACCTGGGCTCGTCGATCCTTGCGAGCTGGGCGGGTGCCGAGGCGAGGCGGACGGGGCAGGGGAGGGCGTCGAATGAGCTCGGCGCCAGGGGCTGGGCGCCGACCGAACTCGCCGCCCCTAGCTGGGGGGCGCCAGATGTACACGACGCCCAAGTCCCAACTGGCCTGGGACTTGGGCTGGGCTTGGCTGATCTGGCTCCTCTGTGGCCCACTCGCCGGATACGGGGTTGTACAGTTACCTTATTGGTTCGGTTCATGATTTTAGTAGACCCTAAACCGAACCAAGACCGAGACAGCTCTACTCCCAGGTAATCGGGAACTTCATAGGGGGAGAGATCATCTGACGGCACGGCCTGCCCCAGGCCATTGTCACGAACAGTGGGCCTCAGTTCGCCAGCACTGAGTTCATCCATTTCTGCGGACAGCTCGGGATCGATCTTAGGTTCGCGTCGGTCCACCATCCCAGGAGCAACGGGCAGGTGGAGGTGACGAACAAAATCATCGTCAACCTCCTCAGGAAAAAAGTGGAGAATTTGAAGGGTAGCTGGGTGGAGCAGCTTTCTTCGGTTCTTTGGGCCTTGAGGACCACCCCCAACACGGCCACGGGGGAGACCACCTTCAAGCTCTCCCATGGATGTGAGGTCGTGCTTCCAATAGAGTTCGAGATTCGAACACCTCGGGTGGTCGAGGCAGAGGCAGGGAAGAATGACAAGCTGAAAACGAGGAGGAGCTACGACTCTCCCTTGACATGATGGAGGAGCTACGGCTCTCTCTTGACATGGTGGAGGAGCTGCGTGATTTCTCCGCCATCCGACAGAAGAATTGGTTTTCTTGAAGTCAAAACCAATTCCACCTATTTGTGTCGCGCCGAACACTAATTTTGTCAAAAAAATGGGAAATTATTATTCTTGTAGTAGTTTCAGGAAGCCCAATCAAGGAAGGAAACCTTCCCACGACGAACCTCCCCACATCAAACTTCCGTAATCAATTTCGGCCGAGTGTAATACATTTCGGCGTGGGGGACGGAATGAGCGGAAAAAATACAAAGAGAACAAAGAGATTATTGGGATATTGCCCAAACAACAACCAGGACCCCTACATAAAACAAAAAAAATGCTCTGATGCCAGGGGACTTGTTAACATTGTATTGATAACAAATTAAAGCAATAATAAGTATGATGAGCGAGGTCGTCGGAGCACGCGAACAATTAGTTTGATGCAAAGGAGCGGGAACAACGGATAGCAGAAGAATCCAACCTATTTTGGACAAGGTGGTGAGCAATATTCATGCTTTGGGTGAAGCAGAGTCTATGGACACGGGGACGGGGACGACGAAGTAGGGGCACGCATGTAAAGTCAATAAGCGGGGAATCACCAATATGAGATGTTTATGATGAGTTCATCCTTCCCAACACCAATCACACTCTTTCATGCCTTCTGAATCCAAGAGGGAGACGAGAATTCTGAAAGAGCGAGACTCTGTCTGTTTGAGTTTTTTTTTTTATCATTTGAATAGCCGCTATTTGGAACAACAAATCCCCCAAACGTCATTTTATGTGCGATTCCAACCACATGGAAGAAGCTCCATTCAAAAACAGGATTTTTTCTTCATCTTCAATCACAACCACCCACTTAAACAGACCCTGAATCAATCAGCTGAATCTATGCCAGCCAAATGATCAAACAATTCAATCGCCTTCCCGAGTTTCCTCTCTCTGCATACCGACTCGGCCAGTGCCGCCCAAGTTCCAGTTTCCGGCAAGAATCTCGTCTCCATTAACCCCAACAATGCCATCGTGGCATCTACGACCCTTTCAACCTCACAGAGCAAGATCAACAGCTTGTTTGAAGCTGCATAGTGAGGTAGAACCCCTCTCCCAAGCATCAAACCAAGCAGCCCCACCGCTCTATCGACTTCTCCCACTCCCAGCACGCAATTCATCACAATCCTATAGCTCGCGGCATTTAGTCGAGCGCCTTCGCGAGGCAGTCTCTCCAGCATCGCCATGGCCTCTCCGACCCTACCTCCCCTGCACAACCCTTCAATCAACACATTATGTGTGACCACATCAGGTTCGCATCCAACATTCGTCATCTCGGCGGCTAATTCGATCCCCTCGTCGATTCTACCCATCCTGCAAAGACAGGCTATCAACGTCGTGTAGCAAACAGCGTCGGTTTCGATCCCGCGACTCCTCATCTCATCGAACAAATGCTTTGCCTCCTCCAGCCTTCCTTCACCGCACAAGCCGTTCATGAGGCTCGAGTAATTGTACTTGTTTGGCTCGCAGGAATTGTTCCTCATGAAGTCTAATATGGTCAGGGCTTTGTCCACGGTTTCGTGACGGCAGAAACCATCTATCAGCAAGTTGTATGTAAGTGGGTCGGGGACGATATGATCCTTCTCAATCAATTCCTCGAACAGTTGGAAGGCATTCTTGAGTCTGCCCTGCGAGCATAGTGCACCTATTAGGGTTGAGTAGGTGATCAGATTGGGTGGGTTGGACTCTGACAGACGCATTTCGTCGAGCAGCTGGAAGGCAGGGGAAAGGTCGGCCGCACGGCAGTGGTGTTTGACGAGGATGTTGAGTGTGCAGGTGTTGGGATGCAGATTTAGCTTGGTTTTGGCATCGAAGAGGAGTTGCTGTCCGAGATCGATGCGACCTGCTTCTACCAGGAGGTTGAGGCAGGTGCTTAGGGCTTTATTGGATGGTTTCCGGCGGGTGATGGGGAGAATGAGGTGGAAGGCGTCTAGGGTTTTTTCGTGGAGGGAGGAGCGGGAGAATAGAGGCATGAGGGAGATGAGGAGGGATTCGTGGAAGCGGCAGGGTTCGGCGGCGGCGCGGCGGAGGGTAGCGTCGACGGCAGGGAAGAGGCGAGCACGGGCCAGGCGAAAGAGAAGGGCGGCGTAAGTTGAGTGGTTGTGTGAGAATCCCGGCTGGGTGGAGACGAAATTGAATATGTCTAGGGAACGCTGTGGGTCTTCTTGCCGGACAATTAGGCGAACGGCGTCGGAGTGCAAGATGAAGCGGGAGCGGCGGCCCGTGCTCTGCGATTCCGCCTCCTTTGGCGACGGCGGCGCAGATGGAGCTGGGGAGGTGGGGTTAAGGTAATGGAGAGGGGAAATCCATGGAAGAGAGGGTAACGAGGAGGTCGATGTGGATGGAGTAGTGGAGGTTTTGCGACGAAGACGCTGGGATGCCGCCATGGGAGAACGTCCGGAAACTTTGAAAAAAGTTTTAAAATTTTTTGTTAGCATCTAACGTTCTGTTTGGACTTTGGACAATGGTAACTTAGGATCCCGTCCAATCCATTTTTTATGAAATGAATAGTAATCATTTCTCCATCTAATGGCAATATTATTCTTAATATATCTTATGATAGCCGTTTTTTTTTCATTAAAACGAAAATATAAAAAATCTTATCCGGTTAGATTTGTTGTAAAATACAGTACAAATATAAGCAGTGAGAGATGCAGAAATTTTTTTTAATATGTGCGCACTTAAAAATTGTTTGATTCATGTTATTAAATCACTCATAATATTATTTTTTTAAAAAAATAGAGTATTAGCCACGATTTAAACGGTGGCTAGTACTATAATTTTTTTAAGAATATAGTATTAGTCACGACTAATACAGTTAATTTTTTTAAAAAATAAGATATTAGTCACGACCCACGGTTTATAGTTTAATTCGTGGCTAATATAAGTAAAAATTTTTTTAAAAAATAAGGTATTAGCAACGGTTTAAATCGTGGTTAATACTGTTAATTCTAAAAAAATAGAGTATTCATCATGATATAAACCGTGGTGAATAGTAAATACTATTAATTTTTTTAAAAATATACGACTGTGGGCGGCCGCTCACACTCGCCCCAAGGTGGGTCCGCCCCTGAATATAAGCACAATTATAATAAGTTGTAGATAAATAAGAACCCAAAAAATCACCACATAATTTATATATAATGAAAATATAAATGCAAATATAGGAGAAAACAAGAGAAAAATGACCATCCGGCGAGTACGTCGTGTATGGTCCGGACACGCACGATTCGCTTCGAGAACCTGAGATATGCACTGCAATCCGGATCGCGGACACACAAGGTCCACCTAAACCTTCAACTTCGAAGTCCGACGTTCCACCACAACCACCATCAGAAAGAAACCACCGTCGAGGCTAGTTGCACTCACACACGCCGTCGACATCCCGCCTCTCCACTCCAAATAACGTACACTGCAACGCCGGCGACAAACTCCACCAAGCCCGACAGCAAAACCCTCTCCCAGGGATGGCGGTTACCTCCTCCAAGGCCGACAACAACAACCAAGACTGTTGTCCTCTCCGAGTGTACGAGAGAGAGAGAAAGAAAGAAGAGACAAAGACGGCGGGATCGTTTCTCTCACGTACATGCGGCTACTCTCTACTTCAAAAGCTTCAAGCAGGAGGCTTCAAAATCACCAGGCGGCTCTCCCTTTTAATTTTTATTTATCCCACGGCGGTGCATAGGGTGCAACTCGGATCGGTTTGGTTCGGTTCCACTCAGAACCAAGAACCAACCCGTATAGGTTCGGTTCAAAATATTTGGAACCGAAACCGACCCACGGTTCTAAATTGTAGAATCGGAACCGAACCCGAAATATCGGTTCGGTTCCGGTTCGGTTCTCGGTTCCTTAAATTTAGGGTGTAAATATGTTACACTATAAAAAATAAATGCAAAATCAATGTTTATAAATCGAAGAAACTAGAAGACCTTAAGCTTGCATGACTTCAAAATTATCAAGGCTTCTTAGATTACTAAATACATTTAATAATCTTATCATATAACATTTCATATTCAAAAATTATAGCAATTAAGAAAAAGTTCAACATTTTCAAAACATAAGCAAATAGTTTATAAAGTTACATACGAAATATTTTCATCAAGCTAATTATTCATCATTTTTTTCAAAAGTCAATTGCTCATCACAAATATATTATTGATACCTAAATTCAATAACTCGGTTCTCGGGTCGGTTCTGGGTACCCGAGTGTAAGAACCGAGAACCGAACCAAGTGGTCGGTTCTGAAAAATTTTGGACCCACAACCGAACCGAGAAACATAAGAACCGACTCGAATCGCTCAATTCGGTTCGGTTCGGTTCTGATCTGATTTTCGGTTCTTCGGTTATTTTTGCACACCCCTAGCGGAGCAGATCCATCCCTAAAAAAACTTCCTCTTTTTCACAATGGGGCCATGTTTGGCAACCCACGTGTAAGGCTCAAAAAGAGAAAAAAATCTTCTTGTTTTTCTTCTTCTGATTTATTGTAGCTATCATTTGGAAACATTCTAAAAAAATTAGATTTGAATCCGTTCGGATCCAAGCCAAAAAATTACAACAATCACCATCTTGATTCGGGTTCCAGAGCCACCACCTACACGAACACTCCATGCATGAAGAAACATATGCACTAGACAACACTCTATGTAGCACGATCTGCACGAAACACCAGTCTGCAAGAAGCACCACCTCAAGTCTGAGGTGTCAGCTGACCTGCTCCAGTCGACTCATCCCTGCTCGGGCTCAACCTCTGAATATCGACGTAACTGGATCGCTGAATCTGACTCTTCTAGTCAAACTACCAGAAGGGCAATCTCTTGCACCATCTTGACCATACACTCTATCGCTCGCGGAAATTATGGTCACACCACCTCACATCGTGATTTCCACCAGCTGACATAAACTACCGCGCTACATAGCTCAGCTCTCATAAGCACGGTGCATTCTCACTTCACCGTCAGAACTCCACCTCTCGCCACAAAAATCCATCCTCTGGAGTCCAATCTGCCCAACGATATCAAATTCCTGTGCAACTTAGGTACTAGATTTACCTGCTCAAGTCTATGCTCTGCTCCGTCATGCATCATGATGTCCACTGTCTTTGTCCCCGTGACCTCACATGCTGAGCCGTCAACCAAAAAAGACCGATCCAGTCTGTGGAAACCGAAGAATCGGTCTCTGTGGAGTTCAACTCTTGGGGAAGGGGTGATCACACACTTACTTCTCTCACACAAGCTAAACGACCAAAGACTTAGCACAAGAAACAGACCCAAGGCTCCAGCACGGAAGTCTCACCACACACTCGGAAGATCTTAGAGTGTTTCCCCTCCTTAACCAAGTGCTGAGCTAAGGATACCTCAGAAAGTGCAAGAATACCAAGACACAAGTAAGCATGCCTTATGAGATACACCTTGGGTCTATTTATAGTTTTTTGAAGTTGGTCTACTAGCATCGCACCTCCGCTGTTTGGAATGACTATATGCAGCCAAAAGTGGTCTGCCAACAACGTAACTCCGCTGTTCTGAAAGGATATTTGCACCCCCTACAAGGGTATCCAGGTAATTTTGCCTGGCTCCCATAGCTAGCCTTCTATCTCTAGGCGAGCGCGAGCCGGGATGCCATGACTCTCCTGCCCCTATACAGAGGCGAGCCGACGATAAGGTCGCCTAGGTAGGTGCGGGCTGGGTGGGTTGGCTCGCACGGCTTGCTCGACTAACCTTGACGGGAGCGAGCCGGCCATCTGGGTTCGCCCAACTACTGCATTGATTTTAGCCGGTCGTTCTGGCTCACTCGCATAGTCTGGTGGACCCACTCGGCGAACACGGGGTTGTACACAGACGTCATCTCTAGTGAATTGAACATCTCTTCATCTGAGCAAATGTATTGTGAAATGCCATAATTCAATATCCAGCTATTCGAGTCACATGCACTCTCAGTGATAAGGAGAGACATCAATATCATATGTTGTAGCTATCACCGCCTTGCTCGTACCTTAAACATCCCTAGAAATCTATGCACACTGCGGACAATGTCTTCTTATATGGACATTATGTATGCAATGGTAGCATGTCATTACCTTTCTTGATGGGACCTGGAAAGTGCACTTCCAAATCCCTTATCGAACTGTATCCTCATCGTCCTCTTACTGCCAAAGCATGCTCACCCTCAGGAGCTGGGGTCTAACAGCATCTAACTGGATAGTAACGCAGATGTGATATGCTCCATGTCTACTGTATCCTTCACGTACAGCAGAGTGGTCTGCATGTGCTTGTACGACATCGGGAGCTAGGTAAGAAGCAATAAGGTCTTGTCTTATTCCTTCACTTTCACACCAACAACATGCAGTTGGTTGAAAACTCCAGTGAACACGTTGAAATGTTTCCGCAAGTTACCAATTTCCTACATCTTTAGGTCGTACAGTCTCTACTACAGCTACAACCTCGTAGCCAATAATTTGTTCATGTAGACTCCCTTTAGTCTCTCCCACAGTGTGACAACGGACTCTTCAATACCGATGTTGAACAACAACTTGTCGTCGACACACATCCTGATAGCGCTAGTAACGCGCTCATCCATCTCTATCCACTCAGAATCCGTCACCAGAGCTGGAAAAGAATAACGTCACTCCAGCACTTGGATCAACCCCTGCTCAACCAACATATCATTGTCCTGAATCTACTATAGGCAAAAGTTCCCGCTACTATCAAATTTCTTCACCGAATACCTGACAAAAACCGTGTTTTTTGCTGCCATAGTTACCCGCAGTACCACTAGACAACCTGATTAATTCACGAATCAGATTTGGGAAAATATGGAGAGGACTGATGTAGTCTCCAATCATTGACCCAAATCTAAAATCAAAGCGTCAAATCAGTCACCTAATCAGAATCTTGCTTTGATACCACTTGCTGTAAAATTCGGTACAAATGCAAACACACCTATAATAAATTGCAGGTAAAAAAACACAAAAAACCACCATAGTATTATATATAATTAAAATATAAATGCAAATACAAGAGAAAATAGGAGAAAAATGACCGTCCGGCGAGTACACCGTAGATGCTTTGGACACGCACGATATACGACAAGAATTTGAGATTTAGACAGCAATCCTCCTCGCGGACGCGCAAGGTTTACCAGAACCTTCAACGTTGAAATCCGACGTTCCACCACACCACCATTGGAGAACAACGCCCCCACCGGAGAGAAACCACCGACAAGGCTAATTGCAGTGACGCACGATGTCGACACCACACCTCTCCACTCCAAAAAACGTCCACTGCAACGCCGACGACAAACTCCCACATACCCGGCGGCAACACCCTCTCCTAGTGCCGACGACAACACCCAAGGTTGGTGATCTCTCCGAGCGCACAAGCGAGTGAGCGAGAGAGAGAGGGAGAGGGAGAAGAGACAAAACTAGGGCTGTAACGGTTTGGTTTGGTTCGGTTTTTGATTAAAACCACTAACCGAACCACCCCCATGTGGTTCCAAAAATCTGGAACCAAATCAAACCGTGCGCACTATTGGAACCGAACTGAACTGAACCGTATGGTTTGGTTCGGTTCAGTTCGGTTCGGTTTGAGTGGTTTAAAATATGAAAAAATAATTGGGGCATGGAGATAAATAACGCATGAACATAAAAACAGATAAAACAAATTTAGGTAAATTTATTCCTATGAAAGATTTCTGTAATTATGTACCCGACTATAATAAATCGTGTTCTATAATAAGTCATGTTCTTTAATAAATCATGTCTAATATAAGTAATTATGAAACAAAAAACAGTGACTTTTAGTTCTAGTAAGTTGTAACAACTAACAAGAGTGAAGACCTAACTATATTGATAATATATTAAAATTTTATTAAAGCTAATACGGTTCGGTTCGACTCGATTCGGTTTGACATTCCAAACCGTGAACCGAACCGAACCACATGATTTTTCAAATAACGGAACCATGACCGAATTGCAAGCTACTAAAATCGAACCGAACCATGCGGTTTGGTTCGGTTCGGTTTGGTTATGTGGTTTGGTTGGTTTGTACTTACAACCTTAGACAAAACCGACGTAATAGTTTCTCTCACAACGGCTAACATCTTTTTCAAAAGTTTCAGGCGGGCGGCTCTCCCTTTTAATTTCTATTTAACCCATGGCGGTGCAAATCCATCCCATAAAAAACTTCTTCTTTTGCAAGATGGGGCCATGTATGGCACCCCGCGTGTGAGCCCCAAAAAAAGAAAAAAAAATCTTCATTTTTCTTCTTCTGATTTATTGTGGCTATCATTTGGAAACATTCCAAAAAAATAGATTTGGATCTGTTCAGATCCGAGCCAACAATTTCCAACAATTACCATCTTGGTTCGGGATCCGGAGCCACCACCCGCACGAAACACTCTCTGCAAAAAAACAACATATGCACTAGGCAACAATGCATGTAGCACGATCTACATGAAGCACCAGTCTGCACGAAGCATCACCTCAAGTCTGAGGTGTCAGCCGACCTGCTCCAGTTGACTCATCGGGCTCAACCTTTGAATATCGGCGCAAGTGCGCAACTGGATTACTGAACCTGACTCTCCGAGTTAAACTGCCAGAAGGGTGATCCTTTGCACCACCTCGACCATACACTCAATTGGTCGTAGAAATCATGGTCACAACACCTCACATCGTGGTCCCCATCAGTCGGTACAGACTACCGTACTGCATAGCTCGCATCACCGTCAGAATTTCACCTCTCGCCACAAAACCCCATCCTCTGGAGTCCAATATGCCCAGCGATATCAAATAACTGCGCAACTTGGATACCAGATACACCTGCTCAAGACTACGCACTGCTCCGTCATGCATCTTGATGTTCGCTATCCCTATCTTTGTGACCTCACATGATGGTCGTAGAAATCAGCGCACGTTGCGAACAATGTCTTCTGATATGATCACTACGCCTGGAATGGTAGCACGTCACTGACTTTCTCGATACGATCTGGACCGTGCACTCTTAGATCCCTTATCGAACTACCTCCTCGTCGTCCTCCCACTGACAAAGCATGCTCACCCTCAGGAGCAGGGCCCAACATCATCTGACTGGACAGTAACACAAATGTGATCTGCTTCACGTTTACTGTATCCTTCCCAAACATCAGAGTGGTTTGCATGTGCTTATATGACACCAGGAGTAAGATAAGATACATTAAGGTCTTGTCTTCTTCCTCCACCTTCACACCAATAACATGCAGTTGACTGAAAAGTTCATTGAATACGTTGAAGTGTTCCCGTAGGTTATTACCTTCTTGCATCTTCAGGTTATACAGCCTTTGCTTCAGCAACAACCTTGTAGTTAACAACTTGCTCATGTAGAGTCCCTTCGGCTTTTCCCACAGTGCGACAGCGGAATCTTCAATAACGATGTTTGAACAACACCTTGTTGTCAACGCACATCCTCATAACGCTAGTGACACGCTCATCCATCTCCGTCCACTCATAATCCGTCACCGGAGCGGGCAAATTAAAAATAATGCCCCCGCAGCACTTGGATCAACCCATGCTCAACCAACATATCTTTGACCCGAATCTGTCGTAGGCGAAAGGATCTGCTACTGTCAAACTTCTTCACCGAATACTTGGTCAAAACCGTATTCTTCGCTGTCACAGTTGCCCGCAGTATCACTAGACAATCTGATTAATTCACGGATCAACTCTGGGAAGATAGGGAGTGGACTGATATCGTCTCCTACCGTTGACCCAAATCTAAAACCAGAAGGTACAATCAGTCACCAACTCGAAATCTCACTTTGATACCACATACTGTAAAATCCAGTACAAATGCAACCACAACTATAATAAATTGTAGGCAAACAAGTACACAAAAAACCTCCACAATATTTATATATAATGAAAATATAAATGCAAATACAAGAGGAAACATGACAAAAATGAACGCCCGACGAGTACATCGTGGATGCTCCGGACACGCACGATCCACGACGAGTTTCTGAGATCTGGACTGCAATCCGTTTCGTGGACGCACAAGATTCACCATAACCTTCAACTTCAAAGTCTGACGTTCCACCGCACCACTACCGGAGAAAAACCACCGTCGAAGCTAACTGCACTCTCGCACACTGTCGACACCACGCCTCTCCACTTCAAAGAACGTCAACTAACGACAAACTCCACCAAACCCGACGGCAACACCCTCTCCCAACGCCGGCGGCTACCTCCTCCAAGGCCGGTGACAACACCAAGGCCGACAACCTCTCCAACTGCACGGACGAGAGAGACAGAGAGAGAGAGAGAGAGAGAGAGAGAGAGAGAGAGAGAGAGAGACGGCGGGATCGTTTCTCTCACAGGCGGCTAATCTCATCTTCAAAAGCTTCAAGCGGGCGGCTACAAAAGCACCAAGCGGCTCACCACCTCTCCCTTTTAATTTTTATTTATCCCATGGTGGTGCAGATCCATCCCATAAAAAAACTTCCTCTTTTTCACGATGGGGTCATGTATGGCAACCCACGTGTGAGCCCCAAAAAGGAAAAAAATATTTTTTCTGATTTATGGCGGCTATCATTTGGAAACATTTCAAAAAAATGGATTTGGATCGGTTCGGATCGGAGCCAACAAATTCTAACATGATTATCCTAAAATGCATCTGGATTGTGAAATAGATACCATCCATTTCGTCAGAAATGGAGAAGATCCTGAAACAGTAAATTACTGTGGAAAAAATCTCATGAGTCTTGGACTCCGTTTGTCGCTGTGACCGTGGTGGTTATGATTCTTATGAATCGTCGTTTGTGATTGTCTGACCTTACTCAAGTAACTTCTGTTGGGAGTGGTTCCCATCCGAGTCGGTAAAAACCACCGGGCGCGCTAGGTGCGGCTCGTGATTCTACCTCCGGGCGCGCTAGGAAATTAAAAGGGCGAATTTCTGCGTTTATCAAAATCTGGCAGAAAAGTGGCCACCTTGAAAAATCAGGTTGCAACTTATCTTTTACTGCCTTGTCCTTATTAATTCTGAACCGGATTTCTATTTGGGTTTTTTCATTATTTAATATAAAAAGAAAAACCAAAAGCCCTAGCAGTATATAGGCGGATCATCTCCCCGTAACTGCTGCTACTCTCTCAATTTGTGCGGCTCTCTCTCTCTCTCTCTCTTGTTGTCTCTCACGGAGGAGAGCGCCGTTGCTGCTGTGTGTGGAGGGGCTGCCGCCGCTGCTGTGCGTGAGAGCCGCCGCCGCCGCCTTTGTGTGAAGGGAGACCGCCGCCGCTGCTTGGAGGAAGGGCCGTCGCCGCTGTGTGAAGCCGCCGACGCCGCCGCCGCCGCCGCCTTTGTGTGAAGGGAGACCGCCGCCGCTGCTTGGAGGAAGGGCCGTCGCCGCTGTGTGAAGCCGCCGACGCCGCCGACGCCGCCGCCGTCGTGTGAAGACGTTGCCGTCGCCGCTGTCCAGTTTTTGTTGCCGGACTCGTTCGTGGCTTGGAGGTTGAAGGCGAAGTTGGAAGGGGCTTTGCTTAGCCGTCCTCCTTCGTGGTTTGGTGAACGTCATTCTTGACGTTGGGACGGATTGTTCAATCCGTCCGGGTAACGCTTTCTCTATCCTTGTTGTACTTCTCTTTCGTACATTGTGCTTTTGTGGTTTGTTGGAAGAGGAAGGTTGTAGTGGTGTAGATCCTTTGTGGATCGTGTTGGTGGTGGAGGAGTGGAGATCCTGTGTGGATCGGTGGGAAAGCCTGTAATCCGTGAGTGTGTTTTTCACACATCTT
Source organism: Platanthera zijinensis (assembly GCA_039513925.1). Classification (NCBI taxonomy): domain Eukaryota; kingdom Viridiplantae; phylum Streptophyta; class Magnoliopsida; order Asparagales; family Orchidaceae; genus Platanthera; species Platanthera zijinensis. The sequence goes on from CM077085.1 coordinate 14,134,270, forward strand.
TAGTGGAGGCTTTCCGGGTTGGACTCCGATCGTCCCGTGGTTTTTCGCCCAAGTTGGGTTTTCCACGTAAAAATTTTCTGTGTGCTTTATTATTTTTCTGCATTATTTTTGTGGTGTTGCGCTTGCTCGAATTGCAACAGGTGTCCTGGTCAGGGATTGCACGCTCTCTTTCCCAACAAGTGGTATCAGAGCGAGGTTCGTTCAGTGATAGAGCCGTTTCAGTGACAGGGCAGTTACCGGGCTGACCTTTTGGGGTTTCAGGACGAGTCGATCGGGATCTCGGGTGTGCATTTGGGTGCGGTAGTTTACGACCGTTGGTCCTCTGGCTATCCTCTTCAGGTGCAAACTTTGAGATATTCGACTCAAAGATCAGTGGTCGGTCGGGCCAGTTGGCAGAGCGAGATGGAGTCCACATCAGGTTCTGGTTCAGATCAGATGGTAAAGTTGAATGGTGCCAACTATCACCAGTGGCACCTACTGATGGAGGATTTGATTTATGTGAAGGGTTGGCATGCTCCTATCTTTGAGGAGATGCCAAAGGATACGGATGAAGCAAAATGGAAGGTGGAGCATCGGAAGCTGTGTGGGTTCATCAGACGGTTCGTGGAGCCGAACGTCTACAACCATGTGGCTAGCATCAATGATGCAAAGGATCTGTGGAAGACTCTCGAGACGTTGTATGTCAAGAGCACGGGCATCAACAAGCTGTACTTACTGAAGAAGCTTGGAGAGTTCAGATACCGGGAGGGCTCACCTATTTTGGATCATGTCAACGAGTTTCAGGGGATCATTGATCGTTTGACTGCCATGAAGGTGACATTTGAAGATGAGGTGAATGCATTGTGGCTACTCAAGTCACTTCCAGACTCGTGGGAGATGGTCAGAGTTTCTCTGATCAATTCTTCCCCCCAGGGGATTGTGTCCATGGAGATCGCCAAGAGTGGGATCTTGAATGAGGAGGTGAGACGAAAGTCTCAAGGGATTTCGGGCTCTTCTTCACGAGCCGACGTTCTCTTTACTGAGTCCAGGGGGAGAGGAAGGAGTAAAAGCCGAGGAAGGAAGGAGGACAGGAGTCAGAGTAGGGGCAAGTCGAAGACACGTTATCAGAACGTGGAATGCCACTACTGCCACAAGAAGGGGCACATCAAGAAGTTTTGCTATTCTTTGAAGAATGACCAGAAGAAGAAGGGGATTGCCACTGAGGGCAAAGATGAGGGTCACACGGCAGCCACCGTTTCGACTGAGGAGGACGACGTCATTATTGTTGGCGACGACGTCACAGCTGCACTTTCGTGTGATGATCGATGCTGGATCGTCGATTCTGGAGCTTCTGCGCATGTCTCCCATAACAAGGAGTTATTTGCCACTTACACCACTCATGACTGTGGGGTGTTGAGGATGGGCAATGGAGATACGTCCAAGGTACTTGGGCGTGGAGACATGCACTTGAAGACGAGCACTGGAGCCCTTCTTGTTCTGAGGGATGTGCGACATGTGCCAGACATTCGCTTCAATTTGATATCCGTTGGCAGGCTGGGAGACGAAGGACACCTGAGTGTCTTTGGAGGAGACTTCTGGAAGCTGATCAGGGGATCACTTGTGATGGCCAGAGGTTACAGAGATTCTGGTTTGTACTACATGGAGGGGAGGCCTGAAGCTGCTCAGGCCAACTCCGTCAGGGATGAGGCATCCACTTCTTTATGGCACAGGAGGCTGGCACACATTAGCCAGAAGGGATTGGGATGCCTGGCGAAGAAGAAGCTGATTAGTGACATTTCTGATGTTCACTTGGAGAGGTGCGACCACTGTATGGCTGGGAAGCAGAACAGAGTATCATTCCACAGCCACACGTCCACCAAGAGAACAGAGCCTTTGGAGCTAGTTCATACTGATGTCTGCGGACCTCTGAAGGTCCAGACTAGAGGAGGAGCTTTGTACTTCGTCACGTTCATTGACGATCATTCGAGGAAGCTTTGGGTCTATGCCATCAAGACCAAAGATCAGGTGCTCGATACTTTCAGGAGATTTCACGCTGAGGTGGAGAGACAGTCTGGGAAGAAGCTGAGATGCATCAGGTCTGACAACGGGGGAGAGTACATTGGTCCCTTTGACGAGTACTGCAGGGACCATGGCATCAGACATGAGAAGACCCCGCCGAAGACGCCGCAGCTTAATGGCGTAGCTGAGAGGATGAATCGGACACTGATGGAGAGGATTCGATGCATGCTATCTGAGTCGAAGCTGCCAGGGATGTTCTGGGGCGAGGCTCTTCTTACTGCAGCGCATGTCATCAACCTCTCGCCGAGTTCAGCTTTGCAGGAGGATGTCCCAGATAGGGTCTGGTATGGGAAAGACCCCTCTTATAGTCACTTGCGGGTATTTGGCTGCAAAGCCTTTGTGCACGTCCCTAGGGACGAGAGATCGAAGTTGGATTCGAAGACCCGGCAGTGCATTTTCTTGGGGTACGGCTACAGTGGAGAGTTTGGATACAGGTTCTTTGATCCAGTTGCGAAGAAGCTTGTACGTAGCCGTGATGCTGTTTTCAGTGAAGATCAGACTGTTGGTGATTCTGAGGAGACTGGTGATTTTGAGGTTGACTCTCGTACTGCTGCAGAGTCGCCTACAGTTGGAGTTGATGATATTGAGGAGGCTGCTAAGCCTGAGCCAGCACAGGGTACTGATACCCTTCCAGATCATGATATCACCACTGATGGTGAACCGGTAGTTGCTGAGGATCTTGCTGATGATATACCTGCACCGACCCCTGAGCCTGTTCTACGGAGGTCAGATCGGGCCAGGCAGCCGCCCGCTAGATATTCTACATCAGAATTTGTACTATTGACTGATGCGGGGGAGCCTGAGTGTCATGACGAGGCCATGGAGAGTTCTGAGAAGCGCCAGTGGATGGCGGCCATGCAGGAGGAGATGCAGTCGCTACAGAAGAACCGGACTTATGATCTGGTGAGGTTGCCTAAGGGCAAGAAGGCCTTGAAGAATCGGTGGATCTTCAGGGTGAAGCAGGGAGACTCATCCACACCTCCTAGATATAAGGCTAGGTTGGTGGTGAAGGGTTTTGGACAACGACAGGGTATTGATTTTGATGAGATTTTCTCACCCGTGGTGAAGATGTCATCCATTCGGGTTGTTATTGGTCTCGCTGCGAGGCTCGACTTGGAGTTAGAGCAGATGGATGTGAAGACCGCCTTTCTGCATGGCGATCTTGAGGAGGAAATTTACATGGAGCAGCCTGAAGGTTTCAGGGTCAAAGGGAAGGAAGGTTTGGTGTGCCGCTTGCAGAAAAGTTTATATGGCCTGAAGCAGGCCCCGCGGCAATGGTACCGGAAGTTTGATTCCTTTATGGGGGAGATCGGCTTCAGTAGGACTACCCTTGACCACTGCGTGTTCATCAAGCAGTATGCTCCAGAAGATTTCATCATTCTGCTTCTGTACGTGGACGATATGTTGATCGTCGGGAGGAACACTGCGCGCATTGCTGAGTTGAAGCGGCAGTTGAGTTCCACCTTTGAGATGAAGGATCTGGGCGCTGCGAGGACAATTCTGGGTATGCACATTCGCAGAGATAGGGGAGCCAGATTGCTTTGGTTATCACAGGAGCGGTACATCCGCAAGGTGCTGCAGAGATTTGATATGGATCAGGCAAAGAAGGTGAGCGTGCCGCTTGCAGCTCACTTCAGGCTTACCGCTGATCAGTGCCCCAGCACACCCGAGGAGATCGAGGCTATGCAGAATATTCCCTATGCATCTGCAGTTGGGAGTCTCATGTATGCGATGGTGTGTACACGTCCGGATATCGCGCATGCTGTTGGGACAGTCAGTAGATTCCTCTCCAATCCTGGGAGAGAGCATTGGAGCGCAGTAAAGTGGATACTGAGATACCTGCAGGGGACGTCCGACTTGACGCTGAGATTTGGAGACAGTGAGCCCGAGCTGTTGGGCTACACTGATGCTGACATGGCTGGAGATGTAGACTCCAGGAGGTCGACGTCCGGATATATGATTCTGTTTGCAGGGGGAGCTGTCTCGTGGGCGTCGAGACTACAGAAGTGCGTTGCACTGTCCACCACGGAGGCTGAGTTCATTGCGGTTACTGAGGCTGGGAAGGAGTTGCTTTGGATGAAGAGATTCATCAAAGAACTTGGTTTCACTCAGGACCGATACACCCTCTTGTGTGACAGTCAGAGCGCTATTCACCTGGGGAAGAACCCCACGTTTCACTCGAGGTCGAAGCACATCGACACGCGGTATCATTGGATACGCGATGTCCTGGAGCAGAAGGAGCTAGATCTTCTGAAGGTGCACACTGATGATAACGGGGCAGACATGCTGACCAAGACGGTGCCAAAGGGGAAGTTCGAGCATTGCGTTAGAATCGCCGGGATGGCGGTTTCTTCCGCCTCGATGTGAAGGGGGAGATTTGTTGGGAGTGGTTCCCATCCGAGTCGGTAAAAACCACCGGGCGCGCTAGGTGCGGCTCGTGATTCTACCTCCGGGCGCGCTAGGAAATTAAAAGGGCGAATTTCTGCGTTTATCAAAATCTGGCAGAAAAGTGGCCACCTTGAAAAATCAGGTTGCAACTTATCTTTTACTGCCTTGTCCTTATTAATTCTGAACCGGATTTCTATTTGGGTTTTTTCATTATTTAATATAAAAAGAAAAACCAAAAGCCCTAGCAGTATATAGGCGGATCATCTCCCCGTAACTGCTGCTACTCTCTCAATTTGTGCGGCTCTCTCTCTCTCTCTCTCTTGTTGTCTCTCACGGAGGAGAGCGCCGTTGCTGCTGTGTGTGGAGGGGCTGCCGCCGCTGCTGTGCGTGAGAGCCGCCGCCGCCGCCTTTGTGTGAAGGGAGACCGCCGCCGCTGCTTGGAGGAAGGGCCGTCGCCGCTGTGTGAAGCCGCCGCCGCCTTTGTGTGAAGGGAGACCGCCGCCGCTGCTTGGAGGAAGGGCCGTCGCCGCTGTGTGAAGCCGCCGACGCCGCCGACGCCGCCGCCGTCGTGTGAAGACGTTGCCGTCGCCGCTGTCCAGTTTTTGTTGCCGGACTCGTTCGTGGCTTGGAGGTTGAAGGCGAAGTTGGAAGGGGCTTTGCTTAGCCGTCCTCCTTCGTGGTTTGGTGAACGTCATTCTTGACGTTGGGACGGATTGTTCAATCCGTCCGGGTAACGCTTTCTCTATCCTTGTTGTACTTCTCTTTCGTACATTGTGCTTTTGTGGTTTGTTGGAAGAGGAAGGTTGTAGTGGTGTAGATCCTTTGTGGATCGTGTTGGTGGTGGAGGAGTGGAGATCCTGTGTGGATCGGTGGGAAAGCCTGTAATCCGTGAGTGTGTTTTTCACACATCTTTAGTGGAGGCTTTCCGGGTTGGACTCCGATCGTCCCGTGGTTTTTCGCCCAAGTTGGGTTTTCCACGTAAAAATTTTCTGTGTGCTTTATTATTTTTCTGCATTATTTTTGTGGTGTTGCGCTTGCTCGAATTGCAACAGGTGTCCTGGTCAGGGATTGCACGCTCTCTTTCCCAACAACTTCATCCATTTTTTTGCCCGAAATTTGTTTTTTCTTGATAACGGTCATAAACGTTGTCATGCCAAACATATATTCTATGATTATGATGTTTTTGTCCACCCATCATAGCAAATACTCGGCTTTGTTTGGTAGGGCGACGTCGCCTGGGACCGGAGGAGGAGAGCTGTTATTGAAAATCTTCGAGTTTCGGCGTTTCGTAGAGCGAGAGTGGCTGCAAACGCTGCCGCAGGCACAGAACTCGAGCCCTGCGGCGGTAGCACCTGGGTCTGGTCACCTATCCAAATAAAGCCTTCACGACTGAGGGAGCCATAGTAGTTATCAGAAAATAGGTGAAATACTGATTTTAGTGTGGACTGTGAAAAACTGAAAATTGTATTAAATAATTGAAAGATAATATAATTGATTGTGCTGCCGTTGATTGTGCTTCAAAATAAAAGATGTGATAAAACTTAAAAGGACTGGAGTTTTTTTTTTTTTTGACTGCTATTCTACTATCATTATTTTTTTTAATTAATTTATTAACTAATTCATGATGGAATATTATTTATGTTAATAAATAAATACCGTCTAATCTCAACTCCTAACACATATCAGGTTCCTCTCCTAACACTCGTTGACTCTTCTCTCTTTCGCTACCCTCATTATTCCTTTAAGTTATTTTTTAATTAATCCGTGATACAGCGTAATCATTAAAAATAAATAAAATTAAATATTGTGTGGTCTATTAACATCAACTCCCGAGGAGTACACGGTCAACCTTTGGACAAATTCCCAGTCAAACGTATTATGGCCGCCCTAAATTTAGAAAAATGATAATGAGGGAGTACAATTTTTTTTATAAATGAAATAACACAAATTCATGTGTTTTTCCTCTCCAGATCAATGACTTGGATTGGGCTTTGTGCACTAAGCTCATGTGCGTCAAGTGCACGATTTTTTTCTTATGTCCACCCCTCAACATAGAAATGTGTTACCGGTTTCTAGAAATTTTAACAAGTGAGATTAGACATTAACTTTCTTCAACAAAAAATGAACATTTCTATTTTAGTAGGGTTGTTTCTCTCTCATTTGGCAACCGTTTTTGCATATAAGTAGTCAAAATTCATTGTCACGTGTTAGATTGTGACACCTCATTTACGTCTGGACCGTTATGATCGCGCCATGTCACCAATTCGTGAGAGGGGTTATTCCTAATCTAGGCTAATCGTTAATTTGGAAACTCATTATCTTTGAGGATCCCATTTCTTCAAGTTTTGGCAAGAGCCATTTATGGCCGGCTGGCTCTTTCCCATATTCGGCATGACATGATGAATGGCTCCCCCTCTAATGGCTCCTCCTTCCTTATTAGGAGGAGGATCTTCAGCCTATATAAGAGGCTCAATCCCATGGTTTAAGCAGAACCATCCGAATTCCCTCCTTCACCACCGTCCGAGAGCAAAGCGAGAGAGGAACAGGGGAGGAGCGGCGGCGGTGGCAGCAAGCACGCAGAGGCGAAGCAGCGGCGGTCTGGAGGTAGTTCCGGCCAAGGTTCTGTGCGTGCATTTGGTTGCTCAGGTCGAGCGGCACTCCGGCGGCGGCAGGTTCGTTCCTATTATTGCGGCGGCGGCGGCTCCAAGGTTCACAGGCGGGTGAACAGTGAAGAGGATTAAAGTTAATTATTTTGTTACTTTTGTCTACTGCTATCATTGTAACAACTCCTGTAACTCCTCATATTATAGTGGAATATTTGTCGGCGCGCTCTCCCCGTGGATGTAGGAGCTCCTCTCCGAACCACGTAAATTCATGTTGTCGTCTGTGTGCTTGGAATCTCGTTCTATTTTTATTTTGCGCGATTGATTTTGCTCGATTCTATTCCGTTGCGCTACCGCGGTACTCGGTCCGATTGCATAACAATTGGTATCAGAGGGAGGTTCCGCGGGGGTGATCGTCTGCGCGTTCTGGTTCTAGATCTGGGTCAACGGTAGGTGACGACAAGGTCCACTCCCTACCTTCTCAAGATCTGATCCGAGAACATTTTTCTGACCACTCAATAGCACTGCGAGCAAATCAATGGCGGCAAAATTTGAGATTTCCAAGTACGACGGCAAGATCGATTTCGGCTTATGGCAGAAGCGGATCAAGGCAGTTCTCGTTCAGCAAGGACTCCACAAGGTGCTACTCGGCAAGGAGAAGTCCGGCGTGAAGAAAGACGAGGAATGGGAGGAACTGGATCTGAAGGCCATCAGCACAATCCAGTTGAGTCTCGCCGACGAGGTCATGTACAACGTGGTCGACGCTGATACCACCGTAAACCTATGGAAGAAATTGGAGGAGCTGTATATGTCGAAATCTCTCACAAATAAGCTCTATGTGAAGAGACATTTATACAGCTTAAGAATGTCCGAGAGCAACAAGCTGCTAGAACACATGAATGCGTTCAACAAGTTGATCTCCCAACTGCGGAGCATGGACGTGAAAGTCGAAGAGGAAGACCAGGCACTTCTGCTACTGTCTTCTCTACCGAAGTCCTATGACCATCTGGTCACCACGATCCTCTACGGAAAGGATACGCTTAAAATGGAGGAGGTGATGACAACGCTGCTATCGAACGAAACGCGGAGCAAACCTGGCCCCAGCACCAGCGAAGGTTTGTTCGTGAAGAACAAAGAACCGGTCAGAGGGAGATCGAGAGACAGAGGGAAGAAATTCAATCGGGCTAGGTCTAAGTCTCGGGATAAGAAGAACCAGTGCCACTACTGCAAGGAAGAAGGGCATTGGGAAAACAACTGTCCGAAGAAAAAGACGAAAGAAAAGAATCAGGAACAACAGCAGGCGGCTGTGGCTTTTCACCCCGAGAGCGATGCTGACGTACTCCATATACACTCCACCTTGGATACCACTGACACGTGGATCATGGATACAGGATGCTCGTATCACATGTGCCCGAACATAGAATGGTTCACTAGCTTAAGGCAATGTGACGGTGGTCGCGTTCTGATGGGAAACGACTCGGAGTGCAAGACGCTCGGGATCGGCAGTATCAGAATTAAGATGTTCGACGGAACAATCAGGACCCTTACTGATGTAAGATACATGCCCGATCTGAGGAAGAGTCTAATTTCCCTAGGCACTCTAGAGGCGGCTGGGAGCTCATACACCGGCGAGGGAGGATATCTGAAGTTCAAGAAAGGAGCTCTGGTAGTCATAAAAGGAGAGCGCTCTGGTACTCTCTACAAGCTGATCGGCACTACCATCGCTGGCGACGCGACGGTTTCTGAGACGACAGATGAGGATTCCTCACTGCTGTGGCATGCCAGACTTGGCCACATGAGCGAGAGAGGACTGCTGGAGCTTCACAAGAAGGGCCTACTGAAAGGAGTCAAGACATGCAAGTTAGACTTCTGCGAGACCTGCGTTCTCGGGAAGCAGCACAGAGTGAAGTTCGTGACATCTACGCAGCGGAGCAAGCAGGCACTGAAATATATACACTCAGATGTTTGGGGGCCTGCCCCAGAGCCGTCTCTTGGCGGGGCCAGATACTTCGTGACTTTCATCGATGATTTTTCGAGAAAAGTCTGGATCTACTTTCTCAAGCACAAGTCCGAAGTATTCGAGAAATTCAAAGTCTGGAAGACGACAGTGGAAAAGCAGACCGGGAAAAGAGTCAAATATCTGAGATTTGATAACGGTGGCGAGTACACCTCAGCGGAGTTCCAGGAATACTGCAATTAGGAGGGCATCACTCGACACCTTACTATTCCTAGTACACCGCAGCAGAACGGCGTGGCAAAAAGGATGAACCGAACGTTGCTAGAAAGAGCTCGGTGCATGCGGTTATTTGCAGACCTACCAAGGTCCTTCTAGGCCGAGGCCATTAATACGGCATGCTATCTAGTGAATCGATCCCCATCGATGTCACTGAATCTGAAATCACCACAGGAAGTTTGGTTAGGTAGGTCGGTTGACTATTCTGACATCCACATCTTTGGTTGTCCTGTGTACACCCTTGTACAGGACTCTGAGAAGACGAAGCTGGATGCTAAGTCTAAATGGTGCATCTATCTGGGATGAAAGACCGGCACGAAGGGGGTTCAAACTATGGAACCCGGACACAAAGAAGGTGGAGGTCAGGCGCGATGTGATCTTCGATGAGGCCTCAATGCTCAAGAAATCTGAGGCTCAGTCTAAAAAGATGGAGGAGACTCCAGTCACACCCCTAGAGGTGGAACTGGAAGGGAGCGACCATGCTGACGACCACGGTGATTCTTATGACCCAGAAAATGCTGATGCTGTGCAACCTACGGAAGCAGAGCCGTACTCTATTGCCAGAGAAAGGGCAAGGAGAGAGGTCAGACTGCCTCTCAGGCTACAAGACACGGTAGCATACGCTTTCCAGGTGATCTCCACAGATCCTGGATCCTATAAAGAAGCTATAAAGAGTAGAGAGAGTTCTCATTGAAAAGCAGCTATGGAAGAAGAGATGGAGTCCCTTCGTAAAAACCAGACTTGGGACTTGGTTCGTCTGCCCAAAGGGGCGAATGCAATCAGTTCCAAATGGATATTCAGGAAGAAGGAATCTACATCCGGCAAAGACCAGTGGAGATACAAGGCCCGATTCGTTGCCAAGGGGTTCGCGCAGAAGAAGGGTGTCGATTTTGATGAAATATTCTCACCCGTGGTAAAACACTGCTCCATACGGGTGATTCTTGCGATGGTGGCAATGAACGACATGGAGCTAGAGCAGGTGGACGTGAAAACGGCGTTTCTTCACGACAACTTGGAAGAGGAGATCTACATCTTGCAGCCTGAAGGGTTTGTACAACCCGGTGACGAGAAGAAGGTGTGTAAACTAAGAAGGTCCCTCTACGGTCTGAAGCAGGCTACAAGAATGTGGAACAAGAGATTTGATACGTTCATGGTTTCACAAGGATTCAGCAGGAGCCAGTACGACAGCTGCATCCATTACAAGTTTCTGGCAAACGACGACGTTCTGATTCTGATGCTATACGTCGACGACATGCTGATTGCGTGCAAGTCAGCTCAGGAGATCCAGTCTTTGAAGCAGAAACTACAAGCTGAGTTTGAAATGAAGGATCTGGGTCAAGCACAGAAGATCCTTGGCATGAAAATCAAGCGAGATAGGAAGCGGGGCATGCTTTGGCTTTCTCAGACAGGGTACACTCAGAAGGTTCTGGAGAAGTTCAATATGGCTGAATCTAAGCCCGTTTCAACCCCTCTCGGGCAACAGTTTAGATTATCGTCACAGCAGTGTCCAGACACCGAGGGAGAACGATAAAAGATGCTCGGGGTGTCGTACGCTAGTGCGGTAGGATGCTTGATGTACGCCATGATCTGTACGAGACCAGATATCGCTCAGGCTGTGAGCGTAGTCAGCAGATATATGGGAAATCCGGGACGACAACACTGGGAAGCAGTCAAGTGGATTCTAAGATATCTGAACGGAACGAAAAACGTCGGTTTTCTGTTTAAGAAGAGCGGAGTTTCTAGAGTTCTAGAGAGCTACGTTGATTCCGACTATGCGGGCGACCTCGACCGAAGAAGATCTACCTCCGGGTACAACTTCCTTTGTGGTGAGGGCCCCATCAGTTGGAAAGCCACTCTGCAGGACATTGTGGCTTTATCTACGACAGAGGCTGAGTACATTGCTGCAGTGGAAGCTGCGAAGGAAGCTATCTGGCTCAAAGGTCTCGCCAAAGAACTCAGGATTTCTCAGGAAGCGGTAAAGCTGCACTGTGATAGTCAGAGTGCGATTTGTCTGGCCAAAGACCCGGTCTATCATGCCAGGACAAAACACAATTATGTGCGCTACCACAAGTTGAGGGAGTTCGTTGCTGGCGGAGACATTCGGTTACTGAAGGTGCCCACGGAGGATAATATTGCGGACATGCTGACCAAATCAGTGACGGGAGTCAAGTTCAAGCACTGCCTTGACTTGGCTCATATTGGTGCATGTTAATTTGGGTGACCCCAGGGAGAGGGGGTAGTTCGCCGAAGGGAGGATTCAGTTGCAGGTGGAGTCTGTCGCGTGAAGCGTCAAGGTGGAGATTGTTAGATTATGACACCTCATTTTCGTCTGGACCGTTATGATCGCGCCATGTCACCAATCCGTGAGGGGTTATTCCTAATTTAGGCTAATCGTTAATTTAGAAACTCATTATCTTTGAGGATCTCATTTCTTCAAGTTTTGGCAAGAGCCATTTATGGCCGGCTGGCTCTTTCCCATATTCGGCATGACATGATGAATGACTCCACCTCTAATGGCTTCTCCTTCCTTATTAAGAGGGGAATCTTCAGCCTATATAAGAGACTCAATCCCATGGTTTAAGCAGAACCATCCGAATTCCCTCCTTCACCACCGTCCGAGAGCAAAGCGAGAGAGGAACAGGGGAGGAGCGGCGGCGGTGGCAGCAAGCACGCAGAGACGGAGCAGCGGCGGTCTGGAGGTAGTTCCGGCCAAGGTTCTGTGCGTGCATTTGGTTGCTCAGGTCGAGCGGCACTCCGGCGGCGGCAGATTCGTTCCTATTATTGCGGCGGCGGCGGCTCCAAGGTTCACAGGCGGGTGAACAGTGAAGAGGATTAAAGTTAATTATTTTGTTACTTTTGTCTACTGCTATCATTGTAACAACTCCTGTAACTCCTCATATTATAGTGGAATATTTGTCGGCGCGCTCTCCCCGTGGATGTAGGAGCTCCTCTTCAAACCACGTAAATTTCTGTTGTCGTCTGTGTGCTTGGAATCTCGTTCTGTTTTTATTTTGCGCGATTGATTTTGCTCGATTCTATTCCGTTGCGCTACCGCGGTACTCGGTCCGATTGCATAACAGTCACGATGAGAGGAATCCAAATTCATTAATCATTTTGAAAAATAATGGGGTGTCAGTGCCCCCCCCCCCCGAATCCGCCTCTGCTTATGCAAGACTACTTATTCATTATTTAATTTTGCTCATTTTACCACCTAAATCTATACTAAGTCTATATATAATATATTAAGGTTAAAATCTGATTAAACATGTGAAATCAGTATATCTCAACAAAATCTTTTAAGTCAGACATATTTGGGCTTAGTTTGTTTCGTCTGTTGCTGGTCCTAAAGGAGCCTTCATTCATCTTATCAGAGCCGGATACAGGAATTTCTGCAAGGGAGATTAGACATCATTCTCTTTCAATAAAAAAAATTGAACCTATTCATCTGATCAGAATCATTTCACTATCAGAATCATTTCACTCTTATCAGGATACTGATTTTTAATTAAGGCACAAATAGTCAAAATTCATTTTCTTAAGAAGAGTAATCCAAATCCACCCATGCATAAAATCTGTACACACTATTACTTGCTGGTCTCTCCTGAGTCTCCTCCATATATAAGACCATCACTGGCCTGCTAATAAAAATAAAGTCAAACATTTTTCAACTTTTGACAAGGTAGAAAAGGAAGATGAAGCCACGCGGCGGACTAATTGGAATGACCACCCAGGGTTATGTCCAGTCGATGGCTGGCCGTGACGAGGGAGGAAGTCAAAGCCCTTTGTTGCGCCCTATGGAGATTGTGCCCATGTGCTAGAGTGTGGACCCTAGCCATGGCATGGGTGCGGTGGGCCAATAGAGGCAATGGTTGTCACGGTATTGATTTGAGGTGAATTGTCTTAGGTCAAACATGTTATGAGCTAACTATTTATTTCATAAACATTTAATAGTGTCTTTATGATGTTTGGTGTTTGGATTTTATATCAATTAGTGAGGAAAATTAAAAAAGAAAACAAAGAAACTCAAATATTTGAAAAGATTTCTTTCTTTTTTTTTGATTAAAAGAAAATATTTTAGTCTTATAATGTCATATTCAATTATTTTATTTGAGCATATACATCATTTCACTAGTTCATATTATGTTGAAAAAGTACAAGTAGAATCTATGAGTCACATATGCAAGCGCTCGCTTTCTCGCACACACTAGATTGGATCAAAGTCGTATTTAAATTTGAGATTTGAGGATTAATTGAATTGTTTATTTTGTAAAAAAATAATCTTTTTTAAAAACTCAATATATATCATCATGAAATCTTTCAACTCGAAGTCTATGCGTTCAGTTCACTTGATCAACATCGAGTTGATATCGACGCACGCCGATCACCCTTTGCTTTGTGACTGCTAGAACTCAGCGTACGATGATTTTCGTGCATCAATTTCTTCGGATATGCCCATTGACTTCTTCACAATTTGCACACGATTTCCTAACCTCCTTTTTAATAATATTTCCTTATCATCCTTATATTATATTATATTATGAAACAAAAGTAATACGTAATATTACCAATTTCAATAAATAAATAAATAATAAATATTACAGCAAATCAAACTTAGAGAACACTTTCTCAAGTTCTTGTGAATTGGACAAAGCCAGATTCCAATCTGTCACCATAATTTAGCTGTTAAAGTGGTGCCCTAAACCACGCCAGCTTTGGTTCATACGGCCGGGTTTGGCACGTGCACGCCACCCTCACACGAATATGTTTGTCCTTTCCATTTCATATCCCTTTAATAATTCATATAAAAAAAATAATCCTATTAACAGAAATCGAATCAATCTCCCACGCCTTCCACTATGTCCTGCTTCTCCTGCCCACGACGGCGATTGGTCCCCGAAAGGGATCTCCGCCTCTTCACCCGAGAAGAGCTCGAATCGGCGACATCCGGCTTCTCCGCCGCCGCCCTTCTCGGCCGCGGCAGCCACGGCTCCGTCTTCCTCGCTTCCTTCGACAACGGCTCCCTCCTCGCCGCGGCCAAGCTGCCCACCCCTCAATCTTTCGCTTCCAACGAGATCGCCGTCCTCTCCTCCCTCCCCCAATCGCCCTTCCTAGTTAACATAATCGGACGCGTTGCCGAAACCTCCGCCGCCGGCGAACATATCTCCATCACCGAATTCATGCCCGGCGGCTCCCTGTACGAACTGATCCACCCTTCGTTTCCAGGCCCGCCTCCCAATTTCCGCCTCCGCCTCCGAGTTGCTCTCCGCGCCGCCGAGGCCCTCGCATCGATCCACGCCCTCCAACCTCCAGTCCTCCACCGCGACATCAAGCCGTCCAACATCCTTCTGGACGCCGGCGGTCACGCGAGACTCACCGATTTCGGATTGGCGGTTCGTGGGCTGCCGTCGGAGGCTTTTCCGGCCGGGACGATGGGGTATTTGGACCCCGCCTACGTATCTCCGGGGGATCTGAGCGTTAAGACCGACGTGTACAGTTTTGGGGTGGTGCTTCTAGAGCTGATATCGGGTCGGCGTGCGATTGATGTGGAATACAGCCCTGCCTCCGTGGTGAAATGGTCGGCGGGGCTCGTAGCGGCGGGGAAGTTTGACGAGCTGTGGGACCCGAGAGGTGGGGGACCGGGATGCGCCGCCGAGGAGTTGGCAGCGCTTGGCGTGGTGCTGGTGGCAGCGAGATGCGTGGGGGCTGTGCCGGAAGGGAGGCCTGCGATGGATGAGGTGGTGAGATCGCTGCGGTCGGCCGGATTGATTGCAGGATATTCAGCGGAGAGGAGGTTTTGGTGGATTCCGGCGAGGATCCGGAGGGTGGCCAATGTGGCGGCGGAGCGGTGGAGAGACGGAGGTTGAGATTTGGGTGGCGGATACGGCGGTTGTTGACCAAAGTGGAAGACGATGTAATGGGAATGGTAAAGTTGATTAGTGGGTCCCGCGCGCGCAAATGGTTTTCCGTTTATCTGTTAATTTTCCTCTTCGCGGGGCCAAAGTAGAACAGTGGTTTAAAAATTAGCTTGACCCCTCAAACAACCCCTCAGCGATTAGAGCCGGACCAGACAATTATAGATTGGACCGGGCTGGTCTCCTCCTTCCTCATAATAGGGCTGAGAGGCATAACAGAAGTGGCGACCACCCCGCATTCCGGCAGACAATCGACTGCCGGACAGCCTGGGTCCGGCCACGCTCCATAAGCATAACACCCCGGCCACGCTTCGTAAGCACCACGCTCTGATCATGCTACAGCTGTAACAATGCCCGCATGCTTTCAGACCAATGAGTGTTAATTGGGCTCTCATAGTGCAAGGACTATGACCCAATTAACACAAAAGACTCCAAATCTATCAAGATAACTTAGTCAGTACACCATGAGGCAGAAGTAATCCAATTGTGAGAATTGAACTCAATATGCGTCAAAGGCTTCATTTGGAAGAGCGGCTGCGGTTGTAAAAGGGACTGTTGGTAATGTAGGTTTGTAAATGAAGCTGTTGGAAACTGATTGCTGGAAATGGAGATCTATTTGAGTAGTCTGTTTCTGCAGAGCTGTTCAGAATAGAAAACCGTTTGCCAAAACAGTAGTGACGTTTTATAAATATTTTCTATTATAAATTATTTTTTATTATTTTTTATGATAGAGATTGACTCCATTTTATAGCTTTAGGGGTGCACATAGCAATCCTCAAAATGAGATCATGGGGTTGACTAGTCAACCCCATGATTCCCTTCATGATGGGAGAAGTGGATGGCCCACTTTCTCTCATCTATTATCTCCCCCATCCAATTTCCCCCTCTTTCTCTCCCACCAAAAAAGAGATCCACAAAAAGGGGAAAGAGGGGAGAGAGAACACCGCCGCCGCAACCGACCGCCGCCGCCCGCCACCGGCCAACGCCGGCCTCCGTCGCCGGCCACCCGCCGCCGGCCGGCCGCCGTCGGTCGGCCGCCGCCGCTGGCCACCTCCACCTGTCGACCGCCACCGACCGGCCGCTCCCGCTAACCACCGCTAGCCGGTGGCTTGCCGCCCGAACCTCCACCATCTGATCATGGCGCGCTACCAAGACCGTCCGATCAAAGAGAAACCACCCACTAATCCACTACGTTAGTGGTGGGGCCCACTATGATCTCCCCCTAGAGCCTATAAAAGGACCCCAGGGGCTCTTCATTTCTCATCTTTTTCCCTCCTACGATTTCTTCTTCTTTCTCAGGTGAGAGCTCTCTCGCCGCCTCCTCCGAGTCGTTCTCTGCTCGCCGCCGGCCACCAGCACCCACCAGCGATCACCAGCAGCCACCAGCGACCACCAGCGACCACCAGCGACCACCAACAACCACCAGTGACCTCCAGCGGCCGCCTCCGGCCACCAGCGCCTATCACTGGCTATAGGCACCCCATCAGAGCGCAGTTCGCAAGGAGACGCACAAGATCAAAGAAAGTCAAGCGAGGAAGGCAGTCGAGGCCAACAAGCGTGTGCCGCCCTGGGCGCAAACGCCAGAAGCATCCCGCACATTCCACCCTTTAAGTCGATTCAGCGGAGCAGCCTGTTGCTTGCTGGTGCTTATAGTCATCCTCTCTCCCAACAAGTTGTAACGGGAGCAACCTGTCGCCCCGGTTCACTCAGTGTATTGTAATAATCCAGAGTTAGTGGATTTTGACTGGCACAGAACCGGTCACGTGATTTTTCACCCGGTTGAAGGGTTTTCCACGTTAAAACTCTTGGTGTACATTTCCCTTTTTTCAACTGACTGTGTGCGCGCTCGACCGCTCCGCGAGCTAAGACGGTGCAAGTTAGTCCGGATCGACCGGAGCGCCGAGTTTGGCCGCAACATTTTAATATTATATATATATATATATATATATATACACACACACACACACACACAAGTGACAGGCACGGGCCTCCGGCCCGATGGCCACGCGCCACAGTACCCGGCCGGCGACGGCGGTCTTCGCCCGCACCCGGGCAGTTTTTTTATATATATTATTATATTACCTGATTTTCGTGCCTTTACTGTAGCAATCTCGCCGCCCAGACTTTTCGGGTCCCAAATCGAAGGTCAATGAGGCTCCAAATCAAAAAGTAATCAACATGATAGTTGTTCGGATCGCCGAGATCTACAACTTTCATGTTGACCAGTTTTCGTTTTGGAGCCATCTTGACCCTCATATTGGGCCCCGAAAAACCTGATTTTCGTGTCTTTACTGTAGCAGTTTCGCCGCCCAGACTTTTCAGGTCCCAAATCAAAGGTCAAGAAGACTCCAAATCAAAAAGTGATCAACATGAAAGTTGTTCGGATCGCCGAGATCTACAACTTTCATGTTGACCACTTTTTGTTTTTAAGCCATCTTGACCCTCATATTGGGCCCCGAAAAATCTGATTTCCGTGCCTAAACAGGCGGGTGAACAGTTCACCCGCCTGTTTTAGTCCCACACCGTCCATTCTTAGGATTTTTGCGGGTATATATTCAATATTCCGCATTCAGTATTTGAAGTAATGATGGTTGGTTGACTTGCGGGCTTGCTTGCAGGTTTTTGCTGGATGGGCTTGCGGGTTGTTTGCGGGCTCGTCAGTTGCGGGTTTGCTAGTTTTTTTGCTGTCCTATAGTAGGTTTAGGACTGTCTTAGAGTAGGTTTAAGAGGCCTATAAAAAGTCTGGATAGAGGGTTGGTTTGATTTAACGGTTCATGATCAAAAATCTGAAATCCGACGGCCACCTAATTACCCTCTAATTTCGAACTCATGCTATATGCATGTCACCATATTTCTTTATAATATGCTATATATATATATATATATATATATATATATATATATATATATTAATAAATAATATAGGGTTGTTTGCGGGCTCGCCGGTTGCGGGTTCGCTTATTTTTTTGCTGTCCTATAGTAGGTTTAGGACTGTCCTAGAGTAGGTTTAAGAGGCCTATAAAAAAGTCTGGATAGAGGGTTGGTTTGATTTAACGGTTCATGATCAAAAATCTGAAATCCGACGGCCACCTAATTACCCTCTAATTTCGAACTCATGCTATATGCATGTCACCATATTTCTTTATAATATGGTATAAATATATATATATATATATATATATATATATATATATATATATTAATAAATAATTGAAACGGGAAGATGAATATACGCGCTGCGCGTATATAAATTATACACGCGCTGCGCGTATATAATTTATATACGCGCTGCGCACTGTAGTCGTTGGATTTAATCAAACGGCTATAGCGGAAGCGGGGCGGTAGCAACGGAAGTGGGCGGCATTACAAGGACGTTAGCATCAGAAGCAGGGCGGTCGGCGCCTGTGTAACACCCCAAATTGTTGTAGGAGCGACGGGGATCGTTTTTGGGCCAAGTCGGGTTTTTGGTGCAGGTGACACGGGCCCCGACACGGGCGTGTCGGAGGCCGTGTCGGGCGTGTCGAGCTCGAGCCGTGTCGTCGACCAGTTCAGGTCGACGATGGCCGTGTGGTGGAACACGGCCTAGGACACGGGCGTGTCCCAGGCCGTGTCACACCTGTGCTGTGCGGTTGGGTGCACGGGTAGTGACACGGGCACGAACACGGGCGTGTCCGGTTTGACACGGGCGTGTCCGATGCCGTGTCACCAAGCCGTGTACCCCTCTGACTCCAAACTGGTGATTTATTGCACACGGGGGGCGTGCCACGGGTCCCGACACGGGCGTGTCGCAGGCGACACGGGCGTGTCGGAGGCCGTGTCACATGCCGTGTGCTGGTTTTCAATCTGGGTCGAGACGGCGAATGAGCTACACGGCCAGGCACACGGACGTGTGCCAACCCGTGTTCGGCCCAGATTTTATAATTTGAGGCTTAATCGTGGCCGTTCATTCCCTTGGCTTTGGATCCGACGGTGGTGGGCTGCTCCTGGGTGGTTTTAGCCGGAAATAGGGTTTTGAAACCCTTATTTCTCTTGGTTAATCTCTCTCTAAGTTTTAGAGAGAGGGAGAGCAAGTTTGGTGGAGGAGTCCAAGATCCGGCCGCCGGAAGAGCTTCGGAGTTCCGAATCACGATCCGAGTCCAGATCCGCGGAGGCGACGCCGTTGCGGTGCTTTCCAACCGTATAGTTTTCGATGGCGCCGCGGAAGAATGCAAGGGTAACGATTTCTCATCCTTGGGCATGTGAAGCCCTCTTTTCCTTTGCATAGGAAGCCCGCTCTCGCGAGTGAGCGAAGAGTTGGAGCGTTCCTTGGGGTAGATATGTGAAGTCCCCCTTGTGTAGAGTCCGTATGCGATAACGGACATAGGCATTGTGTGTGAAGCCTATCCGGACAAGTAGAGCCGGATCGGTGATGTTGCATTGCATATGAACCGGGAAGACTCCGGGTGTTTGGGCGTTTTTTCGGGTTTTCTACGTGGTAGATTGCAACAGGGAGCCTTGGGGATTAACTCCAAGGTACACCCGGAAAATTGGGCAAAAGCGAGTTTTGCCAACACGATGGCCGGGGAGCCAACGTGAACATAACCGGGTTATGTGATTGTTGTGGCGGAAACGGGACTCGGTGAGTCTTGACCTGCGCATATGGCTTAAATTGCCGTTGCGATATGAGCACGGGTCAGGCGGAACCGTACCCAGTCTATGTCGTTCGGTAGGACCGTTGGCATGGATGAGGGTCTTCGGCGGTCTATGGCTTAAATTGCCGTGACCGAGGCCAGGAAGGCAAAATGCTCATATGGACGACCGTTCAAGAGGCGGTGGTGGATTGAGAACGTCTATGGCTTGAATTGACGTGACGTTGGCCGGTTCGCCGAGAATGTGCCCTGAGTGCACGGGGTGTGTTGCCGTGCGAGCCTACGCCTGTGTTGATGTGTGTTCACATTAATAGCATTGCCTATACTAATGAAGTGCAGGGAAAGAGCATCGCCGCCCCGATTTTGGGGGCGGGATCGTTATAATTTGGTCAGCATTGCTGACCGTTGCTATTGTTTGCCACCGGGCGGTGGTTTGTGGCTTGCAGGTGCTGCGGAGCAGAGCGGAAAATAGCGGGCTAAAGCCCTTGTTGCTGTGCCGGCCCTCGAAGGCCTAATTGCTTATGTATCTTTCCCGTTTTCATGTATGGCCGGCCTGCGTGCCGAAGTTTGGAAAACACTATTTTGTTAAGTGAACAATGTAAGGCCTTAAGGCCAGTTCTCTTTTGTGCATGATTACATTCCTGAGTTGATAGTTGACATTCATGCTTTGTAGCAGGGTTCTTATTTTCTTTTGCAACTTAATAATTTGCTTCCGCTAGGTGTTGTGTAGGACGACATGATTGGTTGAATGGTTTCAACGCGTAACCAACCGGTCTGTCCGTAGTATATGGCGTCCGGCCCCGGCCGGACCTACTGCTATATGCTATGCGACGGATAGGGGTGTTACAAATTGGTATCAGACTACTGGTTTCGGTCAAGCTTAAATGAATTCGTGGACGAATTCACTTTAAGGGGTGGTGAGCACATGCGTGTGTCATCGTTATAACATGAAAAGAACCCATTAATGTCCATTTAGGAATGAAAATATACATGTTTGAGGAACCTGCGTGTTCCTATAATTGCTGTTTGCAGTAATTTTTGGGTCGCTTATCGGTGTTTTGCACGATTATAGTGTTGAAACCAAAAACTTGGTCGTTGTGGAGTCCGACCCTTGGGGAAGGGGTGACCTCACACCTACTACACTTGGAAGAATGTCACGGGCCGAAGACTTAGGAAACTAGGAACAGACCCTCGGCTCTAGCGCGGAGGTCCCACCACACACCCGGAAGGTCACAAGGACACTTCCCCTCCCTTACCAATGAGAGCTGGGTACCTTGGAGAGTTCTCTCAACTCTACCAAGAGGAAAGCTAGGGAGGAGGAAGCCAAAAGCCAATGCCTCTCCAAAGGTACCCAAGGGGGTCTATTTATAGTTTTTCCAAGTCCTGGGGATAAAATGACCGAAATGCCCCTACGACCAATTGGCCTTGAGCTCGGCGGACTGGGGAGCTCGGCGGCTTGGGGAGCTCGGCGGCCTGGGGAGCTCGGCGACCTGGGGAGCTCGGCGGCCTGGGGAGCTCGGCGGACTGGTGAGCTCGGCGGCCTGGTGAGCTCGGCGGACTGGTGAGCTCGGCGGACTGGTGAGCTCGGCGGCCTGGTGAGCTCGGCGGACTGGTGAGCTCGGCGGCCTGGTGAGCTCGGCGGACTGGTGAGCTCGGCGGCCTGGGGAGCTCGGCGGCCTGGTGAGCTCGGCGGCCTGGTGAGCTCGGCGGACTGGTGAGCTCTGCGGACTGGTGAGCTCGGCGGCCTGGTGACCCCCCGAGGGGGCCGGGGGGGAGAAAAATATTTCATCCCCCTACTAGTATATTTCCAAGTCCAAGCCAAAATTGGCCACCGAGAGTCCAAAATCTCTAAAAAGCTTAAAAACTTAAAACTGGCTCTGCGCCTGCCGAAAGGACCCTACTCTGCGAATACGGGGTTGTACATATAGGTGACTAGAAGTGGTGCTGGGCCGTCTGAACGACCAGGTTCTGAGGCGAGCAGTGCGCCAAGCGATGCGCCTGCAACACCTCCGTCTGCCGAGACCATTAGGTTGGTGGCAGAAGCGGTCACGACAATGATCAATGCGCAGCCTGCAAGGCAGGTGCAGCAGCCCGCTCCTGCTATGGAGCAAGTACCGCTTCAGACGGCAGAGCAAAGGAGGGTTGAGCAAGTAGTGTTGGAGCCAGAGTTGCCTCGGAGAGCAACGGAAAGACAACTGAAGCACGTGATGGGCTTTCACCCACCTGTATTCACGGGCGCAGAAACCCCGACCCAAGCAGAGGATTGGCTCTCAAGGGTCAACAGGGTGATGACTGCGATGGAAACGGAAGAGTGGCAGAAGACCACTATAACGACGTTCCTTTTGGATAGGGACGCAAGGTTATGGTGGGAAGGCCTAGAGCTACATCAGTTGCGGGGAAGGCCGTTGGCCGAAGTTTCGATGGAGGAGTTTGCGAGACTGTTCATGGCTCGATACCTCCCCTCGGCGCAAAGGATTGCGCTAGAAAGCGAATTTCAGAAGTTGGTGCAAGGGGATTGTACCGTTGATGAGTACCTCCACGAGTTTACTCGGTTGGGGAGATATGCCGGCGCTACCTTCGCAGACGAGGAGCGCAAGACGAGCCGCTTCTACGAAGGGCTAAGAGATGATCTAAGATTGCTACTGTCAGGGCCCAAGGCGCAGGGTTTCATGACCCTGGTCAGTTCGGCCCGGTCCTTGGAGAAGGACATGAAGAATGTCCAAGCAAAGAAGGAATCCGGTAGCAAGAAAGCGGAGTTCAAGGCACCGACTACGTCGAAGTCGGGCTACCGCAAATTCTATAAGAAAGCTAAGACGTCGGGTCCAGCTGCTTCAGGTGCCTCGGGGACAACTACCAATCGAACCCCGGGCGCTTGTTTCACGTGTGGGAAGCCGAGGCACTTTGCCCGTGATTGCTGGAGTGGACGCTCAAAGTCCGAAAGGAAACAAGGAGCTACCTACGAGGAGAAGGGCAAAGCGGTGGAGTCGACCGCGTCCCACTATGCTCCGACTCAGCCTAGAGTCTATAACTTGGGCCAGCAGGAGGCCATCAAGCAAGCGGATGTGGTGACAGGTATGAGTTAATTTATAGCAAGTTAGCTTTAATACCGTTATCTATTGCTTGTTAGCCTAATATTGTTTGTATAGGCTTTGTTGTGATTAGCGATAGTCCGGCACGGGCACTGTTCGATACGGGAGCTTCACACTCCTTCTTGTCTGAAAGCTTTATATCGCGCATCGGAGTCCCTTCTTCGATGGCGAAGGACAAGTTGGATGTGCTGCTACCGAATGGGTGCTCGATGCGTGCGGACAGGGTGTGCGCCGTAAAGGTTCACATTGGGAGCCAAGAGTTCGACTTGCTAGCGTCATTGCTGCCGCTAGTAGAGTTCGACGTGATCTTTGGAATGGATTGGCTGTCAGAGCAGAAAGCTTGGATTGACTGTGACCGGAAGGAGGTCAAGCTGGGTGTAGGGCGGGAGACTACATTCGAGGGGTTAAAGGGGTCGAGCAGGACACTGATGTCTGCTCTTCAGGTGGTGAAGGCAGTTCATGCTGGTACAGAGCTGTTCTTTGCAATAGTGGGGGCTGTGGAGCCAAAGTCCCCGTTGGATAGCATCCCCGTGGCTTGCGAATACCCCGATGTGTTCCCGGATAGCCTTCCCGGAGCCCCACCACAGCGGGAGATTGATTTCACCATCGAGCTCGTACCGGGGGCCAAACCAGTGTCACGTGCTCCGTATAGGTTGGCGCCTAAGGAGATGGCAGAGTTGAAAGTTCAGCTAGAGGAGCTGATGGAGCAAGGATATGTGCGTCCAAGCTCGTCGCCTTGGAGCGCACCGGTCCTCTTCGTTAAGAAGAAGGACGGGAGTATGCGGCTGTGTATCGACTACAGAGAGTTGAACAAGCTGACGGAGAAGAATAAGTACCCGATCCCGAGGATTGATGATCTCTTTGATCAGTTAGTCGGATCGTCGGTATACTCCAAGTTGGACTTGAAGTCGGGGTACTATCAGCTGAGGATCAGGGAGTGTGATATCCCGAAGACGGCGTTCAGTACGAGGTATGGGCATTTCGAGTTCACGGTCATGCCGTTTGGACTGACGAATGCGCCATCGGTGTTTATGGATCTGATGAACAGGGCGTTCAGAGATTTCCTGGATCGCTTTGTGATCGTCTTTATTGACGATATTTTGGTGTACTAGCAGTGCGAAGAAGACCACTTCAAGCATTTGCATTTGGTGTTGGAGACTTTGAGGAGAAATGAGCTTTACGCAAAGTTCTCCAAGTGCGAGTTCTGGCTACCCTCGGTAGGGTTCCTTGGTCATATAGTGAGTGGGGAAGGTATAGCGGTGGATCCGACGAAGATTGTTGCGATACGGGAGTGGCCTGCGTTATCTTCTGTCGCGGAAGTCCGTAGTTTTCTCGGGCTTGCCGGATATTACAGGCGCTTCGTAGAGAACTTCTCGCGGGTAGCGTTACCTCTCACGAAGTTGACAAGGAAGGATCAGAAATTCTTGTGGACGCAAGAGTGCGTGCAAGCTTTTGAGGAGCTGAAGAGGCGGTTGACCACGGCGCCAGTGCTTAGTTCGCCGAGTGGGACTGAGGGCTTTGAGGTGTATAGCGACGCTTCGGGTAGTGGCTTGGGCTGCGTGTTGTTGCAGCATGGAAGTGTGATCGCGTATGGATCGCGTCAGCTGAAAGTGCATGAAAGAAATTATCCGGTGCATGACTTGGAGTTGGCGGCCGTGATTTTTGCACTCAAGTTGTGGAGGCACTACCTATACGGCGTAAGAGTCGATATATACACCGATCACAAGAGCCTAAAATACTTGTTGGATCAAAAGGACCTTAATATGAGGCAGAGGAGGTGGATGGAGTTCTTGGGGGACTACACCTTAAAGATACATTATGTACCCGGGAAGGGCAACGCAGTTGCGGATGCGCTGAGCCGCAGGGCTCCCGCCCGAGCCAACTGGTTGTCGGTGCATGATGAGCGGCTAGTGCGGGAGTTGGAGGAGCTTGAGATCTGTTGCGTTGACAAGCAGACGAGCGCCAAAGCAATGTTAAACTGGACAGAGGTGCAGTATGACCTGGCTGACCGGGTTCGGCAGGCATTGGAGTTAGATGACTCCATGAAGGAGCTTTTGGAGGCCGCTCTGGATGGGTCAAATTCCCAGTTCTCGGTGGATGATGGTTTGTTAAGGAAGGATCATCGGTTGTGCGTCCCGAGTGGGGGTAACCTCCGGGCGGAGTTGATGTACGAGGCTCATCATACCAAGTACTCAATCCACCCAGGGAGCACGAAGATGTATCGTGATCTCAAGAAGCTGTTTTGGTGGCCGGGGCTTAAGAAGGATGTGGCGTTGTACGTGGCTAAATGCCAAACGTGCGCCTTGGTGAAGGCGGAGTGCCAAAAGCCGGGAGTGAAAGTGAGGGTAAGATCTATCTCAACTCTAGAGGGGGGTGAATAGAGTTTACTTAAAAATATTTTTGAATTATTAAAATAGCACAAATTAAAATTCTATTTAAGCTATAGTGTAAAGTGCTAACAGAACTTAAGAACTGAAAGGAAAAGGACACAGCACACAGCAGACAAATCACACAAGCAGAACCAGAAGACACAAGGAAATATAGTGGTTCCCCAAAACTGGGTACATCCACTCTTCTACCACCCTTGGTAGGAATCCACTCAGGACTGAGTTGATCAGGTGTCCTGACACCAATGAGCTTTTGATAAGGTGCTCAAAAACCAAAGCTAGATTTTTTGATAAGGTGTCTTGCCACCACTGAGTTTTGACAAGGCTCTCAGAACCAGACAGAACTTTTGAAGGGAGTTCAAGAACCCTTTTACAGCAGGAAAAGAAAAAGTAAAAGTTGAGTTTGTCTTCTCTGTTCTCAGTCAAATGAGAGAAGCACAAGTGGATTGAAGATGTCAAAGCTCCCCCTGAGATGTAGAGAGGTTCAGGCAGAGAAGCTTTGCAGAAGGGTGATAGGTCTTCAGAACTTTGATCTCCAGCAAAAGATTGTGATGAGATGTCTGGAGATGATGAGATTGTAAACACTTTTCAGTCAGTAAGAAGAATTTTGAAGTTGCAGTTCTGTTATTTTTCTGCTATCAGTATTCTCTATTCTGTGTTCACTCTTCTTGTCAATCTGTGTATATCTTCAAAAAACTAAGAGGCAGAAGAGATGAATAATAATTTCTAAGATTCTCTTGTCCAAAGATAACCGTTGGTCAGTCATAAATGTTTTCCATAAATGGTCTTGTCTTTTAGAGGAAAGTCCAGCAAACATTCTCTGAATAATTCCTTGAAACTTGCTCCAAACGGCTGGGAGATCTTCTGTCATAAATGCTGATAATATTCAAAAACATTCCAAAGAACAGCAGCATTTGAAATCCTGAAAGCGTCGATCTCTCCAAAGAGAACGTCGATCTGAGCTCGAAGATCGTCGAACTGAGCTCAGAGATGAACCGAGATAAGCAGACAGAAATCGTCGATCTGAGCTCGAAGATCGTCGAACCGAGCTCATCGACCTGAGAAACAGCTGAAGGAGGCATCGTCGAACTGAGCTAGACGATAGTCGAGGAGAGCTCGACGATTAAGCAAAAGCTTAGCTAAAAGCAGATAGTCGATCTGAGCTCGAAGATCGTCGACCGGAGCTCGACGATTTGTTGAAGTTGAGCTCAGAGAGCGTCGAACTGAGTTCGACGATAATTGCTTTAGACTTAGCTCTTCATCCTTGATCTTGGAGTGGTCTTGGGGGCAGCTTCAAAACTAAGTTCTAGACCCTAGACTCATTCTAATGTTGACCTTCTCAACTATACAACTAGGTCAACTAGGATCCTAAGACAAGCATAGTGATCCTTATCCAAATTAGTAATAGGGTGTTCCAACAATCTCCCCCTATTTGGATTAGGATTACTATTTACAGACAATCATAAAGAGCATTTAATACTACAGAAGTTAAATACAAAAAGCAGAGAAACAGTAATGCATATCACAGATAAATAGCTGCAGATATCCAAAGGTAGATAATAAGTTTGCTTACACAGATCACTTCTTTTCAGTTCCCTTTTTAAATAAGATTTCTCTGTTAGGGTTTAGGGCTTCTTTCTTGGACCTTCTGTCATCTTCTGCACCTAGAGAGGTTTGAGATCTTGGCCTTGGAACTACAGCCTCTGGGTGCAGCTTCATGTACTCTTCTGGATTGAAAAATTTCTTTGAAGCATACTTTTCCAGTTCTTTCTTTCTTTGTTCTGATAAGGTTGTAATATTGGATATTTCTTTGCCTTGTTCTCTAGCCTTCTTAATCTGATCAAGAGCAGCCAACTCTTTCATCCTAGCAGTCCAGGCTACAGGATTGTTCTCAGGATCCTCATATGGAACAGCAGGTTCATATTTGTTGAGAGATTCAGGAGCAGGAGAGGTCCTTGGAGCAACTGTGTCCTTCAATTTGTAAGGGTAAGGGCCTGAAGTAGAGTCAGAATGGCCTTGTCCTTCCCTTTGATAGGGTCTCTGTCCTCTTTGATTTCCTCTATAATTACCCCTTCTGGGTTGATATCCTCTTTGATGTTGACCTTTTTGGTAATACTTAGAATAGGATTGAGAGGAACTTTGTCTAGGAGCTGAAGCATGAGGAGCTGAGCCTGATCCAGAGTCTGGAGGAGGAGGAGGAGGAGGCTGATGTTGAGATGATCCTTTTTCATATTTGTCAAACTTTCTTTTCTTTCTTATGGCCTTTAGCTGGTTCTTTGAAAATTGCATCCATGGTTCAGTGATGGGGCAGTTATGCAGAATGTAATATGGAATGTCATTGGAGTCTTTAGCTTTGGCAGGAGGAACAGACATCATTGCTTTACTTCTTGCTTTTCTCTTTTTGGCAATTGTGCTGGCAGAATCATCAGAATCAGTTCTGTACTGATCACTTTCAGAACTCTGAGGTTGATCATATAAAGCATCAATTCTTCTTAGATATTCTTCTTGAGCTTTGAGCTTTGCAGCAGCAGCAGGAGCAGGAGCAGGAGCAGGAGCAGGAGCAGCAGGGATAGCAGAAACAGCATCATCAGTTTCAACAACAATTCTTCTTAGATATTCTTCTTGAGCTTTGAGCTTTGCAGCAGCAGCAGGAGCAGGAGCAGGAGCAGGAGCAGGAGCAGCAGGGATAGCAGAAACAGCATCATCAGTTTCAACAACAATTTCCTCAGCATTGGGTGCTGGAATCATTTCTATGTCAGCAGCAGCAGATACATCCACAGCCTTCCATGACTTGATATAGGAAGCAATCTGGCTGGGATTACAGACAGGTACAGGCACAATGGCCTTGGACAGATCTTCAGCAGAAATTGGAGGCAGACAGCTTAGATAGGCTGTATCAAATCTGGATAGTAACCTCTGCAGATTAAGTGCAAAAGCACATCCTGAGCTTGCTGAGAGAGTAGAAGCTGGAGCTGGAGCTGGCATAATCACTTCTTCATAAGGCATCTCCCCCTGCCTTGGTTCAGAGAGAGGTGAACCAAGACACACAGTAGAAGGGATTGCCTGGGAGGAGGAAAAAGAATCAAGCTTGGTGGACAGCTCCTGGACTTGCTTCAGGAGTGGAGTCAGGGAGGACTCCAGCAGAGAGACCAGCTTGGGAGCTAGCAACTCATAGAGCCTGTCAGCCAGGCTGGAAAGATCTACATGCCCAAGTGAGGCTTGAGCAGAGGTAGTAGTCAAGGTGGATGGAGGGATGGTGACTGAAGCTGAAAAGGTGGAGGTAGGTGGAGTAGGGATTGTTGGTTCAGAAGATGGAATGATGGGGATAGAGAAGGTTGAGGAGAAGAGTGGGAGAGTAAGAGAGGGTGTGAAGGAGGGTTGAGAGAGAATGTCATGAAGCATTTGTTGGAGGGAAGATGTCTCAGGAGGAGAAGAGGGAGAGTCATCCATGAGGGAATCCTCTAAAAGAGAGTAGGATGGAGAGGTAAGGGTTTGGTAAGAGAAGAGAGGGAGGAATACCTCAGAGGTAGATGCTGGAGGAGATGAGGCTGGTGAAGAGATGGTAATAGGGGATGACATTGGTGAGGAGATGGTAATTGGGGATGAAGGATTATGGTGGAAACTGGTTGAGAGGAGGTGAGGGCTTGAGTATATGAGGCTTGGGTGGATATGGCTTGGGGAGAAGAAGAAGCAGGCATCTCTTCTACTGAAGGAGTGACCAAAGTGGTCCTTGTGCCTGAGTGAAGTGTTGCAGCAGCCCTGGAGGGGTTTATGATCTGCCTGTCCCATTTACTGAAGAGGGCACAGGACAGTCTCTTGGATGCATTGATGAATAATCCAGAGGAGGTCAAAAGGTCAGGGCACCTTGAGTGCAGAAAGACCCCCAAGATTCTTCCAAAGCAGACTGCAGACTTGTTGATTTTCTTCTTAATCAAGGTGAAGAAGATGGAGCCCCAGTCGAGGTGCTTCTTATCCAGTAAGGCTCCCATCAGGCAGAACTGATACCTGGAGATTGTGTCATGAGCCGAGTGCTTGGCCAACAGCACCTTCCCTACTACATCAGCCAGGAACTGGAATTCTATAGCCAGATTCTTTTTCAGCAGCTTATTAGGGTTAAGGACATTATGACCCATCCTATCTAACATGGAGGCATACTCCTCTCCAGACAGATCAATGGAGTCTTCTCCAGTACTGAGTTGAAAGACTTCAGTTAATAAAGCCGGGGATAGAATTACCTGGGCCCCTTAATGGTGCCGACAACAGTATTTTCAGACTCATCTGCTGCGGTATAACACCATTCCTTAATCTCCTCTGCTGCTATCTTCATCCTGGTAGTCATTATCTGGGTTAGCTGTTGTTCTCTGAATAGATTCAGAACATCCTTGAAGCGCTGGTCACTTCCATCGAATGAGTTTATGTCTATGTCGAAACCGGTGTCGAACTTCATCTTGGCAATCGCAGCCCTCAAATCAGCCATGTGTACCTGCAACAGAAAACCAAAAACGACCAAGCGTAGAAAATTTGGAGGGAAAAGGAAGAAAGTTGCAGAGTATGAAAGCGTAAAAAGGAGAACGACGGCTGAAAGATGATTTTATATTAGGGTTCGACGGCGAAAAAGAAAATCGTGGAGCTCAGCTCGACGAAGCGTCGATCTAAGCTCGACGATTTAGGCTACAGAGGGAATCTGAAGAGTCTTCAAAATCGGCGATCTTCGTTCGACGATGTTGAAAAACGTCGAGCTCAGCTCGACGGCCTCTGAACAGAAGAAGAAAAATTCTAGATCTAGCGAGGGCTCTGAACTCAGATCGACGATAGCAAAAGCGTCGATCTCTGGTCGACGATTTTTGGAAAAACGTCGAGCGCAGTTCAGAGTCTAAACTCATTCAAAAGACAGAATTTTTTAACCTAATCTTGATCTGTTTTAGCTTTTCAAAATCTTGGATTTTAATTAAGACTTCCTCCATCTATCATGCCTAACTGATTTAGGAAGAACCTGTGTTTCTTTTCATCCAAGGGCTTGGTGAAAATATCTCCCCTTTGCAAATCAGTAGGAATATATTGAAGTTCAATTTTGTTCTTCTCTACATTATCCCTTAGGAAATGATGCCTAATTTCTATGTGTTTTGTCCTACTATGGAGGACTGGATTTTGGGCTATAGAAATAGCACTAGTATTATCACAGAAAATTTTTGACTTCTCTAGGTTGTAGCCATAGTCTAGAAGCTGATTTTGTATCCACAATATTTGTGAGCAGCAACTGCCTGCAGCCATATACTCAGCTTCAGCAGTTGAAGTTGACACAGATGTTTGCTTCTTACAAAACCAGGAGACAAGTCTGTCACCAAGGAACTGGCATGTTCCACTGGTGCTTTTCCTGTCTATTCTGCATCCAGCATAATCAGCATCTGAGAATCCAGTTAAGTCAAATGCTGAATCTTTTGGGTACCAGAGTCCTAGATTTGGACAACTTTTAACATACCTAAGAATCCTCTTAACTAAGATTAAGTGTGACTCTCTAGGGCTAACTTGGAACCTAGCACAAAGACATGTGACAAACATTATATCAGGCCTACTGGCTGTAAGGTACAATAAAGAGCCAATGATTGCTCTATATGTTGTCTGATCAACAGGTTTCCCATGTTCATCAGCATCTATTACAGCATTTGAGGGCATGGGTGTTTTCATACTTGAATGCATTATATCAGGCCTACTGGCTGTTGTCTGATCAACAGGAATGCATATATATATAATGAATTGATTTAAATTCTCAAATCTTGTGAGCATTATTTTATTCCATTCTTGGAACTTATGACAACTAATCAGCCTTTAATCCTTTTCCTTTCCCAATGTGACTTTGCATTGATAGCTGGCAACGGCTCTTTGGTTGAATGCTGACATAAATGTCAGGGAATTTGACCGTTGAAGAGTACTTTAGCTTTTATCAATTCCTTGGCAAATCGTCGACCTGAGATGGACGATCGTCGACCTGGGTTCGACGATGCGTCGAGCTGGGTTCAGAGATCGTCGACCTGATTTGGCTGTTCTTCAATTCTTTGGTGATCGACGAGCTGAGTTCAAGGCTTGAGTCGTCGAGCTCACTTTATTGTAGAATCGTTGAGCTGACTTTGTTTAGATATATTTGAACGTCGAGCTGAGTTGGCCTGCAGATCGTCGATCTGAGTTCGACGTTCGTCGAACTCAGTTCAACTATCTTTGAACGCAGTTTGATCATTGCCTGATTCTTTTGTAATCTTTAGTCAGATCCATGCTCTCTTTGATGAAGTGTATCCTTGCCCAAATCCACAACCGGGGTTGTTCCAACAATCTCCCCCTATTTGGGTTAGGGTACACTTCATACTTGATGCATCAGACATACCAAATTTCTTAACCAATTCTTTTGCATACTTGGTTTGAGAAATAAATATGCCTTCAGCATGTTGCTTGACTTGCAGTCCTAAGAAGAAGGACAGCTCACCCATGCTACTCATTTCAAACTTAGAATGCATAAGCTTGGAAAACTTTTTGCACAGGTTTGAATCAGTGGAGCCAAATATAATATCATCCACATAAATTTGCACTAGTAGGGTATGGGACTTATGGGTTCTAATAAAAAGAGTTTGGTCTACTCTCCCCCTAGTAAAATCATTTTCCAGAAGAAAGCATGCTAGGGTCTCATACCATGCTCTAGGAGCTTGCTTGAGACCATATAATGCTTTATGCAATTTGAAAACATAATCAGGATGAGTTAGAGAGATAAAACCTGGAGGTTGTCTAACATAGACTTCCTCTTTGATGTCCCCATTGAGAAAAGCACTCTTCACATCCATCTGATAGACCTTGAAGCCTTTGTGAGCAGCATAAGCTAGAAATATTCTGATGGCCTCTAACCTTGCAACTGGTGCAAAGGTCTGGTCATAGTCTATTCCTTCTTGTTGAGAGTACCCTTGAGCAACTAGCCTTGCCTTGTTTCTGACTATAACTCCTTGATCATCCAGCTTGTTCCTGAATACCCACTTTGTTCCAACAATGGGATGATCTTTTGGCTTAGGCACTAGTTCCCAAACCTGATTTCTTTCAAATTGATGCAGCTCCTCTTGCATTGCAATGATCCAGTGTGGATCTTGCTCTGCATCTTGAATGGATTGAGGCTCAATTTGAGATAGGAAGCAAGTGTGCATTAGGCTCTGGTTGACCTGATTTCTGGTTTGCACACCAGCTGAGATGTCTCCAATGACTTGGGAAGTTGGATGATCTCTTATTGTTACTAAATCAACAGGAGGTGTTGATTGTTCACCAGCCTGTGTTGTTGTTTCCTCTAGTGGAACAGCAACTGGTTCTTCAAGGTGATTTTCTTTTAGATGTTGAACTTCTTCTTCATCATCACTGCTGTCATTCTTTTCAGTAACTTGCAGTTTGTTCAAGTCTTCAGCTAAAGAATGTACCTGCAAAGGTTCTATGGTAGAAGCATTCTTCTCCTTGAAAGACATGTTAGTTTCATCAAAAACAACATGAACAGACTCTTCAATTTTACAAGAAGATTTGTTATAAACCCTATAAGCCTTGCTGATCATGGAGTATCCCAGAAACACTCCTTCATCAGCTTTAGCTTGGAATTTTGCTAGATATTTCTTGTCATTATTATGAATATAACAAATACAACCAAAAACTTTAAAATAGTTTACTTTAGGTTTCTTCCCTTTGAGCAATTCATAGGGAGTCTTGCCCTTCAGTTTATGTATCAGGCTTCTGTTCAACACATAGTTGGAGGTGTTCACTGCCTCAGCCCAAAAGGATAGAGGTAGGTGAGCATCTGACAACAATGTAGTAGCAGATTCAATTAGGGTTCTATTTTTCCTTTCAGCTACCCCATTTTGTTGAGGAGTTCTAGGAGCTGAGAAAGTGTGCCTGATCCCTTCACTTTGACAGAACTCTTGCATGAGAAGAGAATCAAACTCTGTCCCATGATCACTTCTGATCAGGGCAATGTGAGTGTTGAACTCAATCTGAATGCATTTGAGAAAATCTGTCAAACACTTGAAGTTATCAGACTTCTTCCTCAGAAAGAATACCCAAGTGAATCTTGAGAAGTCATCTACAACCACTAAAGTATAGGACTTCCCTCCTAGGCTTTGTACAGATATGGGTCCAAAGAGATCCATGTGCAACAAATACAAAATCCTAGGTGAATCACTCTTATTAAGTGACTTAAAGCTATTTTTAGTTTGCTTGCCTAATTGACATGCCCTGCAAAGTTCTTCCTTCTTGTAGGGACCAGAAGGTAGTCCTCTAACAAGGTTGTCATTGGATAGCCTAGCAATGGTTCTAAGGTTAATGTGCCCTAGTCTCTTATGCCATAACATATTTGGTTTTGAAATGGAATTAAACAGGCAAATATCTACTACAGGTGAAAGAAAATTAACTAGGTAAATGTTACCTCTTCTGTTACCTGTCAACACAGTTGTGTTGTCCACTGACTGGACTTTGCATATGGCTTTGTTGAAGGTCACTTGATATCCTTCATCACACAGTTGACTGATACTTATCAAGTTGTGCTTTAGTCCTTCAACATATGCCACTTTCTTGAATGTGACTGGGCCAATTTTGACTGCACCATATCCTTTTGTAGTTCCAAAGCTTGAGTCTCCAAAAATTACTTTGGGTCCTAGCTTGGCTTTGAAGGAAGTGAAATTGTCCTTGTCCCCTGTCATGTGCTTTGAGCACCCACTATCCAGATACCATTGATGGTTTGATGCTGGATAGGTCTTCACCTGCACAAAAACAGCTTATTTGTTTTTGACCCAGTTAACCTTGGGCCTAGGTTGATAACCTTTAAATTCTGAAATAAAGGACATCTCAGGTTGACTCTTATAACCTTCAGGATGGTATCTCCTAGGAGATACTATCCATTCAGTATAGGGGTTGAATCCATGAGATGTGCAACTTCTAGGATTGAATTTGACTGAGCCATTGAAAATGTGTTCACAATTCTGAACTCTGTTCGACGATCGTCGAGCTGAGGTCGACGATCTTGGGTCAGATCGTCGATCTCTGTTCGAAGATCGATAGTGCTTGAGTTCAGAGTTTGGGTGTCGTCGAGCTGAGGTCGACGATCTGTGCTTAGATCGTCGAGCTCTGTTCGACGATCGTCGAGCTCTGCTCGACGCATTTTGTTGAACTGAAATTTTCTCTGGCAGGTCAGCATTCTTCCTAGCCACCTCTACTATTTCCTTTCCTTTGTCAGAGACAAATTTGATTGGAGTTGTTAACACTATAGGTTGGCTGGGGGAGGCACCCAAACCCAGTGTACTATTGAATCTAGAGTTCACTGTGCTTGTGATGTCCATAAGTCTGATACTCCTCCCATTTAGAGATTCTTCAAACTTTTTGGCCCTTGATAGTTCACTTTTCAGTGAAGCTATCTCCTCCCTACAGCATTCTAACTCCTCAGAGAGCTTGAGGTTCTTTGAGTTTAGGATACTATGCTCAGACAATTGATTCCTAAAAGATATTATCTCCTTCTCAGATTTTAATAGGTCTAGGCATAGTGTCTTAAATTCACTTTTGAAATCTTCAGAATGAAAATCAAAAGAATTGATTACCTGATCTTCATCTGGGTGAGTGTCTGAATCTGATTCTGATTCTTCATCAGAGTTTTGTTGTGATGCATTGATAGCCATCATGCAGAACTCCTTTTCATCTGCATCATCCTCATCATCACTGGAGCTGGATGATGCTTCAGATTCCTCTTCAGTCTCACTCCAGGTCTCAGCAACAAAGCCTTTCCTTGTATGTTTGTTTTTGCTGAAGGAGGCTTTGTCTGAGTTGTTCTTCTTGTGATCCTTTCCTTTTCTTCTTTCTCTTCTATCTCTCTTGTCCTTATTCTTGTTCTCTGGACAGTCAGGCACAATGTGTCCTGGTTTCCTGCAACCAAAGCATATGATTTCTGTAGTGTTGTTTGATTTATCATACCTTGGTTTATCATGATCCTTGTATGGCCTTTTTCTGAAATCTTTTCTGGCCATTTTGTAGAATCTCTTAGCCAGTAGACTTATGAGCTCATCATTTCCTGTGGCTTTATCTTCAGGCTCCTCTTCTGCAGCCCTGAAGGCTATGGTCTTTTCTTTCCTTGTGGCTGGAGAGGCAGCCTTCTGTTCTTCTTCTCTATTTTTAATAAGCAGCTCATAGGATTTGAGCTTGCCCAGGAGAGCTTCAGTGGTAATCTCATTCAGACTTCTGGCATCTTTGATTGGCCAGATTCTTGAATCCCAAGTGCTGGGAAAGCACATCAGGATTTTATCATTTAGTTCAGTTAAAGAGATTTCCTTGTCCAAAGTCTTTAGCTCATTGACAATCAGACTTAGTCTATTGTACATGTCAGCCACTGATTCACCTTCTCCTTTCTTGAAGTTCTCATATTGACTTATCAGATGAGACCTTCTATCCTTTCTTTCATCAGCAGATCCTGAGACAATTTCAGAGAGTTTGTCCCAGGTTTCTTTGGCTGAGTTGCATTCAGCTACCTTTTGAAAAATGTCATCAGACATAGTTTGGGCTAAGATGTTCATAGCCTTAGCATCTGCAATCTTCCACTTCTTTATATCTGCATCTGTTCCAGAAGGAGGTGGAACAGCACTTGTACTTGAGCTTGCTGGTGGAGTTGGACACACTGTCAAGACAGAATTAAAGATATCCTCATCAATAGAATTCATATACAATCTAATCCTTGCCTTCCAGAGTGCAAACTTGGAAAGGTTGCACACTGGTGGTCTGGTGCTTGCATAATCTTTGTTCTGTGCCATGTCTTTAAATAAATAAATAGATGTGTAGAAAATAATCCTCTGCAGAGATTGATCTTATCAGAGATCTTTTGGTTCAGGTGTTAGCCTGTATGAACAACCAACCTGCCTCTGATACCAATTGAAAGTGAGGGTAAGATCTATCTCAACTCTAGAGGGGGGTGAATAGAGTTTACTTAAAAATATTTTTGAATTATTAAAATAGCACAAATTAAAATTCTATTTAAGCTATAGTGTAAAGTGCTAACAGAACTTAAGAACTGAAAGGAAAAGGACACAGCACACAGCAGACAAATCACACAAGCAGAACCAGAAGACACAAGGAAATATAGTGGTTCCCCAAAACTGGGTACATCCACTCTTCTACCACCCTTGGTAGGAATCCACTCAGGACTGAGTTGATCAGGTGTCCTGACACCAATGAGCTTTTGATAAGGTGCTCAAAAACCAAAGCTAGATTTTTTGATAAGGTGTCTTGCCACCACTGAGTTTTGACAAGGCTCTCAGAACCAGACAGAACTTTTGAAGGGAGTTCAAGAACCCTTTTACAGCAGGAAAAGAAAAAGTAAAAGTTGAGTTTGTCTTCTCTGTTCTCAGTCAAATGAGAGAAGCACAAGTGGATTGAAGATGTCAAAGCTCCCCCTGAGATGTAGAGAGGTTCAGGCAGAGAAGCTTTGCAGAAGGGTGATAGGTCTTCAGAACTTTGATCTCCAGCAAAAGATTGTGATGAGATGTCTGGAGATGATGAGATTGTAAACACTTTTCAGTCAGTAAGAAGAATTTTGAAGTTGCAGTTCTGTTATTTTTCTGCTATCAGTATTCTCTATTCTGTGTTCACTCTTCTTGTCAATCTGTGTATATCTTCAAAAAAACTAAGAGGCAGAAGAGATGAATAATAATTTCTAAGATTCTCTTGTCCAAAGATAACCGTTGGTCAGTCATAAATGTTTTCCATAAATGGTCTTGTCTTTTAGAGGAAAGTCCAGCAAACATTCTCTGAATAATTCCTTGAAACTTGCTCCAAACGGCTGGGAGATCTTCTGTCATAAATGCTGATAATATTCAAAAACATTCCAAAGAACAGCAGCATTTGAAATCCTGAAAGCGTCGATCTCTCCAAAGAGAACGTCGATCTGAGCTCGAAGATCGTCGAACTGAGCTCAGAGATGAACCGAGATAAGCAGACAGAAATCGTCGATCTGAGCTCGAAGATCGTCGAACCGAGCTCATCGACCTGAGAAACAGCTGAAGGAGGCATCGTCGAACTGAGCTAGACGATAGTCGAGGAGAGCTCGACGATTAAGCAAAAGCTTAGCTAAAAGCAGATAGTCGATCTGAGCTCGAAGATCGTCGACCGGAGCTCGACGATTTGTTGAAGTTGAGCTCAGAGAGCGTCGAACTGAGTTCGACGATAATTGCTTTAGACTTAGCTCTTCATCCTTGATCTTGGAGTGGTCTTGGGGGCAGCTTCAAAACTAAGTTCTAGACCCTAGACTCATTCTAATGTTGACCTTCTCAACTATACAACTAGGTCAACTAGGATCCTAAGACAAGCATAGTGATCCTTATCCAAATTAGTAATAGGGTGTTCCAACAGGGAGGATTTCTGAAGTCCTTGCCTATACCGGAGTGGAAATTCGACGATATATCTATGGACTTTGTGCACGGGTTGCCAAGGTCGCAGAAGGGGAACGACGCCATCTGGGTGATCGTAGATCGGCTAACCAAGGTGTCGCATTTCATTCCGCATAGGAAGGATGATCCAGTGGAGAAATTGGCAAAGTTATATGTCGACAATATTGTTAGGCTGCATGGTGTGCCCCGTAGCATTGTGAGTGATCGCGATGGGCGGTTCACGTCAAATGATTGGAGGTTGGTGCAGCAGATGCTAGGGACAAAGTTAAAGTTCAGCACAGCTTTCCATCCGCAGACGGATGGGCAGACCGAGAGGGTCAATAGAACGATGGAGGACATGCTCCGCATGTGTGTTCTAGACTTCGGGAAGCATTGGGAAGACCACCTTTATTTGGTGGAGTTCGCGTACAACAACAGCTACCAAGCGAGTATACAAATGGCGCCCTTCGAGGCCCTGTATGGTAGGAAGTGTCGCACGCCGTTATCGTGGCTTGAAGCGGGTGAGGCAAGGTTGTACAAGAAACAGGAGGTGGAGAGTGCTACCTCGTTAGTACGGATCATTCGGGAGCGCTTGTTGATCGCTCAGGACCGGCAGGCGAAGTATTACAATGCCAAGCACCGGAACGTGGAGTTCGCGGTAGGCGATTGGGTATACCTGAAAGTGAAGCCGTTCAAGGGGGTTTCGCGGGTGAGACGCTTGAAGAAGCTGAGCCCAAGATACCTTGGACCTTTTGAGGTTCTGGAGCGAGTCGGCGAAGCTGCATACCGTTTGAAGCTATCGGTGGAGTTGAGTGGATTACATGATGTGTTCCACATTTCTGTGTTGTGGAAGGCGGTGCAAGAGCCTTCGTAGGTGATCGCGGTTGACCAAGTGCCGGTGGACGAAGGGTTGACGACAAGGGTCAAGCCCGTTCGTATTGAAGATGTTGAGGTCAAGAGGCTTCGTAACAAGGAGATCAGGATGGTTAAGGTCCGATGGGATAACTCCGGGCGTGAGGAGCTCTCTTGGGAACGGGAGCAGACTATGCTCGCGGAGTACCCGGAATTATTCCGCTCAGGTACTGTTTTACGTTAAGTCTTGTTTTTCCTTTATTAATTTCGTGGACGAAATTCTTTAAGGGGGGTAGAATTGTAACACCCCAAATTGTTGTAGGAGCGACGGGGATCATTTTTGGGCCAAGTCGAGTTTTTGGTGCAGGTGACACGGGCCCCGACACGGGCGTGTCGGAGGCCGTGTCGGGCGTGTCGAGCTCGAGCCGTGTCGTCGACCAGTTCAGGTCGACGATGGCCGTGTGGTGGAACACGGCCTAGGACACGGGCGTGTCCCAGGCCGTGTCACACCTGTGCTGTGCGGTTGGGTGCACGGGTAGTGACACGGGCACGAACACGGGCGTGTCCGGTTTGACACGGGCGTGTCCGATGCTGTGTCACCAAGCCGTGTACCCCTCTGACTCCAAACTGGTGATTTATTGCACACGGGGGGCGTGCCACGGGTCCCGACACGGGCGTGTCGCAGGCGACACGGGCGTGTCGGAGGCCGTGTCACATGCCGTGTGCTGGTTTTCAATCTGGGTCGAGACGGCGAATGAGCTACACGGCCAGGCACACGGACGTGTGCCAACCCGTGTTCGGCCCAGATTTTATAATTTGAGGCTTAATCGTGGCCGTTCATTCCATTGGCTTTGGATCCGACGGTGGGGGGCTGCTCCTGGGTGGTTTTAGCCGAGAATAGGGTTTTGAAACCCTTATTTCTCTTGGTTAATCTCTCTCTAAGTTTTAGAGAGAGGGGAGAGCAAGTTTGGTGGAGGAGTCCAAGATCCGGCCGCCGGAAGAGCTTCGGAGTTCCGAATCACGATCCGAGTCCAGATCCGCGGAGGCGACGCCGTTGCGGTGCTTTCCAACCGTATAGTTTTTGATGGCGCCGCGGAAGAATGCAAGGGTAACGATTTCTCATCCTTGGGCATGTGAAGCCCTCTTTTCCTTTGCATAGGAAGCCCGCTCTCGCGAGTGAGCGAAGAGTTGGAGCGTTCCTTGGGGTAGATATGTGAAGTCCCCCTTGTGTAGAGTCCGTATGCGATAACGGACATAGGCATTGTGTGTGAAGCCTATCCGGACAAGTAGAGCCGGATCGGTGATGTTGCATTGTATATGAACCGGGGAAGACTCCGGGTGTTTGGCCGTTTTTCGGGTTTTCTACGTGGTAGATTGCAACAGGGAGCCTTGGGGATTAACTCCAAGGTGCACCCGGAAAACTGGGCAAAAGCGAGTTTTGCCAACACGATGGCCGGGAGCCAACGTGAACATAACCGGGTTATGTGATTGTTGTGGCGGAAACGGGACTCGGTGAGTCTTGACCTGCGCATATGGCTTAAATTGCCGTTGCGATATGAGCACGGGTCAGGCGGAACCGTACCCGGTCTATGTCGTTCGGTAGGACCGTTGGCATGGATGAGGGTCTTCGGCGGTCTATGGCTTAAATTGCCGTGACCAAGGCCAGGAAGGCAAAATGCTCATATGGACGACCGTTCAAGAGGCGGTGGTGGATTGGAAACGTCTATGGCTTGAATTGACGTGACGTTGGCCGGTTCGCCGAGAATGTGCCCTGAGTGCACGGGGTGTGTGGCCGTGCGAGCCTACGCCTGTGTTGATGTGTGTTCACATTAATAGCATTGCCTATACTAATGAAGTGCAGGGAAAGAGCATCGCCGCCCCGATTTTGGGGGCGGGATCGTTATAATTTGGTCAGCATTGCTGACCGTTGCTATTGTTTGCCACCGGGCGGTGGTTTGTGGCTTGCAGGTGCTGCGGAGCAGAGCGGGAAATAGCGGGCTAAAGCCCTTGTTGCTGTGCCGGCCCTCGAAGGCCTAATTGCTTATGTATCTTTCCCATTTTCATGTATGGCCGGCCTGCGTGCCGAAGTTTGGAAAACACTATTTTGTTAAGTGAACAATGTAAGGCCTTAAGGCCAGTTCTCTTTTGTGTATGATTACATTCCTGAGTTGGTAGTGGACATTCATGCTTTGTAGCAGGGTTCTTATTTTCTTTTGCAACTTAATAATTTGCTTCCGCTAGGTGTTGTGTAGGACGACATGATTGGTTGAATGGTTTCAACGCGTAACCAACCGGTCTGTCCGTAGTATATGGCGTCGGGCCCCGGCCGGACCTACTGCTATATGCTATGCGACGGATAGGGGTGTTACAGCCTGCGGGCTCGCCGGCCACCGGCCACGCTGGGTTCATCGGCGTCGGCGCCGGCGAACCTAGGGGTGTCGGTGGCCGGCGAGCCCACAGCTGCCGACCGCCCCAGTTTAAAAAATGTTTGCAACAACAGCGGCGGCGGCGGCACTACACGCCGCCGCTGCTGTTGTGTTTTTTTTAAAACAAAGCGGTTGCGGGCTCTCCGGCCGCCCAGTTTAAAATTTTTTTTGCAACAACAGCGGGGGCGGCGACACTACACGCCGCCGGCCGCCACCGCTGTTGCTAATTTTTTTTGCAATGGGGCGACTGACAGTTGTGGGCTCGCCGACCACCGACCGCCCCGGTATGAAGGGCCAACTTTCTTGTCTGTATGCGGCGCGGATATTCATTTATCTGTAATTGAAAATAATATATATTTTTAAATGATAATTATTTTTATTAAATATATTTTAACTGTTTTATACTATATACTAGAGCATAATAATTTTACTGTTTTGAGGAGGCCGAATTTGGAGGCGGAGGTGGAACTTGGAGGCGGAGGCGGCTAAAGCTTGGAGGAGGCAGAGCTTGGAGGAGGCAGCTAGAGCTTGGAGGAGGTGGAGCTTGGAGAAGGTGGAGGCGGCTGGAGTTCGGAGGAGGCGGAGCTTGGAGGCGGCGACTAGAGCTTGGAGGAGGCTCTGTTCGTCAGAATTCCAACTAGGGAGGAGCTGGCGGCTTGGAGGATGTTGTGTTCACCGTTTTGGAGCTTGGAGGAGGCTGAAGTTGGAGCTTGGAGGAGGCGGCACAGGAGGAGCTGGCGGCGCGGCGGCAGTGAAGGTGCGGACAGAGGAGTTGGGGTCGCGGAGGCGACGGAGAGCAGTGTCGAGGTTCCTGCGCTCCAAAACGGTGATGACTGGAGGTCGTGGCAGCGGATTGCAAAAGCTGGAATTCCTAAAAGGAGCGAAACTCCAGCGGGTCGAAATGATGACGGAAAAACAAACAGGAATCTATCGGTCAGTGTTGATGGGTTCCCCCTTTTATTTATAGGAAGCAAGGAGCCTCCCATGATCTCCACTCAAGGAAAGTAATGGGTGGGCCCCACCCCCCATGATCTCTCATGAAGATGATGGGGGCGGGCCCAACTCCCTCCCCTCATGGGAAAAAACCGCCGCCGGCGGCCGCCCTCCCTCGGCCGCCCCGGACACGGTCGCCGCGGCCATGACCGGCCGCGGCCATGGCCGCCCTGGCTAGAGCCAGCCGTGGCCATGGCCGCCGCGGCCATGGAAGCCGCGGCCATGGCCGCCCCGGCCATGGCCGGTCGTGACCTCGGCCGCTCCGGACGTGGCCGGCCTCCCTCGCCGCGCCCGGCCGGTGGCAGGTCGCCGCCGAGAGGCGCGCGGCCGGCCCCGGCGCCGGCCGCCCGGCCACCGCCGCCGTCATGACGACCCTCCGCCATGGGGAGGCCCTCCATGCCGTCCGATCAAAGTGGTAACTACCCACTACCCCACCACTTTAGTGGTGGGGCCCGCCATGATCCACCCCCGGAGGCTATAAAAAGACCCCCAGGGGACTCTTATTTCTCACCTTTTCTCTTCTCCGCTTCTTCTTCTTCTTCAGGTGAGAGCTCTCCCACCTCCTCCACCGAGTAGGCCACCGCTCGCCGTGAACCACCACCAGCCACCGGCAGTCACTGACGGCCACCTGCAGCCACCAGTAGGTGCCAGCGGCTATAAGCACCCCGCCAGCGCGGTGTTAGCAAAAGGACGCCCATGACCGCGTGGAAGCCGAACGAAGAAGACATCTGAAGCCAGCAAGCGCGCGCCGCCCCGAGCACACGCGCCTGAAGCATCCCGCACGTTCCCTCGTCTAAGTCATTTCCGCGGTGCAGTCTGTTGCCCGCAGGAAACTACTGTCTCTCTCTCTCCCCTCAAATTGTAACGGGAGCGGTCTGTCGCCCCGATTCTCCAAGCATACTGTAATCACCCAAAGTTAGTGGAATTTGACCTGCACAGACCCGGTCACGTGGTTTTTTACCCATTTCAGGGGTTTTTCCACGTCATCAAGATCTTTCTTTACTGTTCATTTTCATCGACTGTGTGCGCGCTCAACCGCTCCGTGAGCTAAGACGGTCCAAGATTATCCGGTCCGACCGGGGCGTCGAGTTAGT
The DNA here is from genome assembly GCA_039513925.1 of Platanthera zijinensis. Classification (NCBI taxonomy): domain Eukaryota; kingdom Viridiplantae; phylum Streptophyta; class Magnoliopsida; order Asparagales; family Orchidaceae; genus Platanthera; species Platanthera zijinensis. The sequence continues at coordinate 14,177,343 of CM077085.1, forward strand.
CCGCAACAGTTTGGCGCCGTCTGTGGGAAACATTCCCAACATCCTTCGTAGAATAAGTTCATCATCCCTGCCACCGCAATGGCAAAGAGAAGTACCCGTACTGCCGAAGGATCCTCACTTGGCAGACACACTGAGCCCGCACGTTCACATTATCTAGTGGACGTGCCACTGACTGCTGAAGCCGCATTAGCTCCCGATGCCACCATGGAAGGACGCATCCGCCAGATGGAAGAGCAACAAGTCAAATTGCTCGCCCTGCTCCGAGATGTGGGAGCATCGGTCGAGCCACAACCTCCGTCAATTCACGTCCCAACGCAAGAATTCCAGCAGAAAGAAGGACAAAACCTTAGGAGACAGGAAGAGTCGCGACAAGATGAGCCCCACCAGCATAACCCTTCAACGACCGGGGGGCAACACCAGCCCCAAGAATACTTCCCCCTAAGTATTGCATACGCTAACGCAAGGTATGCAGTGCGAAGTGATTCGAAATCGCTCCTGCCAAGGAATCCTCAGCCCTTCGAGCAAGCTGATTTGACGCCATCAGAAGGGCCTTTTCCTCCAACGACACATGACATGCACAAAGAATATGACATAGAGAAGGAATTCTCAAGCACGAGCATCTCCCCCACACCCGCCGCATCACTCCAAGAGATGTACGATCATCACTTTGCCTGTTCGCATTATAAACAAAAGGTTGGGAACGTAACAGACCCTAACGCCTCGGCCACGGAGCAAAAACTCAACGAGTATCAGCCCAACTACAACTCATTAGGCTCTCAGACAGCACCAGGCTCGGAGGATGGCTCAGAAATCCGTAGTTTCAGCGGGACAGACGACCCACTGACACACCTAGATTATTTTGAAACTATCATGCACACCCGCAACGCTTCCGATCAACACATAGTTCAAGCGTTTTTGACAACACTAAAAGGCGGAGCTCGAGCCTGGTCTTACTCTCTACAAGGAGAAAAGATTGACAGCTACCTCGAACTCGCCGCCCTCTTCATCAAAAGATTCAAAAAACCCTCATCGGAAAATCCAGGACCAAGCGGAAGACAACAAAGGAAGAAAGGTGAGGAACCAAAACAAGAAGAACGACCTCACAGTAGGCATTGTCTCGCTAGCCGTCAACGTGGCCCTCCAAGGAGTGGGGGGCAACCTCCACTTCAGGAATACACCCCCCTTAGTACTAGCCGTGCCAATTTGATGTATGCAATTCAAAATGATCCAGCATTCCAACGACCAAGAGCATCGTGGCCAAACCCCAAAGCTGACCAAACAAGATACTGCAAGTATCACCGGGGCCACGGACAAAACACGAACGAATGCAATGGACTAAAGGAGGAAATCCAACGACTGACCAACCTAGGAGCAGTTGATCAATTCCTATCAAGAAAAACATCACCTCCCAGTCAGAGTATGACCCTTACAACAATCAGAATCGGCAAACCATCTACCGAGTTGAACCAAGTTTTGGTGGACGCAGAAATCACCGTCAATGTGCTGTTTTTATCAACACTGCTTCAGCTCAAACTAACCACCAGCCACCTCAAGCTAATGTCTGTAAGCGCGCACGTTTCGGGAAACAACCCGGTACCAGTCATCGGCACCATCACCCTCCAAGTCACTCTCAAAGATGCGCACCGACAGGCATCCTATAACGTACAGTTCGCCGTCATCCAAGCTGATTCCGACTACACAGCAATACTCCAACAATCGCTCCTGGATGTCTTCCAATCCCGCTCTCGCCAGCTCCATCTTTAAGTTGTTTTATTTTTTTATTCATTTTGTTTATTAAGTATTGTGAAAACCACAAGTTCAGGCTTGTGAAGACTGTCTTTTTATCGTTTACCTTGGCAGTACGAGAATCAAGAAATGGCTTCTTCACGCTAAGTCATGCAATCGGATCAAACACATGGCGTTAATCAAGTAAACACCGTGGGGGCCTGCCCCCCCTCACGAAGAAACCGCGAGCCAGTCTCACGCACAAAGCCGTGGACCAGCTCCACGCAACCAAGCCGCGAGCCAGTCTCGCGCACAAAGCTGTGGACCAGCTCCATGCAACCAAGCCGCGAGCCAGTATCGCGCCCAAAGCCGTGGACCAGTTCCACGCAACCAAGACGCGAGCCAGTCTCGCGCACAAAGCCGTGGACAAGCTCCACGCAACCAAGCCGCGAGCCAGTCTCACGCACAAAGCCGTAGTTTAGTTCCACGCAACCAAGCCGCGAGCCAATCTCGCGCACAAAGCCGTGGACAACCTCCACACAACCAAGCCGCGAGCCAGTCTCGCACACAAAGCCGCAGGCCAGTTCCACGCAACCAAGCCGGGAGCCAGTCTCGCGCACAAAGCCGTGGACCAGTTCCACGCAACCAAGCCGCGAGCCAGTCTCGCGCACAAAGCCGTGGACCAGCTTCACGCAACCAAGCCGCGAGCCAGTCTCGCGCACAAAGCCATGGACCAGTTCCACGCAACCAAGTCGCGAGCCAGTCTCGCGCACAAAGCCGTGGACCAGCTCCACGCAACCAAGTCACGAGCCAGTCTCGCGCACAAAGCCATGGGCCAGTTCCACGCAACTAAGCCGCGAGCCAGTCTTGCGCACAAAGCCGTGGACCAGCTCCACGCAACCAAGCAGCGAGCCAGTCTCACGCACAAAGCAGTGGGCCAGTTCCACGCAACCAAGCCGCGAGCCAGTCTCGCGCACAAAGTCGTGTGCCAGTTCCACGCAAACAAGCTGCGAGTTAGTCTCGCGCACAAAACTGTGGGTCAGTTCCACGCAAACAAGCCGCGAGCCAGTCTCGCGCACAAAGCCGTGGACCAGCTCCACGCAACCAAGCCGCGAGCCAGTCTCGCGCACAAAGCCTTGGACTAGCTCCACGCAACCAAGCCGCGAGCCAGCCTCGCGCACAAAGCCGTGGACCAGCTCCACGCAACCAAGCCGCGAGCCAGTCTCGCGCACTAAGCCGTGGACTAGCTCCACGCAACTAAGCCGCGAGCTAGCCTCGCGCACAAAGCCGTGGACTAGCTCCACGCAACCAATCCGTAAGCCAGCCTCGCGCACGCAGCCGTGAACCAACTCCACGCAACTAAGTCACGAGCCTGATTCGTACACCTCGCAAAGATCTACTCCCTCTCTATTTTTGCAGCTAGGCCGTAAAATCGAAGACGGTTCAAACAAGCTCTCAAAGATTTGGGGAGGACGCCACCAACGCCCTCCTGCACCACCACTTTGTGGCAAAACATATCTGTGCAAAGCATATGGCGATGACATAAAAATGAAGCTATCATAGAAGACAACAAATCTCAGCCCTAGGAGCGACAATCTAGAAAGCTACAACGAAAGCAAAAAACAACAAATGTACGACAAAACATACAACAGCAGATAAGCACTACAACAACTCTCCATCGGCATATGAGTCAGAGGGCTCGTCTCCGGAAATGTCCGCAAAGCTAAAACTGGAGGTGTCACACCCAAGGCGCTTGCCTACAAAACAAAAGGCCTTCGAGACGCCGCGACGGAGCGCTAGCTCGCGTATATCATCCATCTGGGGCTCCACCTCCTTGGACCAAATGTCATCACGAACCTCTTCCGCAATCAAGTTGCGATCTCGAAGATAGTCCAGCAACTCCAAGTACTCTGCAAGCCCTGCTGCCTTCAGCTCTGATGAATGGTCGTCAGAAGATAGCATCTCCACCTGCGCCTTCGCCGCCCGAAGCTGAGTCTCAAGGCCTAAAATCTCCTCTCGCGCCGCCTGCAGCTGGGTCCCCAAGCCAGATGTCTCCTCCTTTGCATGCTTCAGCATCTGAGTGGTCATCTCCACCGAAGCCTTCTCCATGTCCAAGGCCGCACGCGTATCTTCTAGCTTGGACTTCAGCTCTGAGCCAATTCTACGAAGCCGCACAATATCCCGATCATGTTCCTCCTTCAAAGAGGCAAGCGAGCTCATCGACAACCGAAGCTTCTCCTGCAAAGCGAGATATCCGTCCTTAAGGCTCACGTAATGATCGTTCCAGGACACTGCAATCTGCGCCTGAGTCTCAATCTGCAAAAGAAAGACACACAATCAGCCACTTTCAAAACAAAAAAGGAAGGAAAAGAGATAGTCACCCCCTTACCGCATCACGCATCGCCCTCAAGGAAGAAGACATTCGTGGAGCCGTTGTACTAGCAAGCGCCTGAGGAACCAGAGAAGTAGGTAATTGCACCTCTGGAACTGAATCGTCAAAAGCTACCACCATAACATCAAGGTCATCAGCAGGAGCCATCGCCTCTTTCCTCTTTCGGCCCCCTCCCTAAGAAGCCGTCGCCACCTGACTCGTGCCCACCGAGATGCCACATCCCAACAGTCGCTTTTCCTCCACGTAAACATATATGTTGAAGAGACGATTGACCAGCTCACGAGACTCAGAAAATCCCAGCACTGGGGAAAAGTCCCGTTCCCTCCCTTTCACACGACGGCAGCGATCGGGAAGCGCATTCCACACCTCAGGAAGACCCCAGGAGTTCTTCACATATCCAAACAAAGTATTACCATGGCGACAATCTTTACGGGCCTCAAACCCCAACCAAGCCTTGTTGCTGCGCACCTCAATCCGCTCACCACCATCAAAGCGCACGTCGCACCAATCTCGAAACTGGTCCAAATAAAGCGAGCTCCCATGCTCACGGAAGAAAGCAACCAAGCCCATGATTCAGGCAACCCCAGTCGGAGCAAACTGGGAGACAGGCACTCCACAGAACTTCAAAATCTCTATCACCTCATCACAGGGCGGAAACCGGAAGCCGGATCTAATGGATACTTCACAAATCGTCAGCCACCCATGGGGAGGATTCTGAATCCGCTCATCGGGCTGTGGGACCCTCACTTCTAAGTCAGCAGGAGTCCGTACTTCGCCCTCCAAATTTCCACACCATCTTCAGTCAAGGAAGAGCGCAAATGCATCGGACCAAAGGAGCGCTTCGTTGCCTGCACATGATGAAGAATAAAAAATCAGCTCGCAGTTGCAGGACCGCACAGTACAAACCGCACAACCCTCGCTTGAGTGCGCGCGCGCATGGGCTACGCACGTATGGCCGGCGCACGTGGAATACGCGCAAAGCCCGCCCACGCGGACTACGCGCAAGGCCCGCGCGCGCAAGCTGCACGCAAAACTTGCGCATGCGGCCGGAACGTGTGTGCGCGGCCTACGCGCGCGCGACATGAGCATGCACGGCCTGCGCGCGCGGCCTGCGCGCAAGGTGCCTGCGCGCGCGGCCTGCCTGCGCGCGCGGCCTACCTGCGCGCGCGGCCTGCCTGCGCGCGCGGCCTGCGTGCGGCCTGCGCGCGTGACCCGCGCAGCCTGCCTGCGCGACCCGCGCGCCCGGCCTGCGCACGCGGCCTGCCTGCACGCGCACGGCCTCCGCGCGCGGCACACGCGCATGGTCAGCCCACGTGCGGCCAGCACGCGCGGCCAGCGCCCGTCCCCGCGACCCTTCCTCGTGCGCGCCATTTTGACGCTTATGTACCGCGCCGGCCTCCGTCCGCATGTATCCGGCGCCAGTTCGCCAAGCCTCCGCACGACGAAATACCTTAGAACCACAATCCATCGCCGCCGCCTCGGATTTCTCGCCAGCACCCACCATGACAACAAGGAATTACAAAAATCTCTCCTCACGCTCGCTTCGTTCCCGGCCAAGTAGAGATTTGGCGGGCATTTGATGGGTTCCCCCTTTTATTTATAGGAAGAAAGGAGCCCCCCATGATCTCCACTCAAGGAAAGTCATGGGTGGGCCCCACCCCCCATGATCTCTCATGAAGATGATGGGGGCGGGCCCCACTCCCTCCCCTCATGGGAAAAACCGCCGCAGGGAGAACCGCCGCCGGCAAGAGGCCGAACCACCGTCGGCGGCCTGCCCTCCCTCGGCCTCCCCGGCCATGGCCGCCTCGGCCACGGGCGCGGCGACCGTGGCCGGCCTCGGCCATGACCGGCCGCGGCCATGGCCGCCCCGGCCAGGGCCGGCCGCGGTCATGGCCGCCCCGGCCAGGGCCGGCCGCGGTCATGGCCGCCCCGGCCAGGGCCGGCCGCGGTCATGGCCGCCCCGGCCAGGGCCGGCCGCGGTCATGGTCGCCCCGGCCATGGCCGCCCTGACCATGACCGCCCCGCTCATGGCCGGCCTTGATCTCGGCCGCTCTGGCCGTGGCCGGCCTCCCTCGCCGCGCCCGGCCGGCGGCAGGTCGCCGCCGGGAGGCGCGCGACCGGCCCCAGCGCCGACCGCCCGGCCGCCGCCGCCGTCATGACGGCCCGCCGCCATGGGGAGGCCCTCCATGCCGTCCGATCAAAGTGGCAACTAACCACTACCCCACCACTTTAGTGGTGGGGCCCGCCATGATCCACCCCTGGAGGCTATAAAAAGACCCCCATGGGACTCTTATTTCTCACTTTTTCTCTTCTCCGCTTCTTCCTCTTCTTCTTCAGGTGAGAGCTCTCCCGCCTCCTCCACCGAGTAGACCACCGCTTGCCGTGAACCACCAGCAGCCACCGGCAGTCACTGACGGCCACCAGCGGCCACCAGTAGGTGCCAGCGGCTATAAGCACCCCTCCAGCGCGGTGTTAGCAAAAGGACGCCCCTGACCGCGTGGAAGCCGAACGAAGAAGACATCCGAAGCTAGCAAGCGCGCGCCGCCCCGAGCGCACGCGCCTGAAGCATCCCGCACGTTCCCTCGTCTAAGTCATTTCCGCGGTGCAGCCTGTTGCTCGCAGGAAACTACTGTCTCTCTCTCCCCTCAAATTGTAACGGGAGCGGTCTGTCACCCCGATTCTCCAAGCATACTGTAATCACCCAAAGTTAGTGGAATTTGACCGGCACAGACCCGGTCACGTGGTTTTTTACCCATTTCAGGGGTTTTTCCACGTCATCAAGACCTTTCTTCACTGTTCATTTTCATCGACTGTGTGCGCGCTCGACCGCTCCGTGAGCTAAGGCGGTCCAAGATTATCCGGTCCGACCGGGGCGTCGAGTTAGTCCGCAACAAGTGCGTTTTACGAAAACTGAACGCCCAAAAATGGAGCGTCAAATGAAGCCAAACTTGCCCCAATGGGCCCCGATACATTGAATTCCCCCAATAGATCGGTTCACCATCCACAAGTACTCTTGACCCACAGAAGAAATGAGTCACATTGTTACCGATGAATGGAATTCTTAAATAGCATTGATTTAAATTAATTAAGTAGATTTTTTTAATTAATTTTAATCAATTTCAAATTTAATTCATTTAAAAATATATGAAAGAATTGATGGGGTCAAGTCCCTCTTGTAATATATTTGGGGTGCGATTAGCCCACTCTCCCATGATCTCACTAGCCAAATGGCGATCATGGGGAAATCGATGTGTGCTCGATCAACGCGATCGATCGCGTGTGATCCGCGCGCGCAGGATCGTCTTCCCCGAATCGTCCGGGGGCCGATCGTCGGAGTCGACCCCTCTCTCCCGCTGCAGGCGGGCCGACTCATGCCGGCCCAGTTGCGGGTCGGCCGGAAGCCACACCTGCGGCTGTGAGCCCGCGACCTTCGTGGAAGGGGCCAGGCGCGACCCGCCGCCTCCTGCTCAGTCCGGCTTGGGCTGGCTACGCCTTGCAGCCGGCCGGTACCGAGCCTTGCGGCCGGCGCCGTGCCTGGTGGCCGGTGCCGGGGCCGCGCCTAGCGGCCTCCGTCGTAACTGCGCCCAGTGTGGAAACCCTAAAGCCGTTTTCCCCCAAATGACATGAGGAATAAACATGAGTTTTCAAAAATTGAGTCACAGTAGTATAGAGAACAGAAACGACAACGCCAGTTTATTACTTTCAGTTATTTATTTACACAAGGTATGATAAACAAATCTAAGAATAGTAGAAGATACAATAATCGCATTCGCAGTTTGGATTTTTGATTCGATGATTCTCCTGGCATTCCCCGATACCGATAAAGATCTTCATCCATACCCTCGCCAGCTCTTCTAGCGGAATCCTCTGTGGTGCGCTGGGACTTGCTCCTGTCGCCTAAAAACATGTAATTCACACTGGGTTAGTCATACAAATATGACTATGTGAGACAATTATTTTGTGAAACAGTTATACATGCAGCAAAAAGGATATAGCAATATGCATACAATACAATAAACAATTTATATATATATATATGTGTGTTTCCTTCCTGAAATCCCACTTTTTTAATTACATATAATAGGAAATACTTAGGTATGCAACTTGAATTGGCCACACCCACGAAGGGTGAAATTGTAGGCTCAGCCCTACTGGTGAATTCATCAGTAGATGTCTTTACCTCATAGGATTCGAAATCTTCATATTTCCTTATGCCGGATTTTATTTAATTATCTTTATCGAACTTTAAAAGACATAGGAGTTTTTAATAAGAAATTCCCCTCAGAAATTTCGTATCGTTATAATTTTCCCTCGCCCACAATTATTTGATTAACTATATATCATTGAGTTTTAAACTCCTATGCACAGACAATGTTCTTGGAAATAACAAAAATAAAATGAAATTACTTGAATAAACATAAATTCAAGAAATAAAATACTCATCAACACTTTGCCTTTACATTTATCCTTTGCTGTATTATTGCCATGATTTTCGCGGACGCCATTCTCGTTTGTCTTAGTCTTGGAAACCACTGAAATAAGATGCATATAGTTTGGGTCGTGTCTTGTTTTACTCATAGTATAATACGTCAGGATAATTACTGTTCGCTAACAAAATTTGGAAAACCGAACTCGATAAACCGTCAGTCGAAAAGTGAAATGAAAAAACGTTTAAATTGCAAAATAAGCCCTCAACTATTGTTGGACAGCCATAATATAGCTTGAATGGGCCAAACCAGCCCCCAAATGGACTTCCCGTCCTCTTAACTTGTTGTCCAGCTACTAATCAGCATAACCAGCAACAAATTTTAGCTCAAAATAATCACGAAACAGCCACAGACAGGCAGGTTAAAAAAACAGCCCCAAAAAGTATGGGTAAACAGCTCAAAAATCTGCTCAAAATAGGTGAAAAATCTTACTTAAAATATACATAAAACAGTCACGTGCACAACATAAATCAGTCATAACCATTGACAAAAACTGTCTGAAATTAGTGAAAATGAATCAGTGTGTTAGAAACGAACTAAAAACAAGCCGGAACGGGTATAACTGAAATTTTTATTATCAGAAAAGGTATCTATTACAAAGGTATGCCCTCCCTTATATAGAATGGAGGAGAGAAGAGAGAATACAAATAAGAGATGTGAGACTAAAAATTTACAGAACTAAGCGGACTATACAGATCAAACCGCACAGACCGCGCGGTTAGACAGAAGGGCTAACCGCACGGCTACCACCAGAGAGAGAGAGAGACCGCCAGAGGAGACCGCCAGGGGAGACCGCCAGACCGTTCGGCAACAGCACAGCAACCAAACCGCTGAGTGAGACCGTCAGACCGCGCGGTCTCCAACCCGCCAAGACAGACCGCCCGGTCACACTTCAACACTCCCCCTCAAGCTGGAGCATATATATCGATCATGCCCAGCTTGTCACAAATATGAAGGAACGAGGCGGATACTGGCTTGGTGAAGATGTCAGACAGCTCTTTCTCAGAAGTAACAAATGGAGTGCAAATTTGTTCCTTTAAAATCTCTTCACGAATGAAATGACAATCGACCTCAATGTGCTTGGTTCTTTCATGAAAAACTGGATTTTTGGAGATGTATATAGCAGCCTTGTTGTCACAGAACATAGGTAGAGGATGGTTGTAGACCTCTCCTAAATCCAACATGAGAGCCCGAAGCCACTTTAACTCACAAGTGGTCGATGCCATACTCCGATACTCTGCTTCAGCACTGGACCTGGAGACAACAGACTGCTTCTTGCTCTTCCAGCTTACCAGATTTCCCCCAACAAAAGTGCAGAAATCGGAGGTAGACTTGCGATCCACTTTGTCATCAGCGTAACTCGCATCTGAGTATGCTTCAATCCTCAGATGACCATTCTTCTGAAAGAGCAATCCTTTCCCAGGGGCTGCTTTGACGTACTCCAAGATCCGCAAGGCGGACTGTAGATGGCACTCCCTGGGTGCTTGCATGAATTGACTCACCTTGCCCACAGCATAGGAAATGTCGGGCCTGGTCACAGTGAGGTATATGAGCTTACCAACAAGTCGCCTGTACCGCGTAGTATCCGAAAGAAGAGGCGAATCATCTGTCCAGGTTTTGTCTTCTCCAACAGCCATGGGACACCGGGCAGGTTTAACCCCAGTCAATCCTGCTTCTTTTAAAAGATCAAGGGCATACTTACGCTGAGAGAGGACTAAGGAGTTGGGCTTCCGAGAGATTTCGATCCCCAAAAAGTACTTCGGAGAGCCCATGTCTTTCGTGACTAGATGTTGACGAAGGTGCCGCTTTGTCAAGGCTACCCCTTCCTGATCATCGCCAGTGAGAAGAATGTCATCAACATAAACTGCAAGAACCACCAGTCCCGAGGAGGTTTTGCGAACAAATAGAGAGTGATCAGCAGAGCTGCGCACAAAACCAACGGCCGCCACGATGCCGCTGAACTTGTCAAACCAAGCTCGAGGGCTCTGCTTGAGGCCATAGATTGCCTTCTGCAGCCGGCATACTCGTGTCTCCCCCTGAGCAACATACCCAGGAGGTTGCTCCATGTAGACGGCCTCCTGAAGATCACCGTAAAGAAAGGCATTCTTTACATCCAGCTGGGAAATTGGCCAGTCTTTATTGACCGCCACAGAGAGAAGAACCCGTATAGTGCTGAGACGAGCCACGGGAGAGAAGGTGTCAAAGTAATCAACTCCATAGGTCTGAGTAAAGCCCTTAGCAACAAGGCGAGCTTTATAACGGTCCACAGTGCCATCCGGGGAAAATTTCACCACAAAGACCCAGCGACAGCCAACGACATCAGTACCGAAGGGAGGAGGAACAAGAGTCCAGGTACCCCGCTCCGTTAGGGTGGCCATTTCCTCATCCATGGCCATCTTCCAGTGAGGAATAGCAAGGGCCTCCTGGTAAGAGCGGGGCGTGGCAGTGGCAGAGATAGCTAGAGCAAAGGCCCTGCGAGAAGGGGTAAGACGATCATACGAAACAACGGCAGTAAGGGGGTGTAGGGTACACGTCCGCACCCCTTTGCGAAGAGCTACAGGAAGATCCAGGTCAGCAAGTTCCTCGGCATCCGGAGCATCCGTGGCAGAGAGAGCTGGCCCGGGAGTAGAGAGCGACGGCGGCGGAGATGCGGGAGACGGTGGTGGAGAAGAGGGAGACGGCGGCGGAGTGGGAGGAGTGGACGGAGATGGAGTAGGGGTGAATATCGTAGTAGGAAACGAGGGAACAAAGGGAACAGCAGGAGAATCAGAAGATGGGAGAGGAGGAGAGGAGTCATCCGAGAAGTAGGAGGTATTCTCGAAGAAGGTGACGTCAGCAGAAACGAACTGCTTACGAAGGATGGGATCAAAGCAACAATACCCTTTCTGAGTGGTGGAGTATCCCAGAAAGATACATTTGGTGGAGCGAGGGGATAGCTTATCACGGGTGACAGAGGGGGCATGCACAAAAGCAGTGCATCCAAATATTTGGAGAGGGAGGGGAAACGGCTCCTTGCCCGGATACAAAATGGAGAATGGGGTTTTTCCGTGAAGAACGGTGGAGGGAATGCGATTGATGAGGTAACAGGCTAGGAGAACAGCATAGCCCCAATAGGAGCGAGGAACATGCATCTGGGTCATCAAGGAACGAGCGACATCAAGGAGATGACGGTTTTTGCGTTCTGCCACACCATTTTGTTGTGAAGTATAGACACAACTAGTTTGATGAATAATCCCATATTGCATGCAGAAGACAGAGAAATCATGACTGATATATTCTTTGGCATTATCAGATCGAAGAACTTTAATAGAAACATCAAACTGAGTCTTGATCATGAGATAGAAGGATGTCCAGACAGAGAATAATTCGGAGCGATCTTTTAACAGATACACCCACGTACAGCGAGAGAAATCATCAATGAATGTGACAAAATATGAACTACCCCGACCAACGGTAGGAGTAGGAGAAGGACCCCAAATATCGGAGTGGATGAGATCAAACGGACGGGTGGATCCACGAACGTGCTTTGGAGGGAAGGAGGAGCGGTGATGCTTGCCAAGCTGACAGGCCTCACAGTTGAGCGGAGGACTTTGTGGAGGAAGGTGGGGCAGAAGTTGACGAAGAAGATGAGGAGGAGCATGACCAAGGCGGAGATGCCATTGGAGAAGATCTGTGGAGGTGGAGGAGAAGGTGGAGAAAGCGGAAATGTTGTCCAGGAAGTATAGGCCGCCACTCTCAGTCCCAGTAGCAATCGTCCGTTAGGAGGCCGGATCCTGAAAAGAGCAATTAGTAGAAGTAAAAGTAACAGAACATTGTAATTGCTTGCATAGAGAGGTAACAGATAATAAGTTGCATGGGAACTTGGGCACGTAGAGAGTATCCTCCAAACGAAGAGACGGAGAGACACGGACTATTCCCGTCCCATGAACCGACGATGAAGAGCCGTCAGCGAGAGTAACCGGGGGCAACCGACCATGTGTTTTTAGGAGAGAAAAACACTGGGGATTGCCGGTCATATGATTAGTAGCACCGGTGTCGATCAGCCATTTTCCTTGAGTAACAACGTGGGCACTACCAGAAGACGTGACCACCGAGGCGAGCGGCTCGGAGGAGTATATGGAATCCATGATAGGAGGAACAAAAGAACTGCAGCGGTCACGGTGACAGCACACCAGCGGCAAGAAGGGCCACGACCAAGATGCAGAGCAAGGCAAAAGGGAAGCACAAGCCGCGCGACACAATAGGAGGTCGCGCCGACTAACAGGCAGGAGCGGCTAAAGGAAGAGCCGCACAGAGGAAAAACAAGCCGCTGCGACTAAGAGACAGGTCGCGGGGACAAGAGAGGGCGGCGAAGGAAGAAGGGCAGAGAGGCCGCCTAAACAAGGAAGAACACACGCGAACAGAGAGAAATCGCGCGGATAGGAAGAAAAGGTCTGCAGCGGTCACGATGGCAGACACCAGCGGCCAGAAAAGCCACGACCAAGCCGCAGAACCAAACAGAAGGAGAGAAGTCGGGCGGCTAGCAGACAGACCGCGCGAACAGAAGAGGAGGATATCAGGAGACAGGTCGCAAAAGGCAACCAAGGCAAAAGAGGCCGCGGAGACAGGTCGCGGTGACTAGAGAAGAGAAGGAGGGAGCGGCGACTAGAATAGGTCGCAATAAGCAAGCAACAGAAACAGGCCGCGAGAAGAAGAGGCAGGTCGCGCGGACAGAAGCAAAGAAGCAATAAGGCAACTGGTCGCGCACACAGAGGGCAACGACAAGGAGGGCAAGAAGCTGCGCGAACAGGGCGCAAGCAGGCGAAGTAAACAGGTCGCGAGAAACAGGTCGCGAGAAAAAAACAAGCGGAAGAAACAAGCCGCGGAAACAGGCCGCGAGAAGAGGAAGAAAGCCGCGCGAACAGAGCGGACAGAATCAGGAGCCAATGACCGATGCCTCTGATACCATGTTAGAAACGAACTAAAAACAAGCCGGAACGGGTATAACTGAAATTTTTATTATCAGAAAAGGTATCTATTACAAAGGTATGCCCTCCCTTATATAGAATGGAGGAGAGAAGAGAGAATACAAATAAGAGATGTGGGACTAAAAATTTACAGAACTAAGCGGACTATACAGATCAAACCGCACAGACCGCGCGGTTAGACAGAAGGGTTAACCGCACGGCTACCACCAGAGAGAGAGAGAGACCGCCAGAGGAGACCGCCAGGGGAGACCGCCAGACCGTTTCGGCAACAGCACAGCAACCAAACCGCTGAGTGAGACCGTCAGACCGCGCGGTCTCCAACCCGCCAAGACAGACCGCCCGGTCACACTTCAACACAGTGCAAAAACAGAAGTACACTCTTGAAGTAGTCTCAACAATGTGACATAAAAACCCTAAAACAGAAATTAAAAGAGGGGGAAAACATGCTTACAGCGGGAGAGGGAGGAAGAAGGGTGTTACGCAACCGATCCTTGACGGATCGCCGGAGTGTAGCAAACTTCTTCCTAGAACTCCAAAGTAGCAGCAACGGCTATGCCCTAATAGCTCGGCACAGTCCAGTCGAAGGCATAGGGAGAGAAGCGACAACGACAAAAGGCACGGCAGGAGCAGCGGCTACAAAAAATGAGAGGTAAATGAGAGAGGAGAGGAAGCTCAAGAAGAAGGGGAAGAAGGAGAAGTCATCCAGAGAGTGCTCGATAGCAGCGGCAAGGGCACGTAACTACAAAGAGTAGAACAGCGGTGGCTCAGGCATCAAAAGAGGAGCGAGGAATAGCCGGCCAGAGTAGTTCTGGAGAAAGAAGAAGAAGTATTGGCGGCAGTAGCAGCAACGCACAGCGACGGACGACGGGAGAAGCAGTCAAGACGGAAGTAAAATGAGAAGAGCCCGACAGTTTTTATAAGAAGAAACATCGGTAAGCGGTTCAGTCCAGCCAAAAAGCACCGAGTCCAAATAACAACCCAAAGCTCAAACAGTTAACACTTGGCTAGCCATGTGTCAACATAAAAGACCACCATACTCAGCCACCTTATCCAGCACAAGAACAGCCAGCACACATTCCGCCAGCTCATACTAAGTTGTAACAAAAATAATTTAACCTAAAACCATTCATAACACATCTTCAAATCAAGCTAAAACTTAAGTCCGCACATCAAAAATACCAAACTCGTATCAACCAAAAATGACAAAATACGAAAAATTCTCGTAAAATCGTACTGCCTTTAACTTTATCATCATCGGGGATTGTAAAACAAATATATATATATATATATATATATATATATATATATATATATATATATATATATATATATATATATATATATATATATAACCAAAAATTATAAGTTATTGTGTGCAATATTTGGTTCGTCACATCCAGTGCGCCGCCTGGGTGTGGTCGGCCGGCCCTCGTCGGCCGCCTGCTGCTCCCCCAGACGGTGTCGCACCGACGACCTATAGGCTCCGCCGGGGTCGGCCGCCCGTCTCTCTTGCCCTCTTTGTGCGCCTTCCCCGCTGTCTGATCGTTCCGCCACGATCACAGTCGTCTGATGCACGGGTCACTACCCGTGTAACCACCTTCGGTGGTGGGGGAGGCATATTTTTAGTAAGGGGCTGTGCACAACCCCGTATTTCCGGAGTGGGGTCCCCAAACAATTGAAAGGTGTAATCCAGAGAATGGTCCGGGATAAGTGAGCCCAAAGACCAAGGGGCGGGTGCGGTAGGAGGTCGGCACCCGCCCCGACCCCATTCCAAGGGGGGCGGTGTGGCGGGAGGCCGGCACCCGCCCCGGCCTCATTTTAAGGGGGGCGGGTGCGGCGGGAGGCCGACACCCGCCCCAGCCTCATTTTCAGGGGGGCGGGTGCGGCGGGAGGCCAACACCCGCCCCGACCTCATTTTCAGGGGGGCGGTGCGACGGGAGGCCGGCACCCGCCCTAGGCCTTCTTCAGGGCGCGAGTGCGGCGGGGGGCCGACACTCGCCCCGACCCCATTCCAAGGGGGTGGGTGCAGCAGGAGGCCGGCACCCGCCCCAGCCTCATTTTCAGGGGGGCGGGTGCGGCGGGAGGCCGACATCCGCCCCGACCCTTCTTTAGGGGGCGAGTGCGGTGGGAGGCCGGCACTCGCCCCGACCCCATTCCAAGGGGGGCGGGTGCAGCGGGAGGCCGACACTCGCCTCGGCCCTTCTTCATGGGGCGAGTGTGGCGGGAGGCTGACACTCTCCCCGACCCTATTTAAGGGGGGAAGGTGTGGTGGGAGGCCGACACTCGCCCCAACCCCTTTTTTAGGGGGCAAGTGCGGCGGGAGGCCAACACTCGCCCCTGCCTCTTTTAGGGGGCGGGTGCGGCGAGAGGCCGACACCCGCCCCAACCAATCTTTAGGGGGCGGGTACGGCGGGAGGCCGGCCCCCCCGACCCTTTTTCAAGGGGCGGGTGCGGCGGGAGGCCGACACCCAGTCCGACCCCTTGAGCAGCTCACCCGGCTTGACGGTCTCGCCCGACTAGAGGGTTTGCTATTTTGCCCATAGTGGGCTGCGAATAGCTGCTCAGAACAGTGGAATGTGGTTGTTGGCAGACCAACCCAGGGTATTTCAGTAATTTTAGAGCAGCGGAGGTCGGCTATTTGCAGGTCGTTTTTCAGAAATCTATAAATAGACCCTTAGGGGTGCCTTGGAGAGGGATCCGTTTGCACCAATCTTCATCTTCTTCCTTCATCTTCCAAGGCACCTAGCTCAGCATTGGCTAGGGAGGGGGAGATCTCAAAGGTCTTTCGGGTGTGAGGTGGGACCTCCATGCTAGAGCCAAGGGTCATTTTCCAAATTCAGGTCTCTCACCAAGGGACAGCTTTGGAGAAGTTGGTGCGAGCTGCATCCCTAGGTCCGAACTTTAGGTGGAACCGAATCTCGATCGGTTCCAATAGATTGCATCTAGTAAAAATAAATATACAATTAGTATTCCCCCAAAACTATACTCATGGTTATGATATTAATGGTTATGAGAGGCGGGCATAAAAATCGAGCATGCTGGGTCGGCCTAGGCCCGACCTGGAAAAAGCCTGAAAGGCCCATGCCCGGGCAGGCCCGATCCAGGCCCAGGCCCGACTTTGAAGGCCAAACAATGACCAAATTTTAACATATAGCCCGACCTGGTGCCCAGCCTGGACAAAACCCGGGCTTTAGCCTGGCCTGGGACCAGGACGGGCAAAGCTTGGCCCAACCGTTGCCTTAATGGCTCTTTAAAAAGTGCCTTAACTAAAGAGCCGTTATGGCTCTTTTTAAAGAGCCGTTATGGCTCTTTAAGAGCCTTAACGGCTCTAAAGAGCCATAATGGCTCTTTTAAAAGAGCCTTCCTGGCAGCTTAGCTGTCACTTGCCAGCCTACCAGGAAATGACTTAATGTCATGACAACTATTGTCAGGAAATGACTTAGGCCTTAATTATGGCCTGATTCATGCGAACGTAACCGCTTGACCGGTGAAAAGAAGTCCCCCCAAACGAAGCCTTAATGTCATTTCCTGGCTGCTTTTTATAAAAGAAATTAAAACTAGTTTTTATTTTTTTTAATTCTATATAACCACCCATGATCACATATACAATCACTCTCTCTCAATTCTCATACTTTCTTTGTCAACTTTTCTCTCTCTTTTACTTCCCAAATTTATAACACAATTTCTCTTTCTCTTCGATGACGTCTTTCTCTTCGATTCCAGTGTCCTCGACATCTGTCGCGCATGAAATTGTGGAGCACAAACACACGACTTCAGTCTGGGAGCACTTTAAAAAAGTGTGTGTGGGCGCATAATTTAAGACGAAATGCAAACACTGCTCAAAACTTTTGACCGTTAGCGGGAATTCGACGCTCACGCGACATATCAAATCGTGTCTGACTAAACAATCCCCGGAGACAAGTCAAGCACAAATTACTGCAGGCGGGCAAATTTGGACGTACGATCAAATGCATCAACGAGAGCTGCAAATGGAGAACGTCATCAAACGAGAATTATCGTTCGGACACTACAACAATGAGGACGAGACATATTACATACATGCAGGACTTCAACCAAAATATCAACAGATAAGTAGATCTACACTTAAGCGTGATGCATATAAATCATATTTACAATCAAAACAATATTTAATTATTTTTTTTTGAAACTTTTGACGGTAAAGTTAGTCTAACGAGTGATGTCTGGAGTAGCAATATAAAAATAGAATTATCGTATATGTGTATTACGTGTCATTGGATCGATTCCGATTCGTGGGAGCTAAATAAACGTGTTATATTGTATTTTTCTTAAGTGTAATTTTTTTGTATTTTTAGATTTGTATTTTTTAAATTTTATTATAAAATTTTTGAAGCTTATTGTAAATTTGTAATTGTTTTTTTATTATTAATAGAACTTTTTCATGTTTTATAATTGTAACTATTTTGTATTTTTAAAATATTCGGAGCTCATGAAAAACAATACACTGAATAAAGTTAATTGTATTTAAAAAATAAATATTTTATTAACTTTTTTTAAAATAATTATATATTTTATTTAGCCGGGCCAGACGGGCCCCGCCTGGACCTGGCCCGGCCTACAGGGCCTAGACAGGCCTCCTCCCGAGGACGAGGCCTAAGCCCGACCCGAGCCTGGCAAAAACCAGGCCCAGGCCCATGCTTTTTTGAAAAGGCCCGGGCCTGGCAGGCAAGGGCCCGACCTGGGTCTGCCCGACCTTATGCCCACCTCTAGTGGTTACGGTGTGCGGATTACCGCATAACCACCGTAACCACCTCCTAGAAGCTATAAAAAGTCCCTCAAACCTTCTCATTTATCATCTTTTCTCTTTTATGCTTTCTTTCTTCTCACGCCAGAGCTCTGTCAGATATATCCTTCGAGCCACCTTCGAGCCACCGCTCCACCGCCAGAATTCTCCTACGGGGCCCCTCTCCGCTAGAGACTCGCATAAATCATTGAGTGTGCAGCAAGAGAGGAAACCCTACGACAGCAAGCGCTTGTTAGTGCGCATCGCCGGAGCCACAAGCCTTACGGGGAGCAGTCTGTTGCCCACCGCAAGCCTAAGTCTCTCTTTCTCTCTCACCGCCAAAGTATAATGAGGAGCGGCATGTCGCCCCCGATTCTCTAAAAAAGTTGTAACCGCAAGCAAATAGTATATTTCGATCGTCTCAGACCCGATCGCGTGGTTTTTTACCCAGTTGAGAGTTTTTTCTACGCCAAAGCCTTGTGTGTACTATTTCTCTCTCATTAACTGTGTATGCGCTCGACCGCTCAGAGAGCTGAGGCGGTTCAAGTTATTCTGGTCCGACCGGGACATCGAGTTTGACCGCAACAGTTTGGCGCCGTTTGTGAGAAATGAATTCCTGACATTATCAGAAGATCAATAGACCTTACCCTTTGTAAATGATGGGCACCATCAAGACCATGACAAGAATCTCAAATCTCTCCCCTAGGTACTCTCAGCAGGCATCTTTGAGAGAAGTAATTAAGGCAAAAAACACGGGCAAGACAACATCATCAACTTCGACAAATGAAGATCTAATGGGATTTCGAATTCCCCACCATGACCCGCTCGTGATCAGCGCAGAAATCAGAGATCTCTGTTATAATGTCAAAAGGATTCTGGTCGACAATGGAAGTTCTGTCAACATTTTATTCCTGTATACCCTCCAAAACATGAAGCTCACCAAGCAAGATCCTGCAGCCGGACCTATTTACGGGTTCGACAACCACTCAGTTCCAGTCCAAGGAATGATCACCTTGCTAGTCACCATGGGTACATTCCTGAGGCAGGCTACACATAACTCCCAATTTATTGTCATAAACTTATGCTCGGCTTACAACGCCATCTTCAGAAGAGCAATCTAATCTATCTTTGGAGTTATCCGGTCAATTATACACCTATCTATGAAGTTTCCAACTCTCGGCGATATAGAGATTGTCAGGGGAAGCCAAGAAGCGGCTCGCACTTGCTATTCAAAGTAGGCTTACCTAGCGATAGTAGTTTCCCACCACATCGACGACTTTGATCTGCGCGACAAAACAACAATACAGAGAGGGGCTCCCGTAGAAGGGTTAATTGAGGTCTCACTTTCCGAGCAAAACCCAACCCGAAAGGTACAGTTGGGGTCCCTCCTATTTGGGGTCGAGAAGGAGGAACTCATCATTTTTCTTCGCGCAAATAAGGATATATTCGCCTAGAAGCTAGCCTGAAGTAGATTCTCACATTATGCATTCTCCCAACATTAATCCTGCATGCAAGACAGTGGTCCATAAAAAGAGGAATTTTGCTCTCGAACGTCTCCAAGACATCGAGGAAGAGGTGGAAAAGCTTCTAGAAGAGCAGTTTATTTGAGAAGCGAAATATCCCACTTGGGTTGTTAATGTCGTTATGGTAAAAATGGCCTCTAAAAAGTGGACGATGTGCGTTGATTATAACAACTTAAACCAGTCTGCCCAAAGGACAGTTTTCCTCTTCCTAGAATCGATCAGCTCGTTGATTTAACCGCTGGGCACCAGCTTGTCAGCTTCATAAATGTGTATTCCGATTACAACTAGATAAGGATGAATCAAGATGATGAATAACACACGGCGTTCAGAGCCAACAAAGGAGTATACTGCTACAAGGTGATTCCCTTTGGCTTCAAAAAAGCCGGGGCAACTTATCAACAATTGATTAATAAAGTGTTTAAGGACTTTATCTGCAAGACCATGAAGGTTTATGTGGATGACATATTTGTAAAAAGCATCTCCCACAACAACCACTTGGAAGACCTTGAAAAGTGTTTTCACCTCTGTTGAAACCAGGAAAATCCTGCGTCCACAAATATTCGGATCAAGCTAGTATAAGGTTACCGGTTCAGCGGTCGGGCTCGACGGCTAACAGGTTAAGACGTATAAATAGACAGACAACCAAAAATACCCTAGGCGTTGCGGCCGAGAGGTTCCACCACATACCCGAATGCTTAGAAGAAGTCTCCCCTCCACAACCAAAGATCGACAACTTCCTTGGCCCGGAGGCCAACCACCTGACGATTCAGGACCTCATCCCCGATATGCTCGCCGAGGAGTCCAACTCGCCTGATCGCGTCCTCTCCTCTGCTTCTGGTTCCAACGCCAGCGACAACAACAACGGAGAGAGCAGCGATGACAGCGATGACGATGAGGATGACGAGGATGATGCTGGCGATGAGGAAGACATCATCATCGAAGATGAGGAGTACATGCCAGATACTGGCGACGATGAGTCTTAGTCGGTCGGCGACCTCCTACATCAAAGCATGCAAAGATAGAAAGTTGTAACATAGAAATTTTTTATAACACTCGCCGTATAATACAAGATGTTCTTTCTATACTGTTGGCATTCTTGTTTTTACATTTGAATACTCGATTGTTGGTGATGCTCGCTAGGCTCATAGGCGTGGAGAGATTGAGTGCTCGTGCGCGTACTTGCTTGGTGATGATACTCGCCTGATCACGTCCTCTCCTTTGCTTCTAAAGGTCGCGTGTTCGTTCCACGCTCATCGCACCAATGCGTTGAAACCAGGAAAATGATTAGTCTAAAAATATTCGGATTAAGACTGTCTAAAGTTACCGGTTCAGCGGTTGAGCTCGACGGCTAACTGGCTAAGACGTAGAAATAAACAGGCAACAAAAGGACCCTAGGCGCTGCCGCAAGGAGGTCCCACCACGTACCTAAATGCTTAGAAGAAGCTTCTCATCCATAACAAAAGATGGCCGAGCAAAGTACGAGGTAGATTCTATTTGGCGACCAAGTCAAGGCGGCGACTAAGATGGTTAGTCGCTAGCTCGTGACCTGTCTCTCTAAAGAAAGGATTCAAAGGCTTAGCTCGAAGTCTTGAAAATGAGGTGCTCAAGATCTTTTGTGAGATTCCGAAGTCCATATTCTCGTACCCTTGATGCTATATCTATGGGCAAATCCAAGAGGGGGGGGGGGGGGGGGTCTTATTTATAGCCCCACCCCGACGACTTCTTGGGAAAGCTCGCACGACTGGGCAAGTAACATCCCAAGTCGCTTACCCAGCGAGTCTGCGAGTGGAGCTCTCCATACTCGCTCAGGCCTTCTACTATCTTGCACGTTGACTCTGACTCTTACTGACCTGGCTCTGGTGGGGTCTACCATCGACGAATATGAGTTGTACAACCTCCTTCACCGCTTCCAAATGCGGCTCAATCCCAACAAATGCACCTTTGGTGTCATGACCGAAAAATTCTTAGGATTCATGGTATTCCAATGAGGAATTGAGGCACACCCTGAGAAGATTAAGGCATTGTAAGAAATGTCACCTCCGCGTTCAATCAAAGAAGTGCTACATTAAAATGGGAGAATCACCGCGCTTTCACGTTTTTGTGCACACACCTGTGACAAGTACCTTCCCTTATTTAAAATCCTCTGGGGCGGGGGGGGGGAGGGGGGGGGGGAGGGGGGGGGGGCGCAACTCTTGATTTCAATGGACAGATGAGTGTCAAGGAGCTTTTGAGCATCTCAAACAATATTTGGCCTCGCCCCTGCTTCTGTCAAAGTCAATCCCCGGAGAGCTTTTATATCTGTACCTGGCAATATCTCTAGTAGCCTTAAGCTTAGTATTGGTCAGAGACGAAGGAGGGATCCATCTACCCGTCTACTACCTTAACAAGATCCTCACAAATACTGAAACTCGGTATCCAGCGACGGACAAAACAGCCTTGAACCTCGTCTTCTCTGTAAGAAAGTTTCGATCATACTTTCAAGTTCATACAATTAAAGTGCTAACCAAGCTACCGCTCTGTACAATTCTACAGAAGCTAGAGGCCTCTAAAATGAGCAGTCGAGCTTGGATAAGTTGATATACATTTTCTGCCTCGATCAGTTCTTAAATCTCAGGTGTTGGACGACTTCTTCATATAAAGCACCCTTCTTCCCGAGGCTGGAGTTGTGCCCAACACTTCCTCTCCTTGCCGGACTCTTTACGTCGATGGAGCCTCTGGAGCGCCGGGGGGGGGGGGGGGTGGGGGGTGGGGGGTGGGGTGTGTGTGTGTGTGTTGGAGCTTGGTTACTTCTTATCATCCCGGAAGAGACTACCTTGGAATATGACCTTAGATTGAAATTTCCAGCCACAAACAACGTTGCTGAGTACGAGGCCCTAATCGCTTGCTTTAGGCTCGTCATCGACTGCGGGGTAAAGAACTTGGTCATTCATACTGATTCTCAATTTGTGGCATCCCAAGTCGAAGGGGATTTTGAAGCAAAAATCAGTCATTTGGCACAGTATCTCCCGCTCGTTAAGATCCCCCAGTACCAGGTGGTACACATCCACATGGGACAAAATTCCAAAGCAGATGCGCTCTCTAAGTTGGTTACATCTCCTTCCAGCTATCAACCCTGCTGACGGCGAGTAAAAGAAGTGGTGGCTCGCTAGAGGGCCAGCCAGCCCTCGGGGGCTGGTCGAGGCCGCCAGGCGGAGGAGGAATGACCGGTGCACGTGATCCCACACGACGGCCGTGATCCCGTGAGCGGTGGTTATCATGCTGATCGGGTGCGCAGATCGTGTGTGCGATGGTTACACATGTAACTCCTCATTTCGCTAGTGGGGAAAGAGGGGAACCCTATTATTTGCAGCCCAGATTCTTCTATAAATTTGGTCGACCCATCAAGAACTATGAGTTGAACATATATGTTATGTAGAGTCTACACCATAGGAAATGATCAAGAGAATATTATCTTAATCTTTTAAATTAGTGCTCTCAACTATGCTACATCAACCACTTTGTTTTTAAAACATTGAACTCAATTTATAGGGGCTCCAATCACATGAATTAAGCATTCACAATTGGTAGTAAATGATGTGAGTTTAATCCACAATTACCTGCACTTAATGATAAAATGCCCAAATGCACCTTGCCAC
This sequence comes from Platanthera zijinensis, assembly GCA_039513925.1. Classification (NCBI taxonomy): domain Eukaryota; kingdom Viridiplantae; phylum Streptophyta; class Magnoliopsida; order Asparagales; family Orchidaceae; genus Platanthera; species Platanthera zijinensis. The sequence goes on from CM077085.1 coordinate 14,200,834, forward strand.
CCCATTCCCATAAATCAAGGGCTGGGGCTGTGGTTAAGGTAATAAAGTAAACAAAATTAAGTTTTTTGTTTATTAATCTTCGTGAGCATTAATTGTTGGGCTGCTGATATAAATCTAAAAAACGAAGATTAGAAGTCAGCAATGCAATAGTAAACAGGGCAGGAATCCCTCTTTCTTACCCGCGTTGTGGCGTGGCATCGGCGACTCGGCCCGATCATCAAGTAAATTTCCAGTTCTCTTCGAATTGATCCAATCTAGAGCTACCGGCGATCCACCCAACGCCGACGAACGGCGATAAGCGACCGCCGATCGCCGGTCCTAAGAGAGATACAGGGAGGGAGGGAGAGATCTATATCCGAACTCAAGCGCAATGGCGGCGACTGGTGTGAACGTGATGCTTGCGGTGCACGAGAAGAAAACCGCCGCCGTCGACCTCTACCGTCCCCTCCGTCAGTACATATCGTCCAATTTCTCGGAGCGCGAAGCCCAGATGGCGGAGGATGACCTCAACTCCGTCCGTCAAATGCGTTCTGACATTGAGAAACCCCCCGACCCCTCGCCGGAGTCCCGCCGTGACCTCCTTCTATCCTATTTCCGCGCTCTCGCCCTCATCGAACCCCGCTTCCCTATTTCCTCCGACCGTTTCCACGTCAACTCCCTCACCTTCACTTGGTACGACGCCTTTAAGCCCTCAAAGAAGGCTTCTCTTCAGAGCATCCACCTCGAGAAATCCGCCATCTTATTTAACATTGGCGCAGTCTACAGCCAGATCGCCCTATCATCAGATCGAACCTCGCCAGCAGGGCTCAAGCAGGCGTGCAATGCCTTCCAGAGCGCAGCGGGGGCGTTTGCGATGCTCCGTGAGACTGTTGCTCCCAAGCTTGCCGCACTTGGAGGAGGTACTGTTGATCTATCGATTGAGTGCGCTGGAATACTTGAGCGGCTCATGCTCGCCCAGGCCCAGGAGTGTTTTTTTGAAAAGGTTATTGGAGATGCCAAGCCCCCAGGCATCTGCTCCAAGGTCGCCCGGCAGGTTTGACCCTTTTCACTAGTTCTGAGCTTGCATTTCGTCAATCTCACTGTTTTAGCGATTTCATTTCTTAAATTTTCTTAGGATCGTAGAAATCATTATTCTGCAGATAGTCTCTGAATATATTTTTGCTTGAATTGATGAGAGAAAACTTACCTTAGAAGAACTGGGACTTGCCAGAGCCATGAATCTTTAAGGAACGAATAAAATCATCTGAAATATTCTCACTTGTTCACAAGAATCTATGTTTGGATGCATTTTTTTGCGTGCATAAGTTTATTTGTGTACTCAGAAAGTAGAAAACAGTTATGTGAAAATTCAGAATGAGACGTTTATGTTCAGACTGGAGTTTATTTTGTAATTGCAGGTTGGCTTATTCTATGAGGAAGCTTATGCAGCTCTGAATGCTGTTCCCCTAAACCAGCATTTTGACAGAGCATGGATCTCCCATGTTCAATTGAAAGCAGCACAGTTCTATTCGGAGGCCTGCTATAGATTTTCTCTAGAACTCCATGAGAAAGAAGAGATTGCAGAGGAAATAGCAAGGCTTAAGATTGGGCTTAGTGCACTAAATGATGCAAGGAAATCTGTTAAAGGTGTTGCCCCACCTCTTCTCGATGCTGTTTCTAGACTGGAGAGCCAGATGAACCAGAACCTCGAACGGGCCATTAAGGAAAACGATAGAGTGTATCTCATGCGCGTTCCATTAGCTGGTTCGTTAGTTTCTCTTCCTGCTGCTTCTCTTGTCAAGCCTATGTCTATGGCTGAAGTCTTGGATGCTAGTAAAGAGAGGTTGTTCTCAAATCTTGTCCCTGATAATAGTACAAAGTCCCTGTCAAGATACACAGAGATGGTTGATGATATTATTCGAACACAAGCTGAAAAGTTGCAGCAGGGAAGTGAGATCACAAGGGTCAAACTGAAGGAGATGGACCTTCCTGATTCTATCTTAGCACTGGAGGGTAGTATTAGTTTGCCCATGGATCTTAAGGAAGATGTCGAGGCTGTGCAAATCAGTGGTGGCCCATCAGGGTTACACTCCGAGTTGCAACAACTCACGGATTTAAGAAGGGTCAATCAGGAATTGCTGGTGCAAACTGAGGAGCTATTGCAGAAAGAAGCAAATGAAGATGCTCAATTTCGTACGCAGTTTGGTTCAAAGTGGACTAGGCCACAGTCTAGTACTCTAACAAAGAACCTTCTGGACAGGTTGAATAGATTTGCTGCAAACCTGAAGCAAGCTGCTGATAGTGATTCGAGGATTGAGCGGTCTTTAAGAGACCATTCCTCTTTCATGTCGATCCTTGAGCATAGACCAGTAAGCCAAATCGTCTTTTCACTTTCTTTTTCATCTTTATTGAAATATTGGTGCTTCTTGTTAAATATGATAATTTTTGCTGACCTTATTTATTATGTAGATCTTTGGTTCTAATCTTTATTAGTCGTCATTAGTCTCAAATTGTTGATGATTTTCATTTTATATGCGCATTAGAGTTTATTCTTTAACAGTTTTTTTTGAAAATTTGTGGTTGATTTGCACTGATAACTTATGAACTATTTGTTGGGTTATAGGCCATCCCCGACTAGGATAGCTGTGAGGATTTAATTCATAGCACATGCAAGAGAGATTGTCAACACAAAATATGAAAATACAAATGCACAAGAATTTTCTTATGAGGAAATGTCAAATCGAGGAAAAAATCTTCCGACGATTGGAGTCCAACTTGAAACGCCTCTACTAGTAAAGTAATCAGCAATGAATTCCCCATCAATCTGTTTTTGGATCACCACAACACCACTACAGATTGATACTCAAGTAAAATAAGAAAAATACATCTATACCATTGAAGAAAATGACGACGAATCAACGTGATTCTTGACAAGTGATCTCATCAAAGCCCTCATACTTTCTCTCGCACCGCGCAACTATCCCCGACTAGAATCAACGTGATTCTAGACCATCCCCGACTAGGATAGCTGTGAGGATTTAATTCATAGCACATGCAAGAGAGATTGTCAACACAAAATATGAAAATACAAATGCACAAGAATTTTCTTATGAGGAAATGTCAAATCGGGGAAAAAATCTTCCGACGATTGGAGTCCAACTTGAAACGCCTCTACTAGTAAAGTAATCAGCAATGAATTCCCCATCAATCTGTTTTTGGATCACCACAACACCACTACAGATGGATACTCAAGTAAAATAAGAAAAATACATCTATACCATTGAAGAAAATGACGACGAATCAACGTGATTCTTGACAAGTGATCTCATCAAAGCCCTCATACTTTCTCTCGCACCGCGCAACTATCCACCACCACGTGATGCACGATGTTTCAATCAACCGCAATTGAGGCCACAAAGGTCGACGATATTTTCTTCGAGTTGTTGTTGAGTTCATACAACTCATCAAAAGTTGAGAGCAGGATGCTGTCTGGCTTTCTACAAAGCTACTGGAAGAGAGAGCCTCTCAGTCTCCTCCACCTAAGGGTTGTTGCTCTTTGCTGGCACAACCACATTGATGTAGCACAAAATTGGGTTTTAATATTATTATATTGCGATCAAATTAAATTAAATGATTCAAGTATTGACTCAGCGAATAATAACTAGAGGTGACTAATCTTGTCTAGCACGACTCACACAACAGTCTTATCATTCGAACGACATGATACATTCTACTGCATGCACAAAATAAATGACAAGATTATTCGAGCAAATTGACAACAAACAAGTCCAATTATAATTTAGGCAAGCTCTGAAATTAAAGATCAAATAAAATTTGCATTAAGTAATTAACCAATAATCGAGCAATGAGATAGTGGAGAGATATATCTTAGGATCACAGACCCAACATTGGATCTAATTCCTTATATGTTTTATCAGGGTCTCACTAAAGGCCGGCGTTATTGTTTTTTCCTAGTCGGGTACATTGGATCGAGAGGAATAATGGATTAAGTAGAGACCCCTAAAAGGATCAATGGCTCAGGAAATGGTGAGATAAGGGTTGTCGGTCACAAGAGTGGTTGGTGAAGGTGTAGGAGACGTGGATCAGGTTCTACAATGCGTTAGGAGGCCAATAGAAGAACTGTTGTAGGAGGTAACTCGCTGAAACAAGACCTTTACTCGGTTCAAAGTCCCCCACCTATATTTGGAGTCTTAAGCAGAGCCGACAATCGTAAATGGCCGCAAAAATAGGTTGTCGGAGCTCGTCAATCACTCAGGAGGCGGGTGCAGCGAGGCTGGGAAACCTTTTTGAATCGATTGTTAGTGTTAGGAAGCTGAAGCAAGACAATCACTAGTATTTGTAAAACAGAGAAGAATTCTTTTGTTTTTTTACCCTAGTTGTATCAATAGGAGGGGGGGGGGACAACTTTTAATAGAGGTAGGGCTTATGTTTTATTAAATGGTGGTTTAATATATATAAAAATAAGCAGGGTATTCTAAGGGTTTCTTGGGCTAAAATAAAATGTTTAATCCTTGATATTCTTATTGAATCGTCAAGCGCCCTTAGAGGAGGGGGGTGAATAAGGGTATTATAAAAATTCTTTATAAATTGATTTCAATAATGAAAATATTCATTTAACTCATATTGAAATTTAGAACTAATAATTTCATAAAGAGAAGTACATGATTGTATTTCAATAACAAAAATATTCATTTAACTCATATTGAAATTCAGAACTAATAATAACGATTACAAAATTGTGATTTCTATAACGCTAAAACTCGAGTTGGTGTATAAAAGATAACTTTTGGGTTTCTCTATCGACTCTTCCCAAGAGCCAGTTGATCTTATCCTATCTCTCCCTAGATAAGCCTCAAAAGGCCCATAGACCTAATCCCTTAGTCTAGTCGCCTAACTCACAAGGCAAATTTCTCTCTATGTCGCCCACAAACCTAGTCGCTAGTGCACATGAAATTTTTTTTACCTTCACAAAAAGAGTCACCAAAAGAGTAGAGATTACAAGAGATATAAGCAATAAAATTTCTGGACTAAAACTCCCTATCAAAAATCTGAAGGCGTTGATGAAGACACTAGAGAGATCGACGTTGTTGTCACATTCGTGCTTCGTGTAGAATGATAGTTGATTCACGTCACCTTCAAGTTCTCATTTACATGTTCAAGAGTGATGCATGGATGACTCTGGATGTCTAGGACAGACCTCCACAAAAGTATCTTCGGAGTTGCGCATGAGAGAAAGAGCGAGCGACTTTTTAAATAGAGTTTGGTCACTACTGCCAGCGGTAGCACATACTGCCCCGTGATATTCTTTAGGAAAGCTGTTTGCCGCTCCTTTCGGCCTAAACTGGAAGCCTCATTTTCACATTTTAGGCAATAATCTACCGCGCTGTGATAAGGGTATCTCGCCGCAATAGTCGAAATATTGATCCCGCCAAAATCCAATTTCCTGCTCCATTTGGCTCCTCAATCAGTCTGATGGGTCAGGGTTGCCATTCAGTTACCGTCGCGTGATAGACTAAGTTATCAAAGGCGCAAGACGCACCAAGGCGCAAGACGCACCAAGGCGCAAGACGCACCAAGGCGCAAAGGGGCTCTGGAGCCTAGGCGCGCGCCTGAGGCGCGTGAAGCGCAAAAATGGAGGAAAAAAGAAATTGAGCGAATTTGGCGCCTAATTCGCTTAAAATGAGCAAATTGGGCGTCTAATTCACTGAAATTGAGCCAATTGGGCGCCCAATTCGCTGAAATTGAGTCAATTGGGCGCCCAATTCGCTAAAATTGAGTCAATTGGGCGCCCAATTGTTCCTATAAATGTTTTTCAACATGGTTCTTACCATCAAAGTATGGTCCAAAGTAATGTCTTACACTCTTACAAGAAATGTCTCTTGTAATGGTTCAAAAGTATGATTTGCATTCTTACCATTTCAAAAGTTTGGTCCAAGCATGGTTCTTACCATCAGAGCGATTGCTTAACAAGAAAAGTATGGTTCTTGTAATGTCTCTTGATGGTAAGAAATGGCTCAATCTCCAGATGATGGTCCAAGCATGGTCCAAGCACCTAAGTAATGTCTCAACCACCAAAGTATGATGCTTTGATACTTTGATGGATTTAACAAGGAGCCATTACAAGAGACATTACTTTGGTCCAAGAGACATTACAAGAAATGGTCCAAGCATGGTTCTTACCAATGTAAAGCAATGGCTCTGAAATGGTTCTTACCATACTTTTCCAGACAAAAGATGGCTTCGTCTTCATCCTCCAGCCATTACAAGAGACATTATTACTTTTCTCCAAAGCAATGGTCCAAACTTTATAACATGGTTCTTACAACTTTATAGTATGGTCCACGGTGAAGGCATTGCAAGCTGATTTTTGATGTTTTTCTTAAAATTTTAAAGATTAGAAGGAGACTTATAAATAGTTCAATAATGATGACATAAATAGGGAGCATGTGAAGACTTTGGTGAGTAGAACTGTATGGTTAAAAGTGGTGAAAATCGTGGAACTAAATTAAACATTCTATAGCTTCCATTTTACTCAATTTTGCTTATTTGGTTTAATCCTCTATTTTCCATCTTTTTTCATATGAGTTCAGATGCTTAGTTATGAGAATATATTTCAAAGAAATATATTAGTTTTGTGGGAGCAAGTTGTGATGTCTGGAGATTGATTATCCAAAGCAATGGCTCTTACAAATTTCACTAACATTGATTATAGTTAATCTCCAGCTATTGCTTTGTAAGAACCATCAAAGCATGAGCGGAGAAATTACAAAAAAAACCAACTTTATAGCATGAGCAAGAAATAAGGAGAAGAGAAGAAACAGAGAATGTCGGGGCCGGCGAGCAGAAGAAACAGGGAAAGACTAAAGAAGAAATAAGGAGAAGAAGAAGAGAAGAAGAAGAGAAGAAGAAGAAACTAACCAATTAAATGGTGACCGGCGAGCAGATGAGGAGCGGCGAGAGCGGCGAGCAGAGGGCGTCAGGGCGAGCTTTCCTGCGTCAGTTGCGTGAGAGAAAGAATGACGGCGACGGCGTGCCCTACCCGACTTAAAAAACAAAACCTAAACCTAAAAAAAATCAAACCGGCGTCCAGGCGCGCCTGAATGGCGCGCAAGGTGCGTGCCTCGGCGCGCCCAAGGCATTTCGCCCGCCTCGGCCATGCTCGGGCGCCACCCACTGCGCCCGGTGCCTCAGGCGCGCCTAAGCGCGCCTAAGCGCGCCTTGACAACTTAGGTGATAGAGTTTCTGCGACGCGTTATATTTTTACATGGTCTTCCACTCCCTCTAATATTTTTGTTCAAATGCCACTTGCGCTGTCCCACAATAACGAACGCTACTGCCAGCGATAGAGGCTACCACCCTGTGGTTGTACTCATTTCAGAGCACGACGTCCATCTTTTCGTCTCATTCGATCATCCTCGTTCAGTATGATATTGTATCTGTATGACTTGCACACTATAAACACAAAACAAGTTTGATCAAATACATAATGAGATTTGTTATTCTCAAACCAAAAGATGCGAAACACATGTTCCAACAATTCTCCATCATTAAATTAATTTCAAAATTAAGAATTAAATATCTTTTTTAAAACTAAAGTTTTGTAAAAGTAAGTCAATTAATTTTTATTTCTTTGCTTTCCCAAATTATCACTACACCCGTTGATCTGTTTATTCATGGTCTTATTGGTCGCTTACGCTAATAAGTCACAACGACGATCACAAGTGATGTCCACAATTCGAACACAAATACATGAGTGCGATAATATGCCGAACTAAATATTCACCATGCACAAAAGCTTGTGCTACATAAAACACAATAAAATTAAAATAAAAAATATTGATTGGACACCGGGTACATAACACATTCACAGTCTAAACTCGTCAAGATTGTCGGCCTGCACTTGTCTCTGACACTACTGTAGTTGCTATCTCCTTACCTGGAGCACCTGCCTTAGCTGCTAAGAAGTTGCTACTGCCTACTCCAAAAGGCCAATTGTAGAAACTAGAAGTTAGGAAAAACTGTAAGCCAACTTGATTGCTCCTCTGCACTCTACAAGCTTTTGAAATCTAAAATGTCTGGAAAGAATTTCGATTAAAATATTACCGGGTCACATTAAAACGTACCATAAGTAAATAAATAAATGTTAAATATTCTGTTGTGGTCTCTCCTCTAACTTATGCCAACAATAATGAAAATTTGCATACAAAATTGAAAATTCAATTGAAAACTTGAAGTCTATAAATTTTTGTTAAAAGATTGAAAACTACACTTGTTTTCTCCATATTCATGCAGAGATATTGTTTTTTGCTTTATTTTTGATAAATGGAGATGCACTTCCTAATGATGTTATTTTTGCATACTCAAGTTTATTCATAGTTTGAGCTTATATTTTGTAATTGGTTGCGCATCCAACTCTGTTGTTGAACTTATTCTTCTAGTATGTCATCAACAATGGCAATCTTAAGATTGGATTTATTGTTATCCTCAATAGGCGTTAATGATATGATGGAAGAAGTGCTACTCTATTAATGTTAAGTAATACTAACCAGACTTCTGTGAGCACTTGAAAGGACATCAATAAGGACGATGGTTGCAACTATTATGAAAGAAATAGAAAAGTCAATTAGTTAAACTAAATGATAATAACGGTAGTAGTAGGGACTTGCATACACTTCAAAGAACTTAATGGAAAAGAGGATTCATATAGCCAACACAATTTGTCAGGATACTTCTATATATGAATTTAATGATACTGATATTCACACAAGTATCAATTTCAACCTTTTGTTTCTAAGTTGGGTGGTGGGGTAATATCAATCAAATTGTAAACGTAAGTATTAGTTGACGGCTAGAGTAGTATGTCTGCTTGATATAGTTTTATTTTTTCTTATGATTGTTTCATATTTGAGGATTAGTCTTGTTTTAATTATCTTCTTTCCCGCAACAAAAATTGCAGATAGAATCTGCTCTTCCAAGTTTTGCAAGGCCTATAATGTCACTGGATGGTAATGAAGATGCTATAGTTGGATCCCTGAAACAAAGCTTGGTAATATGGATTTTTAGTTTGCACTGATATTTACAATTCATTATACCTGTGTTTGTTGATTCATTGCTTGATATCCTTTAGTTATATACTTGTGTAGTTATATGGAAGTGTATTTGCTACTCAATCTATATCACTTACTTTAGACTTGCTCTTATTAATTTTCAATAAACTCTATGCTATCAGGTTATGAATGTGTTGCATATATCTTATGGTTATGTACTTGATAAAGTTTAACTTTTAACATCCAAATCAATGTTTGTGGGTCTGTCCTTCCTGTAGCACGCCACTATCTTGGTGGTGGCAGAGATACAAGAGAACTATAAGCTCAACCTATGGAGTATGCGTGGAGCAGGAAGGGGGGGGGTGCTCAACGGTGGAGGAAGAAAGAACTAGAGAGAGGAAAAGGTTTGAGCTTTCATTAATTCTTGCATAATCCCTCCCTGACCCAAGGGGGTATACATATAACAATACATAATAACATGATTGTAAATAACCCCAACATAAAGAGAAATGCTCAAAGTGATAAAAATCACTAAGATTTTGTACGGCTAATATATAGACTTGATTAATATAAGATGCCTAACATTGACATGTGACAATGCTAACTAACGACATTAATTTAATATGCACAATAACTGACAATAGATAGTTGGTCGTGCGGGACCATATAACCCATCCGTTCTTCAATTGAGTGTGCCCTTACTCGAACGAGGCTCAGACGGTTTGATCATTTGGCTCTTTAATTTTTCGCCGTAACAACTCCTTGTAACGCGTTGACATGGCGGAGGTTGCATTTAGCAACAAGCTTTCATCGTGCTCATAGATGTCCCAAAGTATGATGAGAAGTTGCTGAATGATCATTGCTTGCGTAGGCCAAATCAACAAATCCAAATGGTGAAGGAGAGATGCCTAAGGACTACGGATTGCAAGGATCTGACGTGAAAAATACGCTTGCTAAGGGGAGACTACCAAGCATTATATACGGAGAAGGGCAAAGTGTGCCCGATGGATGGTCGAGGTCAATAGAGGACCTTGTTGAATGTGAGCTGAGGTGATCGAAAGCGCCGACGCCGGCTGGGGGAAGGTCGTCGGAAGGAATGACTCTAAAGGGGTGGGCAGAAGAGGTGACTGAGCAGATGGCACTGGATGGAGTCAATATTGACTGATGGTGCCTGTTGCAAGAACTACAGGAGGGGAACAATCAGAGGTGATGGTGGGGCGACAAAAACTACCCCAATTTATGGGGTTTCTTTGTGCTTTAGTTGAATCAGCCTCTGCTCCGGTGGGATTGGGTCTCTGAATTGTCCAAAATTGCGAGTCTGTCATTGCTAATGTTGAGTCGCAAAATCGTGACTTGATATGATTCCATCTCCAATAGCACTGAATGGAAGGCAACTTGTACTGTGACATTATGTGACACCCCTACCTAGTTCAACAACATTTCAAAAATCTAGACGACACTCATGATATGAAAAGTTGAAAACTAAACAACAATAATAAAACTTATACAGTACAATAAAATTGGTATAAACAACTAAAGCATACAACAAAACAAAAGATTGGAACTACGGTTAAAGAAATACCTCAATAATTGTTTCGCAGAGCTAACCAAAAATATAAAAGACAATAAATCTGAATACTGGAATATAAACATTGTCTGAGACAATCAAGGCCATATATAAGTGATACAACACTATTAGAAGAAAGTCATGAACTAAAACTGCATAAATCCTCAAAAATTCATTCTAAGATAATATCCCAACCTGATTCTCTTGTAAACAAAAATCCGAAAATGGATTAACTCATGAGTAAGAAAAACTCTTTTCCCCAATAGTACTTAAGTATACTATTTTAAAATATGAAGGAATACTTAAAAATGCAATATTTGATGCTAAGAATAATATTGCTAATTAGGGTACTATGCTTGCTTTTTTATTAAAGTAATTTTATGAACATATATCATTTTTTCTATGTTTTAGCATATTCTAGATTTTTTCTCAAAATTCAAAATCATTGAAGCGTAGAGATTCTAGGTTTTGAATTTCTTGTCTGAAGTTGAGATGAGTCATTTTTACTCTCTTTTTATTCTTAGTTTCATGAATTAATAGGCACAAATCTAGAGATTTGAGTCCCCAATGTTAAACATAAGTGCTATGATGTATCTCTATCACGAAACATGGACTCACATCTAACAATTTTCATTTGTGGAAAAATGGATGTTGAACCATATTTGAGGCTCATACGGTACACTACACCTTATGAGTATGATGATGTGAGAGAAACACTCCATGTGCCTCCAAATAATTTTGCATATAGTGGTCGCCATAATCAACTTAAAGAAACACCCGCATAAAGCCACTAGTCTTGGAATAAATATTCAATTATCATCTTGTTACAATGTTACTAATGTTAACACAATGAGCTATTCACATTATGTTTTTACTATGTTTAGATCTCATAATATCGATGCACTTTACATATACTTGTACTTTTCACACCAATCATTCTTATATATGGAAATGCATGGACGTAAAACAACAGCTTAGAAGATTTATTATATGCCTAACCAAAAGGAACATAATTTCTTACATCAGCCTTATGATGTTCGTAGATGTTGCGCGACGACATAATTCTTCTGAGTTATTCTGAAAACACGAAGTCTACCTCTCCGATTAACAACATGACTCCTCCGATCCTCACCACAAACCCTAAGAGGCAAATTAAATATACCCTTAAAAATCTTAGGATTTAAAAGAAACTTCACGAAAACAATTCAAGAACTAGAAGGAAATTATTTTAAAGGAAAATTGGAAAAGTTAAGGCGATCTCACCTTGTTCCAATCATGGTAGAACAATCGGGAAGCGCAAATCCCATAAGGATTGTTTCTGTTTGTTGGACGGGAAGGAAAACAATAGGTGCAAAGATTTGATCTTCTGTTTGGGAACGACGGACAAGCATAAATACTTCCAGCCAACTGTGATCGAAGGAGGGAAATCAACAGGGACACCGTGCGAGTTGTGCGACTCTTGCATGCTCTCAAGATTACGAAGATGAGAGATTGAGCGGCGTTTCCTCCAGAGTCGAGCGGCGGCTGAACGACGAAAAGAAAGTAACAGTTTCTAACCTATGCGTGTGGTTATAAGAAGAGGGGATACCGACGGCTTCAAGTATACGAAACCTCTTCACGCTGGAATTGCAAGACGACGCCATGAGTTACCACTAACTGAATTACGAAACAACCATTACCTAGATGTTTCAAATTAACTAAGTGTGAAAAGTTCTCGCGAACCCCTAAATTATGTCAAAGTGATTCTCGTAACATTCTGTACTGAAGGAAAATTTTTAATTATTACTTAACGTGTAAAATTATGGGTAACGAGGATAATACCTCGTTCAAAAGACAGACCGACAACCTATGTTGTTAAAGTCGTGCATCAAGCGCGCCTAAGGCTCCAGGCTCAGAGGCTTGCGCCTTTGGAGGATAAAAGACACATCTTGGTGTGATTTATGTTGCAAACTTTTTTTTTTCCAAAAGAAAGAAAGGAATAATGTAAGAACTCAATAATTTTTGCATGATTTAGTGTTTGTGAAATATAATCGAGTGTTAAGACTTAAATATGATGCAAGTGACCACATTAATTCTATTTTTTAAGAGATATAAATGATAATAATGAATGAATAATGAGTAGAATAGATGAAAAATTTGACCAAGAAGATGTACTGATGTTTGATGCTTATTTTTTAAAATGAATGTGGTTGCGCCTTGCTTTCGTCAGGCGCGCGCCTGCGCCTTGAGCCTTGCGCCTGGGCTCCAAGACCCCTTTGCGCCTTGGTGCTTAATAACTAAGCCGACAACATTAATCACGTTCGGGCCTTGTAAAAAATATAAAAATACTAAGAAGTTTGAATATTACACGCTCATCTTCATGCTGAAGGACGGGTGTGGGCTATCTAATTAATTTGAAATAAATAAATTAATTTATTGGCGGCTGCAATAACCTCAAAAATACATGGGGCTGAGCTCGAGGTAGTAGGGGAAGGCCGTCCGTTGTTGAAAGGGATAAACATTATCTTGATAGAAAAAGGAAGAAGATACGTCATTTTTTTGCAGGCGCTTGATGGGGATCCATCAAATCATGCACCAGGAGGGGTTCGCCGCAAGGCGGGACCCACACTCATGTACTCGCGCAGGAGGGCTTGATTGGATCACCAATCCGACTCCGTGGATGCGTCCGGATCCGCGCCGCGAATCAGTTTCATATATTACTTTATTATTTTTGTGTTTTATTTGATATATTTGAGTAACCCCACCTCCGACCAATTATAGCCATCTATGGTGGGATGTCTGTTACGCACGTGCACGTAACTTCATTTATCTTGTTTTTTAATGTTATTGTTGTGAGCCCCCTCCCTATATAAGGAGGTGGTATGAGAGAGTTCTTCTCATCTTTTATGTTATTTGGGTTTGGGTTCTTGATGCAGTGGCAGGTCGATGGACTTCGGTGGGGGGGGGGGACTCTCTAGATGCAATCCTAAATGCGAGGAGATGTAATCCAAGTGCACAAATGGTCCGCTATGAAAATTGCAACAAATAATTAACTACTTTAAAATTTATCAGCATGGCACGTGCAAGCACAATTAATTAATTAGAGGAGTACAGAATATTAATTTAGTAAGCGAAAGAGGCGCAATTATTTCCAAGCAAGCGCAGAAGAAACCCTGCAAATCATATGACGAATAATACTAATAATAATTAAAAGCGAACATCCACTACACAGTATAGATGCCAAAATAAACAACAATAGAGGAAATGTCTTTTACCACAACTTAAACGTGCAGGCGACGACGACGAAGGGTGTGAAAGGCATCCCAGTTCGAAGTATCGTCGGAGCCAGCGGCTTTGAGGTGGGTCCATGACGGGGAGATTAGGGAGGAGGGAATTAGGGGCTTAACAAGGTTGTAAAATGAAATAGTAGGAGGGTGGAGCAGGCGGTGGGATGAGATTTGGGGTGGAGTATGTCGGCAGGGAATTGACGTGGGGGAGAGGAGATGAAGAAGTAGACTGGTGGAGGCCTACCGGAAATGGTGGAAGGAGAGGAGGAAGGAGGGAATAGGGGCGGTGTGGTAGATTGCAATCGACGGAGTAGTGGCGACATCGGGTTATCGGGGGAGAAGGTCGACAGGATTTGCGGAAGCGGAAGGCTGTGGCTTTGATTACAGGGGATTGGACGGGGAAGTTGGAGGGGCTTACGACGGTTGGTCGGAGAGGAAGAGGGAGGCGGATGGTTTTCTCGGCGTCGCACCAGAGTGGGAAGAGGAGGAGCTGGTCGGCGTCGCAGCGAATGATGACCGACGGTTCATGAAAAATACTCCAAAATCTTCGATGCCTTCTTCCCCAAACAACCGGGTTATATATAACTCTAAATGAAAACCGCCTGTTAACTGCATAGTACAACAAGAAATAAAACCATCCGATCGGACAGCTAGGATTGTTTGGACCGATCGGGGGTTAAATACACCTCAAAATAAAAGATACCAAACACGAAATTGACTCTACTCAAACATTCAGACGTGACTACGGACTTCGATTTTTCGTCTGGGAAGCGGTTCACCGCCTCTTGCGGGAATACACACGAATCGATTGAGGCGTGCCGTCAGTTCTCCTCTTGGGGGAAGACTTCTTGGAGGAACCAACCTCCAGAAGAAGGGCACGAGTATATCTCGTGATTGTATCCTTGTTTTTTTCGATTAATACAAGTATTTCTCTCCATAGTCCTAACATTGGTCCGACCTGCCGCCCCCGTCTGCATTGTGCCATCGGGTTTTGCCAGATCAATCTCTCGCGGCTGTGCCCTAGCCTCCGTCCTGCTCGCGCCTGGATTTCGCGCCCGGTTCCTTCGCCCGATCTCGCATCGCGTCGGTTCGGTTCCTCCAACGACGACCCGATCAGCCTCCGCCATCCGCGAGGTCCCTTCCCCGCATCACGCGCAATGCTCGACACCTCCGTCGACTGCGACACTCGTCGTCCCTGTCCGTGGTCGGTCTGGCCCAGATCCGTCGGCCTCCGCCTGCTCCAACCCTTCCGACTCCCTGCTCGCAGTCCGCCGCAGCCCCAGCTCCAGTCGGCCGCCGCCAGCTCTTCCGCATCCCTCGTCCACAACTGGCGCACCCTTCCCGGCTCCGGCACTCTTCGGCCAACCTCCAGATTGGTGCAATCGTCCTCATATGCCAAAGTGCTAGATAGAATCACGCGTGGAAGCCATCAAACACACACTTTATACCCTCAACTCTCGTTTCGAGGCTTAGGCCGAGCAGCTCACAACGATGATGGCCATGCTCCATAACTTGCAGACCAGCCAACACTCCAGTCCTCCTATTGCTGCTTCCGCCTTGGGATCCCCTAGTATAGTGGCCCCCATAGATCCCGCCTTGCCGGCCGTTCCTCTACAACTCCCACGTCCTGAAATCCCCACATTCAACGGGACTGACCCGCTTGGGTGGATTGCCCGCGCCGAACAGTTTTTAGATATTCACCAGACTCCTCCAACACAGCAAGTCTCTACGACAATCGTCGGCATGGAAGGGTCCGCCCTCCATTGGGTCTGCTGGCTCCGCCAATGCTCCTCCGACCTCACCTGGACGACTCTCACGAAGGCCCTCATTTAGCGGTACGACGACCGCTACTCCGGCTCCATAATCGAGCGCCTTTGCAGCGTCCGCCAAACCGGCTCCATTGACTCGTACGTTGATATGTTTATTGAGCTGGTCACCCATGTCCCAGGACTTCCCCCTGATCATTACTTGGCATACTACATGCATGGTCTGCAACCCCATATCCGAGCCCGCCTCCGCACCTTTCGGCCGGTCAATGTGAACCAAGCCATGGACCTCTCCCCACTGGTGGAGGCCGAATTCCTCGCGCTGTTCGAGGACCCTCGTTCCTCTCTGCCTCCCTCCAAACCTCCCTACCAGCCATACTTTCCTCCCCCGACGAAACAATCGCCACCACCTCCTCTACCTCGTCCACCCAATATGGGCCCATGCAACAACCGTCATATCCCCACTAACCGCCTGTCCACCCAAGAGTACCATGACCTACGGAGCAAAGACCTGTGTTTTCGTTGCAGACAAACCTAGTCGCCTACTCATGATTGTCCTATGAAGGAGCTCCGGTGCCTCATCGGGGAGTACGTGCACGAGCTCACCGCAACTGACTTGGACACGCTGACGATCATTGATGTACCTCCGGACGGCGCTCCGGGCACTTCTACGTCTGCCCCCCCCCCCCCCCCCCCCCCCGCGAGCATATCACTACTAGTTGGAGGACGATGCTCCAACCTTGAGGGCAATGTTGTTTTTCTGGAGGGGTGTATTGTTACGCACGTGCGCGTAACTTCATTTATCTTGTTTTTTATGTTATTGCTGTGAGCCCCCCTCCCTATATAAGGAGGTGGTATGAGAGAGTTCTTCTCATCTTTTATGTTTTTAGCGTTTGAGTTCTCCTCTCGGGGAAAGTCTTCTTGGAGGAACCAGTCTCCAGAAGGAGGGCACGAGTATACCTCATGATTGTATACTTGTTTTTTTTTTCGATTAATACAATTATTTCTCTCCATAGTCCTAACAATGTCCTAGTTGTCTTTTATTATAAATAGGATGCTAGTGGACTGTTTTAGGGTTATTGCAGATTTTGAAGACTCTATTCCCGGAATCCCGCGATCCTCCTATGGTGCCGATTCCGTGAAACCCTAGGTGTGTATCTTCCCTCCCAATGTTTCCCCTAACCCTAAACTCCTTTTCCCCGCTTCCAGTCCTCTTACTGCCGCCCGGAAGACCCCCAAATAGCCGGTTGTTTCCTCCTTGCAATAGCCGGTCCACCTCCTTCTCCCTAAGCGCCGCCCACTCCTCTACCCTCAAACCCAGCCGCCGGCCCTTTCCCCCACCCTAGCCACCACCGCTGCCCACTCCACCCTCCAAAGCCATCGCCGCCCCTCCCTCTTTACCCCTACAGCAACCGCCCCATCAAAGCCCTAGCCTCCCCTTGCCGCCAGTCTTTCCCCACCCCGTGGAGCAACCCTCCCAAATCCTCCCAAATCTGGGCACTACAGCCTAAATCCGCCCTCCCCCATACCCACCCCTTATCCTACAACCCAAATCCACTCCAAAATATTGGATCCATCCCTCCTACGCTCAGATCCTCCTATACATAGCCGGATCTACTCATTTCCGGCCCGAGTCCGCCTTCCACCGCCAAGGTCAGCCACCTACATTATTTTCCCGCCTCCGGTTTCACATTGGATCACCGTCAAAACGCATCCGGCTCCGAAATCTTCATTGCCTTGGTCAGCCCACTACTTGGTGAGTTTTGTTGTATTGGACGATTATTTTCATCTCTTATTTATTTGATTGGATACTTTATTTTCTTGGATATTTTGTCCGTGGAAAGATCGCTTCGAATCGCTTGTGACTTGCAGGTGAGATTCATTCGCCGCGTGCTTCGCCTTGACCCTCCGAGCGAAGGAAAGCCGTTGAATGTTTGCTTACTGAATGCTACTTCTATGCTTTAAATTATTCATATGCGTGTTAAAATATTACTATTGCTCGTATTAATTTGTCGCCGTCATCGACGAAACCATTGCATATAGATTAAGGTTAGCGTGTTTGATTTCATTTTCATCCCTAGAGGTCTTGGATTTGTGCACCCCCTTAGCCTACCCTACATCAACACTTAGACTAGGAGATGGACGGTTGATGATTAGGATTCGGGAGTGCATTGAGCCTATGTTGTAGGATGCGCTTGATCGACTAGAGGGTGGGAACGCGGCGAGGTCCGTTTTTGTTGGCACGACTGTTAACCCAGAAATCGGCGATCCCTCCCAAGGTAGCCGGCTCACAAGTCGCGGCCTGTCAGCCTTTCCTTCCAAGGGTGGGCGGACTGACTTCTCAGTCCGCTCAGTCCGCGCGACTAGGGCGGTCTCCCTGGTCTGACCGCCCAGGTCGCGCAGCAGCCGCTTGTTCTGCAGGCGCTGCGGACTTCTTCCTCAGTCCGCCCCTGCAGGCCGCGCGGTTAGATCGGATCACCGTGTGGTGGTTCATTCTTCCTCTCAGGTGCGAGCTACTCAACTGAGTGGCGGACTCGAATTCCTATCCGCCCAGACCGCTCGCTAGATGCTCAGCCAGTCCGCGAGACCTGCTCCTTCTATTCGGCAGAAGACGACGGACTCAGTCTTCAGTCCGTCTAAGGGAGGCGGACTCGCTCCTCCCACCAGCTCTCCAGCCCGCACATCCAGCGAGCTGCCCGATCAGCTGACCGCGCGGTCTGCCGACCGCTCTGGTCAGTCCGCCAGGTCGCCAACCCTCGTCCCCAAACAAAGGATGCCACCAGCTGGCAGCCTGCTCAACCCGTCCGCCTCGAGTTAGGCGGGCTCGTTGCGCAGTCCGCCAGATGAACCCCAGTTCGGCAGCCGGCGGTCTGCCTCCTCTCTACAGCGGGCTGGGCGGACTCGTTCTGCAGTCCGCCAGCTAGCCCTCCAGTTTCCCGGTGTCTGCTTCTACCCAGCAGCGGGCGAACTTCTCCTCAGCTCGCACAGCCCGGCGCGAGCTCGCTCAGCAGCAGGGGCGGACTCGTCCCAGTCCGCCAACAACAGCAACCATCTCCAGCTCCAAGTCCCTAACCGCGCGGCCTGGCGCGGACTCCGCGGACTCAGCATTGTACTCGCACAACTCACCGCCTCACCGGGGGTGACGTTACCAAGACCGTTACCTCCTCGGGCCTATAAATAAGCCCCCGTACCTCTCATTCGAGAGGAGGAGACGACACGGCAGAGGCGTCGAGATCCCGGCATCAGTTCCTGCGGACTCGGTTTCCCAGTCCGCGCGACCTGCTCCCCTTTTCTTCTCTCTGCTCAATCAAGTAGTCCGCCCGGCTAAGTCCAGCGAGCTCCTTGATCAGCTGACCGCGCGATCTGCCGACCTCTCTGGTCAGTCCGCGCGGCCTCTGGCATTCTCCTCTCCTTAGCCGCCAGCTTCCCCCCTTGTACCATTTATTCTGCTTTCCATGTAAAGGTGCAACCTCACGCTGTAACTTCAATTATAATCAAAGGAAAGCTCGTCGCAAGAGAGGCATTCAGGCCGCGACGGGCGAAGTCTGCTGCTGCCACTGCTAGCGGCCCTCTCTTTTGTTTTTCTCTCTCGGTCTAACCATCAGAGCCCAACCACCAAAGTAACGTCTGCTCGACAACTCCTGATCAAGTTTCTTCTCTGCTCGAGCAAGCTTCTCCCTTGCTCCATCAAACCTCTCATCTATCCCCGAAACCCTCTTATTCTCCTAGCTTGTGAGATCGAACAACCCGTTAACTGGGCGGTGTCGCAGTTCGCGCATCAACAGTTAACACACGACCTTCAGATCTCGATCAGACAGTGAAATCAGTGGTTACTCATGTCAGACCATCAACCAGCCGAGTGCCTTGCTCCAGGTTCTAGTGAGGATTCTCTTTGGGAGGCCTTGAAGCAATCTCGCAGAGAAATTGCACAACAGTTTCAAGCGATCAACTGTACTCTAGCTGCTATCACTCAACGATTGGAAACACAATCTTCAGCAGCACCAGCTCCTCCAATCAATCCGGCATCAGCATCCGAGACTCCTCAAGTCTACCCACCGGCCTATCCGCCGGTCTATCCTCCTCTTTACACTCCAACCTTTTCGCAAGGGCCTGCAGCCCCTTTGCGGTCTCAGAATGGCAAATTTGCAGCTCGTCAGAACTTCTTCCGAGAAGCTGCCCGAGGAAGTCCGGCAAGATTCCTAAATTTTCAGGAAAGTCATCCCTACTCTTCAGCTCCTGCCTTTGCTCCTTCCGCAACAACTTTTCCCTTCTATCCTCCAGCTCCTTGTGCAGCTGCAACTTATGCTCCTTTTTTTCCTTATGCTGTAGGAGAGCAAGAAGAGCAGTCACCGTTTACAGAGAATGTTCAGCATGAACTAACTCCAGTTAACTTCAGAGAGCCACGGTTGCCCATTTACACTGGAGAGACTGATCCAGTCAAACATCTTCAAGCCTTTGAATCAGCCGTAGCTCTCAAGACTCTTTCAGATGCTACCAAATGCAATCTTTTTGTGACGACCTTTGATGGTCAAGTGAAGGATTGGTTCTATGGAGTACGTCCTCAGTCCATCTCTTCCTTTGCTGATTTGCGAAGAGAGTTTCTGCTCAGATTTTCTACTTTTGCAAAGAGGAAGGGCGGTCCAGAAGCCCTCTTTGAGATCAAGCAGCGAGAGACCGAGACTTGGTCTCATTTTGTGGATCGTTTCCAAAAAGAAATCTTAGACATTGAGATCGTCGATCAAGAAATGTATCGAGTGGCTCTTATTCACGGTCTGCGTGAAGGACCACTCAAGTTCGAGGCTAACGTCCGAGCACCAAGGACTTATCAAGAGTTGATTGGATTAACCAACTCATACATCCGCGGTGAGAAGAGCAATCCCAGCTTCGTCTCCAGGCTTGTAGCAGAGAAAAATCCACCTTACAAGCAGCCTCCGAGGTCTCCGCGGAAAGATTTTCCATCTCACTCTAGGAAAATAAAGAAGTTCCAGCATCATCATCGACACCCCTTCCCGGGCCAGGATCGTGCCCACGAACGATTGCTACTGCTACCAGCCCCACCTCTGCAAACAGCTTCTGTGCATCAGTCACAAGATGATGACTTATCATGCTCTGGACGACTGGACTCGATGAGGCCATGCTAGAAGCCTGCCAGATCATGAAGGATAGGGCAAATTCCAAAAGGCCTTACTAGTCGGCGAATCAGAGATCAAGAGATTTAGATCCGTTCTGTGAATTCCATAGAGAGAAAGGTCATTTAACTGAAAACTGCAAGACCCTTCGACGGTTGGTTGAAAGATTGCTTGCCGAGGGCAAGATCAACGACCTGATCAAGAAAATATATTCTTCGAAGCCTTCCACCTCCAAGGGCAAGGAGGTGGCTGAAGTTCAGATGAAGTGTGTGGAGATAGAGGATGCAGACCGTCTAGGGCCTATCGATGTTCAGTCTGAGTGCATCGATGTCATTGACGAAGGTGCCCTTGGAAGACTATTCTAAAGCAAAGATGACACATTTCTTGCGTCATCAGTTATGACCAATCGCAGCTCCTCAAAGTCCGCAAAGCTATTCGCAATTTGGGCCGGTTATATTTTCCTTTACACTCTTCAAACATTTTTTCTCTAAAACACTTCTAAGTGTTATTTCATTTTCATCTCAATAAAGCTTACGTCAGAGATCTCATACTGACACAGTTCCCTTTTTGTGATGCTTCTCCTCCATATTTTTCTCTTTGCCAAAGAGATCGCTGAATCACTGAGATATCGCCAAGTCTTGTTGTTCCCTCCGTGGATTGTCCTCCGGCGTAAGACCACAACGACCACATATGGTGAGGAGTTTTTCACATATGTGCAGTGGGGGCCGTTCAATCTATGATGGGGAACTTCAGACTTCGGATCCCGGTCGGTGTCTAGCGCAGTGTGTGTGCCTAGGGGAGGCATCCTGTGATAGTTCTATCGTGCCTTGTTGAGGGATACGTTACAGTTACGATGATCTTTGCGTGACAAGCAATGCCGATCAAGTGTAGCCTTGTCTCTTCGATCATCTCACAACTGTGACGGCCGAACACTCGTTGGTACTTTCGATCCGTGCCTTCGCAGGACCCACAATTCCGCTGATCAATTCACAGACAAGCAATATGCCACTTGGCGCAACTAGTCTAATTGATCAGCGATGTTTGTAACCCGAGGCAAGAGAACAGTGTATCAGTCGATTCCTCTGCAGGAATTTCCTTGCTTGTGCTTGTTTATCTTCTATGCCCTTCAAAGGATGCGCGGCTAACACTCCTTTGTCTTTCTGCCTTCTTGCAGGCTGGCAGGTTAAATTCAACCTATTCCCAGGATCAGCAATATCTTTTTGGCTTATGATCATCTTATATGCGCTGCCTGCATAAAGTTCTATCAGATGGTTATCCACAGGCTCTCTTATCAGATGCTAGCGACACGAATCATTTAATCAAAGTATCTGGTTCTCCTTGATTGACAAGTCATGCTGTTATAAGTCTAAATTAAGATGGTTTCATCTTGCTGATCTGGATTTCATTTATAAAACATCGTACTTGATCACGCGAGACAATCATTATCACAGTTTAATCTTTATTCAGTTAATAGTAGAGTTTGCCAGGTATCTCTTCTGCTATCCAATTATATCTTATCATATCAACAGTCAGCATTCGCAGGTTCCATCTAGGTACTTGCGACTTAGTTTTCTTTCTTCTATATCTGCTACTCACTCTTCTTTTACAGAGATTAACAGATATTAGCAAGTTCCATTCAGGTACTTGCACCCTACTTTTCTATCATATCTGCGACTTACTCTTCTTTTACAGAGATTAACAGATATTAACAACTTCCCTTCAGGTACTTACACCTTACTTTTCTATCAAATCTGCGGCTTACTCTTCTTTTGCAGAGATTATCAGATATTAACAAGTTTCCTTCAGGTACTTGCAGCTTACTTTTCTATCATATCTACGGCTTACTCTTCTTTTGCAGAGATTAACAAATATTAGCAAGTTCTCTTCAGGCACTTGCAACTTACTTTCCTATCATATCTATTGCTTACTCTTCTCTTGCAGAGATTAGCAAATATTTGCAAGTTCCATCCAGGTACTTGCATTTTAATTTTATTTCATATCTGTCACTCACTCTTCTTTTTGCAGAAGTTAACAGGTGCTTGCAAGGCTCCTTCAGGTACTTGCAAGTTATCATTCTTCTATGTTTTCCTCTCATTGCTGTTTTGTAGAGCCCATTAGGAGACATTCATGTCTTCTTCGTTTTGCAAGAGCAACCCAGGTACGCATAAGGTGTACCTATTTCCGCCTATGTTAATTCTTTCCTTCGCAGGAAAAAGACAGGCATTAGCAAATTTTTTCTAAGGAGAGACATCAGGTTCCATATCCCCTTACCCCTTCCTTTTCTTGAGGGAAGGATCACAATTTTCGTGGGTCTCCTATTTTTTCGAAGTTCTCTTCGGAACTTGAAAAAGTGCGGGGATTATGTTAACCCAGAAATCGGCGATCCCTCCCAAGATAGCCAGCTCACAAGTCGCGGCCTGCACCAGGAGGTCGCGGCCTGTCAGCCTTTTCTTTCCAAGGGTGGGCGGACTGACTTCTCAGTCCGCTCAGTCCGTGCGGCTAGGGCGGTCTCCCTGGTCTGACCGCCCAGGTCGCGCAGCAGCCGCTCGTTCTGCAGGGGCTGCAGACTGCTTCCTCAGTCCGCCCCTGCAGGCCGCGCAGTTAGATCGGATAACCGTGTGGTGGTTCATTCTTCCTCTCAGGTGCGAGCTACTCAACTGAGTGGCGGACTCGAATTCCTATCCGCCCAGACCGCTCGCTAGATGCTCAGCCAGTCCGCGCGACCTGCTCCTTCTATTCGGCAGAAGGTGGCAAACTCAGTCTTCAGTCCGTCTAAGGGAGGCAGACTCGCTCCTCCCACCAGCTCTCCAGCCCGCACATCCAGCGAGCTGCCCGATCAGCTGACCGCGCGGTCTGCCGACCTCTCTGGTCAGTCCGCCAGGTCGCCAACCCTCGTCCCCAAGTAAAGGATGCCACCAGCAGACAGCCTGCTCAACCCGTCCGCTGCGAGTTAGGCGGGCTCGTTGCGCAGTCCGCCAGATGAACCCCAGCTCGGCAGCTGGCGGTCTGCCCCTTTCTACAGCGGGCTGGGCGGACTCGTTCTGCAGTCCGCCAGCTAGCCCTCCAGTTTCCCGGTGTCTGCTTCTACCCAGCAGCGGGCGAACTCCTCCTCAGCTCGCACAGCCCGACGCGAGCTCGCTCAGCAGCATGGGCGGACTCGTCCCAGTCCTCCAACAGCAGCAGCCATCTCCAGCTCCAAGTCCCTAACCGCGCGGCATGGCGCGGACTCAGCATTGTACTCGCACAACTATCCGCCTCACCAGGGGTGACGTTACCAAGACCGTTACCTCCTCGGGCCTATAAATAGGCCTCCGTACCTCTCGTTCGAGAGGAGGAGACGACACGGCAGAGGCGTCGAGATCCCGACATCAGTTCCTGCGGACTCGGTTTCCCAGTCCGCGCGACCTGCTCCCCTTTTCTTCTCTCTGCTCGATCAAGCAGTCCGCCCGGCTAAGTACAGCGAGCTCCTTGATCAGCTGACCGCGCGATCTGCCGACCTCTCTGGTCAGTCCGCGCGGCCTCTGGCATTCTCCTCTCCTTAGCCGCCAGCTTCCCCCCTTGTACCCTTTATTCTGCTTTCCTTGTAAAGGTGCAACCTCAAGCTGTAACTTCAATTATAATCAAAGGAAAGCCCGTCGCAAGAGAGGCATTCAGGCCGCGACGGGCGAAGTCTGTTGTTGCCGCTGCTAGCGGCCCTCTCTTCTGTTTTTCTCTCTCTGTCTAACCATCAGAGCCCAACCGCCAATGTAATGTCTTCTCGACAGCTCCTGATCAAGCTTCTTCTCTGCTCGAGCAAGCTTCTCCCTTGCTCCATCAAACCTCTCCTCTATCCCCGCAATCCTCTTATTCACCTAGCTTGTGAGATCGAACAACCCGTTAACTGGGCGGTGTCGCATTTCGCGCATCAACAACGACGTTGGACTGAGGGGCAACGACTGGAGGGTCGCCTGTTGATTATGTGATCGTCACCGAGGAGAATGTTCGTGCATGGGCTCAAAGCTTATGTTGTCTTCGTGAACAACAGGTAGTCGCCGACTGCAAATAACGACCTAGAACAGTTCTTTCTCGTCGAGGGTTTTGGAACTTGATTACAACAAAACCTTCGAGCCTTCTAACTTGAATCCTGAAGTGCGCGGAGCCGCTTCTTCTGTAGGATGCACCAAGCTGCAATTTTGTTAAAGCTGGAACACTGGTTGTGCGGGGACAGTAGATCCAGACGAGCATGCTTGCTTTGTTTACTGAGAAATCAATTGGATGGGCCGAAAACAATAAGTGGAGGAAGGATGATTCTAATACCAAGTCATTACGGGCCTTCCTGTAGCACGCCACTATCTTGTTGGTGGTGCCGACAGAGATACAAGGGAGTTGTGCTCAACCTACAAAAAAAACGAGGAGAAGGAAGAAGGGGGAGCAATGCTCAACCTTAACTTTAGAAGGGGGAGAGGAAGAAAGCACTAGAGAGAGGAAGAGATTTGAATTCCATTCATTCTTGCGTAAGCCCTTCCAAGCCCAAGGGAGTTTACATATAACATCACATAATGACATGTGTGTAAATAACCTCAATATAACGAGAAATACTCAAAACAAGAAAAGACACTGAGAATCGCGCGACTCGTACATAGACAACTAGTCGTGTGAGACCATAATATGGCCACTCGTGTTTTCTGCAGAATTAATAACACGCTATTTTTATGATTTCGTCAAATTTAGCAACTACTGATTCATTCCATCTGCATTACAATTTTTTTCTTGTGTGCTCTTGTCCTTTTCATGAAGCAGGAACGTCATTCCAAATATCTTGATCTGAAAAAAAATTCCATGGACATCATTCAGCGAAATTCTCCCAACATGAATGCTATTTTTTCTTCCCGTGGGACATCATTAAACTAAGATGCATACCTTTTGTCTTCCCTCCTAACATGACGAAATCATAAGGAGAATTGTGGCTAAAGCTTATGTTATGAAGCCTGAGTTTCAGATTAAAAGATGTAAATATGCAAAGACTGAAACATTTTGTGCCATCAAATTTTTAGCAACATAATAAGAGAGGAGAAAGTATAGAAGAGCAAATTGTACGAAAGTTGGAATAGGGATTTAATTTGTGAGGATTGATAGTCTTCCAAAAGCCTTTTGTTTTTCTTGTTTGGCTTCAACAAGAGGAAAAAAAGTCCGGATTTCTATTTTTTATTGAGTTAATATATTCTTGTTTAGATCTGCTTTGGGTTACTGCACATTTGAGCAGAGGGAAAGCCGCATGAATGTGATAAAACGTAATGCACTGGCAAGTATCATTAGGCTGATTGCTGGTATGTTTTTTCAATGCATTTTCTACATTTCCATCCTTATTAAATACCATTTAGTTTTTTTCCTTTTCTGGTTTACTTCTCTCATTAAATCTGCATATGTTTTTACCCCAATTCATTACTTTGGTAAGAGCTAAGAAATGACGTGCCAAGGAAACAAAAACTTAACTATCATTGATGTCCTTGACACTTTACTGCCACATTCTTTATACTTGTGTTTTATCACCATTTTCTGCATCTCTGAAACTCTGCTTTTGTGTACTTCTCATCCTATTTTATTCTCACCCGAACAGAGGCAGCTGGAGAATCTAGGCGCACAAAGGGCTGGTTTGGAAGATATGCTTAAAGAAATGAAAAGGAAGGTGTGTATCTTCTGGATTATTCTCTATTGCTTTTTACCTGTTTATCTGTTGTAATGTTTCTTCTAACTTAGGGAAGAAATCAGCTAGTACCCTGTCAAATGTTTACTAAAAAGGTAATTTGCTTAACCATGGAAACTGTTGGAAGTTTTTTTTGTTGTATTTGTGATGGCGATCGACGACACACACACGTCTATTTTCGGAGGAGGCGGTGATTGACGACCCGGTTGGGCGATCCGAGTCCGCGGATGCGCCCGGAGGGTCGTTCCGAGCCAGTTTTATATATTAGTTTTTATTTTTTTGATGTATTTAGCCCCCGATCGGGCCGAACAATTATAGTCATCCGATCGGGGAGCCCTAATTTTGCTTTAGCTTCTCTCTTATAAATATGCTTGTTGGTGGCCGGCCCTAGGGATCGAGAGTTGCGGTTTGCAACTTGCCGGTCCTTTTCTCTCGGTGGATTCTGGAGTGGTGGCTCTGTTCCGCGCCTGCTCTTCCCAGCCTGTCCCAAAGTCCGGCCATCTTCCTCCCTCCCGCAGCCTGCTCTTCCCAGCCCGTCCCAAAGTCCGGCCATCTTTCTCCCGCTCGCGGCCCGCCGTCCTCTCCAGGCCAAGTTCGGCCACCCCGTCTCCCCCCCTGCAGCCCTTCGCCGGCCTGTCCAGGCCTTTCCCGACAACCCTGTTCCCCTTCGCCCTCACCTAGCCACAAGCACCTCTCAACCAACACTTTCTTTCCCTGTTTCTCTTTCCCAAGCCCCACAACCCCCCCATCCAGCCCCAAACCTAGACCCACCTCCATGGATCCCGCCCTCCACTTTCCCCAATAGCCCAGATCCACCCTTTCCCTACTACCCGCTGCCCTCCGAGGACCCCCCGCCACATCGGAAGCACCCCGCCTTTGGAACTCCATCCCGAAGCCGAGCCGTCGCACACATGAGCAAATCAAGGTATATGACGTTTTATTCCTCTCATTTGGATGCTTGATTTTGAACTATTGTTGTGGTTGTGGAATTATTACATGCTATCGTATTTAATTTGTTGTTCGACTTGCGGGATCTTTACTGGCGCGCTTAATCGAATCCCGCCTCATTCGTTGGTAAATTATAATCGGCTCTTACGTTAATTGTTGCTTACAATTGTGGATGTCGTGCTTTTTGCCTTTGTCAAAATTTTATTGCTTGCTAGTCGATCTTTACTTGGACTGCTCTCATGTTTGCACGTGCACGACACATAGGTCTCATACTCAGTAGTTCGCATTTTAGACTCCTTTCATTTTAGTCGGTCTACCACTGCATCATTTGGTATCAGAGGGAGGTTCGAGTCACATTTGCATGCTCCGTAGTGGTAGGTTGTTTCGAACCCCGATGTCTGACCAAATAGTCACCGACGATCGGGCCACCAGTTCGAATTCGGACATGGAGGCCGCCAAGTTTCAGCGCTTAGCCCTCGAGCAATTCACCACCCTTAAGAACGAGATCGCTAGAGTTAACACTAGAGTCGATCAGATAGGAGCCCTTAGAGGTCCAGCCCTAGCACCCCGTCATGAGGAACCCCTGAAAGATCCACGGAACGCCCCGCCTCCGCCTGATCGGCGAGGTAGAGAGCCACCACGTCGGGATCCCGCTCTACGGAGACGGACCCCCGATCCGACACATGATTATCGTTGCGACCCCGCCCCGAGGGGTAACCCTCGGCCACCCTACGAGCCACGCCTACCACCGACCCGACAAGGGCGTGGTCCACCCACACGACACGATTATGACTCTGACGATCCATACGAGGACTATGTGGCACCCCGTCGAGATCGCACCTCGGTGGAGGACGACCTCATCCGGTGCCTCTGAATTGATGCGCCCTCCTTCGATGGTCACCTGGACCCGAAGTCTTTTTGTGACTGGCTTCTGGACATGGATCACTTCTTTGATTGGTATGAGATGAATGACGAACAACGAGTTCGGTTCGCTAAGATGAAACTATTGGGCCAAGCTAAGATGTTCTGGATTAGCGTGGAAAGGTTGCTCGAAAGAGATGGATATTATCCCGTCACCCGATGGGATGAGATGAATCAGCGATTGAGGGACAAGTACCTCCCCGCGTCATATCGTGATCAACTCCTCGACCAACTCTATGCGTTGCGGCAGGGATCACTTTCCGTTGCCGAGTACATTACACGATTTGATGAGTTGGTAGTGAGGAGTGACATTTTGGAGGAGCCTATTGCGACCGCTTCCCGATTTAGAGCGGGACTTCGGGCTGAGATTCGGAGAGAGCTTATACCCCACCGCATAGAGACAGTCGAGCAGGTGTTCCAACTCGCACTGGAGTATGAGAACTACCTGCGCCTGGCAGGATCAAGGCAGGCCACACACCGCTCTGACGCCTCCACCTGTGCCCCCTCAGATGCAGAGGGCATGGCTATCGTTCCGACCGCTCCTAGATCTGGACCCGGGCAGTGTTATCGATGCTCGGGCAGGGGGCACATTACTGCTTAGTGTCCTACGAGGAATCTGCTGATGGAGGACAACGGTGAGGCGGGTGCTGAAGTTGACGATGTTGTAGTGGAAGAAATTACCGCGGGAGTCGAGGACGGTTGGGAGAGCGACGCGGAGAGATCGTTAGAGTTAGGAGTCATCCGTCGCCTCCTTCACACCCCCTCGTGCTGAGGAAGATTGGCGACGTACCTCAATATTCTACACTTATTTTCAGAGTGCGGGAGACCCCTGCAAGCTCGCCATTAACATCGGTAGTTGCGTGAACATCGTAGCGAAGAAGGGCTTAGAGAGGATGCAGCTTTTCGCCGAACCCCACCCGCATCCTTACCGTGTCCACTGGGTGGACAAGTCGGCCATTCAGGTCACGCAGAGATGTCTTGTGCCGATCCGATTAGCGTCCATAGAGGACAAGGTTTGGTGCAACGTCATCCCGATGGACGTCGCGCATGTTCTTCTGGGCCGCCTCTGGCTTTACGATCGTGACGCCATGTGTTATGGCTGCTCCAACACGTGCGTCTTCTTTGACAAGGGACAAAAAATCAATCTCACGCCGACCCAGCCCAGGGATCCCTCAAAGGGCCAAGTCGAGTCATCCATTAGTTTTGGGTCAACTAGGCCTTTGTACATCCTGAGGAGGGGTGCTTTCTTCGTGAGAGTTTAGACTCGGGAGTTGTGTTTGTTGTGGCCGCCGCCTTAGCATCTGACGCCACCACGGATGTGGAGAGTGGATCCGGACGTTCAGCGCCTACTAGCCAAATACATTGACATCATGCCCGAGGAGCTCCCCGATGAGCTCCCCCCTATGAGGGATATCCAACATGCTATTGATTTAGTCCCAGGGGCATCTTTGCCCAGCCTGCCCCACTATCGACTGATCCCGACAGAGCATGCCGAGCTGAAGCGGCAGGTTGACGATCTTCTTAGGAAGAACTTTATTCGGGAGAGTTTGAGCCCATGTGCCGTTCCTGCCCTCCTTACCCCTAAGAAGGACGGGAGTTGGCGCATGTGTATCGATAGTCGGGCCATCAATAAGATCATTGTGAAATATCGTTTTCCGATTCCCCGCCTCGATGACCTCCTAGATGAGATTGCTGGTGCCCAAATATTTTTGAAGATTGACCCGCGGAGTGGGTACCATCAAATTAGGGTGCGAGAGGGTGACGAGTGGAAGACGACCTTCAAGACAAAAAATGGTTTGTATGAGTGGTTGGTTATGCCGTTCGGGCTGTCGAACGCGCCTAGCATGTTCATGAGGGTGATGAAGCAGATCCTACGACTCTACATGGGCAAGTTCCTTGTGGTCTATTTTGACGATATACTGATCTTTAGCCAGGACCACACAGAGCACCTGGGCCATATTTGATTGGTATTCGATCTCCTTCAGAAGGAGCATTTGTACATCAATTTGAAGAAGTGTTCATTCTTGACATCTTCGGTACATTTCCTAGGATACATCGTCTCGCAGTCTGTCATCTCTATTGACCCCGAAAAGGTCAAATCTATTCGCGAGTGGGCTGTCCCGACCAATATCCACGAGGTCCGGAGCTTCCACCGTCTCTCTACCTTTTATCAGAGGTTTGTTCGGGGGTTTAGTTCGATCATGGCCCCTATTACGAGCTGCCTCCGCAAGGGAGATTTCGCCTGGACTGTAGCAGCCACCAGAGCATTTGAGGACATCAAGCAAAGGCTAGCGACTGCTCCCGTATTGCGCCTTCCTGATTTTTCCAAGGCTTTCGAGGTGGCATGTGACGCGTTTGGGGTAGGCATCGGGGGAGTACTGAGCCAAGAGGGTTATCCAGTTGCTTACTTTAGTGAGAAACTGAATGACGCCCGACAGAAATACTCCAATTATGACCGGGAATTCTACGCTGTTGTACAGGCGCTTCGACATTGGCGCCATTATCTCCTACACAAGGAGTTTGTCCTGTACTCTGACAATCAGGCTCTGCGATACCTGGATTCGCAAAAGAAGTTAGGACACGGACACGCGAAGTGGGTGGAGTTCATGTAGAAGTATCACTACGTTCTCAAACACCGCGCTGGTGTTGAGAGCAAGCCGGCTGATGTGTTGAGTTGCCGGGTCACCATCCTCCACACCATGAGCACGCGAGTTGAGGGATTTGAGCGTGTCTGCCAGGTCTACCCCGAGTGCCCTGATTTTGGCGGTATCTTCTCCACCTTATCTAAGGACCCACCTGAGCCCCGCGAGGGCTTTATAATTTCTGAGGGCTACCTGTTCTTTGGGTCTCGCCTTTGTATACCTCAGACCTCCCTTCGTGATTTTCTCATCTGGGAGCTTCACGCGGGCAGAGCCGCGGGGCACTTTGGGCGGGATAAGATGATTGCTTTAGTTGAGGACCGCTTCTTCTGGCCTGGCCTGAAGAGAGACATCACACGGGTCGTCCTACATTGCTGAATCTGCCAGATGGCGAAAGGGACTCGACAGCCCACAAGCCTTTACACTCCGTTGCCTATTCCCTACCGGCCCTGGGCAGACATCAGTTTAGACTTCGTACTTGGACTCCCCTGCACACTGCGTAAGTTCGATTCGATCTTCGTCGTTGTGGACCGCTTTTCGAAGATGGCCCACTTCATCCCTTGTCATAGGACGTACGATACCCCCCACGTGGCGGCCCTGTTCTTCAGGGAGGTATTCAAGTACCACGGGTTGCCCACTTCTATTGTTTCCGATCGTCACGTCTGTTTCATGAATTATTTTTGGAAGACGTTGTGGAAGAAGACCGGTACGACACTGAAGTTCTCCACCGCTTACCACCCACAGACGGATGAGCAGACTGAAGTTGTCAACCGAAGCCTTGCTACCTTGTTGCGTTGCCTAGTGCGGGATAGTCCGGCCACCTGGGATTCAGTCCTGCCTATTGCGGAGTTTGCATTCAATAGTTCGGTCAATAGGACCATGGGTCTGAGTCCATTCCATGTCATATTAGGTTACGAGCCTAGGAAACCCGTTGACCTAGTTGACGTCCCGTTAGGATCCCGACCTTGTGAGTCCGCCGAGTCGTTCATTCAGCATATACACACACTACATGAGACAGTCCACAGAAATATTGCGGCCAGTAATGAAAACTACAAAGCTCAGGTCGATCTGCACAGGAGGGAGCAAACATTTGATGACGGGGAGCAGGTTATGATACGCCTTCGACCTGAGAGGCTCCCCCAGGGGGCTGCGAAAAAGTTAAGTGCTCGTCGGATGGGCCCCTACACAGTCACTCGACGGATTAGTACGAACGCGTATGAAGTTGACATACCGCCAACAATGGGGATTCACCGGGTGTTCAATGTAGAGGATCTGATCCCATACTATGAGGAGCGAGTGTACGCGGATTCCTTTTCTCCACCTATCCCTGAGCCCCAGCTTGACCCTCACCCCTCCAGTGCACCTACACCCACTTCGCCCAGGCAATCGCGGACGGTTGAGCACCGCTCGGAGGACCCCACTTTACAGCCGACAGTTCCAGTGGCACCGCGTTCAGACGGAGATACATTGCTACGACAGCTGCCTACCGGAGATACACTACAGATCGTTGGTCATGACTTCACGACGATGGGCGGTTCGGTGGTCCTGCGGTACTTGGTCCATTGGTCTGCCCGCCCGACTTCAGACGACACTTGGATTGCTGTGGAGGAGCTCGAGAGGCTTGTCCCGGATTTGCGCCGAGAGTACGATCATCTTCACTCACCGGAGATGAGTGCTTTCAAGTCGGGGGGAGTTGATGACGATCGACGACACACACACGTCTATTCCCGCTGGAGGCGGTGATCGACGACCCGGTTGTGCAATCCGAGTCCGCGGATGTGCCCGGAGGGTCGTTCCGAGCCAGTTTCATATATTAGTTTTTATTTTTTTTGATGTATTTAGCCCTCAATCGGGCCGAACAATTATAGTCATCCGATCGGGGAGCCCTAATTTTGCTTTAGCTTCTCTCTTATAAATATGCTTGTTGGTGGCCGGCCCTAGGGATCGAGAGTTGCGGTTTGCAACTTGCCAGTCCTTTCCTCTCGGTGGATTCCGGAGTGGTGGCTCTGTTTCGCGCCTGCTCTTCCCAGCCCGTCCCAAAGTCCGGCCATCTTCCTCCCTCCCGCAGCCTGCTCTTCCCAGCCCGTCCCAAGCCCGACTCTCCTCCCTCCCGCTCGCAGCCCGCCGTCCTCTCCAGGCCAAGTTCGGCCACCCCGTATCCCCCCTTGCAGCCCTCCGCCGGCCCGTCCAGGCCTTTCCCGACAACCCTGTTCCCCTCCGCCCTCACCTAGCCACAAGCACCTCTCAACCAGCCCTCTCCTTCCCTGTTTCTCTTTCCCAATCCCCACAACCCCCCCATCCGGCCCCAAACCTAGACCCACCTCCATGGATCCCGCCCTCCACTTTCCCCAATAGCCCAGATCCACCCTTTCCTTACTACCCGCAGCCCTCCGAGGACCCCCTGCCACATCGGAAGCACCCCGCCCGTGGCATTCCATCCCGAAGCCGAGCCGCCGCACGTATGAGCAAATCAAGGTATATGGCGTTTTATTCCTCTCATTTGGATGCTTGATTTTGAACTATTGTTGTGGTTGTGGAATTATTATATGCTGCCGTATTTAATTTGTTGTTCGACTTGCGGGATCTTTACCGGCACGCTTAATCGAATCGTGCCTCATTCGTTGGTAAATTATAATCGGCTCTTACGTTAATTGTTGTTTACAATTGTGGATGTCGTGCTCTTAGCCTTTGTCAAAATTTTATTGCTTGCTAGTCGATCTTTACTTGGACTGCTTTCATATTTGCACGTGCACGGCACATAGGTCTCATACTCAGTAGTTCGCATTTTAGAGTCCTTTCATTTTAGTCGGTCTATCACTGCATCAATTTGTTTTTTGGTGCAGTGAGTATTTGTTTTTTGGTGCAGTGAGTATTTGTTTTTTGGTGCAATGGAGAGTATTTGTTTTTTGTTATGCTTCTTGAATTGGTAGTTTTATTCTTGTCCAAAGAGTTGTCTTAAGTTTATCTCAGATTTATTTGGTGAAGTTTCTACTCAAAATAGTGGACAATAAAGATAAAAATTCCCGATTATATTAAACACATTCTTATCTTAATTCATTTTCAAATCTTTGGTTGCATATTTGCAGTTACTCTAGGAACAAGTTTATATTTGTGCTCTGTTGATTGTACGTCGTGTAGTGCACTGATGAGCAAGCTGCCAAGATGTCTAGTTACTTTGGGAAATATAAAAACACTCAATTTGTTCATTGTGATATTGGATTGAAATTTGCATAGAATGCTTAAAATCAACTATACATTGTTGAGAAGTGTTCGCCCGTTAATTATTTTATTGATGCATTCTTACAGGATGATATACTGCCAAAGCTGTTGGCTACTAGTGGATCGCATGAAGATCTATTCAAGAAGGAGATAGCTAAGTATGATTCCATCCGGGAAGATATTGCTCAAAATATTGAGGCACAAGAGCAGCTATTACTCCAAATTCAGGTGAAGTGTAGCATCGTTCTTTGTTGGAGTTGCACCTTTTTTATTGCTTCTATGACGTAGTGCCATCATGGCACTAACCCACGCTCTCGGCAATTTTCTTGATTCTTGCTTGGTCAGACGTTTTTTTTATATTTATAATTGTTTATGTTCAAAGTACTCAGTAATTTTTTTGAAAAGTTCAATGGGATGGACAATTTTCTCATGTAAAAGAAACGTTGATGAGGATCACAACACATGGGCCTACACGATGATCAGAGCCATCTATTTTATGTTGATTGACGATCTATGAATTATAGTTTTTTTTTCTGATTTTTTTTTTAATGTTTTTAAGGGGCCATCATGATCGGAGAATCATAACCGTCCATGATGTCCTCATAGTCTATAAATAGGGATAGAAGACTCATTTAGAAGCCATCGAAAGTTGAGTTAAAAGTTCTCCTTTTGATCACTCGATGCCGAAGCCGGAAGTCAAGTACGATGCTTGGAAGTTACCCCCCCCCTCACCTACAACCACCCTTGGCCGACCACTACTCTCCCACCACCACCACCGCATCTCAATTCCCCTCTGATGCAGGACGACGCGTAGGGTTTGCGCGCCTGTCGGCTTTTCTAGGAAACCCTAAATGCATGCGATGATTAAATTATTTTTTGCAAATATTTAGAGCGGGCGAAGCACAAGAAATTACGCAACTTAGATTTTTGAAAAACACAAAATTACTTTATTCATTTCAAAAAAATTAAGGCTTTGTTTGGCATGGTGGTGGCGATCATGAACATGGGGGTTAAATTGTCATTCGTTAACGCCCATCTAAGGAACTTCATCCACTTCTATGTGTAACCGAATGATGTTTGTTAGGTAATCCTTAATGAATGAAGGTTTAACCCATGTGTTTACCATCGCCACCACTGTACCAAGCGGAGCCTAAATCACTTGAAAAATGGTTCAAATTAAAACCCGTGGAAAGAAAGTTCGCGGCTTTCGTTCTCTCCCCCTTATTGTAGCAAATCGTAAATCGTGAACTCCAAATACGTTTCGTTTGGAGTTTTTGACGTAGCGTTCGCTCACAAAAATCTGACGAAAACCCAACAAGAATCTATTTATCTTAAGAGAAAATTTAGACGCACACAAAGGAAGAGATAGAAGCAAGTTATCCACGGAAAGTGGCGTCTTTCCGCAATCGAAGTCGACGGCGATCCTGCGAGGAATTTCCTCGTCACCTTCGATCTCCTGTTCCGAGGTCGGGCGCAATCGCACGCGGGCACCACAAAATTAAATCGCTCTCTTACACGAGGTGGTTCCACAGAATCACTCAACAATGTAAGAAAGCCACAAACTGACAAACTAAAATTTACTCGCTCACACGAAAGCGGATCCACCAATATCAATCGCTCAAGAACTAATCTACTCCAGTTACTATTCATGAAAGCACCAAGCTGACCCTTTCTAATTCCTCCCTCAAAGTGGCTCCACGTGAATCAAAACTAAGACCTAAAATCATTGCTAAATATCCTACTGCAATTTGACTACTGCACAACAACATTAAAGTTACTGTTCATCATCTTCATCATTCAACATTATGCCAACTCCTAAACAGGAAAATTACAACAAACAACTCTCCTAACATTCATCTACAGGACTCCACACATGGAAGCAGCCATAGCAATCGAAATCTTTATTAACATCATCACCATCTATAGGAAACCCAAATACTAGCAACACTATTCATCTTCCTGACATTGGAAGGCAAACAACTCAAGGATCAATAATCAATTTCATCAACCTGCAGGACTCCTCTCACAAAAGCAAAACTCCTTCAGATTTCACCTAACTCTAACAGGAATCAAACACAATTTTCATATATTCATCAACATTCACCAATACCTCCATCACATCCTCCGGAGCCCCTTTTATAGGGTTACAACAACTGAAAACGAAATTAAAAATAAACACATAACAATTAGACTCGAACCCTGTTCTCCAGCGGAATCAATGGCATGGAGAGAAAGATCATGGCCATGGAAGAAGCCTGGATAGGCGCTGAAACCGCCGGGTTTGTTAAGGAGCGGACATGGTGGCGGTTGTAGGAGATGTGGCCAGCGGTTGGAGCTCTGGAATATGCGGCAGCGTCGTGGCTTTTGTCTCGTGCGGCAACGAGGTCGTCCACGCATGGAAGCTCTAAACTGACGAACCCGTAAAATTGTGCGGGATTTTTGCTTGACCGACTGGGAAGAACAGTAGGTCGGCTGGGATGAAGGCTGAACCGGCCTTTTTTTTGTAGGTTTTAATCATACTTTTTTTTAAAATATAAATATATATATATACATATATATATATATATATTATATTTCCAAACTTAAAGTTTGTAAAATTACATGAATTTGCAAAACAAAAAATGCACAAATGACACAAATTAAATACGCAAAACTCAGGGCCGATAGAGGTCCGGACGGGTGCGGAGTCGGGAACCTTTGCGTTGACCTGATCTGGGTTGGTCTCCACCAACTCTCCCCCTCTCGAAATCACTCATCTCTGGTGAGTGCTTCGAGTGGTAGTGCTGTAGAAGATCAGCATCCATGCGCTGTAACTTCTCGTCCAAGACCCAACTAGTCTCGCTCTCTGGTTTGTCATGCCAACGAACCAAATATCTCTGAAAACCACCATCAGTAGTGGTCTCTATCTTCTTGCTCAACCTAAAAACTGTCAACGAAAAAAGAAAGAACCGCATGTGGACGTGTCAGTTGCGGAATGAATGTCAGTATGTCCTGAATATGGCTCCTCGCTCTCACTCTCCAACCCAGAAGAAACAAATGGAGGAGAAGACAATGAAAAATCTAAAGACTCATGCGAATAATCGGGGAATAAAGTCAGATTAGCTACGTTAAAAACCAGATTTGCTCTCAAACGGAAGACATCTCAAGTTCATACTCATTTTGCCCAATCCGTTTCACCACTCTAAAGGGTCCAGTTCTACGGTCATTTAGCTTCTTTACAGTACCTGATGGTAACCGTTCCGGATTTAGCCGAACCATAACCAAGTCATTCATTTTGATACTAGTAGCTCTTTTATGCTTGTTTGCTTGAGTTGCGTAATAATCAATAGTACTATGCATTTTTTCGCTCAATTTTTTTAATGCAGATCATGCAAATGCAATAAATGAACTACTAACATGACTAACTCCACAAACCAATGGTTTCAAATACTAAAACAATTCCTGAGAGAGGTACATGATCAGGAGGCTCAGAAGGTGGATCATAGAAGAGTTCATCGCGGGGGCGATGAACACTCAAGTGAAAATCAGAGACATCGGTGATCAGATGTGTCAACATGGTGTGCGAGCTGCCTCTGTAAGTGAGAGTGATATGACATAACAAACGAATCAGTGAGTGCATTCTCAAACTCGACCGTGCAACTAAGAATAGATACATCACAAATATGCGGTGAACCCACATGTGGTTCATCTGGGGGTTCACCAGGAGGGGTATAATAAAATTCGTCGCAAAAGCGACGCGTACAGACGTAGGTTTCAAAAACATATGGATTGCCCTCATTTAAATGACAATGCACATAACATGTCATTCGTGATAAACTTGCTAAGGGAAGGTGAGGCATCAGGTGGCTCACCAGGTGGGACATCTGAAAACTCATCTAGAGGGAGAGCGAACAAATGACTACAATCAAGCCTTTCTATATGAATGTCACACTCAAAATCGTCTCTCTGAAGCACTATCGACATCAAGGGTGAAAATAGAGCAGGTATCTGTCTTAAAATTCATAAAGGTATTACTCACAGAAATCTCATCCACACATGGACGAGGTGGCTCATCTTGAGGTTCAATAGGAGGGTCGTCAAAGAACCTATCAGTAGAGTGATGGTCCTCCAGTAGCAAACCATCAGAAGGGGTTGTACTCCCGGAAAGGGTAGGGGTGACTACCTCGAGATCACTACTAAGTTCTCGGCTCCCGATCGTAATGTCACTCGGTGTGCCATCAGGTGAAGTGATGTGACTCGATATGCCATCGGGTGTGGTGATGTGACTCAGTGCGCCACCGGGTGAAGTGTGCGAGGAATCTACACTAAAAAAGGAGCTACTAGATATAGAATCAAGGGCGGGTTCACTAAGTGGAGAAGACTCACGTGTGGGTTGACTCCACATATCCTGTATTAGAATATCAGACAGAGTGGGTGATGTCTCTATGCTTTAGGCAGTGGAATGCTCTTGCCGACCCTTAATGGCTATCGTCAAGTTCGTCTTCGGAACACTAGAAGAATCACTAAGTGTGATGTAGTCTTGATGAGAGTGATCTCTATAGGTATTTTGAGGGTAGTCATGATGATCGTCCATAACATAATCATGTCGTGCTCGTGGATGATCAAGTGTCCTACCAACGTGTGGTGGTGATCGTACATATACAGTCTCAGGTTCCTCATATAGAGGTGACATGTAGTATCGATAACGGACATCATACTGAACTCTATCTTCATAATATGGTGTCGAAGGACCAATATGATCCACTCGAGTACGAAGATAAAAATGACAATAGTCATCATACTGATCGTCTCTAGCATAATGAGATCGTATTGGTGGATCAACACGTTCTCTGACAGTGATGTACTGTGATCGACGATAATCATCGAAGTATCACACAAATCTCTGTGATGGGGTACTATGGGAATGGGTGTAAGTGATGTCATGATCCTCAAATAAAAAATTTCTCCTAAAGGTAGATCTTTCCACGTAGTAATGTGGAACATCGTAATGTGGACGGACAAAATGCTCATCTCGAATTCGAGGTGACATTGACGCTCGAGGGGTATTTCTAAACTATCCACCTTACCTCTAAGGTTTTCTAACCTTTCACACATCTGGCGGGTACCCTCAGTTAATGTCGTCATTTGGTGGGCGAAAGGTAAAAACCACTGGGGTGGTTCTTCCCCTTCGTTCCCTTGACTCGATTGACCACGTTCAACTCGACGTATCCTACCACTACGCAGATGCATGCAAACATAAAAAAGTCATATGAATGATGATGCTAAAAAAATACCTTTTTTTTGAAAAAATAAAATGCTATGCGGGTTCCTATTCTACACAGTGAGGATCTCGAAACTTAGAAAAATTTTGGAATCTCCCTCTGATACCAAATTGATGTAGGACGGCGCGTAGGGTTTGCACGCCTGTCGGCTTTTCTAGAAAACCTTAAATGCATGCGATGATTAAATTGATTTTTGCGAATATTTAGAGCGGGAGTAGCACTTAAGAAATTATGCAACTTAGATTTTTGAAAAACACAAAATTACTTTTTTTCATTTCAAAAAAATTAAATCACTTGAAAAATGTTTCAAATTAAAACCCGGGGAAAGAAAGTTCGCGGCTTTCGTTCTCTCCCCCTGGTCGTAGCAAACCGAAAATCGTGAACTCCATATGCGTTTCATTTGGAGTTTTCGACGTAGCAATCGCCAACAAAATTCGGGCGAAAACCCAATAAAAATCTATTTATCCTAAGAGAAAATTTAGGTGCACACAAAGGAAGAGATAGAAACAAGTTACCCATGGAAAGTGCCGTTTTGACGCAATCGAAGTCGATGGCGATCCCGCGAGGAATTTTCTCGTCACCTTCGATCTCCTGCTCCGAGGTCGGCCGCAATCGTACGCGTGCACCGCGGAATTAAATCGCTCTCTCACACGAGATGGTTCCACGGAATCACTCAATATAAAGAAGCCACATACTGACAAACTAAAATTTACTCGCTCACACGAAAGTGGATCCACGAATATCAATCGCTCAAGAACTAATCTACTCTAGTTACTGTTCACGAAAGCACCAAGCTGACCCTTCTAATTTCTCCCTCAAAGTGGCTCCACAGGGATCAAAACTAAGACCTAAAATCATTCCTAAATATCCTACTGCAATCTGACTACTGCACAGTAACATTAAAGTTACTTTTCATCATCTTCATCATTCAGCCTTATCCTAACTCCTAAACAGGAAAATTACAACAAACAACTCTCCTAGCATTCATCTACAGGACTCCACACATGGAAGCAAGCCATAGCAATCGAAATCTTTATTAACATCATCACCATATACAGGAAACCCAAATACTAGCAACACTATCCATCAACCTGCAGGACTCCTCTCACAGAAGCAAAACTCCAGATTTTACCTCCATCACATTCTCTGGAGCCCCTTTTATAAGGGTACAACAACTGAAAACGAAATTAAAAATAAACACATAACAATTAGACTCGAACCCTGTTCTCCAGCGGAATCAATAGCGTGGAGAGAAAGTTCGTGGCCATGGAAGAAGCCTGGATAGGCGCTGAAACCTCCGGGTTTGTGAAGGAGCGGACATGGCGGCGGTTGTAGGAGATGTAGCCAGCGGTTGGAGCTCCGGAAGATGCGGCGGCATCGTGGCCCTGGTCTCGTGCGGCAACAAGGTCGTCCACGCACGGAAGCTCTAAACCGACGAACCCGTAAAACTGTGCGGGATTTTTGCTTGACCGACTGGGAAGAAGAACAGTAGGTCGGCTGGGATGAAGGCTGAACAAGCCTTTTTTTGTAGGTTTCAATCATACTTTTTTTAAAAAAATATAAATATAAATATATATATACATATTCATATATATATATATATATATATATATTTCCAAACTTAAAATTTGTAAAATTACATGAATTTGCAAATCAAAAATTGCACAAATGACACAAATTAAATACACAAAACTCGGGCCCGATAGAGGTCCGGACGGGTGCGGCGTCGGAAACCTTTGCGTCGACCTTATCTGGGATGCGGTCTCGCCGACCGTCCTAGGCTAGTCGGGATGCCGCCCAGCCCAGGGCGGCCGGTGGCCGGCAAGACCGCAGCCGCCGACCTCCCCTTTGGAAAATACGTGTCGCACAGATATAAGATATATTTGCGTGGCGCGTATATCCATTAATTCGTGTGTGTGCGCGCGCGCGCGCGTATATTGTTGATGTATATCCGCGTGTCGCGGATATAAGGAATTTACGCGTGGTGGCCATTTTACAGCGGGGTGGCCGACGAATGCGGGCTCGCCAGCCGCCGTGAGGTCGTCGGCGTGGACGCCGATGAGCCCAGGGCGGTCGGTGGTCGGCGAGCCCGCAGCTGCCGGCCTGCCTCGCTGTAAAAAAATTTG
Organism: Platanthera zijinensis; assembly: GCA_039513925.1. Taxonomy (NCBI): domain Eukaryota; kingdom Viridiplantae; phylum Streptophyta; class Magnoliopsida; order Asparagales; family Orchidaceae; genus Platanthera; species Platanthera zijinensis. The sequence continues at coordinate 14,242,406 of CM077085.1, forward strand.
CAACCGCTGCCGCCGCTGTTGCAAATTTTTTTTATAGCGGGGCGGCCGGTGGCTGCGGGCTTGCCGACCGCCCCGCTGTTGCAAATTTTTTTTATAGCGGGGCGGCCGGTGGCTGCGGGCTTGCCGACCGCCCCGCTGTTACAAATTTTTTTAGAGCGGGGCGGCCGGCGGCTGCGGGCTCGTCGGCGTCCACCCCGATGTGGCCGCCCGCCCTGTGCTCGTCGGCGTCCACGCCGACGAGCCCAGGGCGGCCGGTGGCCGGGGAGCCCGCAGCCGCCGGCCGCCCCGCTGTCAAGCGCAACCCATTCACAGATAAAAGAAATGTACGCGGGCCGCGTGGGCGGCGAAATTCAACGTGGGCGGCGACATTCGGCGTGGGAGGCGACATTCGGCGGGGGCGGGGACATTCGGCAGAGACGGCGACATTCAACGTAGTTGGCTGCGACATTCGACGTGGACAGCGACATTAGGCGGGGGCGGGGACATTCGACGGGGACGACGACATTCCACGAGGTTATGGAACTCTGTATCACTCAGCTATACCTCTTAGGTTCTTCATCCTTGAATCTTGAATGCATAAAATTTTTAATTAATTAATAAGACTTAGGTATGTCTCATTCTATATGCTTATAGTAGTCTTATCATTAATGTTTTAAGACAATAATATGGACGGTTTCTGTGGGTTAGTCATATGCGATGCAATTAACAAATTTTATGTAATAAACAATAATTTCTAAAATACATTAGGCTATCTCCTTCAGTAGCCTAAAATGTGAAACATGTTAAAGTCACGAGGCAAATAGACACTTAAAATATTGCAGTCAGTCAAAGTTGTCAGGATTGAGATCCTAGATGAGATTGTTTCTAGGTTGGATTGGATCGGATGGTAGGATTGGATCGGATGGTAGGATTGGATCGAGGATCGCTTTATAAAATCAGAATTGATTTACAAAATCTGGATCGTAAGATTCTATGATTCGCATCACGATCCTGACAACCATGCAATCAGTGTACAAATCATCATGTAGCATTTATTAAACAAAAAATTAAAAGCGGAAGGAAGCATGTAGTAAAAGATGAAAATGAAAGAAACCCTGCAGCTTACTATTGGGATGTTGAAGGCCCCATTGTCTTCAAATCAACACATTCTAAATTGCTTCAGCATCAAGGCAATTTTTGATTCTAATGGAGGCCCGCAATGAATGAGATATGTAGAGAAAGGAAGTAAGAGATCACCTCATGAGGGTGCTCGGAAATGGAGAATGAAATGGCTTAATTCGTGAAAATTCAAAAGCGTTGAGACAATAAGGAATGATGAATATCCGTTCATGGTAGAAAATGAGAACTACAACAAAAAATCTTGGACCACTATGCAATCAACCAAAATTCTCAGACCTGCAATCACTGAGTAGAATTTTGATTGTTAACCAAAAAACTGAAAAATGTACAATTAAAGAACAATCAACATCAAAATTGCAATCTCTATCCAAAGAAGAAAAGTAAACAGTGAGCAAAAAATTCTTTGATCCTTGACTGTGATGGAGAACGTTTGGAGGGCAATTATTTTGTTGAAAAAACTGCTACTATGTGCGACCTGAAGAGAAGCAAAATTCACAAATGAGTGTCATTATAAGCAAATATTTTTTAAGACAATTTGCCTTGTCAGACCATTGAGTACCATGAAATCAGTTATATGCTTGCAAAATTAATTTGCCAATGAAAAACTATTTGTAGAGATCACAATTTTTGAGAAATAATAATGCAATGCAAAAAACTGCAGGATGAAATTTACCTTTAGGTTCATTATTGAGCTAAACTGATTTTTCTCCCTCTAATACTATCCGCTTCGCATTTTCATTCTATCACGTCTAAACATTCAATGCAAGAAATTCATAGCAACCCAATAAAATGAATCCACACTGAAAGATAATCAAAAACACGAGATTATAATATTGAGATGTGTAGAATTCTCATAAATTTATTTTGATGACAGAAGCTAGACATTTATGCAAACACCTAGGGTGCAACAAATCAGTCATTTGCGATGGCGAGTTGGAGGGATAGGAGTGCATTGATTTCTTGTTGTAATACCTAAAATGAGGAAGCCTGCTTTTCCTCACCTGAAACAAAGCCCCAACATTAATTGAAACTTATATTAGTGAAGATAAATAAAAACCCCAAAATGCATGTGTTCAGATAGGCTTGCACAAACTGGTAGAGGGGCTCTCTTACTGGAAGTGAAGAAGAAATCATAGGAAACTACTCGGAAGAAAACGGAGAAGGGATTAGATTGATGATTGTGGCCCAGAAGAAATAGATAAGGAGGTACCTGGCCACCCAAGAGGAGGAAGAGGTTTTTTTCTTCTTCAAGATTTCGGCCCTAGACAGGTGAGTGGAAATGAAATATAATCTCTGACAACCTTGCTTGTCTGCTGGATGGAGTTTCTAGTGTGGCAAGAGAGAGTGCCGAGAAGTTTGAGGAGATTCCGAGCGATTGCATCCTTCGTCGCACAGTTGCACAGGTTGCCTAGAGGCAGAAAGGCGGTGTTAGGTCGAACCAGGAGAAGCTGGTGGTTGCTGTCCGTAGTAAGGGGATGAGCATTGAGTTGAAGGAATCGTTAAAAAAAAGGAATGCGCATAGTGGAGTTGCATGCATTACATAGAGTGAAAGAAGAGGGGATAGGTCGTTGGTTTTGGGGGTAGATCGTCGAAGCAAGACGGTGTCATCGTGAGGGGAAGAAGCCGCCGCGAGGGATGATGTTGCAGGGGAGTTGCGGCAGGGCATTGAAGGCTAGCAGGGAGGTAGCCTCGCGATGGTTCTTAACAAATAGGAAGAAGACACGGAGGAGGCGAGTTGCCCTAGCATCTGCGGAAGCCGTCGAGTCCTAGCGAGGAGAAGTATCGGGAGACTATCGAGGGAGGAGATAACATTGATAGTCTTGAATGTTTGTGCTTCACATGATAAAGTAAATCTGACGACAACATTTGTTTTTAGCAATTTGATCAAACGGTCAAAAACAGAAGTTTGGTTTGACTTTGAAATATGCATATTGGTTTATATAATAAATATATATATATATATATATATATATATAATTGTCTCATTTTTTGTTTTCTTTTCTGCTCTTCATTCTTCCTGGCTAGAAAAGCGCAGTATGCTTTACTAATGTTTAAATATCTTACATTGTTTATCATGGAATTGTTTTAACACTTTCGGAACAAGACTAGTTAGTGGCGATGAGAAATATTCACTGACCTTATATATATATATATATATATGTATATATATAGGGGCATTTACCGGTACCTCCCCTCTAACTTTGAAAAATTACAGACTGCACCCCTCTTATTATGGAAATTACAAAAATCTTCCCTCAATGTTGCAAAACATAACATTTACCTCCCCTGAAATACACATTTCATAAATCCATGCACAAAAATATCCCCCTCAGAGTACATTTCCAGGGGGGGTATTATGTGCACGGATGTTATGAAATGTAAACTTCAGGGGAGGTAAATGTTATGTTTTGTAACATTGAGGGGAGGTTTTGGTAATTTCCATAATAAGAGGGGTGCAAGCTGTAATTATGCTATCTTCCAAGGGAAGTTTTGATAATTATTCCTATATATATATGTGTGTGTGTGTGTGTGTACAATTTTCTTTTCTTTTCTCTCTTCATTCTTCCTGGCTTGAAAAACACAGTATGCTTACTAATGTTTAAATATTTTGTATTTTAGGCACAAAACGAAGACTTTGCTGCTGTATTTAATCTTGAAGATTATAAAGGTCTTCATCCCTTATCCTTTTCATTTTGTTTTGAGGTCTCATGGTGTCATGGCCTCAGGTTTGTTATTAATTATTATGGTTGTTTTAGCTTGATCGTTAAACCCTGATAAAATATGACTCATTGAATTCATGAAGACACATATGGCATACTATAAAGTAATGAATGATATCGTGATTTACTTATAATTTATTATTTCGTAGATTTTAATTTAATGATGATCTCTCTGTGGAGGCCATATGAGCCTCAATTTTTTTTATACACAGTGAATCAAAACGGGACCGAATTTTGGCTACATAAACCAAATGTCAAATATATTTTCATCCCAAAATTTTAAGTTTATGGATGAGGCCAACACACTACAACAATGTATTTTTACCTATATGATCATGACAATTTATTTTGTTTTTTGAACGGTGGACCAAAAGGGGACCAAATTTTGCCTACATAAACCAATTATCATATATCTCTTCAACCCAAAAGTTTAAGCCTCTGGATGAGGCCAACACGCTATGACAACATATTTTTACCCATATGTTATGAGACTAAATTATGACTTTTGTTGTCTCAAGTCCTTTAACACTCTTTGTTTGAGAGAATGCACCTCCAGGTTCAATTGTCCACGTTCGTTGTTCTGCATGGCCATCCAAAGAAGTTAAAAAGAAGGCCTAGCTGCATTTTAAGTTGGGGCACCTCGTAGTGTGCCCAGGGTAGCTTGCCTTTTAACCAAATTTTGGCTACATAAACCAATTATCATATATATCTTCAACCCAAAAGTTTAAGCCTTTGAATGAGGCCAACACGCTATGACAACATATTTTTACCCATATGTTATGAGACTAAATTATGAATTTTATTGTCTCAAGTCCTTTAACACTCTTTGTTTGAGAGAATGCACCTCCAGGTTCAATTGTCCACGTTCGTTGTTCCGCATGGCCATCCAAAGGAGTTAAAAAGAAGGCCTAGCTACATTTTAAGTTGCGGCACCTCGTAGTGTGCTCAGGGTAGCTTGCCTTTTAACACTCCCTCCCTCAAGCTAACACTATAAGCATCCACCATTCCAAGCCTGAGAAAGTACATGTGAATGTTTTTTACCAAAAACAACTTTGGTAAATATATCAGCCAGTTGAGCCCTAGTAGGAACAAACACAGTAGTAATGGTTTGGTTCTAAAAAATTTCCCGCACAAGATGACAATTGAACTCTATATGTTTAGTCCTATCATGAAAGACGGGATTGTTAGCGATGTGGATAACTGCTTGATTATCACAGTGTATATTTATGGCCTCCTGGATAGGAAATCCCATGTTGCCCAAGATTGATTTAACCCATATTAACTCACATGTCGTAATGATAATGACTCGATATTCTACTTCAGCAGATGATCAAACAACAACGTTCTGCTTCTTACTTTTTCAGGAAATAAGATTTCCACCCATGAAGATAGTATATCCACTCGTATATCTTCTATCAGAAAAGGATTCAACCTAATCTACATTACAGTAACCTTGAACTTTAAGGTGACCATGATTTTGATAAATAATGTCTTTTTCGGGATCCTTTTAAAATTCTTAAGGATATGAAGAACAACTTCATAATAAATTAATAATGAACTTTAGGGTTGTGTATGAATTGGCTAACCAACCCATAACAAATGAGATGTCTGGCCCGATGATAGTTAAGTAAATTAATTTCCCCCACAATGCATTGGAAGTCCAATTTCCTTTTAAGTTCAAGAGAATCATCCTTATGAATATCATAATTAGAATCACTGAGACTATTCACATGTTTCACTTCAAGATATCCAATGTCATTGAGGAGATCCAAGGCGTATTTGAGTTGCAAAATTATAATCTTTTTGGCAGGTCTAGCAATTTCAATTCCAAGAAAATTCTGAAGAAGACCCAAATATTTAATTTTAAGGTGGATGTCAATTCTTATGTTGATCATCAGTGCCAGTGATATATCATTCATATAGACAATAAAAATAGTGATATATCGCATCTTCCTATAGATGAAGACAATGTTCATAAGTGCAACGAGAAAAATCCATGCTCAAGAATTTGACACTTTGTTTCTCAAACCAGACTCGAGGTGATTGTTTAAGGTCATACAAAGTCTTTTTATGACGACATTCTTGTTCTTTTAGGAATGTGTATGCCATGAGGAGTCATATAAATTTCTTCCTTTAGTTCACCATGAAGAAATGCATTATTCACATCAAGTTGATATAGTGGCCGAGATTTGTGAGAAACAATAGAGAAGAGATTTACATAGTTGATTTTAGCAACATTGGCAAATGTCTCATGGAAATCAATCTCATCGATTTGAGTAAAATCTTTGGCAACAAACCTTGTTTATATCTATCAACAGTGTCTTCCTGAAGATATTTGATATTATATTTCAATTTACATCCAACAATATAACGCTCGTGGGGAATAAGAACAGTTTCTCAAGTATTTTGATACTGAAGGGCATTCACCTCAACCTTCATAGCGTTCTTCGAGTGACGATTAGACATAGCTTCTGAAAAATTATTAGGGATGGAAATAGAGTTAATAGATGCAAGATAAGATTTTAGAGATGTAGATTGATACCCAATATATTTCTCAATAGGATATCTGGTACGACCACTATGAATCTGGAGAGAAGAAGATATATCTCCTTGAGTGGTCTTAGAGTGTTTGAATCTGGAGGAGTTGAGGTGGATGACAGAACATGAGTAATATTGTTTTGTTCAGTACCTCTGATTTGCTTCCTTTAGTAGACTTGGAGATCCTTCCTCCTTTTGTAGGCACACAACTTATTTGTAGAAACTTCATTTCCAACATGAACATTTATGCTAGGAGTTAGAACATCCACAAATGCAGGAAGCAGCGGCAGTACTATGCTCATCTTCTTTATTATCTTGACACGTTAAATTTTTCGTCCTTCCGAGTAAAATGGAGTATGCTAAAGAAGTTAACATCTTTAAATATATTTCTTCTATGCAACAAAGGAGAGTAACACTTGTACACTTTTTGGTTAGCATCATGTGCAACGAAAACACATTTTCTAGCTTGAGAACCCAATTTGTCCTTATGTGGTCCCACAATGTGTGCAAATGCAACACATTCAAAAACTTTAGGAGGAGTATTAAATCAAGGGAGATTTGGAGAAAGGAGTTTTAGGGGATACTTCCCCTCCAAAGTGCCAGATGTTATCTGATTGATTGGGTAGACAGAAGTGAGAACACCTTCATCCTACAACCATTTAAGGACATGCATCTCTTGTAATAAACAAAGAGTAGTTTCAATAATATGATGATTTTTCATAATTCTACTCCATTCTATTGAGGAGTCCTAGAACATGAAGTTTGAAAAACAATATCATGTTCACCCAAGATCCTGTGAAGTTCCTCACCAGTATAGTCACCTTCATGGTCACTCCTAAGAATTTTAATTTGGGAATCAAACCGAGTTTTCACATTGCGATAAAATAATTGAAATATTTCATACACTTTATTTTACTTTTTCATAAGGTAAACTCAAGTAAAACAAAAATACAAATGAAACAAAATAACAAAATTCATTCATGGAGCAAATTGGGAACGTCCAAACATCACAATGTATCAAATCAAAAGATTTAACACTCCTATTACAATTAGGATCATATTTGGTTTTACAATGTTTCTCAAATTCACAAGATTGACTTTCAATTCTAGTTGTTGCCACATCAAAGGAACTAGGAGAAGCATATTTCAAATTCATCATACTAGCATGTCCAAATCTTTTATGCTACAATATTAACTGATCAATACTTGAAGATTTTTGAGCACCAAATGCACCAGTGTCCATGACATGAACACCACTTGACTCATGTTCACCGCCAATAGTTCTCCCACTCGCCAAATCCTGAAAAACACATTGAGAAGAAAAAAAGGTAATAGAACAATTCATTTGTTTAGTTAAATTGCTCACAAAAAGTAAGTTGGTAGGAAATCAAGGAACAATTTTAACTGATTTGAGGGAGATATTAAGCAAGATTTTAATTGTTGCTTTACCCTTCGCTAATGCAGAATATCCATTAGCAAGTTTAACAATACCAAATGCAAGAAAGACAAGTAATCCCACTAGTAGATCATGTCATATGGTCAGAATCTCCAGAGTCAATGATCCTCGAGGAAGTAACAGAATTGTTGAGGTTGCAACACACCAAGAGGATGAGAATCCCCGAAAAAACAGAGCAACCAACAACGAGTCTACCATGAGAGAAACAATCCGGAAGGGATTCATCCTCAAGGAAGTAGCAGTCACAGGTCAACAAAAGAAGCCGTCAAAATGAGCAGCGACGAGACGCGAAAGAGCTGCAGTGAGCTGATGACCGAGAAGTCAACCAGAGAGGTCACAGGAGCTTCGATGGGCTCTCGATCTGGACCAGGGAGAGTCTTGATCGTAGAGGAAGACTGGATCAAGAGGGATCAGCGACTGAAGCTTGGGCAGACGAGATCAAGAGCCATTAGAGAGAAACGTCAAAGTCGCCACGAGAGCGCGACGAGATCAGGGGCTGGAGCGTCAGGCGGGATTTGACAAAAGAATAGTGTCGATGAGCAGTGAGCTTGATTCACAATGATGGGATCAATTCGAGCGGCTAACAATCAACAACTTGCCGACAGGAGTAGAAATTTTAGGACATCGATATTTTAAGGCTCCGAAATTTCAAGGAAGATATAACACCTCCTATGATATCATGTTGGAAGTAGGAAAAGAAATAATATGGCGCAATATATCATCCACAAATGGGGGTTATATAGAACACACAAGGACTCTTAAACTTAAAAACTACAATGTGGGACTCTACCCAAACACTCCTAAAGGACTCTACTAATGTGATAATACTCATAACTCCAACATCCATGTCTTCGACGACTTCCAATAAATATCCGCATAGATTGAGCCCATAGGAGGTAGCTTCTGCCATTCAATTTGATGTGAGTCACGCCATGAGAGAACTCCGCATTCGAATTTCTTCCACCATAGTATTTTAGTTTGATCAACTGCGCCTGACAACACTCTTCAATTTGCCCTCCCCCCATCTCCAAATTTGTGGTTGTAAGAGCGTGTATATAGGAATAGAGACTTCAAACCACATGGACAGAAACCGGAACAACAACAAGAGCAAAAACTACTAAAGTGCAAGGTTTTGGACTGTCCCTTACATAAACAAGGGAACAATAATTGCTGGGAGCAACAATGCAAAAAACAGCAGCAGGAAGCAGATGATATCGAGACAGTGACGATCGATGTCCACATGAATAGAAGGTCGATTAATATGGACTTGTATGAACAACTGCGAATATAACCAAATCGACCGATCTACGAGCAGGAGTGGTCGTTGGCGGTATAGAATCTTCAGAGTAAATGAGCGCCAAGAACAACAAGCGGACAAGCGTCTGGATTGATGGAAGGAACAGACAGAGGAGCCGATCGAGACGTCGAAGACAAGATGGTTGTTCTAGCGAACGATCCTTTAGGTCAAGGTCATCGAAGACGAGAGATTTGATCCAAAAGAACCAATACCGATCGATGAATTCACCGCTCAGATACCATGTTGGAGAGAACGCACCTTCATGTTCAATTGTTCTCGTTCATTGTTCTGCATAGCCACCCGAAGAAAATCAAAAGAATCTCTAACCACATCTTCAGTTGTGGTCACCTTCCGGTGAGCCTAAGGTATCTTGTCTTATAAGTTTTAACACTCTCCCCCTCACGCGAGAGCTCCCCTATTTGGTTACCACTCCCTATCAAATGGAAGCCTTTCAATATCTTCGAATCATGCACCAAGAACCCACTCAAGTCATTGTGGGAGTCATCTACTCTTGAACCTAACTTCTTCACGGTGAAAGGCTTTGTGTACATTAACATATTCGATCTCAGCCTAACTATCGACTCTTCCACCACTTGATAGGCAGTATTAATCAAGGGAGCCATAATTGGGCTAGTTACACAAGTAATAAATTATACTCCAAACTTAAATATATGTTTGGGGCCAGCTATTTGGTATCTTCAAGACATAATATTTTCTTCCTATTTGATATTTAGGATTAACCAATACTACTACACCCCCTAACAAATTTTACTCAATAAAGTAAATTCTCCCCAGGAAAAGTAACGTTCTTGCTTGCAATGTGCTAAATATGTAGCAGAGGCTTATGTTACTGTGCACATACAGAATATAAAACAACGTTGGTTTGATTTTTTTCTCAAAACATGTTCAAATTTTAGATATCATTGGATACCTGGTTTAGTTTAGAGCTTGTTATTGATCTGTGGTATGTTATTTACATTCATGACTGAAAGAGATACAAATACAAGTTCACTGTCAGACCATTTAATTTTATTATTTTAGTTAAATGATGCAAAAAAATGGTTGAGCGGCCACAATGTCTTTATTGAGACTTTAAACTATCCTTCTGCATTTATCTACTTGTGCTCATGCTCAAAAGTTAGAACATTCATTGCCTAAATTTTTCTGTTTATTTCCAGTTGCTCGCGACAAATGCTACAAACAAATCACTGCTGCTATAGCAAAATATCGAGAAATCAAAGAGAACATTAACGAGGGAATGAAGTTTTATGTGACTCTTCAGGTATGTGTCGATCTCTGTGATTATGCTTCATGATAGCAACTCATGAACTAACATAATCGAATTTGATATATGATATGTATTGCCCCTGAATATATATGCTTCATAGAATGACCCACGAATTGAGAGAAGAAAAATAGGAGCACCTCAATTAATTTATTTTTATTAATTCTATTAAATAACTACTTTATTTTACTGTCTTATTATGCATGATGTGGCTATATCTATATAAGGGGATGTGTAGGCGTGTGTTGGTTACCTGAGAGTTCATTTTGTATTCCTTCATTTGGAGAGGAATTCTTCGTGGGATCTTATCTCAAGAAAGTAGACATGTGCTTATCTCACGTGTTTGTATTCCTCTTTCAAATTTTATTGCAATCCCTAATTTTCTATATTCATCAATTGGCCTGACGCTGCCTTCTCGTCTGACGCTACCTTGACCGTTAGGATCCAACGCCCTCTGCAACGCCCTGCTTTAGCTGACCAACATAGTTAGAAGCTTATTTCGGTTGGATCGACACAATGCTCGCCGACCTCCTCTCTATGGCTCATTGTTCTTACTGTGCCTTCCTCCCCTTTTGCGTCATCCCCTTGTCTCCTACACAATATCTGTTAACCGCCACTCACCCAACTAATTACAAAATTCCGCCACCACCATTACCTCTCCCCTCTTCGCCCATATTGACATAGTCAATCTCAATCATCTCATTCGCCCCCTCGATCACCTCTCCCCCTCCCTTTGTTGACAATGTTACCTCCATAAATCCGTTCACTATGTTTTTCTTCATTACGCAGTGCCCATTGCCCAATGAAAGTAGTGATTCCCCTACACAAGGCCGCGCCTCCTCTTCCTTTCATCAATGAATCGTCCTCAACTCACGATTCCTACCATTATCATCCTAAACTTGCCTTCTCATCTTACCCACACCATCCATATCCGCCTGCCACCTTCCTTCTGCTCCGCCAGGCCCAACATGTCCTTTTCTGCACGTCCTTCAATTCACGCCTAGACTTTCCTTCCCACAAACGCTATTATGTTTATCGTTCCTTCATATCTGCTTTAAAACTGACAACCCGACCCCATGTCTTTCTTTTCCTTCATTCAATCAGACCCCACCAACTTGTACATTCTGTCCAACCCCATCACGTCTCGCTTATTCCATATCTATCTTCTCAATGCCCATCTTTTCAACCTAGAACAAAGGATTTTATTACCACTTTATACAACCCAAACCAACCGGCCTCAAGCACACAATCTCACCCACTCAATTCTCCATATTGTTTACAACATGCCAAATCCCACCAGTTCTCACCCACCTATGAATTTCAAAACTGACATCCAATTCCACTTTGATCTCTCCTAACTACGCTATTTTCATCATTCCGAGTTCCCAAGAATTTGGATAAACAAAAGCAATCAAGGGTCTTGCTGGCTCTTATTTTATTATTGTGACTCCAGTTTCCATATGCACTATTCACCTTGGTCGTATTTGGTCCACCCTAGTCCCCTGGCTGACTAGGTGATGGGGATCATGTCATGTGACTGTAAAGCTCTCCATACCCTGGATAAGGAAGTCATGATTCGGGACCATTTATTATGAGTGTATTGTCTATTTGGGAATTTTAGTAATTATATATATAATTATTGATTTTTATTGTGTTTTTGTATGTTGCCATGATAACTCTGAAGTCTATAAATAGGGACAGGGGGCTTCATTTATAAGGATTGGAAGTTTAAGGAAAATTCAGAGTTGAAGCCTAAAACTAATTCCCCCCCCCCCCCCCCCCCCACCCCCCACCCCCCCACCCCCCCATCCTTCTTATCGGCCACCATCTCCTGCCCTCCATTGCTGGCCATCACTACTTGGCCGGCCACCCCTGCCTACCTCCACTTTCTCAATACTTTGAGTACTGTAATTATCATTAACTACCTTCATTGCCTCCTAACTATCCAATAGCCATCCTTCAGGCAAGATCTTGCATGTGCACGCTTATAGGCTATACTTGCTGCCTAGTTTAGAATTCTACTTGAATATAATTTGTCTCGTGATATTATTTATAATCTTCACTGTTGCAAGCAAGTTTGTAAATATTGGATGCCGACAACATATCTGGTTGAATTTTGTAATATTGATTGTCGGATGTCGGAGATATATTAGTGATATTTTAAAATATCTGTTTTCTTATCTCATAAATAAAAATATATATTAACTGCAATTATATGTTCTAGAAGTAAAAAAATTAACATAAAAAATAGACAAAGATTGTGCTATGTACATTAAAAAAATAAAGTAGGAGAGTATTCAAAATAAAATAAATAAAATATTAGTAATGTACTAAGACTACTACTAACAAACATCCAAAACAAGTACCAATAGATTAAAAAGGGCAGCCCGGTGCATGAAGACATCATCGTGCAACGAGGGTACAGGGAGGGCCCCTTCAATTCACAAGGGTGAAATGTAGGCAAATCTTACCATACATTTTAACAAGTACCAATAGACTAAATTATGAAATATATTTAACATTATATAATAATTTTATTTGGGTAATACTAAGTTTTATAAAAAATACAGTGGATTTAAAAGTTATTTGTTCTTAATTGATAATAAGTCTTCTTTGCTTACCAAAATTGTATCAAAAGCTAAATTATTAACTAATAACATGTAATGTGTTTTATTATTTTCTTCAACAATAACAAATAAATATATATTACAAAATGATTATACAAACATAATTATAAGAATAAACATTTATGAAAGAGAGTCAAACAATAAGTTAAATCAATGTAATCATGTATAATTGATTAATGTAATACATGACGATTTATGCATGTATATTGCTAATACAACATAAAATAAAATAGCGAATGATATTTTCAAAAATCTGATATGTTGGCCTATATTTTACAAATGAACATGATTTATTTTTCAGAAGAAAAAAAGTCATTTTTGTACAACCCCGTATTCGCAGAGTAGGGTCCATTCGGCAGGCGCTGTGCCAGTTTTAAGTTTTTAAGCTTTTTAGAGATTTTGGACTCTTGGTGACCAATTTTGGCTTGGCCTTGGGAATATACTAGTAGGGGGAGGAAAAATCTACACCCCCCCGGGCTTGCTATGAGCGAGGTAAAAGCGGTACTCCGGACGGAGGCCAAGGCCTCACCCCCCCTGCACCCCAGCCCCTTGGGCGAGCTCGGCCGGCGACCTGGAGCTCGCACGGGCGCCCAGCCCTTGGGCGAGCTCGGCCGGCGGCCTGGAGCTCGCCCGGGCGCCCAGCCTTTGGGCGAGCTCGGCCGGCGGCCTGGAGCTCGCCCGGGCGCCCAGCCCTTGGGCGAGCTCGGCCGGCGGCCTGGAGCTCGCCCGGGCGCCCAGCCCTTGGGCGAGCTCGGCCGGCGGCCTGGAGCTCGCCCGGGCGCCCAGCCTTTTGGCGAGTTCGCTTCGGATGTCCGAAGTGGGGTAAGGGGGAGGAGCATGGTTCAGCCTCCACCTCCCCCCATTTTTGGACCTCATGTTGCCATGTTTTTTCCCTAAGGGCATTTTTGACATTTCAAACTCAGGACTTGGAAAAACTATAAATAGACCCCCTTGGGTACCTTTGGAGAGGCATTGGCCTTTGGCTTCCTCCTCCCTAGTTCTCTTCTTGGTAGAGTCGAGAGAACTCTCCAAGGTACCCAGCTCTCATTGGTAAGGGAGGGAAAGTGTTCTTGTGACCTTCCGGGTGTGTGGTGGGACCTCCGCGCTAGAGCCGAGGGTCTGTTCCTAGTTTCCCAAGTCTTCGGTCCGTGACGTTCTTCCGAGTGTAGTAGGTGTGAGGTCACCCCTTCCCCAAGGGTCGAACTCCACAGAGACCAAGTTCTTGGTTTCAACATTTTGGTGCAGTGAGCGTGGAGAGTGACCAGCACAGAAGATCTCGGGAGGATGTCATGGCTGGAGATAAGGGAGGTAGTGACGATCTCGGCAAGCTCCTCAACCCGGCATCGGTCTCGCCCTAACCGCCAGCTCGCCCAGCATCGGTCTCGCCCGGCCTCAGCTCGCCCTAGCCGCCAGCTCGCCCGACATCGGTCTCGCCCGGACTCCGATCGCCCTAGCCGCAAGCTCGCCCAGCATCGGTCTCGCCCGACCTCGAGCTCGCCCTATCCGAGGAAAAGGAAGCAAAAGACACCATCATGCCAGTGCCGCCTGAAGAGGCCTCGCCTCGGCGGAGTCATGTATCTTTTTTTTATGTCGTTGTAAGATGTCCAGCCCCCGACCGGTAAAGTCGGTGGGGTCTTGTAACCCAACTTTTTCCCCCGTTTGAGGATGTTGAATTTTGGCAGAGTTCAGGTGCCATGCCCTGTTTCCTTAGCTCCGAGATGATTCCGCTGTCAGGCTCTCACTAGCTGGCACAGCAGGTTGATCTCTCGTGGAAGCCAAGTCCTTAGCTCTGAGATGATTTCGCTGTCAGGCTCCCACTAGCTGGCAGGGCAGGTTGATCTCTCGTGGAGGCTAAGTCTTTTAGCTCCGGGATGATTCCGCTGTCAGGCTCTCACTAGCTGGCAGGGCAGGTTGATCTCTCGCGGAAGCTAAGTATTTAGGCTCCGGGATGATTCCGCTGTCAGGCTCTCACTAGCTGGCAGGGCAGGTTGATCTCTCGTGGAAGCTAAGTCTTTTAGCTCCGGGATGATTCCGCTGACCAGGCTCCCACTAGTTGGTAGGGCAGGTTGATCTCTCGTGGAGGCTAAGTCTTTTAGCTCCGGGATGATTCCGCTGTCAGGCTCTCACTAGCTGGCAGGGCAGGTTGATCTCTCGTGGAAGCTAAGTCTTTTAGCTCCGGGATGATTCCGCTGTCAGGTTCTCACTAGCTGGTAAGACAGGTTGATCTCTCGTGGAAGCTAAGTCTTTTAGCTCCGGGATGATTCCGCTGACCATGCTCCCACTAGCTGGCAGGGCAGGTTGATCTCTCGTGGAGGCTAAGTCTTTTAGCTCCGGGATGATTCCGCTGTCAGGCTCTCACTAGCTGGCAGGGCAGGTTGATCTCTCGTGGAAGCTAAGTCTTTAGGCTCCGGGATGATTTCGCTGTCAGACTCTCACTAGCTGGCAGGGCAGGTTGATCTCTCGTGGAAGCTAAGTCTTTTAGCTCCGGGATGATTCCGCTGACCAGGCTCCCACTAGCTGGCAGGGCAGGTTGATCTCTCGTGGAGGCTAAGTCTTTTAGCTCCGGGATGATTCCGCTGTTAGGCTCTCACTAGCTGGCAGAGCAGGTTGATCTCTCGTGGAAGCTAAGTCTTTTAACTCCGGGATGATTCCGCTGACCAGGCTCCCACTAGCTGGCAGGGCAGGTTGATCTCTCGTGGAGGCTAAGTCTTTTAGCTCCGGGATGATTCCGCTGTCAGGCTCTCACTAGCTGGCAGGGCAGGTTGATCTCTCGTGAAAGCTAAGTCTTTTAGCTCCGGGATGATTCCGCTGTCAGGCTCTCACTAGCTGGCAGGGCAGGTTGATCTCTCGTGGAAGCTAAGTCTTTTAGCTCCGGGATGATTCCGCTGTCAGGCTTTCACTAGCTGGCAGGGCAGGTTGATCTCTCGTGGAAGCTAAGTCTTTTAGCTCCGGGATGATTCCGCTGACCAGACTCCCACTAGCTGGCAGGACAGGTTGATCTCTCGTGGAGGCTAAGTCTTTTAGCTCCGGGATGATTCCGCTGTCAGGCTCTCACTAGCTGGCAGGGCAGGTTGATCTCTCGTGGAAGCTAAGTCTTTTAGCTCCGGGATGATTCCGCTGTC
Organism: Platanthera zijinensis; assembly: GCA_039513925.1. NCBI lineage: Eukaryota > Viridiplantae > Streptophyta > Magnoliopsida > Asparagales > Orchidaceae > Platanthera > Platanthera zijinensis. The sequence goes on from CM077085.1 coordinate 14,258,570, forward strand.
AGGCTCTCACTAGCTGGCAGGACAGGTTGATCTCTTGTGGAAGGTAAGTCTTTTAGCTCCGGGATGATTCCGCTGTCAGGCTCTCACTAGCTGGCAGGGCAGGTTGATCTCTCGTGGAGGCTAAGTCTTTTAGCTCCGGGATGATTCCGCTGTCAGGGCAGGTTGATCTCTCGTGGAGGCTAAGTTTTTTAGCTCCGGGATGATTCCGCTGTCAGGCTCTCACTAGCTGGCAGGGCAGGTTGATCTCTCGTGGAAGCTAAGTCTTTTAGCTCCGGGATGATTCCGCTGACCAGGCTCCCACTAGCTGACAGAGCAGGTTGATCTCTCGTGGAGGCTAAGTCTTTTAGCTCCGGGATGATTCCGCTGTCAGGCTCTCACTAGCTGGCAGGGCAGGTTGATCTCTCGTGGAAGCTAAGTCTTTTAGCTCCGGGATGATTCCGCTGACCAGGCTCCCACTAGTTGGTAGGGCAGGTTGACCCCTCAGGAGGATAAGTGTTTTCACCCCGAGGCCGTCACGTCACCCAGGCTCCCATCAGCTGGCATGACAGGTTGACCCCTCGGAGAGACCGAGTATTTTCGGCCCCATGAAGGCCACTCAGCGAATACGTTGGGTTGGATGTTTCTTTCCGAACTTGTGCCAACCTCGAAAAGAGCGGGGATTGTGTACAACCCCGTATTCGCAGAGTAGGGTCCATTCGGCAGGCGCTGTGCCAGTTTTAAGTTTTTAAGCTTTTTAGAGATTTTGGACTCTTGGTGGCCAATTTTGGCTTGGCCTTGGGAATATACTAGTAGGGGGAGGAAAAATCTACACCCCCCGGGCTTGCTATGAGCGAGGTAAAAGCGGTACTCCGGACGGAGGCCAAGGCCTCACCCCCCCTGCACCCCAGCCCCTTGGGCGAGCTCGGCCGGCGGCCTGGAGCTCGCCCGGGCGCCCAGCCCTTGGGCGAGCTCGGCCGGCGGCCTGGAGCTCGCCCGGGCGCCCAGCCTTTGGGCGAGCTCGGCCGGCGGCCTGGAGCTCGCCCGGGCGCCCAGCCCTTGGGCGAGCTCGGTCGGCGGCCTGGAGCTCGCCCGGGCGCCCAGCCCTTGGGCGAGCTCGGTCGGCGGCCTGGAGCTCGCCCGGGCGCCCAGCCCTTGGGCGACCTCGGCCGGCGGCCTGGAGCTCGCCCGGGCGCCCAGCCTTTTGGCGAGTTCGCTTCGGATGTCCGAAGTGGGGTAAGGGGGAGGAGCATGGTTCAGCCTCCACCTCCCCCCCTTTTTGGACCTCATGTTGCCATGCTTTTTTCCCTAAGGGCATTTTTGACATTTCAAACTCAGGACTTGGAAAAACTATAAATAGACCCCCTTGGGTACCTTTGGAGAGGCATTGGCCTTTGGCTTCCTCCTCCCTAGTTCTCTTCTTGGTAGAGTCGAGAGAACTCTTCAAGGTACCCAGCTCTCATTGGTAAGGGAGGGGAAGTGTTCTTGTGACCTTCCGGGTGTGTGGTGGGACCTCCGCGCTAGAGCCGAGGGTCTGTTTCTAGTTTCCTAAGTCTTCGGTCCGTGACGTTCTTCCGAGTGTAGTAGGTGTGAGGTCACCCCTTCCCCAAGGGTCGAACTCCAAGAAGACCAAGTTCTTGGTTTCAACAATTTTGTCCTTACATGTCGGTGGGCATGTCAGACATGTCGGTGGGCATGTCAGACATGTCGGTGGACATGTCAGACATGTCGGAGAGCATTTAAAATATTGGTTGCAAGTTTAGTTGTCAAATATATAGATGCCATATAAACATTTCAATTAGTCTTCTGGTACCTCATTAGAACCAAACTTACGTCACACAATAAGAGAAACCAAATTCTCAATTCATCTTGCCTTGGGAGCAAAATTTTTCAGAAGATGAATAGTGTCATAGATACTTTCTCAACATCGATCAACTGTGAGTGTTAGTGTCTCTTTAACGATTGCCAGGACTCAACACCCCTTTCCAGTATTTCAGAAATCAGCCGTCCAGCCGGATCAGCGATATAAAGAAAACTAGGAAACGATATTAAAACTAGTAGCAGCAGGTAACAAAAGTCTATACTAAGCAATTTAAGACTAACAACGGAAGTTAAAAAGTAAACTAAGGGTAATCACATACCTGACATCTGGATTCACATAGCCACTAAACAAGATTGGAATTGAAATAATTGAAAATCTGTATAACAATAATAGTCTGATACAAGTTATATAAAATATTAACCAGGTACATTGTCCACATCTACAAGTACATGCTGATATAGAGTAAACTGAAAGGGAAAAATACTACAAACTGACGCCACCATAATGCTCATCATAGACGTAGTTTCTCACCTGGGTCACCTGAAAAACATTGCCCACGAAGGGTCAGAGTAAAGAAAAATAACTCCTCTTAGTGACACTAAAACAGTTTTACATATGAATGCATGCATGCCTTTAAAATAGTCTCGTGCACTGAAAACATTTTATGTTATATGTTATGCATGTTTTTTTTTCTATACTTCCTGGTCAACACAACTATTAGTTCTATATTCGTGATTTTCCGTTTATTTACCCAAGTCCTGACGTTCACTAACTAGTGTACTGACTCACGACAGGTCTATACTTGAGTTTTATGTGACTTCTAACCTGCTCATCTACTAGGAAAGCTCTAGGCAGAGTAGCTCCTAAAGCGCAACTGAAACTGACGACCCGAGACCATCTGACGAACTCAAATGTTCTAGTGTCACGCGGACACGGTCTCGAATCTACTAGCTGTCTCAAAGGGAAGTAAACTCCCAAGACTGTACTGCTCACAAGATATCATATGCCTTATGAGAAAGGTAGTGCGCCTCTACCTAGCACGAAAAGACTTGTGTGCTCACTGACCTTTTTGGTCTGACGCTACTCTGCATAGGATATCTTTTCTGGTGTACTACTAAGCGACCCTTGACTTTCTCGTGGTCGACTTGAAGGGACCTTCTCGCCCTTGGTTGGACAATCCCCAAACTTACGTACACGGGTAAAGTTTCGTACCTAAATAACTATTCATGACTTTACTAACGTGGTTATGGAAAAGGGCGTTATCCTACGCGTTTTCACGATTATTTTCCTACTGCCACACTTTTCTATGCATGGTTATGATGCTTGTACGAAACCTACTCATGCGTATAAAAATATAATTACTTGATATGTCTAACTAAAAGAAATTAGAATTTCCTTACAATGGTGGTGCGGCGCTCGTACACTCGACGCTGCGACATTTTCTCTTCCGAAGGCACTCCTACTGCTGGGGACCTTCAGGACGCTGCCCCGACCTCACCAAAGTCCTGCAATTTATGGCAGCCCTATTTTCATAATTTTCCCTTAGGGTTTTTCTTTTTAAAAAAAATTCTAAAAGCTAGGGTAACCATAATACATAGGCTAAACATCGTATATTACATTTACGTATAGCGATTGAGGCTCTCAAAGTGCCCAACTAAACTTCCGCGGCGAACCACGAACTACAAAACCTAAAATAGGGCAATAGGAACAAAAATTTGTTTAGTCTAACCTCCAAAACGAAGGATCTTCATGAGGAAATCGAGATAAGGGAGGAATCGACTCACCGGAACCAAAACGAAACTCAACTTCTCCGGTTAGGGTTTAACCCACTTCTCCCACGACCAAGGAAAGAAGAGTACTCCCCGGTGCCTGCAGAGGAGGGAGAGGAAGCCGACAATGGGTTCTGGAGAAGTATCGGGCGCCGGCTAGGGTTGCGGAAGTGCGCCGACTTGCGATCGTCGGGTCTGCGAAACGAGCGAGACGGGAGAAAAAAAACAAACGGGTTGCGGCTTGCGGTTTCTAATCCCGTGAGATGAGGGTTGCGGGTTTATATCGGGTTACAACGGTTTCCTTCTTAACCTCAAAGAGGAGAGGGGGGGAGGAAGCGCTATTGGCACCCCATATCCAACAAAAACAACTTAATAAACGTTTATCGGCAACCCAAACTCACACTAATTCTTTGGAATACTAACCGAATTCGCCGCGCGCGTCGATTCTAAAAATAACATGCGTTACACACTAAAATTAACGCACTTATCAAATTAACAGACGCTATCATTTGGAATAGTAACATAATACCTGGTCGACGCGCTGTCTCGATCAAAAATCGTCGCGACTCGAACCTACAATAAAAATAAATTTCGCGTAAAATTTACGGATGTTACAAATCTCCCCTCCTAATAAAAATTTTCGTCCTCGAAAATTGAAACCATACCTGAATCGAAGAGAAAAGAATAGTCTGCATTGCTCTTAAGCTCATCCTCTCGCTCGCAAGTATACTCTGGACGGCCACAGTTCATCCAAAGGACCTTGACCATACGATTCTCTCTACTCCTGAGCTTCTGAATCCTTGAATCCACTATCCTGACTGGTCTAACTCCAATACTAAGATCTATCTCAATTGGTGCTTCCTCGGTACTGATGATCTGACTAGAATCTCTGACTGCTCTCCTCAAATAGGAAACGTGGAATACATCATGTATACCACTCATTTCCTCAGGTAAGGCCAACCTATATGCAACCTCAACAACTCTCTCCAATACCTCAAAAGGACCAACGAATCTCGGACTCAGTTTCTTCATCCGCTTTATTCTAGAGACTCCTCTGATTGGTCTGACCTTCAAATAAACGTAGTCTCCAACACTGAACTCTACTGACCTGTGCTTCTGATCATGATACTTGGCCTGGCGATCCTGAGCTGTCTTCATACGCTCCTGAATAAGCTTGATCCTATCAGTGGTCTTATCAATGCATGACTCGCTGATGGTAGATCTTTCCTCACTTTCAGCCCAACACAACGGTGTCCGACAACGTCTGTCATAGCCTCGAACGGTGACATCCCAATACTCGCCTGAAAACTATTGTTGTAGGAGAACTCCACAAGAGTAACATATTTCTCCCACTTTTCTCCAAAATCTAGTATGCACATCCGTAGCAGATCCTCCAAAGTCCTATATGTGCGCTCAGTCTGTCCATCGGTCTGGGGATGGAATGCGGTGCTGAAATGTAACCTGGTACCCAACCGCTCCTGAACGTATCGCCACTCCCTGGAGGTAAATCTGTCATCTCGGTCTGAAACTATAGTCTTGGGAATACCGTGAAGTCGAACTATCTCGTCTAAATATAACTGTGCCAGCTTCGGACTTTGATCCGTCTTCCTAAGATGAATGAAATGAGCGACCTTCGAAAGCCGATCTACTATAACCCATAAGGAATCATTCCCACTCTGCGATCTCGGCAAACCATGAATGAAGTCCATGGATATATCCTCAAATGTCCACTCGGGGATGGGAAGTGGCTGCAACTTGCCTCCAGGCCTTTGACACTCGGCCTTAACCAACTTGCATGTCTCGCACTTCCCTATATAATCTGCAACATCACCTTTCAAACCTGGCGCCATACTACTTTCTTAAGATCTGCATACATCTTCGTGCTACCAAGATGTATCGAATACCTGGAATTGCGTGCCTCAAAAAGAATGTCCTCGCGAAGGTGGCTAACATCTGGGATACACACCCTGTCATCATGCAATAATAACTCATCCTTAATAGAGAATCTCTCTTTCTGACCTGACTGCACTGAGATCCAAATCTCTGTCATCCTTGGATCCAAAGGAAGGGCTGTCTTGATTCTATCTTTAATGTCGCAAGTAATCTCCATCCAACTTAACCAAGCTGAACCAAAACTGCAACGGGGCACAACGACGATGTCCAGTCTCTCCAGCTCTCAAACCAACTCCTTCTGCTGAGTGAGAAGGGAAAAACACGAGCCTCTACGGCTAAGGGCATCAGCTACAACATTCGCCTTTCCTGGGTGGTACTGAATGTCTATATCGTAGTCCGAAAGAAACTCTAACCATCTACGCTGTCTCAAATTGAGCTCTCACTGATCAAAGATATACTTGAGGCTCTTATGATCAGTAAAGATCTCGCAACGCACTCCATAGCGATAGTGCCTCCAAATCTTCAGAGCATGAATAACTGCTGCAAGCTCCAAGTCATGCACAGGATAATTCCTCTCATGAACCTTTAACTGTCTCGAGGCATAGGTTACGACCTTTCCATGCTGCATGAGGACACAGCCCAAACCCTGACTTGAAGCATCGCTATAAATCTGAAACCCGTCAGGCCCTGAAGGTAAACTCAAAATCGGTGCGGTCATCAACCTGTCCTTCAAGTCCTCGAAAGCCAATTCGCACTCAACTGTCCAATCCAAGCCCTTACCCTTCCTAGTGAGGGAAGTCAGTGGTAAGGCTATTTTTGAGAAATCTCTTATGAATCTCCTGTAGTATCCAGCAAGACCCAAAAAGCTGCGAACCTCTGAAACTGTCGTAGGCCTTGGCCAATTCTTAATGACCTCTATCTTCTTCGGATCAACACTAACTCCTTTCTGACTGATGATGCGGCCTAAGAATGCAATCTCTGAAAGCCAAAACTCACACTTTGAAAACTTAGCATACAACTGGTTCTTCCTGAGGGTGCTCAAAACAATCCTGAGGTGTGCTGCATGATCTTCTGCACTCTTAGAGAACACCAAGATATTATCTATGAAGACGATGACAAAACGATCCAAGTACTCCCGGAATACCCTATTCATCAGGTCCATAAAAACTGAAGGGGCGTTGGTCAGCCCGAATGGCATGACCACGAACTCGAAGTGTCCATATCTGATACTGAAAGCCGTCTTCTGAATATCCACGTCACGAATCTTTAACTGGTGATAGTCTGACCTCAGATCTAACTTGGAAAAAGTGTTTGATCCCACCAACTGGTCGAACAAATCATCAATCCTGGGAATCAGGTACTTGTTCTTTACGGTCAGCTTATTCAATTCACGGTAGTCTATGCACAGTCTCAGACTACCATCCTTCTTCACAAACAGTACTGGAGCACTCCAAGGCGAAGTACTTGGGCGTACAAAACCCAAATCAAGCAGCTCCTGCAGCTGGCTCTTCAACTCTGCTAGTTCCCTTGGAGCCATCCGATAGGGAGATTTGACTACCGGTGTAGCCCCAGGCTGTAAGTCTATCTGGAACTCAATCTCTCTATCTGGAGGGGCACCAGGGAGCTCTTCCGGGAAAACATCGGGAAACTCCTGCACCACTGGCATCTCTGCCAAGTTAGTCTTAGACTCCGCGTTCATCAGTACTACAAAGGTTTCACAACCTTTACTGATGCACCTTCTCGTTTGGACTGTAGATATGATCATCTTCACGACTCCCTTCAAACCCTGAAAAGAAAAAGATGTCTGGTTGGGGCCATCGAACTAAATCTGCTTCGTCCTACAGTCAATCCTCGCGTTGACTGCTGAAAGCCAGTCCATTCCAAAGATCAAGTCGAATCCTGCTATGGGTAGCTGCAAAGCTTCCACGATAATCTCGGTATCACCAAACTGCACCGGTACCCTGCACTTGTCTCTGGTCTGCAGAAGGGATCCATTCGGCATCACGACTTCCAGCGGTACTGACTCTGGGAAGACTTCTAAATCCAACTTACGCACTAGAGATTCCGCGATAAACGAGTGCGAGGCACCCGTATCAAACAGAATCTTAGAGGGTAAATTACGAATCATAAGGATGCCTACATGAATGATTTATGAAGGATGGAAAAATAAATGTATCACTACGGAGGATTTAAATAAACTTTTTAAGCAAATCAACATTTACCAGTCACCACATCCTTCTGATCCTTTGCCTCCTGCTGACCCAACCTATATGCTCTGGGCTGCACTAAGTCTCGACCCTGTTGTGGTCTCCCATCAGTGAGCATCAATGCTTTGCCCTTATCTACCCTGCTAGAGCCACCAACCTCGTACTTCGACTGCAGGAATAAATTACATTAAAAAAAATCTACTGTAATTTCATAAATGTAATGAATACAACAAGACTTTGATTACCTGACTTGCACCAACTTCCTGACAGAAGCGAGCTATGTGACCAGGTTGTCGGCACTTGTAACACACGCCAGCGCTGGCCAAACACTCTCCTGGATGACGACGCTGACACTTAGGACACGTGGGGTAGTCCTTGCTCCTGTCACCAGACTGACCACTCTTCTTAGCATCGGGCTTCGGCTTCTTGTTCCAGTTCTTTCCTTGATCATTCCCGCTCTGCTGCGGATGATGCGAATCCTGAGATCGCTTCGCACGGAAATTACTTCGCTTCTGAACATTCTGCTGATCAGCCTCCAGCCTGCGAGCCGTATCCACTAAGCTCCTGTAATCAGCGTTGACCATAGTCATCAGCGGCTGGCTCAACGAGACACACAAGCCATCCACAAAGCGACTGCACCTCTCAGTCTGATCTCCCTGCATCACGCCCGCATAACGAGCCAAATGAGTAAGCTCTCGCTCGTACTCAGTAACTGTCCTGTCCCCCTGGAAAAGCCTAAGATACTTCTCCTGAAGACCTCGTCGTGCGGAAGGAGGCACGAACCAACTTGCAAGGGCTCTAGAGAACTCGCCCCAAGTAAACATATCTGACGTATGACCTGGCCAAAAGTACGGTTATACCATTTAAAGTGAACACACTACTTCCTAAAATAAAGAAAATTTCATTTCGCTTTACCTGCAGGATCATCTGCCCGGTACTTGTCCCACCACACTTTTGCCTCACCTCGGAGGAGGAAAACTGCCAGAGGAACCTTCTTGTTCTCTGGGCACTCCAAAACATTCAGCAGGTCTCTGGTGTTTGCTATCCAATCATCTGTGTCCATCGGGGTCTCATCCCCACCGTAGTTCGAAGGCTGAAGTTCTCTAAAATTTCTCAAATAACGCTCCAGGGTCATCTCCACGGGTGCTGGGGCAAGAACTGTTGCAGGGACTGGTACTTGTACTGGAGCTGGAAACCCTGCAGCCAGTCCTTTCTGAAACTCCATCAAGGCGACAGTAACCGCCTTGGCAATCTGAGACGCTATGTCTGTACCTTCTGGAGCTGCTGGAACTGGTGGTACCTGTGGCACGGCAGCGTCTCCCATGGTCGCATTAAGAATGATTATTTATCAAGCATCTGAGAAATTTGGCTTAGCAGTTTTATTTCGTACTCTTGAGAAAACTAGGGCTTAAACGCCACTAAAATACTCTACTAACAGGAGTTTACTCTTACACACTCCTATGACTCTGTTAATTCTTTCTAGGGTCCAAGGATTCTAAACCTCCCTCTGATACCAATTTGTAACGCCCCTTTCCAGTATTTCAGAAATCAGCCGTCCGGCCGGGTCAGCGATATAAAGAAAACTAGGAAACGATATTAAACTAGTAGCAGCAGGTAACAAAAGTCTATACTAAGCAATTTAAGACTAACAACGGAAGTTAAAAAGTAAACTAAGGGTAATCACATACCTGACATCTGGATTCACAGAGCCACTAAACAAGATTGGAATTGAAATAACTGAAAATCTGTATAACAATAATAGTCTGATACAAGTTATATAAAATATTAATCAGGTACATTGTCCACATCTACAAGTACATGCTGATATAGAGTAAACTGAATGAGAAAAATACTACAAACTGACGCCACCATAATGCTCATCCTAGACGTAGTTTCTCACTTGGGTCACCTGAAAAACATTGTCCACGAAGGGTCGGAGTAAAGAAAAATAACTCCTCTTAGTGACACTAAAACAGTTTTAAATATGAATGCATGCATGCCTTTAAAATAGTCTCGTGCACTGAAAACATTTTATGTTATATGTTATGCATGTTTTTTGTTCTATACTTCCTGGTCAACACAGCTATTAGTTCTATATTCGCGACTTTCCGTTTATTTACCCAAGTCCTGACGTTCACTAACTAGTGTACTGACTCACGACAGGTCTATACTTGAGTTCTATGTGACTTCTAACCTGCTCATCTACTAGGAAAGCTCTAGGCAGAGTAGCTCCTAACGATCAACTGAAACTGACGACCCGAGACCATCTGACGTACTCAAATGTTCTAGTGTCACGCGGATACAGTCTCGAATCTACTAGCTGTCTCAAAGGGAAGTAAGTTCCCAAGACTGTACTGCTCACAAGATACCATATGCCTTATCAGAAAGGTAGTGCGCCTCTACCTAGCACGAAAAGACTTGTGTGTTCACTGACCTTTTTGGTCTGACGCTACTCTGCATGAGATATCTTTTCTGGTGTACTACTAAGCGACCCTTGACTTTATCGTGGTCGACTTGAAAGGACCTTCTCGCCCTTGGTTGGACAATCTCTAAACTTACGTACACGGGTAAAGTTTCGTACCTAAATAACTATTCATGACTTTACTAACGTGGTTATGGAAAAGGGCGTTATCCTACACGTTTTCACGATTATTTTCCTACTGCCACACTTTTCTATGCATGGTTATGATGCTTGTACGAAACCTACTCATGCGTATAAAAATATAATTACTTGATATGTCTAACTAAAAGAAATTAGAATTTCCTTACAGTGGTGGTGCGGCGCTCGTACACTCGACGCGGCGACATTTTTTCTTCCGAAGACACTCCTAGTGCTGGGGACCTTCAGGACGCTGCCCCGACCACACCAAAGTCCTGCAATTTATGGCAGCCCTATTTTCATAATTTTCCCTTAGGGTTTTTCTTTTTAAAAAAATTCTAAAAGCTAGGGTAACCATAATACATAGGCTAAACATCGTATATTACCTTTACGTATAGCGATTGAGGCTCTCAAAGCGCCCAACTAAACTTCCGCGGCGAACCACGAACTACAAAACCTAAAATAGGGCAATAGGAACAAAAATTTGTTTAGTCTAACCTCCAAAACGAAGGATCTTCATGAGGAAATCGAGATAAGGGAGGAATCGACTCACCGGAACCAAAACGAAACTCAACTTCTCCGGTTAGGGTTTAACCCACTTCTCCCACGGCCAAGGAAATAAGAGGAGTACTCCCCGGTGCCTGCAGAGGAGGGAGAGGAAGCCGACAATGGGTTCTGGAGAGGTATCGGGCGCCGGCTAGGGTTGCGGAAGAGCGCCGGCTTGCGATCGGCGGGTCTGCGGAACGAGCGAGACGGGAGAAAAAAAACAAACGGGCTGCGGCTTGCGGTTTCTAATCCCGTGAGATGAGGGTTGCGGGTTTATATCGGGTTACAGCGGTTTCCTTCTTAACCGCAAAGAGGAGAGGGGGGGGGGGGGAAGGAAGCGCTATTGGCACCCCATATCCAATCAAAACAACTTAATAAACGGTTATCGGCAACCCAAACTCACACTAATTCTTTGGAATACTAACCGAATTCGCCGCGATCGTCGATTCTAAAAATAACATGCGTTACGCACTAAAATTAACGCACTTATCAAATTAACGGACGCTATCATTTGGAATAGTAACATAATACCTGGTCGACGCGCTGCCTCGATCAAAAATCGTCGCGACTCGAACCTACAATAAAAATAAATTTCGCGTAAAATTTATGGATGTTACACTCCCGCTCCGAGGTCGGCCGCTATCACACACGGGCATCACAAAAATAAATCGCTCACTCACATATGAAGTGGTTCCACAGAATCTCAAAGCTCACTGTGTAACGAAGTCACAAACTTACAACCTAAAATTCACTCGCTCTCACACTCATGATGGATTCACAAAATCTCTAACCAACAAATATATTGCTTTCCACTGCTCTCCGGAATCACTGGTAGCAATTTCTCTATTCCTAACTCTTCACGGAAGTAATCTAAGCCTAAATTAATGTTTTCTTCAACACTAGTGGTCTCAACGGAATCACACAAAGCAACACTTAATAGTTAACTTCAGCAACCATTCCTTCAATCAAACAGCAAACAGGAATCAAAGAATGCAAGCAATAAACAACATTCTCATCAACCTCACGACAACAAATGAAATTCACTGTTCATCTCCTCTCTAAGAGAAATTCTACACTCCTAACTGTCAACAAAGAGGAACAAATCAAAGGAATACAACCTAACAGCAGCTATGATGAAGCACTGTTCATCTTCTCTAACACCACAATCATAGAACTGTTACGAAAGCAAGAAACACAAGCATTCAATCTTTAATATCATTCAACATCATCTCAGATCTCAGGTCGTAATCCACTCTTAAATTTAGATAAGGTGTCACGTGGGTGTTCTACCACGTTGCACCTAATCATAAGATCTTTCATCTCAGCTAGATAGTAAGATACTGATTTGGACCCTTGACGTAGTGACGTCAACTCGTCTCGTAGACGGGTCTGATAGTTGTGGGGAATGTACTGCTCCTCCAATATGACTCTCGTCTGGGGTCAATGGGTAATGGGAGGGCGTCTATTCCTCTCTAGACTACGTTCTTCTCCTATCCAAAAGATTTTCGCTCGCCCAAACAATTTCATTTTGGCGAACTGAAACTTTTGGTCCTCCGTCATACGATACCACTCAAAGTAGATCTCTATGTCTATAACCCTGTCTAAAAAGAACTTGGGATCCATAGAACCATCATAAAATGACGGATCTAATTTCACAACTTGTGTGAGATCCGGTCGCCTATCCCGGGGAGGATAGTCGAAATCATCATCGTAAGGATCGCGATTGTCTCGACGCCACGGGGGTGGTGGTCGATGCCAATCTCTAAGACGATCATCACGATGCATGGCCGATATAGGCCAACGATGGTCTTGCGGACGCTCTTCTCTAGGTACGTCATTATAGGGTCTTTCTTGATAATGATCTCGTGTACCTAGGATAGGCTCTCGTTGGGGTTCAGGAAAATTCCTAGGGAAATTCCTACCCTAGTCATGTTCAAAGTCAATCCTATCTAAGGGATGTCTAACCTCTTCCTCAAAAAGAGGGTTCCTCCTAAATGTAGGTCTTTCTACGTAGTGTGGTGGGTTTTCGTGACGTGGATGAACAGAATGCTCATCTCGAATTGGAGGTGACAATGACGCTCGAGGGGTACTTCTAAACTAATCATCCTAGCACTAAGGTTTTCAAATTCTTCTTTCTTTTGGTAGACACTCTCAGTTAATGTCATCATTTGGTGGGCAAAAAGTAGAAACCACGGGGGTGGTTCATTCCCTTCGTTTCCACGACTCGGTTAACCATGTTCAACTCGACGCTTCTCTGAGTTTATCTCATGAGGGTGTTCAAGCGGTGAATTGTGGTGTTGTGAACTCATACTCATTAACCCACCACTACACAGATGCATGAAAACAAATAAGTAAAATGCAGATGTATGATTATTGTGAAAAAAGAGCGAGAAAACGGCTAAAAGGTAAATAAACCGCAAATTTTATTGCTCCAAAAAGATAATTATTGCATAGATGTGCCCCCTTATTTATAGAAATCGGGAGAGATGAGAGAATACAACAATCGATGTGGGATTAAATACAAGTCGGGCGGCGTAGTCAAATCGCCAACTATACAATGAATAACAGAACACCAAGCGACAACTAAGGAAAGTCGCCAAACAGCCAGGGAAGACCGCTGGTACAGACCGTAACTACGGGTTGCCACCAGACCGCGGTATATCCGGCATCCGCTGCTGCTGCTCCACTTAGACCGCTGCGGCTTCATCTAAACTGCTGAGGCTTCATCTAAATTGCTGCGGCTTCATCTAAACTGCTGCGACTTCATCTAAACTGCCGCGGCCTCATCAACATTCAGCTACTGCGGCTTCATCCAGACCGTTGAACCAGACTGCCATAACAAGAAGAAGTCAGACCGCTAGACCAGGGAAACAGTCTAGCCGCGGCGGCTAGACACCAAACCGCCCGGTCTCTACAAGCTTCAACACTCCCTCTCAAGCTGGAGCATATATATCCACCATGCTCAGCTTGCTACAAACATCTGAAACTGGTTTCGTGAAGAAGTCTGTCAGTTCTTTATCAGAAGTAACGAAGGGAGTACAGATCTGATTCTTCAACACCTCTTCCCTAATGAAATAACAATCAACCTCAATGTGATTTGTCCTCTCATGAAAAACATGATTCTTTGATATGTAAATAACGGCTTTGTTATCACAGAACATAGGAAGAAAATGATCATAGACTTCTCCCAAGTCAAGAATAAGCGCTCGTAACCATTTCAACTCACTGGTAGTTGAAGTCATACTCCTATACTCTGCTTCAACACTTGACCTTAAAACCACTGTCTGCTTCTTGCTTTTCCAGCTAACAAGGTTTCCTCCTACAAAGGTGCAAAGATCTGATGTAGACTCTATGAAGCACCGACACTTCAAAATGCCTAGCGTGTCGGTGTCGGACTCTCCGACACTCGTCCGACTCTCCGACACTCTCCGACACTCGTGTCGGAAGTCCGACACGCTGGCTCACGTGGGACTCGCGCGTCCCGCTCAATCGGACACGCGTGTCCCACTCAATCGGATATGCGTGTCCCTAAGCTAGCTACTCACGGTGAGGCGGGAGGCAATTGTCTTGGAAGTGCAATTTTTGTGAAAATTTTTTTATAAGTTCATATAAAAAAGTGAAAGCACATTTGTTAATCATTTATGGAAAAAGAATTAGAAAGTGTGTAAAAGTTTTAAGGAGTGATCTATTTGAGGTGAAAAAACTATAAGAAGAGGTAATGTGTTAATGTTCTATTATTTTTTGACCTTTGGTTAAGTTTTGCATTTGAATAATTGATTAGTAATATTTAAACATGTCTTGGTTTATTTGAATATTTGTTATTTGTTCATTTTTAAGTTTTTGTTTAATGTCTTAGGATTTTCATAATTATAAAAATTAAATAGTTAATATACGTGTCCCATCGTGTCGAAATATGATATTTTTTGAGAATTTACGAGTCGCGAGTTGTGTCGTGTCGTATCACGTGTCGCGTGTCGGTGTCGGTGCAACATAGTGTAGACTTCATGTCTTCTTTGTTATCAGCATAGCTGACATCAGAATACGCTTCAATCTTCAGATGATTATTCTTCTGAAATAACAGACCCTTTCCTGGAGACCCTTTTACATACTTCAAAATATTTATGGTAGACCGAAGATGACACTCTCTAGGATTTTGCATAAACTGACTGACCTTTCTAACCGCATAATAGATATCTGGTCTAGTAACTGTCAGATATATGTGTTTGTCTACACGACGTCTGTACACAGTGAAATCTGGAAGAAGAGGAGAATCTTCAGTCCACCCCTTATCATCTCCAACCGCCATCGGGCAACGAGCAGGTTTCGCGCCAAGAAGACCGGTCTCCTTTAAGAGATCTAGCGCATACTTTTGCTGTGAAAGAACCACCGAGTTCCTCTTTCGTGAAATCTCAATGCCCAGAAAGTACTTCGGAGATCCCATATCCTTAGTAACAAAATATTGTCGAAGATGTCGTTTGGCTAGATCAATGTCTTCTTTATCATCACCAGTCAGAAGAATATCATCAACATAGACAGCAAGAACCACAAGGCCTTTAGTAGTCTTGCGTATAAACAATGAATGATCAACAGAGCTTCGATTGAACCCAATAAGAGAAACAACTCCACTAAACTTTTCAAACCAAGCTCGTGGACTCTGCTTTAAACCATAAATTGCCTTCCGAAGCTTGCATACATGAGACTTCCCCCGAGCAACATACCCAGGAGGTTGCTCCATGTAAACCACCTCTTGCAAATCACCATAAAGGAAGACATTCTTCACATCTAACTGAGACATCTCTCAGTATCGATTAACAGCCACAGAGAAGAGAACGCGTATAGTGCTGATGTGAGCAACAGGAGAAAAAGTATCAAAGAAGTCTACCTCATACGTCTGAGTAAACCCTTTTGCCATAAGCCTCGCCTTATAGCGATCAACCGAACCATCTGGAAGATACTTAACAACAAAGACCCACCGACAGTCAATCACATCAATGCCCAGAGGTGGGGGAACAAGAGTCCAAGTCCCTCTCTCAGTTAATGTGTTCATTTCTTCATCCATAACAGCTTTCCACTGAGGGATAGCAAGAGCCTCTTGATACGTTGCTGGGATGACAGTAGAAGAGATAGCAAGAACAAAACGCTTGTCATTCGGGGAAATCTGAGCATATGAGACAACAACATCAATTGGATGCTTAGTACATTATCGAACGCCCTTCCGTTGGGTAATGGGAAGATCAAGGTCACTGCTGATCGAAGGAGGCACTGTCAGAAGAAAGAAGAGGCCCGGGAACAGGTACAGAAGGCTCCAAGGGCAAAGAATCTGTCTCGAGAGAAAGATTCGGCGCAACAGGAACAGTTGTGGAAAGAACTGATTCCGGCAGAGGTGCCGAGATGATAGGCATTGAAGAAGTATCAGAGGGCAAGAGAGAAGAAGCAGCAGAAAAATACGGTGTATCTTCAAAGAAGGTAACATCAGCAGACACATACTGTTTGCGCAGAATATGATCAAAACAACGATATCCCTTCTGAGTCGGACAATAACCAAGGAATATGCATTTAACAGAACGGGGAGAAAGTTTGTCACGACCAGGAGAAGGTATGTGACCAAACGTCGCACATCCAAAAATTTTAAGAGGTAAAGAAAATGGCTCGGCTCCGGGATACAAAATAGAAAATGGAGTCTTGCCCTGGAGAACAGATGAGGGTATCCGATTAATATGATAGCAGTAGAGAAGAACAACATGACCCCAATAGGACCGAAAAATATTCATTTGTAACAGAAGGCTACGAGCAACATCCAAGAGATGACGATTCTTGCGTTCAGCAACGCCATTCTATTGAGAGGTATATGGGCAAGAAGTTTGATGAATCAAACCATGGTTCGCACAAAAATCAGAAAATTGTTGGCTGATATATTCCTTGACGTTATCAGTATAAAGAACTTGAATAAACACCTTAAACTGTGTCAAGATCTCATTGTAAAAGACGATAAACACAGTGTAAAGTTCAGAGCGATCTTTCAGGATATACATCCAGGTACACCTGGAGAAATCATTAATGAAAGTGACAAAGTATAAGCTACCTCTACCAACAGTAGCAGTAGGAGCAGGACCCCAGATGTCAGAGTGAACTAGTTCAAAAGGACGCGAAGAACTACGTCCCGTTCGTGCTGGGAAAGAAGAGCGATGATGTTTGCCAAGCTGACAAGTTTCACAATTCAAAGGGAAATCCTCTTGAGGTAGATCTGTAAGAAGTTGGTGGATGAGGCGAGAAGGAAGATGACTAAGACGACGACGACATTGCTGAAGAGATGAAGAAGCAGAAAAAGCAACGTCATGGTCGAGATAGAAGAGGCCACCACTCGCAGTCCCAGTAACAATCGTAGCGTTGGAGACAGAATCGGAGAAAGAACACATTGTGGCAGTAAAAGTAACCGTGCAGTGTAACTGTGTGCAGAGAGCATGGACAGAGTAAATTGCACGAGAAAGTGGGGACACAGAGAGTGTCCGCAAGAAACAAAGACGGAGTGAGGTGCACAGTTCCAACACCATACACAGGTGTAGAAGTCTCATCCGCAATAACAACAGGAGACACCCTGTTCTAAGCAGTTAAGGAGGAAAACATCCGAGAGTTGCCAGTCATGTGACAAGTGGCACCAGAGTCAATAAGACACTTATCAGAGGAGACCAAAAGAGCACGAGCTGAAGAGGAGAGAAGAGAAATCATCTTCAAGGGGAAAGATACCGAAAAGAAGAATTTCTAACCGCACGGTTAGAAACAAACCACAAAAGAACAGGCTGGCAAACAAGTCGCATAAGGAAAACGACCACAAGAAAAAAGAGCGGCAGAAAAACAAACCTCACGGTCATAGTGTCAACACACTAGCGACAAGAAAAGAAGCCGCGACCAGGATGCAGAGCCCGCAGCGGATAGAGATGCCGCATCGACAAGAGCAAGAAAAAAAGGAGAGGAAGAGACCGCACGGTCACGGTGACAACACACCAGCGGAAAGGAAGATGTCGCGACCCAAATGCGGAACAACAGAGAAGCCGCACGAACAAAGGACGAAGTCGCGCGAGGAAGAAGAAAGAGAAGGGAAAGAGTCTGCACGGTCAAGCTGACAACACACCAGCGACAAGGAAGATGCTGCGATCCAAATGCGGAACAACAGAGAAGCCGCGCGAACAAAGGACGAAAGAGAAGGGAAAGAGTCTGCACGGTCAAGGTGACAACACACCTGCGGCAGAGAAGATGCCGCGACCTAAATACAGAACTCGCAACAGAGAAGAGAAGCAACGAACATCAGAGAAGTCGCAACGAAATGCGACTAAACAACGGAAGCCGCGCGAACAAAACACGCGTAAAGAAGGGATCGCAGGAGAGCGACAAACAAGGGAGGGAGGGGCGGCAAGCAAACAACAAGAAGCCGGTGCGGGAAGCAAACCAGAAGAAGCCGCGCGGGAAACAAACCGGAAGTAGTCGACGTGGTTAGACAAACAAACCGCAATCTGATTGGAGCAAATGATCGATTCGCTCTGATACCATGTGAAAAAAGAGCGAGAAAACGGCCAAGAGGTAAATAAACCGCAAATTTTATTTCTCCAAAAAGATAATTATTACATAGGTATGCCCCCTTCATAGAAATCGGGAGAGATGAGAGAATACAACAATCGATGTGGGACTAAATACAAGTCGGGAGGCCTGTGCGGTTTGACATAGTAAAACCGCAAACTATACAATGAATAACAGAATACCAAGCGGCAACTATGAAAAGCCGCCAAACAATCAGGGAAGACCGCTGGTACAGGCCGCCAGACCGCAACTGCGGGTTGCCACCAGACCGCAGTTGCGGTTAACCATCTATCTGCTGCTGCTGCTCCACCTAGACCGCTGCGGCTTCATCTAGACTGCTGCGGCTTCATCAACATTCAACTGCTGCGGCCTCATCCAAACCGCTGAACCAGATTGCCATAACAATAAGAAGTCAAACCGCTAGACCGGGGAAACAGTCTAAACCGCGACGGCTAGACACAAAACCGTCCGGTCTCTACAAGCTTCAACAATTATGCTAATTTTCTTTTCTTTTTTTTGACAAGTAAAAAAATGCTATGCGGGGTTCCTATTCTTCGCAGGGCGGATTCCGAAACTTAGAAAAATTTCGGAATTTGCTTCTTATACCAAATTGATGCAGGACGGCGCGTAGGATTTGCGCGTCTGTCAGGAAATCCTAAATGCATGCGATGATTAAATTAATTTTGCAAAGATTATGAGCGTGCATTGCAAATACTTTGAGAAGTTAAACAATTTTTTTGAAAAAACACAAAATTGTATTTTCTTAAGAAAAATGGTTCAATTCTAAATTCGGAACGAAAGTCGCAAACTTCCTTCCCCGGATTTAGAATTGAACCATTTTTTCTTAAGAAAAATTCAATTTTAAAACAAAATAGTTAATTTTGTGTTTTTCCAAAAACGTTGCTTAATTTCTCAAAGTATTTGCAATGCACGCTCAAAGTCTTTGCAAAATTAATTTAATCATCGCATGCATTTAGGGTTTCCTAGAAATAGCTGGCAGGCGCACAAACCCTATGCGCCGTCCTGCATCATCTATTTCCATAAATATTGATTTTTTTGTTCACCTTGGCCGATTTCGTAGTCCTGAAATGACGGGAGACTACCGTGTGTGTCCTTCAGATATTTAGCGTTAAAAATGTTTTTTGGATCATTTTTTGTACGAATCTAATGCGACTTGGGGCGTTATTTGGATGATTTTCTTTCAGAAAAAATTCAATTTGAATCACTTCCCATCCATGTTCATTTATGTTTATTGAATGTAAAATGACCTAAATGGTTAAAATGATTCAAAGTAAAATAAATTACTTAAATGATCCTAATCTACGAAGCAACGATACTTCCTTAAGGACCATGTGTCTGTATTAGATACGTATCATGTACCGGAATTAACTTGCTACTCGGCGGATACATATATTACTATAGTCTGTATATTGTGATAGGAGTATGTTTTTCGAAAGTAAACAAAAGACTTCTGCGCGCGTCTTTTAGAAAAGAAAAAAATTGTGACTCATAAATCCAACTAACAGTGTTTATTATAGCAAAAAAATGTGTTTTAGATCTAAGTATTTTTTCTTCGTCAAAACTATAAAGAAATTGATTTAAATATTATAATGTTGTTTTTTTACTATATCTTTAAGGATTACGCATTTTTTACTTGTTCGACGTGAATCTTTCTATGTTTTATACTCTTTTTTTGCGTTTCTTTTTTGTTTCATCTATGGATGATAAATTTCTCATAATCTTCAGCATATTCACAATAGAAACCATCCCTTGTGCTTGAACTCTCCGACCTTTTCCCTTCAACCAGGATGCGGTGAACAACGTCAAGCAGCAGTGCAGCGACTTCATCATGACCAGAAACATTCAAAGCCGTGAAATGATCGAGGATGTGCAGAGACAAATGGCGGGCCTCAGCTTCTCCTCGGGGTATCCCAATCTCCAGAGGAACGCCTCCCAGCCTCCTGCGGACCCGCAACCTCCGCCACGTGCCTCCCCCGCTCCGCCGCCATACCATAATCCGCAGGGCGAGCACCCAGGTCCAGGATTCGCTCCGCCCTACACAAATTACTCTCAGCAGCAGCAGCCGCCGCCTTATCATGGCCCAGCAGGCCAGTACCAGCAGTATGGTCAGCCGCGTCCCGGCCCCAGCCCCGACTACGGTCAGCCGGCCTACCCAGGCTGGCGGGGCCCATATTATAACATGCAGATGCCGGGTTCCGGCCAACCGCAGCAGCAGCAGCCGTTCAATGGGCCGCCCCAGTATTATCCTCATCAGGGCGGGTACTATCGACCCCAGTAGAATTGCAAGATGCATTTTCCTGATCATATATGTATAAAACAACACAATTCTGCCTAGACCTGCGTGATTGTTTCTTGTTTTTTTACTTTGGGGGAATATGTGAGAGATTTGTAAATAACTCTTCATAGGTCGCTTGTTTTAAGAAGAAAAAAAATCAACATTTTATTTATTTTATAACTAAAATATTATTTTAATTAAAATGAGTATCTTATAGTTAAATATTTTTATTATTATAATTGAGAGCTCATTTTAGGCAACTGTTGTTAGTATTGTTTTAGTGGCAACATCAAATGCATCCCCATGCTCCCATTACACTCAATAATGTCCTTGGAACATCAAATGTATTCTTTGACCAGCATCATTCTTTTGATGTCCTTGGATTTTTTTTCTCATCTTCCAAATACTTCGTTTATCTCGACAAAATACTTTCGGGATTAGCCTATCAATTGCCCGTGCTTGAGGTGCCCATTTATATTTTTCTATTTTATATTACAAGCAGTCGTTCATGTGGTTCCCCTATTCCCCAGCATAGCAATCCCCCCATCATTCATTGTCTTTGAAAATATTTGATTCCCTAATATAGAACTTAATAAAAATTGTGTGTTTGTGTGATAGCAAAAATAACTAGTTTTTTATACCTACGAGTAAAAAGCACTTATGTAGCGGCTGGGCTACGACTTCGTAATTCTAAGGAGAGGAATTGGCCAAGAAAAGGGACCGGG
This sequence comes from Platanthera zijinensis, assembly GCA_039513925.1. Lineage (NCBI taxonomy): Eukaryota > Viridiplantae > Streptophyta > Magnoliopsida > Asparagales > Orchidaceae > Platanthera > Platanthera zijinensis. Next base: position 14,279,975 of record CM077085.1, read on the forward strand.
GGGTCAGGGAGGAATGAAAGAAAGGCTAAATTGTGAAATTGGTCCTCCAACTTTTCAGGATTCGGTGCGAGTGCATCACGTTGCGATTTGAGATTTGCACGCATCTCCGCGCGAGATGTGATGCATTCGCAGCTATTGGATGGCTGCACTGTAAAGTGCAGAAATTGTGGCCGGCTCCTGGGGTGATTATAAGGGAGAAATAAAGGTTTTTGTCATATTTTCATGGTCAGATCGATTGAAGCACTAAATGTCATATTTTGTTCAACCAAGCTTCTCTGTAGCATCTCAAGCCAAGGTTGTCTGAGAAGGGAGCTCCCCAACCAAGCATGAACACATAATCCTTCCCCTGGAGGTGGAATAGGTAGGGACAGAGTGGGGGGAGAGGAAGAACAGTATCAGAAAACAAGCCAAAGTGACGATATCTGTATGAGGGTCTCTCCTTCTCGCTGGCGAGATTCCCGTTAATACATTTTCATATCCTTCTTTATGTTATTTTCCTCTCCTTCTCGCGGGCCTCATCTTCTCGCTGATAATGAAGGAGGAAAATTCAACGCCTTGGATCTTCCGGCAAGAGGAGACTGTGTCAAGTTATGGAACGGAAAGATCTTTCCATTAAATTATTTTTATAGAATTTTTTTAGGGACTTATTTCAAGTAGCTTGTAAACTTTGAGGACTAAAAAAAAATTGAGACTGATTTCATAAAGAGCATTGTTAATAGCACATCTTATCTCGCTATTAGCACACCTGCGATAGTAGCACTCCACCCATTTTTACTCCGGCTATTAGCACACCACCCCCCAAAAAAAAATCTTAGACATGAATTTGGAAATTAATAATACCTTATTTGAGAACACCACAACATAATCAAAACGTTAAAAATGATCAAATGAAGCTTCATCATTTGAAAATTTAAGAAGGTCACCCAAACATGAACATATGCATACTAAATCAAGCCATAAGCCTAATAGCAAATACACTCTAGATGGGCGTTAACGAATGATACACTTATTTCGGTATGCTATTTTTTCCCGATTTTTCCTTGTATTTCCTACCTCCATTAACTTTCTTTGGATCTTTGCAAGTTCTCTTCCATCCGGCTTTTCTAAGGTGTGGTTGTGCTTTGATCTTGATCAAGTTCCTCTTTTCGTTAACGCCCATCTAGAGTTTATTTGCTATTAGGCTTATGGCTTGATTTAGTATGCATATGTTCATGTTTGGGTGACCTTCTTAAATTTTCAAATGATGGTGCTTCATTTGATCATTTTTAATGTTTTGATTATGTTGTGCTGTTCTCAAATAAGGTGTTATTAATTTCCAAATTCATGTTTAAGATTTTTTTTTTTGGGGTGGTGTGCTAATAGCCGGAGTAAAAATGGGTGGAGTGCTACTATCACAGGTGTGCTAATAGCAAGATAAAGTGTGCTATTAACAATGCTCTTTCATAAAATAGGAGTACTGATTTACTAATTTTGCCTAAACCCTAAATAACCATCTACTTTGGATTATATAATATTCAATGTCTCGATTACAAGATTAATCGGGTATTTATAACCCTTAATCCCAAAATCTATCGTTACAAACAAATCAATTTATTTAATAGCCTTTGATTCGACTTTTAATCAGAACCGTTGCTACTTCTCAAAATGAGCGAATGCATGGGGGTGATCGGGCTCGTTGGATGAAAAGCAAAGTCTGTCCACCGTTGGATGACTGCTACAATTTACAAATTAATCAGTTTCCTCATTTTCAAATAAAATTCAAATTATTGTGTGACAGATTAACTTTAGCTCATTTTAATACATTTTCCCGCTTTGATTCCCTCTTCCTGAAAATGCAACTATAATAATAATAATAATTAAAAGAAAAAAACAATGGAAGAAACAGTAACCCTAAATTCATAGTTTTGGTGTGTCCCCCAACGGTCGATTCCACCCGAACCCTTCATTCGACCGTTATAAGAGTACCGTTGACTGAAATGGACATCTCCTAGCCGTTAGGAGATTCAAAATCTCTAAATATCTACATGATCTGTAATAACTGGAAATGAAAACGAATCAATTTATTATTTATGAAAAATAATTTAATTTTAAATGTATTCTCTGTTTTTTTGGGTGGCAGGTGCCGTACTCTCCTGCCCGTTGCCCAAAAATTTAAAATCCACTCACCCAACCTTCCTTATTTTAAAGCCCCAAACTTTTCTCTTCTTCTTCCTAACATCTTCTCTTCTTCTTCCTAACATCTTCTCTTCTTCTTCAGATCCGGGGACAAGCCCAGACAATGGGCGTCTGCTTCAGCAAGAAGGGTGGCAAAGCTTCATCATCCCCCACCAAAGTTCCCCCCGACGATTTATCCAAAGAGAAGAGTGCGGCGAAAGAAGAGAAGAAGAAACTAGAAGTAACGGAGAAGCGGCTGCCATCGCCGATCTTTGCCAACGTCGCTCCTTCCTCGACTGCAAAGAAGGCTTCTTGCGTTGGAGAAGAGAAAGAGGAGAAGAAAACTGAGACTTCTGTGAAGAAATACCCCCAATTTGAGGAGGAAAGTGGAAGCAAAGCTCTCGCCAACATTGAAATTCCCGGTGAGCAGCTGCCTGCGCAGCTGAGAACCTCGAGCTGCACTAAGGAGGAGGTTGACGCCATCCTCATCCAATGCGGCCGCCTCAGCCGCAGTTCCTCCGGCAAGGCTTCCAAAGAGACGATTGGCGGCAACGGCCAGAACAGGAGATACTCTGGTTCGAAGCGAAGCTACGATTTTGATGACGAGAGGATGAGAGAGGAGGAGCCGGATAAGCCGGTGCCGAGACCTTCACCTCGCCGGCGAACTCCCAACAGAGAGAGGTCCGGAAGCAGAGAAAGAAAAGTGAGCAGATCCCCTGGAAAAAGATCCGAGGGTGTCTTCACCGCCTCTGTTTCCGACAAGCAGAACCAGCAGCCTGCCAAGATGGTTTCAGTGCCTCCAAGAGAAAAAGGAGCTCCGCTTGTGAACGGAGAAACAGGGGGTGAAAATTTCTGTACAAAAAAAGTCACAGCCTCTCCGAGATCCCGGTCGCCTGCGAACACCGCCAGGATCTCGAGCGAGAACCCCCAGCCTCAATCCCTCAGTAGGAATTCCTCGAGGAAGACGGATCAGTCTCCTTTCAGGAGAAATCCACTGGCTGAAATGGAAGATAACTCCCTTAAAAATCAGAATGGAAGCACAACCAGCACATTTCAGAAGAGCAGAGCGATGAATGATGGGGCGAAGAAGCCTCAGGTAAGCACAATTTACTCTTCTCCGATTTCTCCTCTATTTTTCTCCACTAACTTTAGTTCTAATGCTAGAATTCTGTCTCTAAGCAGCCGCAGAAAGAAAAACAGGACACAATGAAGGCATTGAATCAAGTAATGGATGCAAATACAGCAAACAATAGAGAAGAAAGCATCAACAACCCAATAACTGTAACAAAAACCAGATCATCAAGAAGATCATCCCGTGATCTCGACAACAACCCAGCAATGAATCCAACAGCGTCGTATGCTTCCTTTCTGCTTGAAGACATCCAGACCCAACAGCAGCTGCAGCAGCAGAACACGGCCTTCTCCCTCCCGGCCTGCATATCCAAGGCCTGTTCCATCCTCGATGCAGTCGCAGATCTCAATTCAGCTTGTTCCAATCGCCGGAGCTACGAGGCGGAAAAATGTAGCACTAACATCAGCGGGAATGGAGGAGGGTTTATGGGGAGGGGATTGTTGACGAGAAGGGAGCAATCCATAGAGTTGGAGGCGAAAGATGATCTAATGGAGCCATGCCTCCACAAATATGTTACAGTGAGGCAAACGGGGAGGGAGGCGGATCCCGAGGAATCGGCGGGAAGCAATAGTGTTGAGGGGCTGCCATGGACTTCTTCTTCTCTGTGGGATATGAACTCTGTTGATTCGGCGTGCGGAACATCTTTAACTGGTAATTGGAAAGATGTGGAGGTTGAGGATGAAGTTGGGGATGAAGGAAACCAGCAGCAGCGGAATTCGTGGCGGAGATTCGGGGCTGCTACTGGCAGAAAGAGCCCGAGGGGTAAGAAGAGGGAGTTTGATGGGCGGCAGGTGCAGCAAGGCGGCGGCTTTGGAGTGGGAGGAGGGAAGGGGAGGGTTGGTGGGAATGCATTCTCACTTCCTGTTTCTGCTGCAACATTCTGAGCTGGGAAGATGATGTTGATGCTGGAAATTTTCACCTGTTTCTGAATATTTGGCAATATGTACTCTGAGAATACATTCATTAGAAAAGAATGTGTACATTCTCGAAAAACTAATGCGATTGGGCATGCTGAGGTAGAGTACACCTGCAATTCTGTGTTTCCCGGTGATCCCTCGGCACAGGATTGTCAAGGTGAGATTTTGTTGTGGGGTTATCCTCTCATTGAACACTGTTGTATTATCAGCTACTACTATTGCTTTCAGTGTTGTTACGCTGTCTATTGGTGGACATTGTTGTATCAGCTACCTACCATTGCCTTCAGTGTTGTTGCACCGTCTATTGGTGGACAATTATTTTACCTTTGCAGAAAGTTTCTCTTTATTTCATCTTTGAACTGGCAACCAAAAACAAGAAGACATAATTTTTATTACCCATCAACTGCTGTTTTTGAAAGAACATACATGGGGCTCGAACAATATTTCATCTTTGCCGCATTTTCTCCCGCCGTGTCGTGAACAACGGAGCAAAAAGCTCCCGCTCGAACAACCACCAGCCCCTCCCGTTCCAAAGCCCCGTCTCCACTCGCGGTTCTGCCCGCCACCGCCAAGGCCTTTGTTTTGGATATATATGACCAAATTTTATGTTCATTACTCTACATTTATTATTTTGGAAACTCTCTCAGTATATAAAAGCATTTGCAGTTTTCCAACTTTGGGTCTGTTTGGCGCAGCTCTGTCGGCTGGAAAATCTCTATTCCAGCCGCCAGAGCTGCTTTATATGTTTTTGGGACAGCTCCTTATGAAGAGTTTTTCAAAAATCTGGAACTGTTTTGCAGCTTTTTCAGAAATCTTCCCCCCCAGCTTCAGCTTCCGCAAAATAGCTTTCTCTCTCACAGGTTTTGGAAATCTAATGGTTTATTCAGTTGGAACATGCTCTGAGGCCGGACGGCCTTCCTCCGGCGATTCCGAGCCCCGGACGGCCTTCCTCCGGCGATTCCGAGCCCCCGACGTCCTTCCTCCGGCGATTCCGAGCCCCCGACGTCCTTCCTCCGGCGATTCCGAGCCCCGGACGGCCTTCCTCCGGCGATTCCGAGCCCCCGACGTCCTTCCTCCGGCGATTCCGAGCCCCCGACGTCCTTCCTCCGGCGATTCCGAGCTCCCGACGTCCTTCCTCCGGCGATTCCGAGCGCACTTCTGCACAGAACACCCAAACACTCTGCAGCTTTTCAAAACTGTTCCCCAAAAATCTATTTTAAAACAGCTCTATCCGGACAGCAGCTTTTCAATTCGTCGGAGCTTTTCTCTAAGAGAGATGTAGAGAGCGGGGAGATGAAAATAGAGACGATCTCTCAATAAACGAAGCTGGTACTTCGTGTCAGAGATGAGCGATCTTCTTCCTTCTGCAGGGCGTTGAACGGACGGCTTGCGCCAAAATTTCAGGCTTTCGTGTTGATAACAACATAGATAGAGATAATATTGTGATCAGTGTTCGCCAAATTGTTCCAAAATGAAACCATATTTTAGTGTTGCGATGTTGGTATTACTTAGATATATTGATTAATTTGTTTCTTATGAATCTTACTCCAGTTTTTTTTGTTTCTATTGTGCATTTGATACTCACAAAACCCAACAGTTTAGAGAAAATGGAGAGTTAGAGAGCAAATAAAATTTAATGATTTATTCACTTCCTTTCATGAAGTTGTTTGTTTAGTCTTTCACCCTATTAACAGCGTCTCAATATTTTCGCCAAATTCTAACACAGCGCTCCAGTTGTTTGAGCCTCGGCTTTTGAACGGCCACGAAATATCGCTGGCAAATGGTGTTCCTTAGGTGTGGTGAGCGTTCACGAATGACAAATTTCATAATAGGGGTGCAAGTTGAGTTCAGCCAGCTCGAAAAAAACTCGACGCGAACTTGAGGCAGTTGAGCTCGAGTAGCTCGGACTTGATTGCGAGTTCGAACTCGCCTGCTATTGTTCATGAGCTCGCGAGCTTTCTTTTTGGCTTATATATATATTGGTTAATGAGCTGAAATCTCGAGCTCGAGATCAATATATTGGTCTTCAGTCCGAGCTCAAGCCATACAAAATGAATTTGTTGAACACAAGCTCGAGCTCGAGCTCGAGCTCGAGTATTTTGCCAAGCTGAACTCGAGCTCGTTTACACCCCTTAGTGGGCCTAGTACATAATATATGTTCTGGAATAGTTTTGAAAGTCCCCAAAATGCCCCCTCCTTAACTGAAATAAGGAATAAATAATGCAAGAAAAAACAGGGTAGGCTGCAAAAAATGCCAAAACAAAATATTCAAGTTGCCAAAAGTCATCCCTCCTGTTTGTGGCTGCAGCAAAACGAAGGCGACGGTGATCTGAAAACCCACGCCACCATTACGCCACCTCATCCCGCCCATATCCTCGGTTTCTCCGTCAGCCGACATCGACCCAACTCTTAATCCCAACCCTCAAATTTCACCATTTCTCCATGTCGGAGACGGCACCTGGAATACTAGCGCGTCTTCATCGAAACCCTAACCCTTGCTCGCCGGCTCTTTCATCCGATGGCTCTCCTTCTTCGAACGCGTCCCTTTCGCCCAGCGACTTCCGATGCGTCCAGCGATGGAAACTCCAACGGGTTTCATGTTTATCCCATGGAATCTGTCAACGTGAGATCTTATCCCTCTTCTTTTGTTTATATATTTATTGATTACTGCCTTGTCTGATGCGCTTAATCTATATATTTCAGATGAGAAGGCTGTCTCTGCAAGTGGTTTCTCAAGGGAGGAGATTGGGGCACGTTAAGTAAGCTGTCGAGTTGTTATGTGTTGATTCTATTGGTAGTTTTTTCCATGTCTATTCGAGCTTGGGCTAAGCTGTATTTTGAATTTTGTATGGATGAGATCGCCATTGTACTACTGTTGAAGATTGTAAATTGTTGCTTGTAGCCTGAAGATCAAGCTTTCATAGTTTAGTTGAATTAAGAGAACGGAAGAATTAAAATAAGCTGGACAGGTGATAATTATTTTGGAGCTCTTTTATAAGATTGAGCTAATGGTGGTATGAACCTTTTTGTTGAATTGATTAAATGATGCCTGAGAGCTTTGAACTACTGGCTAATGACTATTAATTTCCTGCTTAGTCTGTTAGAAATTTAACAATTTGAGTGATGACTACTGTTCTCTTAGGTTATCCATGATCATGCTCTTGTTTTAAAGGGTGATTATTATTAACCTCTCATGTGTTTGAAGAAAAATTATAATTTAGTTCCTTGAGTTTGTAGAAATATCAAACGCCTTCATTAAGTTAGCTTTTCTATCCAACTTCTATTAGTTTGATTTCAAAATGACTGTTTGCTGTAAGAGATATCATAGAAAGGAATTTTGATATTTTACCAAATACTGCATAAAATTCTAACCCATTATAGTGGGATATAGGCTTGAGTGTTGTTGTACTGCATAAAATTCTGAAAATTTGTTCTTGATACATGTCTATCCACAACTTTGGTGTTTCAAATTTTCTATGGTGAAATATTGAATGTTTCAAATTAGGCGGCTGTTAATGATTCATGATTATATTTAGCTCTCAGGGGATTATATAATAGTTAGCTCAGACTTAGGGGAGGCAAATGATAACTTTGACATGTTTTAAATGTAAATTTGAACCAAGAAGATCCCCATTTGCAGGACTTATACAGTAATGGCAACAAAAGATAATCGTGGGTTGGGCCAGGAACTTAAAGAGAGTGAAAAGTGTAGAGAAGATTGCAAGGATAATGATTCAGATCCTTTACAGGAGCTAAAACTCAGGTTTCTGAAGTTTAAGAAGGAAACCTACTTGTAAGTAGAGCAGCATTTACAGTCTCAGGCCCTCAGAATGTTTTGAAGCATTTTCTTTATAAATAATATTTCCATGAACAGGCCAAATTTGGATCACTATCAAAACCTTGCTCAAGTCCAATCACCTAAGGTCGAGCAAAAATTTAGTATAATGTTTCTCCTTCCTTCTCCGGTTTTTGTTTCTCTTGTTTAGGCGGTGTTTGTTTAGGTGTTTTAGCTCTATTTCAGTGTGATAAAATTGATGGGTTTGATAAACCTTCAATTTTGAACTCCAGTATCGTGGGAGCGGCCAAAATTTCATTGAGCTCAATTTCCCACTAAACAGTGGGAGCTCCATTTTTTACCCGAGCCGCTAACACTACTCTCCCAAACAAAGCCTTAATCTCTACCGTCCCTTTAACCAAATAGTGCGGATTTTCAGTTTATTTACTTTAGTGGGTTAACATATTTTTGGTAGAGATACTTTTACTCATTCCTATATGTTCCATGCACTATGATTGTATCACATGCAGTTCATGGTCGTTGCATGTGCAGACTCTAGAGTCTGCCCCTCCAAAATCTTGGGTTTTCAACCCGGGGAAGCTTTTACTGTTAGGAATGTGGCAAATTTGGTTCCACCGTATCAGGTAAATTTTTTTACTGCAAGTGAGTCAGTGAACAGCTGGATTTTCTGTAACTATTGAAGTCTTATGTTACTCAACCCCTCTGTTAACAGCATGGCGCCTCAGAAACAAGTGCAGCTCTAGAGTTTGCTGTAAATTCGTTGAAGGTAAGAATGGTGACATATTTCTGTAGATTGTTTCGGCAAAACATTGGAAATTCTCAGTTGATTATTGCATTAACAAAATCTCTTATAGCATGTAAGATAATATTAAAATGATAATAGTAATTTGTAGGTTCCAAATATTTTTATCATTGGGCACAGCTGCTGTGGTGGCATCAGGGCACTAATGAGCATGAAACAAAAATCAGCCTCCAAGTATTACTGCACCGTTTTACCTGCACTTATGCATTCTTTTTTATCTGAGTAATTATTATATACCTTGGTAAAAAATCATTTTTTGGGGAGTTTATTTTTACTCTTTGACAGGAGTTTTATTGAAGATTGGGTCTCCATTGCAAAGAGTGCAAGGTTAAGCACTGAAGCTACTGTTGGAAACCTGAGTTTTGACAAGCAATGTACTCACTGTGAGAAGGTGGTATCTCATTTCATCATTTCATGGGAGGTCATATTGAGAAGGGTTCGTTTGGCGTGATTTGTGCCGAAGGCACCCCATCACCCACCGCTCGAACTCGCTATTCATAGTTGGCAATGAGAGCAAAACACTAGTGTTTGTTGTTTCGTGTCTCTGGCGGTAGCCATTGCAATTCCGACCGCCGCCGGCAGCAACAGGCCGTCGGACCACTGTCAATAGGTAGCCCTCATCATGGTGAAACTATTGGTGGTGGTCGTGAGTGGTGGTGATGGACGGACTGTGGTGGAGGAGCCCCGAACGCTCCATCCAGGAGGGTTCAATCTCAGCCGTTGGCCAGAGGTTGAAGACGAAATCAGAGCCTTCTGATTTCCTTAAAATCGTTGAACTGATGATTAGCTGATCCCCACAGCGGATCGATAGTGGATCCGCTATGGGCGAAGGTCATTTCGCCATCTGCCGCCTTTCTGGGCTGTTAGATCTGCTTCTAGATTTGTGTTTTGTTCATAACAAAACTATGGTTTTAATTATATTTAATTTTGACTATATGCACCTCATAACAAAACATTCAAATTGATTTTTAGGTATCTAAATGACTGAACCAGACCAAGTGGTCAACATAAAACTTGTAGGTCTTAGTATGGGCTTTCCAAAATAAGACTGTTTTTTGTTATCAGCGGACTAAAATTGGTGTGCATTTCATATAAAATCTTGCATTTTTATCATCTGTATTCCAGAAAAGATATGGACTGTTGGCTATGACTGAGTCTCCAAATTTACTTTTAGGCTTCTCTCCAACTTCTTTTAGATCTAGCGATTTTGAGTCCCACTTCTCATATCCACTTCGCATTGAATTTTCTTGTAGAAAATGTCTAATCTGCAGATCAATTTCTGGTTTACTTTTAATAATTTTCTTATAATTTGCATCTTTATCCTCTCCTCCACCACCTTCATACTAGCTCTATTCTCCTCGACCACTTGGAACACATACCGCTCTTGAGTTTCCGCATCCTTGATGCCTATTTGAGTCCTGGTGCACTGGAAAAAGGCTTCATTATTATTTCTTTTACCCGCTCGTGTTCACGGTGAAGAAGGTGAGGCTCCCTTGGCGCTCGCGTTGAGATTTATCCAAGTCGAGTTTTGTATGTTTTCAGTGGTGTCGCGTGCTAATTACTGTTACTGTGGTTCATCCTTTGATTTGCATCATAGTTTGCAGAGGATTGATATCATAATTTAGTTTTTCACCTTTAATCTTATATAATATACATTTGTCTTTCTACTCTCAATCAAATCTGTATTTTTGTGGGGAATGTTTTTCTGCATCCATGTTTATCTCCCAATAAATAATTTGTAGCCATACATGCATATGAAAGGACAACAATGGTGCCCAAACCCCTGATTTGTATTTGCAAAGTCTCTATTCTGCAGTAATCAATGCATACAAATCCATGAACTAGCTCATTATCAACCAATCATTCTAATAATTAAGCACCCTTCTTCTTCATCTCTCCCACATTTGTAAATTGCACTTTCAAATTCATGTCAGTTTGATCTGACGACTATTGGTGCCTTGTTAGCATTTAACTTGGAATTTGGTGTCTAATTTGGAATTGCCTTGCTTCTCCTCGAGCAATAATAAGTTTTATATTCCTTCGTAGGAATCCATAAACGGCTCGATCCTGAACCTGCTGACGTACCCATGGATCGAGGAGAAAGTGACTCGGGGATCGCTGCTTCTTCATGGCGGCTACTATGATTTCACTGATTGCAGTTTTGAAAAATGGACACTGGTTTACAGAGAGAATCTCGAGGGCGGCAGCAAGTTTGCTATAAAAGGCTGCTCAACATGGTTCTGATTGTACTGTTTTAACATACAACTTTTCTCTGATTGCTATTGTTTTGTTATTTATGATCTATTGTGCTGTTCATAAAGTTTAGTGGGATTATTGGTTTTAAACCTAATTCTCACAGGAAGATTTAAGATTATGGGAATGTAAAAAAAAATGTAATAATTTGTTTATTTAATGCAATAAATAATCCTAGTTTCAACATCTTGTATTCATATACTGTTTTTTTCTCATTTTTGTGTAGCATTTGTGCTTTTAGTGAGGTTTGTTAGGGAGCAGCGCAGAATCGGATCAGCTGTTGAACCGGACCAGTTGTTCCTCAAACTAAAGTATGTGCGGCCTTAGCTCATTTATGCGTCTTGTCAGTAGTATTCATAACTTCGAGGAAATTCTACACTCCGAGGGTTTCTACAAGATTTTGCACTCGCGACATCTGTTTTCCCAGAAGAATTTGGCCAAAAAATGATTTCGGGTAAGTGCCCGCACGCACTCTCACCGTCCTCGTTAGGTCATGCCCATCATCCATTCAACAGCCTCAAGATTGTCATCAGTATTCGCAAGGTCGTTGTGAGCACTCACACTTCCCTTGGAGCTCTGGTGCAACCTACCATAATGGCTTAGTTTTCAATCCATCCAAGAACTTTCCTTCGGAGTACTCGCTATAGCTCTAAGTAACTCCTCTATCGGCACAAGCTCCGTACTTTTTTTACGTCAACATTTTGTTTTGTGACTAGTTCTCTGTAGCATTCAAGTGTAATTAGAGGTGTCACGGTTCTGGTTCGGTTCCGGTTCTATTAAAATCATGAATCGAATCACTAAAGCAACAGTTCTTCAAATTAGAACCAAAATCTTATTTGGTTTGACCGGTTCCGGTTCTGGTTCCGGTTCCATCTTAATTTTTGGAACCGTCATGTCAACGGTTCCGGTTACGGTTCAACAATAACCAAAACCAAACTGGCCACTAATGGTTCGGTCCGGTTTCATGCGATTCGGTCCGGTTCCAATTGGTTTCAACTAAAACCAAAATCAAACTTGACGGAAGGAAATTAAAACGGGCTATAAATAGTAAAATTCAAAACAACATCGAAATAGAAATAATTATGGTGCGCACTTCTCGACGGTCATTTCTACGATCGGTCGAATAATATTCATCGTCTTCCTACGCGTGCAGACTTGCCACGACGTTTAGTTGGCTTTGCACGTCTCGTCAGCATGCTCAATTATAATTGTCGGCTACATTTAGTTTTCATTTATGATTACTAATAAATAGTACTTGTATATCTTTTATATTATTTAAATAAAGTATTTCAGAAAAATATGTACGTAAAATTGAAAATACATTATATAAATGTATAAAAATCAAAAGTGTACTGCAAAAATTAACTCCAAACCGCATCAATGTCAATTATTGTCAAATCATACTTTATTATGCAGTGAAGTTTTGTTCGGTCCAAAATCGACCCCTTTAGTGCGATTGCGATTTGGGTTCAAAATGCACTAACTTTACTCGTGATAGTAAGTATAAATATTATAGATAAATTATAAATTAATAACAATATAATAATAATAATAAACGGGTTGCGGTTCGGTTCTACTTCGGTCCGGTTCGGATCGAGTCTAAAAATCTTGAACCCGCTTGAGACTTGTATGTTGCGGTTCCGGTCCGGATAATAAAATGTAAGAACCACACCCGAACCAATGTTGTTCACGGTTCCAAAATTCAAAACGGAACCCAAATAATTTGCGATTCCGGTTCACGGTTCCGATTCCGGTTCCAAAATTCAAATCGAAACCCAAATAAAATGTAAGAACCACACCCAAACCAATGTTGTTCATGGTTCCGGTTCAGCTTGCGGTTTTCGATTTTAATTGACAGCTCTAAGTGTAATATAAAGAGGGGTGAGCAGCACAGTGAAAAAGACCTCAAAATCAGCCGAAACACTCGTTGAGAATTTGCATCTCTTTGCAACTATGCTCACAATCTCCCGGTTATTGCCATCACAAAGATCCCTTAAATTAAACCGTAAACCCTAAATTTCATTCATAGTATCACGCACGACTAAAGATTCTGTCCTTTCCCTCTTCCACAGCTAAATTGCTCGTGGAGCGAATTATTCTTCCACCAAACCGTCCTCAACCCCCGAGGAGTGCGTGTAACAGCCCTCTTTTTTTATGGGTGGTGTTAAAGGCACACCAACTTCGGCTTTGTGCACACCAATATTATGTGCACCCATTGAAATTTTATGTGCACACCATCTTCGGCTTTGTGCACACCAATACTATGTGCACAGTCTCAGCAAACATAGCTGCAATGTATGTGGACTCGTTGGGCGTCGTTGCCGTCTCCTTCATCAGAGCAAACAGATCGACGGCAAGGCGGCCATGACCGTGCATCGCGAGCCCTCCGATCATCACGTTCCAAAGCACGACGTCTTTGCTCGAAACCCGGCGGAACACCTCCAAAGCTGCTTCAACGCACTTGCATCTGCAGTACATGTCCACAAGAGCTGTGGGGAGGATGACGTTGCCGTGATTGCATAGTTTTTTTTAAATGAAATACGCGTCTTTTTGAACCGCGTCTTATACGTGCATTTTTATGTAACGTGTTCAACATGAAAGTTGTAGATCTCGACAATATCTACAACTTTCATGTTGAACACTTTTTGATTTAAAGCCGTTTAGGCCCTCGATTTGGCCCCCGAAAAAAATCACGCGTGATTTTTCAAATCAAAGTGTTCCGTGTGATTTTTTTTCGGGGGCCAAATCGGGGGCATAAACGGCTTTAAATCAAAAAGTTTTCAACATAAAAGTTGTAGATATCGTCGAGATCTACAACTTTCATGTTGACCACGTTTCATAAAAATGCACGTAGAAGACGCAGTTTAAAAATGCGCGTATCGGAAAGGGGGAGGCGGGCTGCTTCGGCTTTAGTTGGGTGGGATTTAGAAAACCTAAATTATTAAGGATTATATTTTTGATGGGTGTGCACATAGCCGAAAATGGTGTGCATTTAACACCACCCTTTTTTATACGCTACCGCCATAATTTAACATATCAATTAGCTTTTACCTCTGAATCATTAGAGGAGCTAGGTATAAACATTCAGCGATTATATTGCATGACATAGTACAAAAGAAAAATATAAGAAGTAAAACATTTTATTTATTTATTTGTATGTATAACATAATATCTAACAGATAACTCAATAAATATATATATCTACTATTAATAAGCCTCATTGTGTTTTCCGCCTGTTCTCTCCGTCACAGCATGTTTCCGTTCTCTCCGTCCGTTCTCTCCGTCACTATAACGGCGTAAGCTCCGTTGTTTTTCTCGGCATTAATTCCATCGTCCTACTGCTTCGATTCATTCCTTCACCAAACCCTCGCCGTCTCCGTCACGCCGCTTCCTGCATCTCGCGATTTTTTTGACCTGCGACGCGTCCGTTCGTCATGTCCCTCTTCGCCGCGTGCCGCTACTTCCTCACGCCGCCGCCTGGCCCGGCCTCCTGCCGCGTGCCGCTCAAGCTGCCTTCTACGTCGTCGGTCACGCCACTGTTGCCTTTCCCCATCGGTCGCTTCCTAGGGCATCATCCAACAGCTCGATCCAATAGTTCCAACAACTCCACTTCATCAAAGCTCTTCCCCTTTCATCTCCAGTTCTTCCAAAGGCATCATCTCCCCTGTACCTGTGTTGTCTGGGTAAGCTCCTCCTTATTTATTTTCCTCCTCCTTTATGTGTCCATTCCTTCTTATCCATTTTTCTTCCTTTTCCAAAGGCATCGTCCTATCTCTGCTCCCCTGTACCTGCGCTATCTCGCTTGCCGTTGCCATGGAATAGGTTGCCATAGCAGGAGGCCGCCACTTCTACGGTTCGATTTCTCTCTTCATGCTTAATTGTGCTCTGCTTAGTTCAAAGGCTGATTTCCATTCCGGCTGCTGAAATATGATTCCGGATTATTCCGGATTTTGCTATTTCTTCCCAATTTGCATTTCCAAATTTCAATAGTTTTTATTTATGCTGTCTGGATTTATCTATTCCTTATTTATTTTCCCTCCTCCTCCTTTATGTGTCCATTCCTTTTTATCCATTTTTCTTCCTTTTCCAAAGGCATCATCCAACCTCTGCTCCCCTGTAGTTGCGCTGTCTCGCCTGCCGTTGCCATGGAATAGGTTGCCATAGCAGGAGGCCGCCACTTCTACGGTTCGATTTCGCTCTTCATGCTTAATTTTCCTCATAGCTGTACATTTGAGTTCACATTTGAGTTTACATATTCTTACTGCTGCTCATAGCTTTACATTTTCCTCATAGCTGCAATTGATAGTCTTGCCTTGCTCTTCAGTTCTCCTCAGTTGTACAATCTTCAGTCAATACATGAAATCACCATTATGATTCAATATAGTGCGCATAGTACTCATGTTTCACTTGATAAATGCATATTGGATTCTTTTCTACGCCGCATTTTAATTGTTTCATATTTCACATTTAAATACGCATAATATTGCCTCTTCCATACGTCAATATAGACTGACATTGTTTACCTTAGTTTGTACATTAGTTTTTATAAAATTTTGTAAAACATTACGAAAAAATAGTTTGTACACAAACTGCTTGCTTCTAAATTTGTTCTAATTTCCGATGCAATTCCATTAAATCATTCAAACAAAAACGTGCCAACATAAAAACAATGTTCCCCGGCTCCTACATCAGAAACATAGTTTACCAGTTTTCTGTGAAATAGAAGCATACGACTTTGTTCTGCCGCAAAAGCGAGTAGTTGGGTCTGCGCTGCTTTGAAAAATTTTTAGATTCACTATTGTCATTACAGAAGGCTAGGGCCAAAAACATTGTCAGAATTTATTTCCACAAAAGAAATTATATTTACTATTGTCATTTGATGGATAACAATGACATGTAAATAACAGTGCTTACTAAACTGTCAGCATCACAGCCATCGCAAAATGGTTGTTCTTCCTCCTTATTTACCTTTTTTAGTCATTTTTCCCTCCGGATTACTCCCGTCGTATATACTGAAATCTGTTACCAACTGTGATGAGAGGTTCAGTTATCTATCTTACTAATTATGTCTTCTTATGTTCTGAAACTAATTATGCTTTTTACGAAAATGTTATGATTAATTATGCCTTTTATGAAACTTATATTATGGCTTTTTATGTTACTAAACCTTAAGGTTACCTATTTCGCATGTGCACATCTCACGCAAAGCCCACCGTTCCCATTTTCGGGGCAATCTCATAGTTCAAAACATTTCTCGACCATTGTCAGAATTTATTTCCGCAAAAGAAATTATATTTACTATTGTCATTTGATGGATAACAATGACATGTAAATAACAGTGCTTACTAAACTGTCAGCATCACAGCCATCACAAAATGGTTGTTCTTCCTCCTTATTTACCTTTTTTGGTCATTTTTCCCTCCGGATTACTCCCGTCGTATGTACTGAAATCTGTTACCAACTGTGATGAGAGGTTCAGTTATCTATCTTACTAATTATGCCTTCTTATGTTCTGAAACTAATTATGCTTTTTGCGAAAATGTTATGATTAATTATGCCTTTTATGAAACTTATATTATGGCTTTTTATGTTACTAAACCTTAAGGTTACCTAATTCGCATGTGCACATCTCACGCAAAGCCCACCGTTCCCATTTTCGGGGCAATCTCATAGTTCAAAGCATTTCTCGACCTGCAAAACAATCGACCATTTCCACAATAGATCTGCGTTCCGTCACCATTGCCGCACCTTGCAGCCTTCACCGCTGCTGCACGCCCAGTGAGCCGTCACTTGCCCATTTTCTGGGCAATCTCATATTTCAAAGCGGTTCAGATTTTCTATTCCCTCCATTGTCATTATCTACTTCTTCACCTGCACAACAATCGACCATTTTCGCAATAGCTCTGCGTTCCGTCACCATTGCCGCACCTTCCAGCCTTCACCGCTGCTGCACGCCCAGTGAGCCGTCACTTGCTTACCCATTTTCTGGGCAATCTCATAATTCAAAGCGGTTCAGATTTTTCTATTCTCTCCATTCTCATTATCTACTTCTCGACCTGCACAGCAATCGACCATCTCCGCAATAGCTCTGCGTTCCGTCACCATTGCCGCACCTTGCAGCCTTCACCGCGGTTGCACGCCCACTAAGCCGTCACTTACTTACCTTTCATTTCCTATTACTTTGATCTCATTTCCTATTTCTCCGTTTACAGTTTCTACTCTCTCCATTTTCAGTTTTGTTTGCTCGCATCTGCACATCTCACGCAAACCCCGTCGTTCCCATTTTCGTGGCAATCTCATAACTCAGAGCGGTTACAGTTTTCTATTCTCTCCATCGTCATTATCTACTCCTGCATATACAGGTTCTGCTCTCCCCATTTCCAGCTTCCTCTCAACGTAGTGAAAGTATTTTCTTCTTCTGCCTTTACCTCTCACCTTAAATATTTCATTACATCTGCACATGTTGGTTTTCTGTTTTTTTGTGTTTGACTCATGCACTGATATAACACATAATTTCAAGACATGTGAATTACATTGCTGCTCATTGCTAATGTTAAACGGCATGTTAGTTCTTAACTATTCATCACAGTTCACTCTTAACCTCTGCTGCACTTACTCCTATTTTGGATCTGGAGTTGTCTAAATCTGAAGCTATAAATTTCTCTTTCGGAGTTGTATAAATTCATGTTTACAAGGAGTCGTGTGAATTCTTATTTTGGAGTGCATGTGAAATATTTCTATGTCTGTTGCTCTATATTTGCATTGATTTGGGGCTTTTACTCTACAATTCCTTTTAGCATTGATAAATTGTTGTGCTATGCAAGTGTTTTTTTTATTATAGTAGAAATGTTGTTCGACTCTAATATATGTTAGCAATGCCTTTTAATCTGAACCAGCATACGAAATGCTCAAAAAAACTTTTAGTTTTAGGTGCTAGCAATGATAATAATACAAATTTGATAATTAAATGCACATAACAACTAAATACTGAATAAGTCTGTTCTGTTGAAGTTGACTAATAAGTGCATTGGCGTGGAAATTTTGTACTGTAATCTATTCCCCTCTTATATATTAGCTTAGGACCTTAGGTTGTAAGTTACATATAAAATGGTTGTTCTTCCTCCTTATTTACCTATTTTATTCATTTTTCCCTCCGCGATTACTCCCGTCGTATATACTGAAATCTGTTACCAACTGTGATGAGAGGTTCAATTATCTATCTGACTTTCACGTCGAAAACTACCATACTTTCTAATGACAAATTTACGTCTTACTGCGTGTTATCTTAAATGAATACCATTTTCACAAAAATATTCACTTCCGCAAAAAATTCCTAGCCTCAATCCATTTTCTCTTGGTTCGCAATTCTCCTCGCCTGTCCTCCTGACTCCAGCAGCATCCGGCCATACGTTCACCCCACTCCATCTCTTCATTTCATTAGCTTTACGTACTCTGCTCCGGCTCATTACCTCTATGTATTCTCCTCCAGATTTTTACTTCTTCGTCTCGCCGACTCTCTTGCCTATTTATTCACAGTGTTTTTACAGATCTGTATTTATTTGTTTTTTCTTTTGTACGTCATTTATAGACCTTCTCAGGTATGAGTTCCTGCTTTCGTAAATCACCATATTTACGCGTGAGCTGCTTTCTGGAGCACGCATGCATATCTATGTACTGCTTTTTAACGAAACATTTTGGAGTTTTGTATCACGATTCCTATATATTCATCCCGCCCACTCTGTCCCCGATTGAACCACACTCTCTACTACAGTTGTTGCTGTTTCTTTGCTTTTATTTGTCCTGTTATTATAAACCTTCTCAATTTGAACACCTTCTCATCTCAACTTTGCCATGTTACCTAATTTTCTCTCAGCTTTATCTTTCTCATCAGATAAAGTACATACTCATACATTTGCGATGCCCGAGTAGGACTCATCAGCAAACGGCACGCGGGAAAATGACCATTCAAGGACATTGGAGTCTGTTCACTCCTACGTAAATGTACCCCCGCATATGCGAGATTACTACTATTTTGCTTTACTACTGAGCAACCTTACTCATGCTACAACCACGGAGTTATTAATATCGCTATTCCACACTCTACCAGGCTTTCTGCATGCCAGCGTAAGGAATCTTACTCAACACTTCAACATAAATTATTACAACCGCATCGGTTTTAACATTAAAACCTACTGAACATTTACTAATGAAGGTCGACGTCGACACAACGGGCAACCCAACTTGGACAAGACAAGTTATCTTTGTTGATGAAGCGTCGATGCAGGCTGCTGTAAATGTGATAAACGGGAAAATAATTGCTGGAAGAACAATCTCCGCCCACGAGCTACGACTATTTGATGTTAAACCAGAATACTATGCACAACATCTTAACTAGAATATAATATGACCAACTGTACCTATAAATATTGTTGTTTTCTAAGATCTCCTATGGATTGAATATGTTTTTTACGTGCTCAATGTATATACAGATCGATAGTTTCAGATATATTTTTTAAATATTGAACATTGCTTTAAATTACTGTTACACAATACACTCTTTCTTCTCACCGTATGCTATCTTTCACGTGCTCTTCGACGGTGCTAAGTGCTCCTCACATTTACGTTTTACGTACACTTACACATAGTTGATGTAATTACGTCTCTCTAACCCGTACTTTGCAATTACTGTACTCATTTCATTTTAACATCCAGCTGCCTCTCTTTCAATCTCCACTCTAAACTAGAATTACCTCTATTTCTCATTCCACCTTATTTGTTGTACTGCACAAAAAAATTGTACTTTGATTTTCAGTTACTTTCCCCGAATACACCATTTCCAACTACTATAAATACAACATGAGTTCGCCATATTATAGGCAACAGGTTTGCGAGCTCATGCCTTCCAATCACGAGCACCCCATTGTGTTGGAGATCAGCAGATTCACACACAAATGCAGGTATTCTCATGCATTAGGCTGCATATGCCTCTGCAAATCGTGTCGGTTTAGGGTAGCAAATCTGAAGCTTCCGTGATCGCCGGCTTTACTACTACTTTTTTGTACTGTTATTGGATTCTTCATTTTCTGCTGGATTTCTTCAGCTGGCCTTCAGTTTTTGAAAGTTTGAGTAGCCGTTAATAAGGTAGAATGAAATTTGTGGGGGAATAATTACCACTTAGTTTATAACAGTCATTTCACTGCTGTTTTACTAAAACAAATTCACATATATAATTGAATTCTAAACAACTTGACCAGTAACCCTATATATCTATACACACACACAGAGACACGTGCACACGCGCACATAAAGCGTCATTAATTTTGATATTTGATTATTTTTTCAGTTTTTATATTATACAAGCATCTTCGCACGGGCTACGCCCGTGCTCGATGCTCTTCGCATTGATAGTACCCCAGCAGCGACGGTACCTTGGCCCGAACTCGGCCGCCTCCAGGCGGGCTTCGCCCATGCTCGATCAATTGACATGGATCAAAGTCCACAAAACAGTATTGCGCCCATATCAACCTCAATAATTACCATAGAAACTAAGGTAACCAATCCTTCGACGTATGGTGAACGTATTACATCTACTCAACTTCATTAGACATGTACCTACGACAACAATATTTATATTTTAAATGACAAAAATAATCGCTTCTTCTACAGGTGTTGTGGTCCCTTAAATATTGCTACATCAGATCTATCGACTAGAGCATGGACAGACAAGTACTACACAACTCCGTAGAGGCTGTTCCATAATCTCCCATGTTACTAAACTTTAGTGAGGAAGCTGAGCTAGCGTATGCTCTTTATTTAGCTGCTTCTGCATATAGATATACACATGTTACTTTGTAATCAACAAGGCTGTATTTGTTTATGTAAAGAAAAATTGCATGTCTTATGGATATTTGGATACTTTTTAGTGTCTTCAAGACAAGCGCATGTTGCTAAATTAGCAGAGTTGCTTTTGAAAAGTAATTGTTAAGGTTTCAACTTGGATGTCTGTGATTTGATAAATTGGTTGTTTATCTTATTTAATGGTACGCTGTTTCACCATGCATCGCTATATATTTAGTTTACACTTATTGTTCAACTTCCAAAAAGGCCATCGGCTCACACACGCAGACACATTTGTGATACCAAACATACATTCTATGACAATGACGTTTTTGTCGAACATCACCACAGCAAATACGCTGCGATAAGCCAGCCCAACCTATGATTGCAGTGCCGCAAACGGCAG
Source organism: Platanthera zijinensis (assembly GCA_039513925.1). Lineage (NCBI taxonomy): Eukaryota > Viridiplantae > Streptophyta > Magnoliopsida > Asparagales > Orchidaceae > Platanthera > Platanthera zijinensis. Next base: position 14,301,272 of record CM077085.1, read on the forward strand.
TGCAGTATGCACTGCAGCAAACGACATAAGAATTAATTACAAATAAGGCTCGCGCGAGTACGCAAACATTCATAGGTTGGTGCGGGGCTGCGATTGCCGATTGCTGCGCCAAGCCGGTGAAATGCGGGGACGTGAGCGTCAATTGCAGCGCCGAGTGTGTGAATTGCGTGGAAGCGGGACCCGCTTCTATGCGGCCGAAGGCCGCCCGGAGCATCAGGCACGGGCGAAGCCCGTGTGCAGCCGGGCGAAGCCCGGCTGATGCGGCCGAAGGCCGCTCGAGAGCATCGAGCACGGGCGTAGCCCGTGCGAAGATGCTCGTATATATATATATATATTTGTTTTTAAATATGTTAATACCTGTTGTATCATTAGCCGCGTTAGATCGTGTTAATTAGCCCCGACACACTCCAATGCTAAAGTATGTGATTTGGAGCCCTCTGGCTCAGCAGCAGAAAGTTTGACGAAGAGCGAAAAATTTAGGTGCTGCTATTAACAAATTCGATTCGACTTCTAGCAATTACTATTAGAAAATATTCATATTTGAAAATGAGTATTTGAAAACATTTTTATTACTAGCAAACCAGCATAAAAAGGAAAATTCAAATTCAAATTTTTATTTAAAAACACGAACACATTCAATATAAGCTGATACATATGCTTATATTAATGATGTGATCTCCTTAGAGGTCACCGCACCAAAACTGTCTTCATCGCCGACGCACCAACCGTCATCGCCGCCGCCACACCGAAACCGTTATCGTCGCAGCCGAGCCAACATCCATCGTCGCTGCCGCACCAACCGTCATCGCCGCCGCGCACCGAAACCGACATCGTCGCGGCAGCGCTAACAGCCATCGTCGCCGCCACACCGAAACCGTCATCATCGTCGCCGTGCCAACCGCCATCACCGCCACCGCGCCAACCCCATCGCTGCCGCCACGCCAACCGTCATCGCTGCTGCCGCATCGAAACCACCATCCCCTCCGCATCGAACCCGCCATCGCCGCCGCCGCGTCAACGGCCATCGCCGCCGGCACACCAAAACCTCCATCGCCGCCGCCGCGCCAACAGTCATCTTGGCCGCCACACTGAAACTGTCATCGCCGCCGCCGCGCCAACCGCCATCACCGTCGCCGTGCCAACCGCCATCACCGCCGCCGCACCAACCGTCATCACCTCCGCCGCACCGAAACCGGCATCGGCGTTGCTGCACCGAAACTGTCATCACCGCCGCCACGCCAACCGCCATTTCGATGAAAAATAATTAAGCTTACAAAAAATATTAATTAAATTTACCAAATTTGATTTGCTAGCAACAACACCCAAAATTTAAGATTGCATAAACTCATGTTATCCATAATAATTAAATAGTATAGTGCGCATTAAGAAAATATGCTTGAATTATCCACCGTAATTATAATATTTATTTTACTTAATTTAAGTTTTAAAAGCCTTCCGCAAGTAATTATGGGCCTGTTTGGCGCACCATTGGGGCTCAACAGCCGTTGAGGGAACACGTTGTTCGAAGGCGATGAGTTGTTCGTGAGCCTCAACTTGACAGCTATGTGCTTCGAAGGCGGTATCTAGAGCGGGGTGGCTGGAGGAGCGAGCGGTGGGAGTCATGGGAGGGGACAGATCTGGACGGATTCACTGGAATCGGAGGGAACCTTTGGACTCCGCCGAAACAGCGGGAAGCGGCTTGCACTTGCGGAAATCCGATGGATCGAGGTTGGGATGCGGCCGAACCGGCGGATCTAGGCTGGGATGCAGCAGAATCAGCCGAAGCTGCGGATCTGGACTGGTGTTGTCGTAGGAGGGCGATGCGGCATGTGATGCGGTTTGGGATGAGCAGCTGGATAGGGTTCGCTAGACGCGGCAGAGCTGGATGGGGTTCGAAAGACCTGGTCGACGGATCTGCCTTGGCGGGTCGTGATGTAGGCGGAACAACAGAAGCCAAATACGAAAAATCGAGGTTGGCCTGGCGGGTCGCGAGTCAGGCGGAAGCGGAAGACTTCACAATAAGTAGGTTCATGGTTGATTGGCGAGCACCGGCGGCGGAACGACCGGCGATGAGACAGGTCGGACCAAATTGATAAGATCTTGGAGAGCAATCTTACATGGGGAAGAGCCGGCGAAGGTGAGGAAGAGGAAGGAGGAAACAAGAAGAAGAGTTACAGAGCAACCCTAATTTTCATACATCAAAAACATAATGAAAAAGAGTACAACTGAAATCCTTATAGGTGCGGGGTGCGGACAATGAAAAAGCAGTGCGAATAATAACATACACATAAAATGAAAATACCATAACCAATGCAAATAAAATAATCATGCCGGTGACGCGTCTTCGGTCTCTCCTCCAGATGGACCTGTCGTCATCTCCCTCCGCGTGAGGACTCGCCACAGTGTCTCGTCGGCATGTGTGTATTCCGTCGGCATGCATAACCGTAACACCATGCCTCTTCCTAAACCTTGGATATGGGTCCTAGATCCTCGCACATGACGTGTGAACCAAAATCTTCATGCATTTGCAATTGAATGAATGGTTCTCATTTATAAATCCGATATATACTATCTTGCGAGAAGCCAGAGGCAGTGAATGCAATGGTAATAGTATGAATGATTGATTTGTAGACAGGTGAACAAAAATTATATTGTAACAAGAAGTCACCGTCAATCCAATATCAGACATAGCCATCTACTTATAAATGAGTAATAGTGCAATCAAGTGATCTAAGTAACTCTAATCATTTTTCCTTCTCAAATATGTTGTCCTATAAGCTTTCCTTGTTTTGTAGTTCCAGAAATAGCTCGATATGTACCTTTAAACAGTCATTACCCATGCTCATTGCATTACTAACAACTATTTACCCACCATCTCGCAATACATGGATCACGTCCAAAATATATTCTGAAAAATATGAAGATATTTTCTTCGGCACACTACCTAGCAATCTGCCCTCTTTCAATATCACCTTCTGTGTGGATCATGTTGTAGTTGTTGAAATGTGCTCATCCATCAAGACATACTTAAATAGGGAAGGATCGCTCCTTGTGGATGTTGCATCATTTTTAAAGGGAATTGTTAAAAGCACCGCACTTTTGGCTAATCGCACCGCTTTGTTAAAAACACCGCAGTTTTTCACATATTGTTAAAAGCATCGCACATTGTTATCCGCACTGCAATTGAGATAAACGCACAACACTTAATTTATGAATTAAAATAGATTCTCATTGAATTACAATATTAATATATACTCAATAGAAAAAATATTTGATACAAAAAAACCATCAAATATGTCGTCCAAATTGTTATGCTCTTTTCTTCAAATATTTGTGATCTTCATCAACATCTATAATATGGACCAATAATACTTGGGGCCCAATTCACAATGAGGACCAATAATATTGCAACAATTTACTTCTAAACATAGAAACAGTAATGAACTCTCAAAGAAATTTCAGAAGTCCTTTAACATAGGTGATTGTTAACCGCAGCTCTTTATTGGCTAGTTGCACCCAAAAATCTCCTAACTTTCCGAAATACATCTTGTACACGCAATTTCAAGAAAAGTGTTCACAACTCTCGTGTTGAACACTTTTCCTGAAATTGCATGTACAAAGCGTATTTCTGAAAGACGTAAAATATGAGCGTGAGGAGAGGCGGCGTTGGCGCTGATATCTGCCGGTGTCGGCGACGGAAAGGGCTGGAGGGGGCTGGAGGAGGCGGGAGGAGCCAGCGACGCGTCAGGAGGCGTGAGGAGAAGATCGGAATTTTAGGGCTGCGGTGCGAGGAAGCAGCAGTACGGTGCGGGTATATTTTTAGAGTGACAAATTTTAAGTGTTAAAAGACCTAAATGCGATGCGATTAGCCAAAAGTGCGGTGCTTTTAACAATTCCCTTTTTAAAACTTCTTGCAGCTAACGGGTTCAACAGTACTCTCTATTTAAGACTAACTAAAGCAATGCTACATCATACATATGTATCCACTAAGGCCCCGTTTGGGCGGACTTATTTTCACCGGTCAAGCGGTCACGACCGCATAAACCGGGCCTAATTCTTATCAAGAGATGACACTGGCCAGTTGCATCCAACCATACAACGTTTCACTGAAGTCACAGCAGATTTCACTCAATCTGTGAAGGTTAAACCATGCACACCTATTCGTAAGAACGCATTCCATCTGTCCTCCTAGGAAAATCAATATACAGAGGCAAACTGCAGAGTGAACCCAACAAGTAAAATACGTCTCTTTCAAGAAATCAAAACAAGTATAATACGTCTCTTTCAAGAAATCCACACAGCACGCATTAATGTTTTTTGTGTGAAAGCCAACGGCCATCACCCATTTCCGTCGGGAGAATTCTCTATACGTCCATGCACCATACACATCATACAAGGAGCGTATACAAAATTTTGGCCACCCTCACAGACAACTTTGCAAAATATCCTCTTGGAGCTTTAATTGGATCGAATAGGTTGACAATTTTGTTCCCAATTTTATGCCCTTCGTTCATCCACCTTCACCAGCTCCTCGCCGGAACACCAGCGAGTTCACCGGCAGCTTGCACCGGGAGCACATCTCCAGAATAATACGAGCTGTTTTTGGAAATCTTAAAGAGGCAGGCCCGGGACATAGCAAAATGAGACGACATATCATGGTTGCAAAAATATGTTGAGTTTCAATTAAAATAATAAGGAGCTCAAAAAATTATGGGGAAAAAAACAAGAGTTAGAATGCATTTGCCCAAAAGCAGTTTTAATAAAATAAAATACAAAATTCTTCTGCCCATAAAAGAGAAATGGTGAAACCCTTCATTTCAGTTTTCCCCCAGGTTTAGTTCATCAGATAATATTTGAAAGTTTACAGGGGCAGAACCGTAAATGTCGTTGGTTCAGAAAAAAGACCCGCATGAAAAAAAAAACAGAGAAAATTTGGAGTAAATGATGTTGTCGGTCAGTTGATGTGTGTTCCTCATGTGCTAGGTAAAAAGAAGAAAACTATAGAATTCTATCACGAAAATTTTATGTATCTCTCTTTTCGCCGCCATCAAGGCACCCCGCCACCGCCGAATTATGGAATGAACTCCGCCACGTTGACTTTTACCCTGCAAATGAAAAATTAAGAACAGAAGAGCGGCCTTCGCTAAGGATTTGACTTTCCATTCAAATGAATTTATCTTATTAAAGATTTAGTGAGAGCTAACCCCTCATGATTTAGGCTCATATTTTGGAATGGGGAACATCCTCGCGAAGGCCCTTCGCTCTTGATCCCGCCGATCAGACACCTGTGCAAAGTTTTAGCGGATTTAATTACGAACGGTACGTAGATTAACGCTGTTCAACTACTGGAAATGGCATAAAATACCTTTTTCTTGGCCGCAGCAAGTTCTTTTTTTATGCCCCCTGAAAGAAAATTAAAAGTAGAAATAAAATCTGCTGGTCATATGAAAGAAATAATATTTCCGTTTGATTGAAGAAGTATTATCTATCTGACCATCATTCGGCTCAAGTTCCAACGCCCGCTTGAAGCTTTCTAAGGCAGAATCAATGTCGTTCAATGCAATGTGTACCTGCACAGATCATAGATCATAAAAAGATGGAACATATACGTAAATCAATTCAGTTCTAAACCATTTGTATCAGAGGACAGCTTACAGATTGAGGCTCCGTTTGTGAGTATGGACAAAAAACATCACGATCATAGAATATACGTTTGGCATGACAACGGTTACGACCAATGCCAAGAAAAGACAACAATTACGACCAACACCAAGAAAAGACAACGGTTACGGCCACGAACGACGATTCATAATCAACACGTTCATGGCCACCGAGCCAAACAGAGCCTAAATCCAAAATGATAGGTATAATAATTTTGAAGGATGATTGTTTAGGGTTTAGGAAGGAGTTTACAACAAACACTCAATTAATAATTGGGTGTGTTTTTCATTTTTCTGTATTAATTATAGGCAGTCAAAGGTCATGCAAGAATGATTGATGATTACGGTGGATTAATAATATAGGACTGTGAAATTGATCCAAAGAATGAATTTCTCTCAAACACTCATTTAGAAGGTTGAGCATACAGATGGAATTTGCCAGAAAAAATATAATATAAGATGGGTTGGTAGCATCATATGGGCAAGTTATTTAGCTTGTTTTACCATTTATTTTAGAGTTGTGCTATGTGCAGCCCAAAAATGGCTGTGTAGTCAACCCAAATAACTTTTAATTTTTCTCTTTCTATTTCCTAATTAAAAAAATGTGCAGACCATTGCTTCGCTATTCGCCTGACTCCTTCGCGTGCATGGCTGCATCGAGCCCTAGCCGCCCTTCCATTCGCAAATGTCACATCGTCGGCGAAGCCCGAAATGCCCCATTGTTATGCTGAAGATCTTCTATTCCAAGCTATTTTTCACCTCCCACACAATTTAACACCGGCAAAGCCCTAGCCCCCCTTCCCCTCGCGCATCTTTGTTTTCTTTCCATGTGTAATAGTGTATTTTCTGGAGTTTTTCATAGAGTTGATTTCTTGAAAGAGACGTGGCTGCCATTGTTGGGTTCACTCTGCAGTTTGCCTCTGTATATTGGATTTCCTAGGAGGACAGATGGAATGGGTTCTTACGAATAGGTGTGCATGGTTTAACCTTTACAGATTGAGTGAAATCTGCTGTGTGACTTCAGTGAAACGTTGTATGGTTGGATGCAACTGGCCAGTGTCATCTCTTGATAAGAATTAGTGGATACATATGTATGATGTAGCATTGCTTTAGTTAGTCTTAAATAGAGAGTACTGTTGAACCCGTGAGCTACAAGAAGTTTTAAAAATGATGCAACATCCACAAGGAGCGATCCTTCCCTATTTCAGTACGTCTTGATGGATGAGCACATTTCAACAACTACAATACAATCCACACAGAAGGTGATATTGAAAGAGAGCAGGTTGCTAAGTAGTGTGCCTAAGAAAATATCTTCATATTTTTCAGAATATATTTTGGACGTGATCCATGTATTGCGAGATGGTGGGTAAAAAGTTGTTAGTAATGCAATGAGCATGGGTAATGACTGGTTAAAGGTACGTATCGAGCTATTTCTGGAACTACAAAACAAGGAAAGCTTATAGGACAACATATTTGGGAAGAAAAGATGATCAGAGTTACTTAGATCACTTGATTGCACTATTACTCATTTATAGGTAGATGGCTATGTCTGATATTGGATTGGCGGTGACTTCTTGTTACAACATAATTTTTGTTCACTTATCTACAAATCAATCATTCACACTATTACCATTGCATTCACTGCCTCTGGCTTCTCACAAGATAGTATATATCGGATTTATAAATGAGAACCATTCAATCAATTACAAATGCATGAAGATTTTTTGTTGCCTCCAATAATAACACTTTAGAGAAGATATCGGGAAGAAAATGCGTATAGCAAGGGGAGAAAGTTAATTCAAATGCGGTGGTTAATTTGAAAAAAAAATGATTATAAGGTACTACTTACTTTCTCTTGCTAATATATATTCAAAAATTTCGGAAACTTTAGTAGATATAACTAACATGATTACCATTCAACATGGGGGATCAAATATGTATCTCGTTCAAATATATGTAGCTTGTTCTAGGGATACAAGTAATTACTCAACAAAGTTTAATTGTGCTTCTTGTCATCTCACATCAATTTATATTTTGATGTAGGTTGCTTTAAACTCAACAATGGCATTTTAGATATCGAAAAAACTTCATTACTTTCTATGAAGAATTTTGTTGTATAAAACTTTAGGATTAATGCTCATTATTTGTATTACACGTAATGTTTTGAAATATGGGTGCACAAATAATTTTTTTAAAATGGTATGCACCTAATAAGTTGGTTTGCACTTAATATTTTTTTTGTTTGCACATGACTATGATTCACACGTACAGGCGAGGATCTAGGACCCATATCCAAGGTTTTGGAAGAGGCATAGTGTTACAATTATGCATGCCGACGGGATACGCACACGCTGACGAGACACTGTGGCGAGTCCGCACGCGGAGGGAGATGATGACAGTCCGTCTGGAGGAGGAGAGACCGAAGACGCGTCACTGACATGATTATTTTATTTGCATTGGTTATGTTATTTTCATTTTATGTGTATGTTATTATTCTCACTGCTTTTTCATTGTCCGCACCCCGCACCTATAAGGAGTTCAGTTGTACTCTTTTTCATTATGTTTTGGATGTATGAAAATTAGGATTGCTCCGTAACTCTTCTTCTTGTTTCCTCCTTCCTCTTCCTCACCATCGCCGACTCTTCCCCTTGTCAGATTGCTCTCCAAGTTCGTATCAATTTGGTCCGACCTGCCTCATCGTCCGTCATTCCGCCGCCGGTGCTCGCCAATCAACCATGAACCTTCTTCCTGCGAAGTCTTCCGCTTCCGCCTGACTCGCGAACCGCCAAGCCCACCCCGATTTTTCGTATCTGGCTTCTGTTGTTCCGCTAGCATCACGACCCGCCACGGCAGATCCGTCGACCACGTCTTTCGAAGTCTCTGCATCCTTCGCGTACATCCATCTAGTGCGCCGCTCTGCCGCGTCTAGCGAACCGCATCGAACTGCTCATCCCAAACCGCATCGCCCGCATACGACAACGCCATTCCAGATCCGCAGCTTCGGCTGATTCTGCTGCATCCCAACCTAGATCCGCCGGTTCGGCCGCATCCCAACCTCGATCCGTCGGATTTCTGTCAGCCGCTTCCAATTGTTTCGGCGGAGTCCAAAGGTTCCCTCCGATTCCAGTGAATCCGTCCAGATCTGCCCCCTCCCATGGCTCCCACCACTCGCTCCTCCGGCCACCCCGCTCTAGATACCGCCTTCGAAGCACTTAGCTGTCGAGTTGAGGCTCACGAACAACTCATCGCCTCCATGCACGCTTCCCTCCTCGCCCTCCACTCCAAGATCGACTCTCACCAGGCGTCCGCTGTAGCCGTTTCTGTCGCGTCCGGCTTAGGCTGCCGCGTCCGGCTTAGGCTGCCGCGTCCGGCTTAGGCTGCCCCGCGGACGGCGGCTCTCTCCTCGACGCTGGGTTGCCGCCCATTCCATCCGGGAACACTCCTCCGCCCATTCCGGGCCAGTTCACCCTCTACCTCGACATTTTCTCTTTTGTTGGCGTCGACCCAATGGGTTGGATCGACAAAGCGGAGCAATATTTCGACCTCAACTACACACCGGAGCAGGACAAGGTGTCTACGACTGTGGTTGGCCTGGACGGCTCAACCCTCCACTGGGCTCGGTGGCTCCGCCAATCCAACCTATGCCTCTCCTGACACGAGCTCAAGAAGGAGATGATCTGATGGTATGACACCCGCTACTCCGACTCCTCCGCTATCGAGCGTCTTTGCGGCATTCGCCAGACAGCCGGCCTAGACGGATATGTTGATGAGTTCGTCGCCCAGGTCTCCCACATTCTCGGGCTACCGCCCGATCATTACCTGGGCTTCTTCATGCAGGGTCTACTGCCAGATATCTGCTCCCGTCTTCGCATGCACAACCCCCGCACAATCTCCGACGTCATGGACTTAAAGCGTCTGGTGGAAGCCAACCTCCTTCACCGGCCCACTTGCTCCTACAGCCGACCACCACCAGCCTCGACCTCTGTGGAGACCATCAGTCACAACTCCACCACAACCTCCGCCTTAGGGAAACTGGTCGGGCCGCCCACCGAACCCTCAGCGCATCTCGAATAGTGATTACAATGAGCTTCGCAGCAAGGGTCTCTTTTTTTGTGTTGCCAACACTAGTCCCCCAACAAAGAGTGATTAGTGAAGGTGTTCCACACCATCATCAGCGACGTCGACCCTAAAGTTACTCTGGCCGACTTTGAGGCCATGAAGCTCTCAGCGGGGGATACACCTCTCGACCATATCGCAGCTACGTTTCACAACCTGGAGTTATTTTGTTTCTCGACGTGCGGAATCTCCGGCCAGCAGACCATGCTGCTCTCGGGCACGCTGCAGGATCGCCCGATCATCATCATGGTGGACAGCGGCGCAAGCCACAACCTCATCTCTAAGCACCTGGAGTAGCAGTTCCGTCTTCCCTCGGTTCTCTCTCCGGATGTTGCGGTCCGCCAAGGCGATGGAGACCGCCGACCGACTCAGGGTCATTGCACTGTTGTGTCTCTCTTTGTGGGTCCTGTTTTGTGACCGCGAACTTCTACGCATTCGGCCTAGGCGGTATTGCCGTCATTTTGGGGGTGGCTTGCCTCTGCACACTCGGCGATGTACGCGTCAACTGTGCGACTATGACTATGCAGTTCCTACACGGGGGGAAGCTATGTCGTCTTGACGGCGACCCCGCTCTCCTCTGCTCTTCGATCTTCCTCTGCACGAGACAGCAGACCACGAAAGTCGGCCTCTCCGCGGGGTTTTGGCCCCTGTCAGGCCCGTCTGATGTGCATTTTCCATCCCAAATGAACCACCTAAAGCTTTCCACTGCGCTCCCCAACGTCATCCAGTCTCCAATAGGATTGCCACAATCTTGGCAGCCGGACCGCGCCAATTCCCTCTAGACTAGGGCCACAGAAGTCTCAGCGCATGCATTCCGTTCTGATCATGGGCGGAAGGATGAACTTGAGCCTCTGGCGCGGGGGATGCTGATGGGGGGGTCTTACCCGTTCTGGTGCAAGCCCATTATATAGCTCGATTGTTCTGGTTCGGAAGAAAGACGACAGTTGGCGCCGTACTATCCAGCCAAGCTACTTGATCGCATTTACCACCTTCAGGGGGATTTTGGCTCGCAGGAGGTCCCTGTTGTGGGGTCTTGCCATCTGGAGTCCAAAGCTACGTGGTTGACCTAGGATCACTTCTGCTGCCACCCCTCTGGCGACTGCGATAAGACATGTTTTCCAGACGGCAGCATTGTTACGGTTGTGTATGCCGACGGGACATGCACGCACCGACAAGACGTCGTGGCGAGTCCGCACGCGGAGGGAGACGATGACGGGTCTGTCTGGAGGAGAGACCGAAGACGCGCCGTCGACATTATTTTATTTGCATTGGTTATGTTATTTTCATTTATGTGTACACTTTATTATTCGCACTGTTATTTCGTTGCCCGCACCCCTCACCTATAAGGGGTTGGGTTGTACTCTTTTTTATTATGTTTTGGATGTATGGAAATTAGGGTTGCTCCCTAGCTCTTCTTCTCATTTCCTCCTTCCTCTTCCTCACCCCCATCAGCCTTTCCCCTTGCCGAATTCCTCTCCGGGATCATATCACATGGAAAAAAGAGTGCAAAAATACATACACAATAAGCCATCAAATATGAGGATGCAAATAAAATAATTTTTTTATTAAAATTTGCATACTTCTATCAAATACATAAAACGCAATGTTTCATAGAAAACTTTCCGAGAACAACGCAGCTTATTTTACACATCACTTCAAATATTTTTATAGTTGTGCACAATTCCAAGAGCCAATACACGTTAACTGATTATTATTTAAATTAAATATCAGTTTTAGCCTGGTTAAAACTTGAAAGTCCATGGTCATGCCCATTGCCCAACTCTAATAATATTTAGGCCTGATTTTGGGTAACTGCCTTTTTTTATCAAATAGAAGTGGGGTCTAGATAGCCCATATGGCCAAGCTAGCCCATCAGGCCACTTGCCTATTGATCAATTCTACAACGAAACCATGCGGGCTCAGACGAACATACACGACTGGGTGAACCAGGCTAATTAGGTAGATATTTATCTCCATATCGTCAAGGTAGTAGTTACCATAGAGTATCATCTCCATAATTTTATGAATTATTTTAAATACTTGGGATATCTAGGTATTCATCATTTAAATAAAAAAAAAAGATAGGAATTTAAAGAGAAAAACGACATCAACCACCAGTCATCTACATTTGATAAGGTTATCTATGTATATAAACATGAGATTTCTATAGTGCCTGTCCGTCATTCACCAGTGTTTTGGTTTTCTCTCTGTACTTATATATAGATATAAATATATAAATTATAATATATTAATTTTAAAATTTTATAATAAAAAATTATATAAGGTGTTGACTATTTTTATTTTAAATATTTTGAGTGGGACATCTAACAAAATTTCTTTATTTGAAATTTTTTAAGGGGGCAGCAACCGAAATTATTTTTTGATGTAATTTTTTATTACGAGTGCCAATGCATGGGAAAGGGGTGTGTGGTCGCGACAGTATCACAACGCAATGACACTCACTGCTAGCAGCCCCCCGAGGGAAGTCGTGTCGGGGGACTGCATTCGTGCGATTGGGGGGCTGCGAACAGTGGGAGAGTCGTCACGCCATGGCACTGACGCGGACGGGGGACTGTCGCGGCCGCATAGGGCCCTCGTGCGTTGTTACTTCCTTAAGTGGGGCTCCTACATAGAATCCTCTTTGGATGGTTCTGTCAAATTATTTCCTTAGATATGTATAAATAATAGAAGCCAACCAATCCAAAATGAACTATGCTGGTGATGGGGAGGTACGGCACCACAAGCAAAAAATTAAACTAGTACAAGAACTCGATATTCTCAGTTAAAACTCTTTAATCTCTCTTTTATGTCTTTTTTTTATTATTTTTTGCAAGATCTTATCCTTCTTCAAATTTTAAGTTCAACAAACAGCTATATATCAGTAATTCACAGAATAAGAAATGCAAGGCAAAAGAAACGCCACTGAACTTCCAGTCATGTAAATTGTAAAGGATAATCATTTGACAACACTAACCTGACCCTGACGAAAATATGCCTTGGCATTGTCTTCTCTTTCACGTATGGCAAATTCTGCATCTAGCAAAGCGCCCTTCAAATCTCCCAACTTGGCCTTGCAGGCCTACAATTAAAAATCAAAACAAAATTCTAAATATAATGACAGATGCATGTTACAGCTGGATATACAGATTATACATAATTATTTGTATATAGTATAAAAGTTAGTATTTAGTCCCACATCGAACAGGAAGAGATATGAACCTCTCCATCCTCGCTAGTTACTTTAATACTCATAGTGAAAGTGAATAGAAATATTTAGTTGCTCAACACTGGAGAAAACTAATTATGCTAAACTTCGTATGTGCCAAAATATAAAGTTCTGTAAGCATATGAAAGATCAGCATACAAACAACCACAAACTGTAGAATGTTGAAAAACAGAAGACAGCAAGGAAAATATTTCAGTTGGAAAAAAGTTCAATAAAGAACGGAAATCAATATCAGAGCAAGCAGAGGTTGAAGGTTGTTTTATGACAGAAAATAATGATTAGTATGTAAATGACTAAAAAATAAAGATGAACAATCAGGCAACAGCTAGAAAGCTTCTGTGAGGGAATGCACACAAAAATTTTAGCTTCTAGGCACTGCCAATAAATATAGTTGTACTGGAAAGGGGCTGATGGAGAGAAAGTGTCCCCAAGCTCTACGCTCAGATGCGAACTACTAGAAGACGAAGGACACTGGGATGGTAAGTGACCGTACTAGTCACAAAGGGCTATACTATAGTCTATAGAGAAGAGTGGAGAGGGAGAGAGGAGGATTGGCGTGAACGGCAACACCAAGTTTCCCGCAATTGCAAACCTTAGTTGTGGGTGATTTTATTACTTGGTCAATTTGTTGCGGTTACAAGGTACTTTCTAGTGGTCAACAGAAGCTGCAGTTGCCAGAGAGAGACCGGAATTGAGTTTGCACCAACAAGGCAGTTTATACTCAATTTGAAGGTCCCTTTCTGGATATTGTGTCTCCTATTTATATTAATGGGGACTTGCCCGAACAGGCAAACTCTAAATTACGGGCTGTCCGGGGTACAGGAGAACCAGGCAAGGATGAGATGTTACATTGCTGATAGAAAGATGGAAAACAGGTCGCGCAGTTTCAGAAAGTGTAACTGCCCGAACTCCAAAAGGCTGGCTGGTTGAAAAACTACTTGCACAGTTACGAGAGGAGTAACCGGCTAACCGCCTGAATTGTTTGAGATAACTTTGCTTTTCCTGAGGTTGCAGGCTTCCGTGTTAACATAAGCTTTTCACAATTTGTGTTGGAGTATATTCAAATCATGATACCAATATCGCTTAATGTTTATGCAACCTAATTACTCGTTCAATGAATTATTTCCGTTCACATGTGTTGAAACCGAATCTCGGTCCCAAGAGGAGTCCAGACCCAAAAGGGGTAACCTGTAGTTACTTCTCCCAAGGAAGAACACCAGACCGATGGCTTGGGACTAAGGAACAGACCCTGAGCTACAACGCGGAGGTCCCACCACGCACCCGGAAGATCAAAGAGAGCTTCCTCTCCCTCACCAATGCTGAGTTGAGCACCTTGGACTTGGAGGGCACTGAAAGCCAACCAAAACTAACCAGAGGAGAAAGAAGCCAAAGAAAAGGACCTCCTCCAAAAGGTGCACTTAGGGTCTATTTATAGTTTTCCAAGACTGGCCTGCAAATAGCAGAATCCCGCATTTTGGTTTTACTATACGCAGCCTAAATTGGTCTGCCAACAACGAAACTCCGCTGTCTGGAGGGACTATTAGTAGACCAAAATGGTCCCCTTAGAAAACTACTTCTGGGGGAGTCGAGCACTCGCTTAGGGAGGCGAGTGCCTGGTGAAGACTGCACGCGCCGATTTCCCTGAGTTGGGGGGGAGTGTAGGCCGTATCGCCTCACTCGCCCTCCACCTGCCCTAAGCCTGGGGTGAGTGCGAACCAAGTCGCCCCACTCTCCCCCCGCTTGTTCTCAGCCCTCGCCCTGCGCGAGCCTGGGAGGCAACCTCCACTCGCTTACTCGGCTCGCCCGGCCCTCTTTGTCCTTGATCTCTTTTGTGGGATCCACTCGACGAATATGGGGTTGTACAACATGGCATTGAACTTAGTTGTACTAGCAGTTGAGTTATCCTTTTCTTTGCTCCCAGGACAAGTCCTCTAGCATTTTTCTCATCGAAATTATGCCTTCTGCCTCTCAGTTGACATTGTCCCGCAAAACCAGTACATACAACATGCTCTCTTCTTTCATCAAGCCATCCCTGCATTGCGCTATCTTCTTTCATCGAGCCAGTCCTTACATCTTGTTATCTTTCGTCGAGCCTGTCCTTACATCTTGTCATCTTTCGCCGAGCCTGCATTTCTAAAGATGGAGACGGTTCAACCAATCCTTTTAAAAAGCTTCCTATTGAGGAGTTGACATCATTCACACCATTTATTTCCATCAAACAATTTCCATGTCCATGTGAAGGGATTTACAACATGTCATTGCTTTCAATATCAAGCCAGACGTGGGTTATATGTTCATCTCAATAGACTGCTTCTTAATCACAAAACAAAGTCACGGGATCTTCATCCTCGGACCTCGGTCGTAGGTTCCTCATTCTCTTAACAGCAGGTTCTTCATTTTTTGTCACAGGCCATTCCTGTATGCAACCTCCTCTAATCTCCTCTTCAAAGCTCCAAGCAGCTTAGGGCAAGGGCCACTTCCTCTGTTGAGATTATAGTCATGCAAATGCCTCCGGGCGCATCTCTGTTGATATCCTCTCATTCCACAATTGCAATTGCATCGCCTCATCTTCTAATTTCTAGGGTCTACTATCTTGAATTTTTCAATCACTCTAAGTGCTCTCGCCTTGAGATTTACACCACAAGGGACTGACGGCAAATCAAAAAGCAGCTCTGATCGCTCTTAGCATCTTGGCAATTCTCGGACTTCTCCCTACAGCAATTACCTCCACTGCTCATCACGTGTATTGTGGTCGTGATAGTACAACCCTTTTTGAAGGAGTATAAGTTTAGGACAACGCTAAATTTTATACCATCTGTTAATTTATTGATCATGTCAATTGGACTTGTTGGACTCATCTTGGTCATCTTGTTATTCATTAAACTTCTTTGTTGAGTAATCTCCCTCTTTTGCATTTGTATCAATGTGCATGGTACTAGCTTTTCTTCAGTTACCCCTTTTGTTGACAAATACATGGCATTAATGAATCTAATATTATCACTTATGGCCCGTTCGGCGCGCAGAAATTGACTTTCTAGAATTGGTTGTGTTCCAAAAAGTCAATTCTCATGGTCGGCGTGATAAATTTCAGTGGGTGGCTTTAAAACCAAACCCCATGGGTATTTGCATAAACCTAATATCTAAATCCCACAAAACTCACCTCCTCACGCCGGTTTTGGTTGATATTGCTCCAGACGGTCTCGCCCCTAACAGATTCCACGGCTGTCACTCCCGATTTTGCTCAAGTCAGCCTCCATCTCCGGGTTTTGTTTTGGATTCCTCTTCCTCCTCCTTCCGCTTCTTCCTCTTCCTCCTTTTTTTTTCCAGACCTAGCCGTTTTCAGATAGCATCCATTTTTTTTCAGATCTTCCTCTAGCGCCGACCTAGCTGCTCCAAAGACTCGATTTCTTCTTCCTCGGGTAACCTTCCTCTTCCGCTTTTCATGATTTCAGTTCCTTAATTTCTGAATGGTGTTGAATAGGGTTTATGGAGCTGATTGATTTCCTAGATATGAATATATTCAATCAATTTCACTATTGCGATAAATTTATTTTTTATTTTTGATTTTGGAATGCCACCATCACACAGATTTGACTTCGGAATGCTGATTTCCTTGTCTTAATATGTTTAGTTGTTGCCACCATTACCCCAAAATGTCTTCTCTATAAAAAATGGCCTTCCTGGTTTAGCCTTATTTTTCCGGTTTAGTGCTATCATCATTTTCATTTGTACCATATCTTGCTCATAGTAGATCTGCAACCATTCACGTGAAAAAAAAAAAAAACAAACCTCTTCTTAATGTGACATTTATGGAGTTCTCATGTGAAAAGGAAAGAATTTTTGAAGGTCTTGGTAAATTCATTGCTATACATTATATAATATCAGTATAACTTTTGAAACCACATTCATTCATTTTATGTGTATCAAGCATGACATATTCATGAGGCTACCTAATAACTTGAAGGGCACATGACTGCAAATGCAGTTTGATCGCTAATTTTGTGTTTTTATTTATGGACAATGCAGTTTGATCTAGATCTTTGCTATTTTTGTATTTTATTTATGGATAATGTTTATGAATTAGAACATAATTATGCTAATGAACTTCAGTTAATATTAGAATTTTGATTAAACGAATCAATTTTAAGAACTACAAAATTTTAAAATTTTAATTCCATAAAGTCAATTCCATCGTACAGCCGAACATATCTTATGTATCAATTTCAATTCTGTTCATTGAATTCCATCGCACAGCCGAACAGCAGAATTGATTTTCTACACAAAACCAATTGCTGCATATATTGATTTTCTGACTAAAACCAATTTCAAAAAATCTTTTTTTGCATGTCGAACGAACCCTTATGATATCACTACCTCAACAGGTAATGCTGCTCATGTTTCCTCTCACAAGTAGATTACATACTCTAGGGCCTTTCAGCCATATTTTTCCTTCACATGTATCTTCATTTCGTCCTCATATTGATTTTAATATTTGTATCGTTGATGGTCTCTCATTTCTTGTAAGTTGTTATAAAGGTTGGAAATAATGAACTCACTTATTTAATTAGGTTCATATGTTCTCTATATTCATGCTCCATTTCCAGTAAAATCTTTTGTTCAAAACCTGTACGTTCATTTTAAATTTTGTCACACTATTTACTTCTTATTTTAACATTTAGGACACCAGAAGGTGATTGGATCTAAAAGCGAGAAACATGGTCTCTACTCTCTAGATATATGAGCATAGGTCAATCTTCCAACCCACGACGCAACAATAAACTCACTTGTCAATTGTCATCCTTTTTTCTTGTCCACTCTTAAGGTTTGAGGTCCTATCCAATTTTGCAATTTTAGTAATTATCACAATTTTGATGCCTTTAGCAATGATTAATTACTTATTCTCCAATAAGTTGGTCAGTTCTATTAAATCATAAATATAAGGTTATACTAATTATTATTCTAACTGTTAAGAAGAAATGGTAAAAGCCCAATATAAAAGCCCATTCTTGGGGCCCATGTAAATTCCCTTTAGTCCCACAGCATAGGATTGGAGTTCTCTCCACGTCCCTCTTTCTATATAAGTATATGTATACATGTAACCAACACATACAAGTTTGAGAAATTAATAAAATTTGGGTTATTGTTCTCTCTCTTGGCTTTTCTTTACATGGTATCAGCTACCCGATCAACCTGGGCGGATAGAGTTTTTCCTAACCGCATCTTGTTCTCCCTTGGCGGTTAGCCTCTTCTAACCGCAGGTTTCCTATCCGCACCTTATGGCCTCTTGCGGACTCCAGATTTCTATCCGCTGGTTTCTCCCTCCCGTGGTTCCACCACTCCTTTCTGGATTTATAGCTCTTCTTCTCTGGACCGTGGGGCCCGCTTTCCCCTTGTCTGCTGCGGTCTGCTTTGTGGGGCTTCTTGATCGCCTCAGTCCGTTGCCGCCTCTTCTCGCCTTGCCGCTGCGGTTTGCCTCTGTCCGCCGCGATCTCTTGTCAGCCCACGCGATTGCCTCGTCGCTGCAGTTTGCCTATCCCCTGCTAGTCACGAATTCTTTTTGTACTCTAAGTCGCGTGTTCCTACAGGCGGACTGCTTCTCTCTGGTCGTTGCGGACTGGTTCTCTGCTGTTAGTCGCGGTCTCTTGCTCACCGCGGTCTCTTGCTCGTCGCAGACTGCCGATCATTCTTCCCGCCCCATTACGGTCTATTCGCGGCTTTCTCTAGTCGTCTCAGTTTTGCTTCCCTCCTGTGTTGGCCGCTTGACCGCAGTTTGCTCTTGCTGCCCGGCCTTTCATTGTTGTTCGCCAACCTCTTTTTCTCTAACCGTTGCAGGCTCTCAGGTCGCCTGCCTCCTACGGACTCTCCCTTCTTGGCTGCTATCTCAGGAGTCAGGTCGCTCTCCTCTATTTGCCAGGCAGCCTCTGCTCTCAGGTCGCCTGCCTCCCGCGGACTCTCCCTTCTCGGTTGCTCTCTCAGGCCGCTCTCTTCTATTCATCAGGCTGCACAGTCTCCTTACCCGACCTCTGCCGTTGCGCGCTCTTCTAACAGTCGCCTGTTGTGATCTCCTCTAGACTCTGCGAGCTCATCTTGCTGAGAGCTCTGCCCGTTGTGAGCCCCTTTGCATCATGTCCTCCTTTGTCCACCAGACTGCCTTCCTCTCTCTTGTCTCCAAGGACTCAACAACTGCATCTTCTCTTCACGATCGTGTTATTGTTCCTTCTCCTGAATTTCGTGATGAATTGCGGATCACCGCCATCTCTCTTAGCGGGAAACAAAATTTTGTGGAATGGGTGCATTTTGTTCGTCGTGTTCTCCATACCAAAGGTCTTCTTCATCATCTTACTCGGGATGATCCTACTGTCCCCACTGAAGAATGGATCCATGATGATGGTCGGGTCCAATCCTAGATCCTCAACTCCATGGATACCAAGCCCTACCGCATGGCCATGTATAATGAGACGGCCAAGGCGATGTGGGAGGAGCATCACTCTCTCTACTCTGGCAAAGACAGCTTACTGCATTTGTTTGATATCATTTCTGCCCTTCAAACACTGGATCCCGACACAACGGGCGATTTGACCTCCTTCGTTGCCAAGGCCAAAACTCTGGTAGAGGCCTGGATACAACATCAGCCGCCCTCCATGGATCTCGCTACGCAACGAGAAAAAAAGGAAGCTGTTGGGATTGCTATGATGATGGCCCGTGTTTCTCCTCATCTTCACAGTGTCAGAGCTCAGATTCTTTCCTCCTCAATAACGCCCTCACTGTCTGATGTCTGCTCTATGCTGCTCAAGATTACACCACCATCTGAGGTCCCAGGAAGTTTCTCTCCAGCTCTCCTCCAGCAGCCCCTTTTACATACTCCTCCAGCTCGTGGCTCTTCAGTTCGAGGAGGTCGCCACACGTCTCGGGGACGAGGACGTGCTAGGCGTTCTGTTTTTAAATGTAATTATTGTGGTCGAGAAGGTCATCTTGAAGTATCGCAAGCATGGTCTACCTTCATACCTTAGTGCTTCTACTACAGCTCCTCCCACTGGTGCCACTCCACAGGATTCTGACTCTTCTACCCGACAAGACATCAACGCTCTCCGCACCCAGCTTCAACAGCTCCAAGGCGTTTATCAGACGCTTGTATGGCTCTATTGCGTCTTTTCCACTGAAGGTATATCCTGTCTCTCCCATAGCCCCCACTGGATTGTGTACTCGGGTGCTACTCACCACATTACCTCCCAGAAACCACCTCAGTACATGCAGGCTGCCTATCCCAAGTTCATCACTGTAGCAAACGACGACACCACCCCGGTCTCTGGCATTGTTGATCTTCGGCTTACCCCCACTCTCCTTTTATCCTCGATTCTTCATGTTTTGGGGTCTCCATTCAATCTGCTATCAGTTAGTCGTCTTACTCAGGAACTTGACTGTTGTATAATCTTTTCTCCTTCCTCCTTTGTTGTGCAGGATCGCAGAACGTGGAATACCATTGGTAAAGGACGTCTGTCAAATGTGCTTTATCTCTTGCATGTTGCACCTACCGTTCTCTCTGTTGTCTCCACTCTAATTGCAAGAGTTTACTTGTGAATCTTGTATCTATGACAAACAACATCGTACTTTTTCCCTCCTACATGTACTCGGGGTGATACTCCTTTCTCTTTAGTGCATTCTGATATCTAGGGACCCTATAAAATCCCTAGTGTTTTTGGATATCGCTACTTTGTTACCTTTATTGATGATTATACGCGTCTCATCTGGTTATATCTACTTCATGATCGTACTAAACTGACATCTGTTTTTCGTACTTTTCTTACTGAGACGCGTACGCAATTCTCGACTACGTTAAAAATCATCCGCACAAACAATGCTCGTGAATATACCAGTAGCACCTTCTCAAATTTATGCACTGAGTTTGGCATTATATATCAAACCTCGTGTGTTTAAACCCCCCCCCCCCCCAGCAAAACGGTGTGGCCGAGCGAAAAAATCGTCACCTACATGATGTCGCCCGGTCCCTTATGTTTCAAATGCAGGTGCTCACAGAATACTGAAATTTTGTGGTTTCTATTGCATGTCATCTCATCAACCGCATGCCCTCCTCCGTGCTCGACTTCGCATCTTCGTTTAGTCTCCTCTTTCCTTCCAAGTCTTCGTTCTCCCTCAGACATCGTGTCTTTGGTTGTGTATGTTATGTTCACATTCTTGGTCCGCCTACTGACAAGCTCGCTGCTCGCGCCACCAAATATATATTTGCTGGCTACTCCCGCACTCAGAAAGGTTATATCTGATACTCTCCTACCGATGACAAGCTGATTGTTTCGGAGGATATAAACTTTCTTGAGGATCAACCATTTCACTCCTCTCCTTCCACACTGTCTCTACCCTTCCCTGTTGCTCGTCTTGCTATCCCTGTCACGACTCCATCTCTCCCATCTCTTCCTTCACCGCTCCTGGCACATGCTCTACCTTCACTGCCTCTTCATGTCTACTCTCGTCGTTCGTCCAAGACTGATTCTATGAGGCAGCTCCCTTCTACCAATGCCATCTCGCGGTCTGCTGATCCAGCACAACAACCTCTACGGCTCATCCCTTGACAAATTATGTATCTCTCCATCGCCTCTTTTCGTCACTCCTAAAATTTGACATCTCTCTTTCCTTTATTTATATTCATAACTCTGTGCAGGAAGCTCTTCAGCACCCGGGGTGGCGGGCGGCAATGGATGATGAAATGACTGTCATCTGGGCTAACCAGATCTAGGATCTGGTTCCTCTTCTTCTCGACCAACCCTGTGTCAGTTGCAAGTGGGTCTTTGTTATTAAACATGTTGTAGGTGGAACTGTTGACAGCTTAAAAGCTCGTCTTGTTGCCTGGGACGATGAAACTTTCTCCCCGGTCGCCAAATTAAATACAGTTCGAGTGTTGATCTCCTTGGTCGTGCATCGTTAGTGGCCCTTACATCAGCTATATATTAAAAATGTCTTTCTCAATAGCGGTCTCAAAGAAACTGTTTATATGCACCAACCTCCTGGGTTTAAGACCACGGGGGAGTCTCGCGTCTGTCATCTCAAAAAATTTATATATGGTCTCAAACAGTCCCCTCGTGCTTGGTTTGAAATTTTCAGTAAGGTTATTCGAGAAGTTAGTTTTACACGGGGCTCAGCCGACTTCTCCCTCTTCACTCATCATCAACCAACAGACACTATGATTCTCCTTGTGTATGTTGATGATATTTTGATTACAGGCGACGACTCCACGAGGATACAAACAATCAAACAACATTTAAACTCAGCACTTTAGACAAAAGACTTGGGAAATCTTCCTTGTCCTATCCCAACGGAAGTACTGTATTGATCTTCTTCAAGATGTTGGCTACTCAAGGTGCAAACCTGCGGACACCCCTATGGATATAAATCACAAGCTTTTTGCACATGGTTCTGATTCAGACTCACTGCTTACAAATCCAGAGTACTATCGACGCTTGATAGGGAAGCTGATTTATCTTACGGTCATACGACCTGATATCTCATTTATTGTGGGGGTTGTGAGTCAATTTATGCATACTCCTCGGACATCTCATCTCCAAGCCGTCAAGCGCATTCTCAGATATTTGGAGACTGCTCCAGGACAAGGACTCGTTTACAAACCATCTACCTCTCTATCTCTTATTGTGTATTCTGACCCTGACTACGCGGGTTTTCTTGGTGATAGACATTCCACAACTGGCTTTTGTACTTACTTCGGTGGACACCTTATTCCCTGGCGTAGCAAGAAGCAGACTGTTGTTGCTCGTTCGTCTGCTGAGGCCGAGTACCGTGCTATGGCAGCTGTTGTATCTGAGTTAACCTGGATTGAAAGTCTTCTAAATAATTTGGGACTCAAACTCTCATCTCCGGCGACCTTGTTTTGTGTTAGTCAAGCAGCGATACATATTGCAAATAATCTCGTATTCTATGAACAAACCAAGCATATTGAAGTTGACTGTCACTTCATTCGAGAAAAGTTCAATCAAAGAAGTTAGAATTGGAGCGTGTTTTCGCTGCAGGCCAAGTTGCTGACATCCTGACTAAAGCTCTCTCTCGATCGTTATATCATCAGTTCTTATCCAAGCGTGGTGCCTATGACTTGTATGCTCCAGCTTGTGGAGAAGTGTTAATAAGAAATGGTAAAATACCAATATAAAAGCCCGCTCTTGAGGCCCATGTAAATTCTCTTTAATCCCACATCATAGGATTGGAGTTCTCTCCACGTCCCTCTTTCTATATAACTGTATGTATACATGTAACCAACATATACAAGTTTGAGAAATTAATAAAATTTTGATTATTTTTCTCTCTCTTGGCTTTTCTTTACACTAATAATCATAATGAAATCTAAAAAAAATTGATGTTTCATCTAAATTTTTTAGTTTGATGGTGATAAATTTCAACAATTCTCTCAACTTAAAGGTATTTTATATCGGATCTCTTGTGTGTGCACACCTCAACAAAAAAATGTGACCAAACCGAAAAATTTACATTTACTTGAGACTGCTCATATTTAGTTTTTGTTAGGTACATTCCAAAACGTTATCAGGTGTGTGGGATTTCCTATTTTGGATCGTCAGATTCTTGGCAATATTCTCATTTTAACTGTCTTTTCTTGATCAGAGTTTTCTTTCATCTAGATGCGCATGTCTTCTGTTATAATTGCTTTGTTCAAGTTATTTTCTATGAAAACGACAATTTGGAGTGGGTGACTCATAAATGTGAGCTTTGGGAATATTATGATGCACTCAAAATTGCAATTTGGTGGTTATAAATGCATGAAAACAGTAAATTAAAAGGAATTAAAGTACATTGCTCTACCCTCGTTGCTAACCCTCGCAAAATCACCCCTAAGGGTTTCGAATTGGTCCCCCATTCGATCAATTCGGTCGAGAACCAGTCGTTTAAACTCAGCGGAATTCATGTCTGTCAGTGAGATGGCGGTCCTACCGTCGATATGATTATGACTCGACATGGACTGACAAAAATCTCTACCACTACGTAACATGCAAATGGCCCTAACCTAGGGCTCTGATACCAATTTAATACGGTGGTAAGGCCGACCCGGGGTGGACACTCTAAATGTACACTTATATGCAATGACGTGTAATGCTAGTGCAAAAGTGGTCCGCTAAAATTACAATAAATAATTAATTATTATAAAAAAAATTAGCGGGTGCACGAACTTTGCCAAAACTTTGAAATAAAACAAGTAATGGTCACAAACTAAATGAGGCGCAATTAATTAAGCACGCACAGAATACGTCCCGCAAATTGTATGACAAAATGAACAATAGCACAATAAACTAGATATCAACCGCAATAAAAGTTCCCAAAATAAACAACAAGCAAGAAATGACTTTTACCACAATTCACACGTGTTGGCGACGGCAGAAGCGGATGGTGGAGCATCCAAGGTGGCTGCAATTGGAGGAATACGCCGGGAGTGGGGTCGGAACTGCTTGAGGCTTGGGAGGAATTTTGAGTGGTTGTTAGAGTGGAGGTCGGGTGATTGGTAAATGGGGAAAAGGGAGAGGCTCATGACGGAGAGGGGGAGACCGTAAGAGGTTTGTACAAGAAGTAGTAGGGTTTGGCGGGATGGGATTGTCTAGACTGTGGCAGGGTGTTGGTTGGGAGAAGGTAGGAGTAGGGAAAAATAACTGGAGGCCGACGGTAATGTGGGGGGGGGGGGGGGCGCCAGAGAGGAGGAGGCGAACAGGGAGTGTTCGGGGAGGCGACGAGAATGTGTTGCGGGCAGTTATGGGGTGGTCGGCCACTTCAGGGGCGATGGAAGTGATAGGGTGGGAGGTGGACGGGTAGTAAGAGTGAGGCTGTGGCCAACGTTTTGAAAACCGAACCGGTGATAAAATCAGTGGAAGGAGAGGTTCAAGGTTGAATCGATCCAACCGATTGAATCGGGGTTAAACCGTTACAACTATATATATTATATATATGTATATAAAATTATAAACATTTATAACTATAACAATAATGTTAGGAAAATACAAATTATTACATCAAATATTTATAAAAAAAGAGAATAATATATCCTAATTTATGAATATATTGTCATAAAAATATTTTTTAAAAGCAAAATAATCAGTGA
Source organism: Platanthera zijinensis (assembly GCA_039513925.1). Taxonomy (NCBI): domain Eukaryota; kingdom Viridiplantae; phylum Streptophyta; class Magnoliopsida; order Asparagales; family Orchidaceae; genus Platanthera; species Platanthera zijinensis. The sequence goes on from CM077085.1 coordinate 14,326,395, forward strand.
CAAAATTAAATTAAATTTAAAAATTGAGCACAAATAATTTAATAAATCACAAGCTTAAATGTTTATTTTGCCTATCTTTTTTCTAAGTACGTATTAAAAAATATGTTTAGGAAATGAAGGAATTGTGTGGCTTTCATGTTTTTTCAATAAGATACTGAAGTCAAAGAAAATGTCAGACCAATGGAGAGAAAGTATCTTGGTCTTTGTATAAGAATAAAAGAGATATACAAATTTGTGTTAATTACAGAGGAATTAAATTGATGAGTCATACCATGAAACTATGGGAACGAGTAATAGAAAGAAGATTAAGATGAGAGACTAACATCTCGGAGAATCAATTTGGATTCATGCCAGAGAGGTCGACTATGGAAGTTATACATCTCTTGAGGAGACTCATTGACAACTAACGAGAAAGAAAACAAGATTTGCATATGCTGTTTATTGTTCTTGAGAAGGCTTATGATAGAATTCAAGAGATATCTTATGGAGAGTCTTAGAAAATAAAGGTGTAAATGTTTCATATATTGACATAATCAAAGATATGTATACAAATTCAGTAACAGGGGTGAGGACATCTGGAGGATTAACACAGGAATTTTCCATCACTGTTGGCTTACATCAAAGTTCAACTTTAAGCCCTTATCTCTTTATCCTTATCTTAGATGAGCTCACCAGATATATGCAACAAGAAATACCTTGGTGTTTATTGTTTGTGGATGATATCGTTTTGGTTGATGAGACACGCGAGGGCGTTAACGCAATACTTGAATCTTGGCGAGATACTTTAGAAAAGAAGGATTTTAGGTTGAGCAGGGCAAAGACAGAGTATATGGAGCTTAAATTTAGCAGTACAAGAAGGACGGATGACTTCGTTATTAAATTGGGTGATCGAGATATTTCCCGTAGTGAGTGCTTTAAATATCTCGGATCGAGAGTTCAAAATGACAAAGGTATTGATAAAGATGTGACACATAGAATCCAAGCGGGTTGGTTGAAGTGGAGAGGTGCGTCGAGGATCTTATGTGATCATAAAGTACCACTAAAACTTAAGGGCAAGTTTTACCGTACTGCAATTAGACCCGCAATGCTCTATGATTCTGAATGTTGGGCAGTGAATTGTGTACATGAGCAAAAAATGGAAGTTGTGGAGATGGGAATGTTCAGGTGGATGTGTGGAAACGAGATTGGATAAAATTAGGATGAATTTATCAGGGATAAGACAGGAGTAGCACCAATTGTAGAGAAAATGTGAGAAGTTCGTCTAAGATGGTTTGGACACGTACAAAGGAGACCATTAGAGGCTCCTGTTAGGCGTTGTGAGAGTCTAGTCACTAGACATGTTAAACGAGGGAGGGGTAGACCAATAAATACTTGGAATGAAACTATAAGAAAAGACATGATGTACTTAGACATTAGTGAGATTATGACAAAAGATAGGGCACAATGACGACAAAGGATCCATATAGCCGACCCCACATAGTGGGATAAAGGCTTGAGTGTTGTACGCATTAAAATGAACAAGAATGATATTCAAGTCAAAGTAATAAATAATAATATAATATAATAAAAAAACTATTATATTTGTAAAGGGCATATTTGCATATTTTCTTTTAATATATTTCTGTAAGGAACTTAATATATATAATATGGGGAGTACTTTCTACAAGAAGACAGCTTCAGCCAGTGGTTGGCCCGCCTAACTCTCTCGGTAGAGATCTGGGATCGATCCTGGTTGGCTTTCTAATTAAATTTTTAGAATTTTTAAATTAAAAAATAATTTAAACCCCTCCCACGATCCGCCCGGTTGAGCTAAACCCGCGCCGATTAGCGGTTCTACGCGTGAACCACCCGGTTCACCAGTTCTGGGCGGGAGCGGTTATACAACCCAGACCGGACCGCCTGGTGGACCGGGCGGCGGTTCGACAGGTTGAACCGGCCGGTCTGGTTTTCAAAACCTTGGTTGCGGCTAGGCGGGATGGATGAAGAGGCGGAGGAGGCTCTGGCGGTTAACTGGCGGTGAGGAAGAGGGAAAAGAAGGTTGATTAGGCGTCACACTCAGCGGAATGCTCCCGGCGTCGCACCAGGGAAGAGATCTGGCGATCCCAACTTTTGCCAAAACCCACAATGCCCTAGAAACTGCCTGTTGCCGCCTATTTATAATCCTGAAATCAAAAATTGCTACATAACTGACAAATAAAATAAAACAATCTGAATCGAACGTCTCAAACTGTCTGGCCCGATCAGGGGCAAATACATCTCAAAATAAAAAAAATAATGTATTATCGTCCGTCCGAGCAATGGATCACCGCCTCCTAAGGGAATACACGCGTGTCGGTTATGGCACGCCGCCAACTCCCCTCGGCTTGAAAACACCCATCTCCGGTGAGTGAAGATGGTCGTACTCGCTGTGTAGCCGCGGGGCAAGTCTCTCGAGCTCCTCAGAAGAAATCCATGTAGCATCATGTGGTGGCCAACTGCTCCAACGGACAAGATAACGCAGAATATCTCGCCCGCCTGCGCTTAATTTCTTTGCTGGTCCTTGCGGGACCCTCTCAGATCGAATGCGAATCAATATTTGTTCTCCCTCCTCAAAGATTTGCTTTCGCATATGCTGGTCTGCTTGATCCTTATAATAATCATTACTAGCCGCAATCTTTTTACGGACCAACTCATGTAGTGCATGCACATGCTGTATGAAGGACTTTGCTGACTCACTGGATCTGGACTCTAGAGCAATATCCACCAAATCAATAGATTTCCTAGGCTCGTACCCTAATATGATACGGAATGGACTCAAACCCGTGGTCATATTGACAGAGCTATTATATGCAAATTCAACTATATGGAGGACAAAATCCCAGGTAGACGGACTATCTCCAACAAAGCAATGTAATAGCGCCCCTAAACTACAATTTACAATCTCGGTTGCCCATCCGTCTGCGGGTGATAGGCGGAGGAAAACTTAAAGGTTGTACCAATTTTTTTCCATAGTCTTCTAAAAATAGCTCATAAAATGCACATCACGATCATAGACTATGGAAGTGGATAGTCCATGATACTTAAATACCTCTCTAAAGAATAGTACAGCCACATGAATGGCGTTAGTGGTCTTTCGGGAAGGAATAAAGTGAGTCATCTTAGAAAAACGATCTACTACAACAAATATCGAATTGAGCTTTCTCAGAGTGCGAGTGAGCCCGAGAATAAAATCCATGCTAATATCTTACCAGGGCCTTTCAAGGACGGGTAGTGGAGTGTATAGCTCAGTGGGCTGGCGAGTCCCCTTCGCAGTCTGGCAGACTCGACAATGTCTGACAACCCTAGTGAAGTCTTTCTTCAGGCCAGGCCAGAAGAAACGATCCTCAACCAACGCAATTGACTTATCTCTACCAAAGTGCCCCGCAGCTCTGTCTGCGTGAAGCTCCCAAATAAGGAAATCTCGGAGGGAGGTTTGAGGAATGCAGAGGCGTGAGCCCAGAAATAAATACCCGTCAGAAATCGAATAACCCGCTCGAAGATCAGGTGGGTCCCTCGAAAGTTCTGCGTAAATGTTCCCAAAATCTGGGCACTCTGGATAAGCGTAAATTAGTTACTCAATCCCACAACTCAGATGCTCATGGTGTGGAGGATGCTAACTCAGCGACTCAAGACGTCTGCCGGTTTGATCTCAACACTTGCTAGGTGCTTAAGAACATAGTGAAACTTCTGCATATACTCCACTCATTTGGCGCATCGATAACCCAATTTTTTCTGTGAATCAAGATATCTTAGTGTCTGATGGTCTGAATATAAAATAAACTTCTTGTGCAGGAGATAATGTCGCCAGTAACACAATGTCTGCACAATGGCATAGAACTCCCGATCATAATTTGAATATTTTTGTCAGGGCTCGATCAACTTCTCGCTAAAGTAGGCCATCGGGTGGCCTTCCTGGCTAAAGACTGTGTCGATACCAACTTCAGACGCATCACAGGCTACCTCAAAGAACTTAGAGAAATCTGGAAAGCATAAAACGGGAGCAGTAAACAGTGTCTCCTTGATCTTCTCAAAGGCTCGAGTGGCAGCCTTCGTCCAAACAAAATCACCCTGACGAAGGCAGCTCGTAATGAGAGTCATGATCAAACTGAAGGCACAGACAAACCTCCTATAGAAGGTGGCGAGTTCATGAAAACTACAGGCCTCATGAATGTTCGTAGAGATAGGCCACTCTCAAATCGCCCTGACCTTGTCAGGATCAACCGAAATACTAGACGCCGATACTACGTAACCCAAGAAATGAACGGATGTGGATAAGAACGAGCACTTCTTTAAGTTGATATAAAGATGCTTTTTTTGGAGGAGCTCGAATACCATACGGATATGACTTAAGTGCTCGGTGCGGCCCTGGCTGTATAGTGTATATCAAATGTTAAAGGATCTATGTCCAGCGGGATTTGGCGTGTGTGGGGCCGGATTTTCGTAGGACCCGATGTGGCCACGGCCAGGAATATCCCCGACATCCCGTGATTTGATTAGTCTCACACCGCCCGCAGTGGGTGGTCCTTGGTGTTTATGTACCCTCGTCCCCCCTTCCTACTACCATGAGGTTTTGGGAAGGACCTTGGTCGGGTGGGTTTCAACATGGTATCAGAGCCATCCTGCTGCGGGGGTGCGTTAAAGGATCTATGTCCAACGGGATTTGGCGTGTGTGGGACCGGATTTTCGTAGGACCCGATGTGGCCACAGCCCAGAATATCCCCTCCATCCGATGGTTGGATTATTCCCACACCGCCCGCAGTGGGTGGTCCTTGGTGTTTATGTACACCCGTCCCCCCTTCCTACTACCTTGAGGTTTTGAGAAGGACTTGGGTCGGGTGGGTTTCAACAACAAAATATCATCAAAATATACTACCAAGAATTTGCTCATGAGGGCCGCAGGACCTATGTCATCACTCTCATAAACGTGTCTGGCGCGTTCGATAATCCGAACGACATCACTAGCCACTAATACAAGTCGTCCTTCGTTTTGAAGGTCATCTTCCACTCACCCCCCTCTCTAACATTTGATGGTACCCACTACGAAGATCGATCTTCGAAAAGATCTAGCCACCAGCCATCAAGTCCAGGAGATTATCGAGGCGGAGAATCGGAAAACGATACTTCACTGTGATCTTATTTATGGCACGGCTATCAACGCACATGCGCCAACTACCGTCCTTCGGGGTCAGAAGAGTTGGTACGGAGCAAGGACTCAAACTCTCTCGTATAAACTTCTTCCGCGGAAGATCATCAACTTGCCGCTTTAGCTCGGCATGCTCAGTCGAATTTAAGCAGTAGTGTGGGAGATTGGGCAAAGATGCCCCTAAACTCGGATCAATCGCATGTTAGATGTCCTCAGTGCAGGAAGCTCATCAGGAAGCTCCTCGGGCATAATGTCTACAAAATCATCCATCAACTGCCGAACATTCGGGTCAGTAATCTCAGTCTCGTCAGGGGTCACGGCTGTCATCGTGGCTGCTACGATAAACATGACCCTTGTGTCTAGGCTCTCTCTCAGAAAAACACCCTTTCTCAAAACATGTAGGGGTCTCGACGACCCCGCACTAACAAACGAGTCAACCTTGCCCATGGGAGGATCCCTGGGTTGGGTCGGAGTAAGGGTAATATTTTGACCCTTGTTCAAGAACACGCACGTGTTGGACCGACCATAGCACGCGGTGTCACAATCATATAACTAGGGTCTCCCGAGCAAAACGTGGGCGACATCTAAAGGGATAACATCGCACCAAACCTAGTCCTCTGTGGTCGCTAAACGAATCGGTACCAGACACCGCTGTGTGACATGAATGGTGGACTTGTCCACCCATAAGACACGATAAGGATGCGGATGTGGTTCGGTCGTAAGCTGCATCCTCTCCAACCCTTTCTTTGCAATTATATTTACCCAGCTACCACTATCAATGGCGAGCTTGCAGGGGCCTCCTACGCTCGGGAAATACGTGAAGAAAATAGTGGTGCGGCGCCAATCCTCCTCAGCACGTGGGGTGTGGAGGATGCGGCGGAGGACTCCTTACCTCTAGCGATCTCTCATCATCGCGCTCTAACATCCGTCCTTTACGACGACAGTAATCTCCTCAATGGCGGTGTCCTCAGCCTCAGCGCAGGGCTTGCCCGAATCCTCAATCAGTAAACTTCTAGTCGGACACTGGGCTGTGAAATGCCCTCTGCCAGAACACCGATAACATTGAAAGCCCCCAGACTTGGGGCCTCCAGATACAATAGCTTTTCATGTCGCATCTGCGCGAGGGGTGTCAGTAATTGTGGCAGGAGGGGGTCTCCTAGCATCGGGTCGAGTGGTGGCCTGCCTCGGACCAGCAGTACGTAAATACTGCTCGTACTCCAGCGCGAGCTGAAATACTTGCTCAACCGTCTCCATACTATAGGGAATTAGTTCCCTCCGGATGTCCGCTCTAAGTCCAGCACTAAAGCGTGATGCAGTGACGATGAGCTTCTCCATAATATCGCTGCAAACTACTAGCTCGTCAAATCGAGACATATAATCTACAACGAAGAGTGTCCCCTGACGTAGCGCATAGAGCTGATATAAGAGTTGATTTTGATACGAAGCGGGGAGGTATTTATCTTGCAAGCATTGCTTCATCTCATCCCATCGGGTGATGGAGTAGTAGCTGTCCCGCTCAAGAGATCTCTCAAGACTCGACCAATAATTTTTTGTCTGGCCGATCAACTTCATTTGGCGAATCGCACTCGCCTCTCGTCGCTCATCTCGAACCAGTCTAAATAGTGGTCCATCCGTCCATGTCCATGAGCCAGTCACTAAATGCCTTCGGATCGAGGTGATCGTCGAAGGAAGGTGCATCAATGTGAATACATCAGGTGATGTCGTCCTCCTCGGGAGTCATCCCATGGCAGAGCTTGCGGTAGTCACCATACTCATCCTCAAAATCATATCGTGCTCGATCTCTAAAACGAGGTAGGGGAGGACGAGGCTCATCAGGAGGATGGTGATCCCTCCCTGGATCTCGCCGATACTCGTGTCCACGACAATAATTCCCTCTCGCAAAGGGAGGGGGATCTCGAAGAGGAATGTCTCTTCCACGCCTCTCCGGAGGAGGTGTAGCGTCTCGTGGACCCTCGTGGGGCTCCTCTTCAGGGGGAGTAGTCACTCGATCTCTAGGTGTCTCTAACTGCTCTACCCTCGTGCTAACCCTCGCAATATCACCCCTAAGGGTTTAGAATTGGTCTCCCATCCGATCAAACCGGTCGAGAACCAATCGTTGAAACTCGTCGGAATTCATATTTGTATGTGAGCTGGCGGTCATATCGTCGGTGTGATTATGACTCAACATGGACTGACGAAAATCCCGACCACTACGTAACATGCAAATGACCCTAACATAGGGCTCTAATACAAATTTGATGCAGTGGTAAGGCCGACCCAGGGTGGACACTCTAAATGCACATTTATATGCAATGATGTGTAATGCTAGAGCAAGAGTGGTCCGCTAAAATTACAACAAGTAATTAAACGAGGCACAATTAATTAAGTACGCACAGAATACGTCCCGCAAATTGTATGATAAAATGAACTAATAGCACAATAAACTAGATATCCACCACAATACAAGTTCCCAAAATAAACAACAAAAAAGAAATGACTTTTACCACAATTCACATATGTTGGCGGCGGCAGAAGCGGATGTTGTGGCATTCGAGGTGGCTACAATTGGAGGAATACACCGGGAGTGGGGTCGGAACTGCTGGAGGCTTGGGAGGAATTCCGAGTGGTTGTTAGAGGAGTGGAGGCCAGGTGATTGGTAACTGGGGAAAAGGGAGAGGCTCGCGACGGGGAGGGGAGACTGTAGGAGGTTCGTATAGGAAGTAGTAGGGTTTGGCGGGATGGTATTGTCTGGACTGTAGCAGGGTATTGGTTGGGAGAAGGTAGGAGTAGGGAAAAATAATTGGAGGCCGACGAGTAATGTTAGGGGGGACGTTGGAGAGGAGGGGAGAACGGGGAGTGTTGGGGGAGGCGACGAGAATGTGCTGCAGGCAGTTATGGGGTGGTCGCCCACTTCAGGGCCGATGGAAGTGACAGGGTGGGAGGCGGACGGGTAGTAAGAATGAGGCTGCGGCCGGGCGGGATGGATGAAGAGGCGGCGAAGGCTCTAGCGGTTAACTGGCGGTGAGGAAGAGGGGGAAAGAAGGTCGGCTAGGTGTCGCACCCAGCGGAATGCTCCAAGTGTCGCACTTGGGAAGAGATCGGGCGGTTCTAACTTTTGCCAAAACCCACGATACCCTAGAAACCGTCTGACGCCGCCTATTTATAATCCTGAAATCAAAAACTGTTGCATAACTGAAAAATAAAATAAAACCACCCAAATCGGACGGCTCAAACTGTCTGGCCCGATTAGGAGCAAATACATCTCAAAATAAAAAAAAGTAATATATGATCTTGACTCGGATCAATCATCTGGATGCAACCAAGGCCTCTGATCGTCCGTCCGGGCAATGGATCACCGCCTCCTACGGGAATACACAAGTGTCGGTCGTGACGCGTCGTCACTTACCCTACGTCAGACACTACACTCACCAATTATTTTTGGAGAAACCTACAAACATTAGGAAAACAATTTTGGTAAGTGAAGAATGCACCCTTAGTTTCAGGCCTTGGCACATTGCACTCCAATTTTTAAATTTGGTACATTGCACCCTCTAAACCTATTAAGCATAACAGTGCATTGCACCCTCTAAACCTATAAAGCACAGCAGCGCATTGCACCCTCTAAACCTATTAAGCATGGCAGCGCATTGCACCTTCTAAACCTATTAAGCATAGCATTTTACACCACATGCTTTTTTTAGAGGCAACTTGAACAGAAAAATTAGCAAATTAATTAGCACAATGAAAACAATCCTAAATTCCATCCTTCCAGTGTAACACTAGGTCGAAAACCAGCAGGGTACTTTTGTTGAAGAAGAACCGATGCTGCCAGCATCGTCATCGTCGGAAACATCCTTTCGGAGTCGGAAGTCATAGGCGAAGAACCAAGCTCCCTGCCAGATTCAAGGGCAGAGCAGCGTCCTCATCGGAGTTGCCAGCCAAAATCAGAGCCACCTTGCATTACTGGAGCCGCCTCTGTCCGCCATTTCCAGAGCCAACCATTCAGACTCTCTACCCAGTCTGACTCCCCCGCCCAATATGACTCCACCCAATCTGATTCCATCGCCACTTCAATTGAGACTAGTGCAGCGAAAAGAACTGGTTTCATAGCAGGGTTTCTCATTCCTCCATCCCTACTCAACCATCTCATGTCCACTGTGACATAAATTTCTCTACCTTAGGAGGTTCTCCATTTCCAAAGCCGACCAGTACACCTCCACTGAGTCCCCATTTTTTCAAAATGAGATAAACATAATACCCATATTTTACTTTTCGAGTTTTTGATACAAGGCCAAGTATGGATTATTAATGTTTCACATGTTTTTAAGTGAAGAATGTCAAATTCTCTTGACTTAAAATGGAAGAATATCATGATAAAAGAAAACCACGATCACACGATGTCTGAATTAGATAGTCACTGTGACTCAATGAGCATGTAAAAAGAGACCGAGGAACATGATTCACCACTTCTGGATGGTTTTGACGAGAGTGATTTTGAGTTAGCTGATGTGCAGTTTGAGGAAATTGTGAATGAAGAGATTGAATGGCTGGCTTAAGGGATGAATCAAGACCTGAATATAACGATAGCAATACGACAGTTGGAATACAGATCAGTGAGCATCGTAGTGTTGTAAATGGAAGTCAATCTTCATCTAAAGAAAAATTATTATCTAATCTGGATGTCAATCTTCATCTAAATCACATAAGGAAAAATTACGATGTAATCTGAAAGGATAAGTCGACTTCCCTAGCGAGCTGCCGGGATTTGAGAGAGAAAGAGGGAAAAAAAGGGGGAAACGAGATAACCCCTAGGACTCTCAAGCTCAAGATAACCAAATTACAAGTCATGGAGGGTTTATATAATACCCTCGATCCAACTACAATAATAGAAGAGATATATCGGGTTTCCAAAATATGCGCGTGCATTAATTTCCCCCAACGTGTCACTGGCGTGCCTTTTGTGGCGTTGCCATACTCGCTACACTGGTGGACGTAACACTCTCTCCTCCGTGTCCGTAACAATGTTGCCTCTGGAAAATTTGCATTGTCTTCAAGGCAAAAGTCAGGAAATTGAGTGCAAAATACAAAGCGGTCAACTCATGTAGCCTTTGAACAGGGGGTAGGGGTGGGGGTGGGGGTGTCAAGCCAATGCACCTATTTGATCGGCCGAGAAATCCTCTCGAACAATAGTACATGTAATTGTAATGAACTGAGAGAAGTAGTCGAGCAGGTAAGCCCAAAAACCGGTGGGGGTAGAGTCGGGTGGTCTCCAATAACCCATTTTAATAGAGGGGAGTGAAATACAAGGTGGATGTTGTTGTCAAGTAGGAGGCAGAGACGGTAAGTTGTGGTGCCAACACGTGTCACAACCTGAAACGAATTGTAGAACTTGGCTGTGACATTTGAGTAGGTCTACAGGGTCACTAAAATCTGACAGTACAGCCTACGCTTGATGATTACGGAATCCCCTTCAGTAAATTGTACACTTAGGCGGTGGCAGTTGGCAAAGGAAAGCATTCGGTCCTTCGTACACTGAAGATGACGGCGCAGGTGGAGAAGTATGGAATCATGATCATGAAGTAAATCGGATACGGACACCACAGAGCATTCACCTGGGAGATTGTGTGTGGGGGATAGTGATCGTTTATCATAGACTGCCTCGAATTGAGTGGTGTTGAAAATTGTGTGGAAGGTGTCGTAAGAGTACTCAACCTAGGACAACCAAACTGCCCTCGTCCGCGGATAGTCGAACACAAAACAACAGAGATATGTCTACAAGCAATGATTCATCACCTCAGACTGCCTGTCTGTCTGGGGATGATAAGTTATACTCATACGAAGTATAACTCAAAAATAGAGGTCTGCGATCGCTCACAATGGAGGGAGGGAACCCATGCAAACGGACTACCCCATCAATGAAAGTCGTGGCGACCACTGGTGCAGTAAACGAGCTTCTAAGAGGAAGGAAGTGGGTGTATTTGGATAAATAATCCACCGCTACTAATATGCAATTGCACGTTTTAGAGCAAGGAAGCTTAGAGATGAAATCCATGGAGATGTTCTTTAAGATCTAGGTCGTAATAGGTACTAGCTGGAGAAGGCTCATAGGAAAAGTGGTCTCGTACTTGGCACGCTGACACAACAGAGAAGTTGCCACAAATGCTTTGACCCATTGGAACATGTAGAGCCAATACAGAGATGTCGCGAGGCGGCAGTATGCCCAGAAGGCATCATCATAGTTTCCTACCGAAGTTGAGTGAAACACCAAACGAACGCGTTGGTGGAAAACTGCTAGATTATATGGCTGTCAAGCGGTGGAATCTGCACATATACAACAACAATCGGTTGAAGGAGTGTGATGGTCAAGATAAAATTTTGTTGTAATCGAGAAAGAGAGTCAGTGGCGTGATTGGAGGTGCCGGAGTGAAAATTGACGGAGAAATCTTAGCTTTATAACTTAGTAACCCAAACCTGTAGCTCCGGAGTGAATATCCTCTTATTCAGGAGGTACCAGAGGCTATGACGGTTTGTTCAAACCGTAAAGTGTAGGCCCAGTAGGTAGGGATGTCAAGGTTGTTTGGCAAGTACTAATGTTACAAGCTCAGATTCCTACGTCAGCCCAACACCGGCGCCAGTGCCTGACGCGTCACACACCACAACTAAACTGGAGAAATTTGGTAGTGCAAGACTAGTGTGGTGTTAAGGGCTCGCTGAATTGCATGGAAGGTTGTGTTTGCTTCAGGTGTCCATTGAAATGCGCCGGCATCTGGTTTCTTCACCACGCCAGAGAGGGGCTTAGCAATTTTGTCGAATAAACAGTCAGCAATACATTGTGAGAGCCATGAAGGTCATGGGGAGAGCGGGGTGTGGGTCACTAAAGGACAGCCAATAACTTGTCCCGGTTCATAGTTATACCTCGGGCGGAAATCGTGTGCCCCAAGTAGTTAATCTCAACGTAACCAAACGTGAACTCCTTGGGGTTCACAAGAAAATCATGCTCCTAAAGGGTGGCCAATGTCGTCTACAGATGTTGGAGCTTATATTGACCTGAAGAGATGTAGACTAAAATGTTATCAATGAAAACCAAGATGTGCATGTGCAAAGCCGATCAGAATAAATCACTCATAGTTGCCTGAAAGGTGGCGGGCACATTTATCGAGCCAAAAAGGCATGGCGATGAACTCATTGTGTCTGTCCTGCGTAAGGAATGTCGTCTTCAGGATATCTTCCTATCGTACCTGAATCTGATGGTAGCTAGGGATTCCAACTTATAAAAGTGGGAGGCCCTTCATAGCTTGTTTATTAGCTCATGTATGACTAAAATGAAATATTTGTTCGGAATAGTGATCTTGTTGAGCTTCTGGTAGTTCATGCAGAAGCGACAATTGTCGTCTTTCTTTCGAACCAAGAGAATCGGACCCGAAAACGAACTGGCACTATGGAGGATTAAACCCACAACTAACATGTCACACAACTGAGCTTCTCAATCTTGCCCTCCTGCGTAGCGTGTAGTCATATCGATAAGGACGAACATTTATGAACGCCAAACCTGCTTGTAATGTGATGTGGTGATCCATTTGACGAGGTGGTGGAAAGCGGGCAGTGTCGACAAAAATGCCCAGAACCATATCAAGAATAGTCTGCATGGTTGGAGATGTTGGCAAGTGTGGGGGTACAAACTCAACCATGTGCCATAAGTATGCAAAGAAATTGATGTCGGTTGTTTTCTGAATAGAAAAGAATGAGACGGGTCGGCGCAAGAGAGTAGAGTCGCCGGCCAAAAGTAGCGGTGTACCAACTCGGGTGAATCGCGTTGTGATGCAATTTCAATTGACGCTGACGTCACCCAAGGTGCGGAGCCATGCCACCCCCAAAATAATATCCACTCTGCCATGCGCAAAAGCGTAGTAGTCTGCCCAGAGGGGTTGTAGACCGACTGTGAGGGCTAGCCCTGAGCAAAGGTCGTCAGTTGCCCAACGACAGTTGCCCAACAAGCAAATAGAGAAACATGGGGTGGGGGTCACCGACAACACCAAATGAACAACTAGGCAATGTGAGATGAAATTGTGGCTCGCACCACTACATATCATGACGATCATTGGGCTCCCTTGGAGTGTCCCAGGAAGCTTCATTGTCTGGGGGGCAGAAATCCCTCCAACGGTAAAGAGTGGAAGGTCCAGGCAATCGTGATGTAGATGGAGGGTTGTCAGCAGCTATATCAGCCTCCAATGCCTAAAAGTCGGCGAAGGTAACCTCGGGTTCCTCCTCTCCAATGAGGAACCCGAGGTCGATCAGTGGGCAGCCATGGGTCAGTGAATAAGGCTGCTTGCAGAAGCATATGTCCTTCGTGTGGAGATCATGATACTCTTGATTGGACTGTCGGAGTGAGATGAGGAACCCGAGGTCGATCAGTGGGCAGCCATGGGTCAGTGAATAAGGCTGCTTGCAGAAGCATATGTCCTTCGTGTGGAGATCATGATACTCTTGATTGGACTGTCGGAGTGAGATGAAATTGTGGCTCGCACCACTACATATCATGACGATCATTGAGCAATGTGAGATGAAATTGTGGCTCGCACCATTACATATCATGACGATCAATGGGCTCCCTTGGAGTGTCCCAGAAAGCTCCATTGTCTGGGGGCAAAAATCCCTCCAACGATAAAATATTTGAAATTCATATTCTACCTTTCTACATGGCATCAAAGGTGCTCGATTCCTAACATAGAATTCACAACAATTGGATTCCCGCTCTCGTTGATTGAGCCTTTTCTTCTAACTTGCATTTTTCTTTTAAGTACTCGCACACTCTGTCTCAGGAGCTCATCAACTCTCCATGCTCAACATTCTGCCAAAATACCCAACAGAACCCCGCCTTTTAAAGGCGCATGTTACGTACCCCGGTCTATGATCGTGTACGACGGCGAGGTAAGGCGTACTCCTCCGGGACTAGCGGAGAGGAGGGGGGTCCAGCGGTGGTGCAGAATTCCAGAGGGGAAGGTTCGATTGCGGGGACTCCAAAGAGGGGATGAGAGAGAAATGGAGAGAGGATGTGAGAGAGAGATGAGAAGATATTTTCTTGCTTGCCTTTCAAGCTACCCTCACACGGGTATAAAGAATCAAAAGAGTGACATGCCCCCCCCCCACTTGAGCTTAAGCACGTGAGTTCCAAATACGCGCAAATAAAACATATAAAACATGTGCGAAATAAAAGAACTAAACGGAGATACAACGTCGCATGCGAGCGAGCCTTCATGTCCTTGCAACAGTGTTGCGTCGGCAGTATGTCCACCCCCAATATGGATCTGACTCCTTGATCGGTATTGATTCTGTAACATCTTCTTCCTCGTCAGAAGACAGCTTGTCATCAAGCAAAGAGGGCAAGGAGACGATTGGTGCGTCTGGGGGCTCGCCGATGAACCGTTTGAGCTGAGAGACGTAAAAGACGTCGTGAATGCGTGTCGTCGATGGGAGTCGAAGCTGATAGGCGAACTCGCCAATGTGCCTGAGGATCTGGAATGGGTCGTAGAAGCACGGGCTAAGTTTGTTGAGGGTGGACGACGTACGCAGCGATAGCTGTCGGTATGGGCGGCATTTGAGCCACGCCCACTCATCAGTGGCGAAGGAGACATCCCGGTGGCCGCGATTGTATGTTGTCTCCATCCGGTGTTGCACGCGGAGTAGGTGGTCCCGGGCCGTTGCTAGGAGTCGGTCATGCTCGAGAAGCTCCCGGTCGACTGCGGATATGGCGGCAAGTCTGTGCCCGTATGTGAGCAGGGCGGGTCACGACCATAGATCAATCAGAACGAAGTGGCCTGAAGTGTCGAGTGGTATGATGTGTTGTAGCAGTATTCTACCCACAGAAGCCATTTGACCCAGTCTTTGGGCTGATCCCGGTCATTCGTTTGTGGATGGTACGCCGATGAAAAAGCCAACTTTCGCCCCACTCAAGATGAAGAGTTGCTTCCAGAAGTGACTGGTGAAGACTTTGTCCCGATCGGACACAATGCTTTTTGACAATCCATGCAGGCGAAAGATGTCCAGGAAGAAAATTTGGTCCACCTGCTCGGCGACTAGAGGGCGAACTAGTATTATAAAATGGACTCCCTTGGGGAAGTGGTCCACGACCACCATCAGCACGGATTTCTCTTTTATGCGTGGAAGGCCCTCCACAAAATCCATAGAAACGTCCACCCAAATTTGTGTCGGCACCGGTAAAGGCTGAGGATGTCGGCGGGTAGAAGATGGTCTGATTTTTGTTGTTGACGTGTGGCGCACTGGGTGATGAAATCTTGTACGTTGTGGCGTAGTCCCTTCCAATAGAACTCGGCGCGGATCTGATGTAGTGTTTTGTGAACACCCTCATGGGCACGGTTGCAGGTGTCTTCCAGGATGGAAGTGATGTAAGGTGACGTCGGCGTTAAGTAGACCCGTCCGCGATAAAGAATGAGTCCTTGATGCGTCGTCCGGGCGGGTGGTAGGAGGTCGCTCGTGCCCTGCTAAAGCATTTCGGCGATGGTCGGGGTTTGCATGATGTCCGCCCGAATGGCATCCAATGTAACGGTGGTAGGACTGGAGATGTCGCAGAAGGCAGCGAGGTCATCGGAGTGGCGGCGCGAGAGAGCATCCATGACACGATTAAGGCACCAGGCTTATATTCCATTGTGAAGTCGAACCCCAGTTAATTGCTCACCTAACATTGTTGTGGTACCGTCATTAATCGTAGCTCCAGGAGATACTTTAAACTGTAATGGTCGGAACGCACAATGATGAAACGTCCTCATAAGTACGGGTGGCAATGTTGCACGACCTTAGCTAGGTCGATCAACTCTTGATCATAGGCGGGTAGCTTGCGGGGGTGGAGAGCAGTGTCGGCTGAAATAAGTGAGCGGGTGCCCATGTTGTTGGAAAACCGCTCCGCAGCCCTATGTTGAGGCATCACATTCAATATGAAAAGGTTCCCAAAAATGTGGTAGGTGTAACACCGGTGCGAAGACAAGGGAGGCTTGAATTTTGGTGAATGCCACCTGGGCAGTTTCCCCCATACGAATGCGGTGCAGCGCAATAGGAATAGGAGGGGCTCGACAATTGAGTTGTAGCAATCAAATGAGAGGAAAAAGAGTTGTTGTATTCATCCTCTTAGGGGGAAACATATATATATATATATATGCATATATATATATATGAGATACAAGAAGAATTTCATCCACATACATAAACCTGAGATAAAATAAGGAGATATAAAAATAACACATCAATACTCCTCCTCAAGCTGGCGCGAAAAGGTCAAGCAAGCCCAGCTTGCCATATGTAGGGAGAAGTCTGGAAGGCTCAATTGTCATGGTGAAGGCATCTGCAATCTGCTCTATAGAGGGAACATAGGGCGCTTCAAGAGTCCCTGAACAGATGTGCTCCCTGAAAAAGTGAATATCAACCTCAATATGCTTAGTCCGCTCGTGCAGAACTGAGTCAGAGGCAAGCATGAGAGTGGACTGGTTGTCGTACACAAGAGTCGAGGAACCAGAGGGAGGAGAGCCAAGCTCGGTCAAGAGAGTACGCATCCAAAGGAGCTCAGTAGCGCCATGGGTCATAGCCCGGTACTCAGCCTCAGCAGACGAGCGGGAGACAACACTTTGCTTCTTGCTCTTCCAGGAAATAAGATTGTCACCATAGAAAGTGCACATCCCTGAAGTAGAACGTCGATCAGTGAGGGAACCAGCATAGTCAGAATTCGTGCAACAAGTGAGGCCAAGGGCCAGAGATGAACGGTAGAAGAGCCCTAGGACAGGAGATCCTTTCAAATAGTGGAGGATCCGAAATGCTGCATCTAGGTGAGAAGTACGGGAAGCATGTCTGAACTGACTGACCACACTCACAGCAAAGCTAATGTCAGGGCGAGTGTTGGTCAAGTAGATAAGTCTGCCAACAAGACGCCGATATCTGTCCGATTCAGGGAGAGGATCGCCAGACTCGGCGTGAAGACGGTGGTTTGGATCCATGGGTGTAGACACAGGAGAGCACCCAAGAAGGCTAGTATCACTTAAGAGGTCGAGTGTATACTTGTGCTGAGCCAAAGAGATCCGCTAGTGAGATCTTGCAACCTCAATCCCGAGAAAATACTTCAGAGGCCCCAAATCTTTCACTTCAAATGCCTTCTGAAGAACCCCCTTGATCTGAAGTATCCTCGAATTATCGTCACCAGTAAGAATGATATCATCCACATAGACAAAAATAATGACCATACGGTCATCCACAGCAGTCCGAACAAAGCACGTGTGGTCGGCATGACATCTGGTGAACCCACTCTGAAGCACAACAGTACCGAACAGCTCAAACCACGCACGAGGAGACTGCTTCAGCCCATACAAGGACTTCTGCAAAAGGCAAACATGGCCCAAATACTCCCCCTGAAGCTTGTAACTGGGGGGCGGCGGATCCATATAAACTTCCTCAGCAAGATCGTCATTGAGGAAGGCATTCTTCACATCCATCTGATGAAGAGGCCACCCATGGCAGGCAGCGAGAGAGACAAGTAGACGGACAGTAGAAAGCTTGGCCATCGGTGCAAAAGTCAAGCCGTAATCCCCAGGAGTCTGAGTGAAGCCCTTCGCGACAAGACAGGTCTTGTAGCGATCAAGAGAACAGTCGACATTATACTTGACAGTGTAAACCCAATGACAGCCAACAGTTTTCCGACCAGCAGGAAGAGGGACCAAACGCCAGGTGTCCGCCTTCTATAGTGCGGACATCTCATCCTCCATGGCCGCCACCCACTCAGGGTGCTGGAACGCCACAGTCATCGAACTCGGAGCTCCGATCTGGTCGGTAGCAGTCAGGAAAGCCTGGTAACCCTAAGAAAGACGGTGGTATGACACATAGCTTGCCACAGGATGGTCAGTAACAAGAGAGTGCTTACCCTTGTGAAGTGCAATGGGTAAGTCAGAGGAGGGAAGAGCGTCACCTGCCAGAGGATGTGGCGCAAGGTCCCGTGAGCTGGGCGTAACCAGTGGATCCGGAAGAATGGGGTGGTCATGGGAGGGCCCGCGTGGGCCACGAGTGTATGTCTGCAACGGAAGAGAGTCGTGCAGCGGAGCAAGGGCAACCGGAGCCGGCTGTGGCGGAGCAGAAGGAGCAACATGGACAGGGGAGGTATTATAGAAGGGGACATCCTCAAAGAACGTAACATCTAGGGAGTGAAAAGTCCTGCGATAAGAGGGGTCAAAACACTGATAGCCCTTGGAAGAGAAATATCCCAAAAATAAGCACTTGATAGCTTTGTCATCAAGCTTTGTCCGAGTCGGACGACGGTCCTGGACAAAACACACACACCCAAACACCCGGAGAGGGACGGGAAACAGAGGGCGGCGGGGAGATAGAAGACTGAGGGGTATCCGTCCCGCTAAAGGCTGACAAGGCAGACGGTTGACCAAGAAGGTCCCCGTAAGAAGGGAGGCACTCCAAAACAACTTGGGGACGTGAGATCCTTGGCTAGCAAGGAAAGCAGTGAAAGAGGAAGAGGTATACTCTCCCCTGTTATCGGAGCGAAGGACCCGAATACGAGAGAAAAACTGAGTCTTAACCATATTAGTAAACTGGGTATATAAATCAAAGACATCAGATTTGGAACGCATAAGATAGACCCAACAGCAACGAGTAAAACCATCGATAAAAGTAACAAAATACTAAAAACCATCATAAGAAATAACCGGGGAAGGCCCCCAAACATCTGAATGAATAATATCAAACGGTGCAGAACTACGAGAAACAGAAACAGGATAGAAAGTGCGTGTATGTTTGCTAAGCTGACACACATCACACTGAAAAGAGTTCTCAAACGAGACACTCGGAAAAAGAGACGACACAATCTGGGGACTCGCATGCACCAGTCTAGCATGCCAAAGAGCAGGTGAAGTAGTAGCAGCAACGATGGATGGGGGTGAGAGACAGGGCGAAGGAGGAGGAAGATCCAGCTGGTATAGCCCGTCGCGCTCACAGTCGTAGCCAAAAGACCTCCTCGTGATCAGGTCCTGAAAAACACAGCCAGAAGGAAAAACTGTCACCGAACGGTGCATCGAACGAGTCAATTGAATAACAGAAAGAAGATTTAAAGCAAGTTTGGGAAAATGAAGAACTGAACCCAAGGAGGAGGGAGACAGAGGAACTATGCCCCGACGAAGGATGGGGGTCACAGATCCATCGGCAAGGCGAACCTGCCGATGGACGATCGGAGACTCAAGAGAAGAGAACAAGCGTGTCTCACCAGTCATGTGATAAGTAGCCCCAGAGTCAATCACCCAGGGAGAAGAAGACCCCTCTTGAGTGACATGAAAGTTCATCGGGGTACCTGACGCAGACGTTGAACTCGACGAGAACGACGAGGAGGCAGGCAACGACTGAGTAGGAAGAGGCTGGTGTGGAGTCTGAAACGGAGATTGCAGCTGAAGTTGAGACTGGAGCTGCTGCACTTGAGCCATAAGTTGACTCTAGTCGGCGGAAGGAGCCCCGGAAGATGCACTGGAATAAGGTTGGCCCCCAAAGTCGGAAGAACGGCGGCAGCATGCGTGGCGGGGAACTACTGGCATAGGTGAGGAAAGAGCAGCAAACATCAGGCCTTCTCATGACCAGTCCGGAGGCAGTGCTGGCACTGAACAGAGGCAAATGGCCTGTCGCGGCCACCCTCGCGACCTTTAGAGGTAGAAGTACGCCCCCGCGCATAGAAGAAGTACGACCTGAAGCCAGGGCCATTTGGTCTCAAAGAGGAACAGAAGCTGGAACGGGCGAAACAGCAGTCATGCGGGCACGACAATCTGAACCCTAATCTGCTCAAACTCGAGCCTCAAGCCCATCGGAAACTGATGGGTCTCCCGCTTCTCCTGCCACCGCTTGGCAACAAGCAGATCCTCTGGATGTGGAAAAGCACTAAACGGCTCAAGGTCAGAAAGCTCCGGGAATCTCCCTGAGAGAAAGGTAAAGTACTCGTGCACCGAACGGTCCCCCTGACGAGCAGTAGAAATCTCTTGGAAGACAGAATAAATCCGTGTAACAACGCGTGTGTGACCGTAGGTACGCGTCAAGGCAGCCCAAAGAGACGGCACTGAATCAAAACGCATGAACTGCTCGTAAATGCGGGGCTCCATGGAACACTGAAGCCACCCGAGAATCTTGAAATTTTTCGTGCACCATTGACGGATTGCCTTTTCGTCGGAAGGCTTGGGAACACCATTAGGTTCAAGCCAATCAAGCTTGTCATGTCCGACAAGATGGACTCGCACGGAGTTGGACCAAGCGATAAAATTTTTTTCATTGAGAAGGGCGGTAGTAATGCGTCGAGCAAAGCCATCATTCGAACCGAAGAGGGAGGAATCCATGGGATGGGAACAAGAGAATGCAAAAAAAATCTCCAAGGAAGGAAAGCAGGGAAACCCTTAAACAGAAGAAGAAGAAGAAGAAGAACCCATCCCAAAAAAGGAAGACCGTAGATCACAGATCTAGGTCATGAGAAGAAAAGAAGTGAGGGAAGGGGCGGTAAACACCAACCAAATCGGTGGCGGAAGAAAAGATCAAAAGAAAGAAGGGTTCGGCGGCAGCAGCAGAAACGGCAAGGTGCGGGATCAGCAGGGATCGGCTATCAGCAGGTGCGACTATCGCGCGGGAGCGGCGAGGCGCGGGAGCGGCGAGGTGCGGGAGCGGCGATCGCGCGGGAGAGGCGAGGCCCTCACATCGACGCGGAAGACATGTTGAAGGCACGATGCGGGAAGCGGCATGATACGGGATCGGTCATTGCGCGGGCGGCGAAGACGCACGATGCGGGAAGTTAGGGCTCGGCGGGATCGAAACCTGTCTCTGATACCAAATCAAATGAGAGGAAAAAGAGTTGTTGTATTCATCCTCTTGGGGGGAAACATATATACATCCACACACATAAACCTGAGATAAAATAAGGAGATATAAAAATAACACGTCAATAGTAGCAACGTATAAATCTGTGGTAGTAGCCTGTGAGGCCCAAAAATGCATGAAGATCGCGCTGCGCCTAGGGCACCGGCTATAAGGCAACGCCTTGCAGTTTGCCTGGATCTGCAGACAGTCAGACCCCCCCTGTTCGTGCACCACATGTCCAAGATAAGTGATGCTGGTTTGCCAAAACGAGCATTTGAGTTCCTTGAGGACGAGTCGATGGTGGCGAGGTAAAGTAAGGACTTTGCGGAGGTGATGAAGATGTTCGGACCATGACTTGCTATATATCAAAATATCGTCAAAAAACACAAGTACAAACTTGCATAGGAAGGATTTGAATACCTCATTCATGATTGATTGAAAGGTGGAAGAGGCGTCTGTGAGGCCGAAAGGCATGACGAGGAACTCAAAGTGCCCGTGATGAGTTCGGAACGCCATTTTTTCTACGTCAACAGCGACGATACGGACTTGATGGAGTCTAGAATACAAGTTCAGTTTGGAAAAGAAGCGTGTGTCATGCAACTCATCGAGGAGTTCTTCGACCATGAGAATAGGAAACTCATCTTTAATTATTTTGGCGTTGAGTTCCCGGTAGTCGGCGCAAAAGCATCATGTGTTACTTTCTTGTGGACAAGGAGAGTCGGGATGAGAATGGAGAAATAAGACCTTGTTGTAGCATGGGGGAGCATTGTCGTTCAATCACATCTTTCTTGAGGAATGGGTAACGATATGGACGCACAACACGGGGGAAGCCCTCGAAAGGAAATAGATGTGGTGGTCCTGGGAGCGTGCGGTGAGTATTGGTGCAGACTGCGCAGTAGTCGAAAAACGCAAGGCTAGAGGCCCGTCGGTAGGGTTAGCTGTCGGAGGTCCCACTAATACCGAGATGGCAATCTGTTAGCAATCATCACAATGGGAACGTTTAATTTGCCGAATGGGGCTGTCTTCTCAATCGGAGTCGCCTGAGCATACCTCTACATAGGCTTTGCTTGTGCTACGTGCCTCGGTTTGTGATCGCGTGTAAGACCCGAAGTCTAATATTAATATGTTTGCAATATATATAAATAAAAGACTGTAAATATTCCACGATGATGGAAAACAATTGATTTCAGTATTGATTTGACGTCGCACTTTAATTTTGATGTTCGGATTTTTTCGTTTGATATTTTTTTGCGACAGCCGCTTCGTTTTCATTTAAATTGAATGGCTTCCGTTGGACGGCTTTGATATGAGCCTAATCGAACTTGGGATTGGTTGGAATTGGGTTTGGTTGTGGTTGTGCATGGGTTGAGACCGGTAGAACCGGTGGTGTGACCAGTTGCATGGGTTCAACAGTGGAATTATCCGTGATATAAGATATCGTGCTTTGTTCGTTCTTCTTCATATTCGACGGAACAAACCACCGGAGCCGCTCCTGCGCCGATTGCCCTAGCCGCCTCCAATCTCCTCCGTTACGCACGATTTCTTCTTCTTTAGGAAGGTAATCTCTTTCTCTTCAATCCTCTCTCTTCTCGTATGAAGTTATGGTATAGATTGGAGAGGGCTTGAAACCTAGGGTTACGATTTATGGAGTTTTGAGTTTATGAAAAGCATATGAAATTTTCCTATATAATTTTTGTGCCCTAATCTATGATTTTCGAGCAATTTGAGACCTAGGGTTTCGGAATTTGGGGTTGGTTTGTCTTGCTTTCCTTGTAAAGGATGGCCGGCTGCTGTTGTGCTTGGGGGTTGTGTTGTGATGGTTGGCTACAGGTAATATGAGGCTTGAGTGTGTTGGCCGGCTGCTGTATTGTGGGAGTTGTGTGTGTTGGCTGCTTTTTGTTGATGGTGGATGTTTTAGATGGATTTTACACTTTACTTACGCTGCTATTCACAGCCCTTGACGTTGCCATTGTGACAACCCTTGCGGCTGTCTGTAGGAGCAAATGGAATTAGTTTTGGTGGCATAAGAAACCTTGTTGATCGCATGATGCGCCTTCATGTTGAGTCACCACGTTAGTCCTTCCCTAGACAACTCCTATAGGTCGTAGTTGTGACCGTCGTAGGAGTCTAATCGTAACTATTTATAACGCAACCCTAAAGTAAATAATTAATGGATACTGCAGAGGATGGCGTCCGGCGATAGACGCGATGAGAATCATACGAGGGACAAGAGCAAAGGAAAAATTGGGTTGAGTCGTTACCGTTTCTTTTATGCACCTGATACTTTAGTTATTTTTGAATTCTTTGATATTATTGACACTATAAATCGCTGAATACGCTAACGTTGGCTAAGCGAGCGATAGAATTCTGAAGGGAACCAAAGATAAATAAATTCTAGTTTTGAATTGAACAAATTGAAAAGCAGTAAACGATTCAGAAATGAAATAACTGAAATTGAGAACGCGTCGACGTATCAAAATGCTAAGGGTCGGCCTAGTAGGAGGGATGCTTCAGACTCCTACACCTCGTGAGAGGGGTAGAACTCTCACACCTCGTAGGAAGGGTCGAACTCCTACAGAATATGAATCCAATTTAGGAGGCGTTGAAGCCTGTTGCGCGTGTGAGCGCCCTAAAGAGAATGTTGATATGAAGGGTCGACGGACCCAGATGTTTGAGAATTGAATGACCCTCAGCATTTTGAGAAAGGAATCACGAATGAATGAACTTTGATATAGAATGAACGAAATATGATTTGATACCCGATATATAGAATTGTTGAATATCCTGATATAGATTTAATTGCTACTGACTCTTGTTTGCTTGCAGTGCGAAGCAACGGGTAAGGGTAAGGAATTCACTTAGTTTTCAAAACTAATTGATTCCTAATTTATTTTATAGGAACCGAGCATCAGCGTACCAGACCCGCTAGACGGATTCAGGCAGAGGTAGAAAGAAGACCAGTCGAAGATGTGGCTCGTCCACGGGTTAGCTTATGTGTTTACTTTTTGTATATGTTTAGGTGTTTAATACATGTAGACACTCCTGTACTAGTATTTTCATTGGACAGTCTGTATAATCTGTTTCATAGTGCAATGTGATTATATGTTTTCTCCTGGTACACTTTTCTCGTATTATAACTGTTGTGTATATACATATGAGAAATCTACTCGAAATGAATATTTAAATTGTGGCGGATTTTGGGTCATTACATCGCGTATGACGACGAGGTAAGGAGTACTCCTCCAGGGTTGGCCGCGAGGAGGGGGGTCCGGCGGTGGTGCGAAACTCCAGAGGGGAGGGTTTGGTTGTGGGGACTCCAGAGAGGGGATGAGAGAGAGAGAGATGGAGAGAGGATGAGAGAGAGATAAGAAGATATTTTCTTGCTTGCCTTTCAAGTTACCCCCACATGGGTATAAGAACCAAAAGAGTAGCATGTCCCCCACTTGGGCTTAAACACGTGGGTTCCAAATACACACAAATAAAACATATAAAACATGTGCAAAATAAAAGGAACTAAACGAAGATACAACATCGTGTGCGCGCGAGCCATCATGTCCTTACGTCTGTGTTGCGTCGGTAGTATGTCCACCCTCAAGTGGATCTGGCTCTTCGATCGGTATTGATTCTGTAATAGCACGCTAACTGTTGATCTACTCTTAGACTCTGTCTTAGTACTCGTCGAACCCACCTCAGCTCATGTGCTTCGCAATCTTCCTCTGCAGGTCACGTTGTTTCCCAATGACACGGGAACCACCGACTCCTCTTTCTCGCGGGTTTCCAAGCCAACGTTCTCCTGTGATTAAAGACTTTCATTTCTCCAGAAACACAGAAGTTGCGCAGCTTGACCTCGCGAGAGCTCACGCTTCAAAACTCACCGCTCCCCGCTTCTTATCTCTCGCAGCTTCCTTCTTGTAATCGTCGCCTTGCCGACATGAGTATGACGTTATAGCTCACAACAGATACAGGCGTCAGAGGTCGCTGCTTCCTGCTACAGAGTTGAATGCAACCCCCCCATCCAAATATTGCATGTGTTTTATGATTTTGGAGGAAGCTGTTTCATGCTTCCCGTTGCACTTGTTGTCTCTTATTTCAACACTCGATGCCTTCAATTTCAAGCTCCTTTCTTTCACTTGCCTCCTAAACTCGTTGAAGCTCAACAGTCTGAGCTCATTGAACCCCTTGCTTATCGTGTTTATCGGATCCCACTAACAGATCTTGCAGACTCCTTCCTCCATTGAGAGCTCGACAATGCGTCGACCCTAAAACTAGTCGTTGCCAACTTGTTTCTTCCAGAAATATCCTATCACATGGGAACAAATATTGTGTCTACCTCGTCCACCATTCTGACAACCCATGGTCCGGTTTTTCTCTATGAAGTTTATGATTAACTATGCATTTCCTTGATGTGGATACCAGAAATCTAACTTAGGTATGCCTATTAGATACTTAAATACATTTTACGGTCTTAAGCTGAGACTCTTTAGGATCAGCTTGAAAACATGCACACAAAATACATCAAACTAATTTCAAACTCATCATGCATCGCTTTTACAACTTCCTCGCATAATGGATTAATGATTCATTAGTGGCACCAAAATTTATATCATCAGCATATATTTGTAAGATGATCAAATCATGATCTACATGTTTAATGAAAAGTGTTGTATCGACATTACCCATTATAAAACCATGTTTTATAAGAAAACAGGTTAGGCGATCATACCATGTACAAGGTGCTTGTTTTAGATCATAAAAAGTTATTTTAGTAATAAGCACAGTTAAGAAATTCACTATTAATAAAATCCAGAGGTTGTTCAACATAAACTTCTTCTTTTATGATACCATTTAAAAATACACTTTTCACATAGGCTTGATTGAACATCCATGAGGACCACACTTAATTATTAAAGGTGCAAGGTGCACCAAGGCGCAAAAGAGTCTTGCAGCCTAGGCACAAAAGAGTCTTGGAGCCTAGGCGCAAAAAGGTCTTGGAGCCTAGGCCCAAGACTCAAGGCGCAGGCGCGCGTCTGACAAAGGCAAGGCACGACCACATTCATTTTAAATGATCAGCATCAAACATTAGTTCATCTTCTTGATCAAATTTTTCATTTATTCTACGTATTAATCATTCATTACTATCATTTATCTCTTAAAAATAGAATCAATATGATCACATGCATCATATTTAAGTCTCAACACTCAATTATGTTTCAAAAACACTAAATCAAACAAAAATTATAGAGTTCTAACAGTATTTCTTTCTTTAACTTGAAAAGAAAAGTTTACAAAAAAAATTGCACATAGACGTGCTTTTTATGCTCCAAAGACGCACAAAGGCGCAAATGTCTGAGCCTGGTGAGTCTTGAGCCTTAGACACGCCTTTAACAACATAGGGTCTGCGTTGGCCGCAAGTACAACAAAAGAAGATGAAAGAGAATCATATTCAACTGTATAACCGCAAACTATTTTCCATAAAATTGTGAGTTCTATTTCCTCCATTTCCCTTCTTCACTTTCCTCTCAAATTTTCTTCCTTCACTCCACGAATACCATTGCCACTTCACTTCTTCTTCAACAGTGTCATTCTCCTTGCAAGTTGTTGTCATTTTAGCGTTCGGGTAAGGAGTCGCATGCCTTCCTCTGGATTTTCCACATATTATTTTATCTTACATTCTCATACCTGTGTAATATTTCCTTATTTTGGGTTCATCTCAGCTTACCTTAGATTATATTAACCTAGACTTATTTAAGAGAGATTTGCTCAAGGATGTACATTTTTACTATGGTTCATTTGGCTTTGGACATCTTTTATTTTACTTAGTGACTACTAATTCCTAATGATTACCATATCTGTTGGTTGGTAGGCAAAGTTGATACAAATAAAATTGAGTCTTGATCAATGCAAGTTTCTCAAAAAATTTGTAATTAAGCCTAATGAAGTAATTTATTTTTAATTTACATTTACATGCATTCATAGCAACGAGATTGCAACTAGGAGCTTCAGTAATTCTGTTTTTATGCCATCTGAACCAGGGGACCCTCCTTTGTTGTTGTTCTCATGTTGAACTTTATGTGCATTTTAACTTGCTATAAAATTGTGATAGTGGTAACTTGTGTCTGAAATTATATGAAATCGGTACTTCTTTGAGACATGAAGATTTATATATCATCTTAGTCTTTTATTCTATAACAAAAGAGTTGGTATTCACATCACAAAAAATACAACTTTTCACGAGTGCCAAGCACATAAATGTCCATTGACATTTTGTTTGAGATGAATGGAAAATTTTAATTAAATATCAAGCACAAAGAGGTCAACTGTTATTTTGTTTGAGATGAATGGGGAAAAAGTCACCAACTTGTAATATGTTAGCTTCATATAACAATTGGCACATACCTTTACTGAAGCATTATCAGCAAAGAAATTTAAGATATTCACGTGCAAGCTTGACTTCAGTGATTTATGTTCTGAATTAAAGAGTGTTAGATATTCACGTGCAAGCATGACTTCAGTGTTATCTATATTCACGTGAAAGCTTGACTTCAATGATATCTATGTTAGAGATATTGCCTTGCACGACTGCTTGTACACACTTCCAAAAACATTTCAGTGGAAGCAGCAACAAAACATTCTCATTCAATGCTACTACCAAAGAATGTAATAATCATTACTGAATATGCACAACATAAGAAATTCTAGCTGCATTCTGACTTAACATTAAAGTACATCAAAATTTGCAAGTCGATGACATTCTTAATTGCTTTAATGTTCAAAAACAAACTAAGAGAACAGGTAGCATGGACAAGCTAAAATGCAGTTCATAAGACAAATTTTGCATAATTGCCCGCGCATTAGAGTGATTTATTAATTTAATGACCATAATAAATTTAATGTTTCAAAATCCAACCTAACTAATATGTTGGTTTAACAAAAATCTGAAACTGGAGTATCAGCATGGGAAACTTAAAAAATAATACAGTCCTCAAACTAAATTTCTATGCTAGATAGTAATAGATTGTCCATTCCCAAGTATCACATTGAATTATTCCCATAAATTGTAAAATTATGACATTCAAAATAATTCAATGTTGGTTACAACTTGACTACAAGGATCTAAGCAAAATTTTCAAATATAGCAGGAAACAAACTTACGGAGCTATTTGTTAGTATCACTGATTTTGTCTTCCGCAATAATGAGCTTTTCTCTGAAAATTAAAGACCGTGTCAGGAAAATTATCCACGGGTTGTCTAGTAAAAAAACATAGACAAAACTTGCAACCTGCCTTCATCAATCTCCTCCTTCTCCCAGGATACATCCAAGTAACGCAAAGCCTTGCGGTATTTTTTAACAGCCATTTTATACTCTTCTTTCTGCATAGAATAGACACCTTAGGAGTTAAGTTAGTAATCGTACATAAGACGAATCTACAAGTATAAATAGATACAAGTATTTCCTGCCCACAAATATATCTCAAAAACATGGCAAGTATTTTCCATCATGAAACTAGAGAATACCAAAAGAGATAAATTAATCTTCCATTGAATAATTTTAGTTATAATCCAAATCAAAAATAATAATAATAATAAGTTACGGATTCAAGTTAAGGATGGAATCAAGGAATTAACCTTGTAGTATTCATTTCCAAAAGCTTTAGTAGCATCCACAGCATTTATCCACCAAGCAACCTCATCATGTTTTTCATCGAGATCAGCAGGCCAATCTGGAAACATGTCTCCATCTTTGAAAAAATTTATAGCACCGTCATCCATCCCTTCGGATAGCTCTCCACAATCAGCAATTACAACACTAACGGCTGGGCAATCACCATCTCCGACAGGGGTATGCTCAACTGAGCGAACAACTCCCATGCCTTTCAGTACTTTCCCAAATACAACATGTTTTCCATCAAGATGAGGCGTCCTTGTAGTGGTGATGAAGAACTGTGATCCATTTGTGTTTGGCCCAGAATTTGCCATTGATAGTACCCCTTTTCTTTGATGTTTTAATTCAAAGTTCTCATCCTCAAATTTCAGACCATATATGGATTCTCCACCAGTTCCATCACCAGCAGATATATCACCACCTTGTATCATAAAACCTTTGACCACGCGATGAAAGCGTGAACCCTGGAAAAGAGAGATGAAATTACCACACATTCATAAGTGAAGTCAAAATCCATTAGGAAACAAAAGCACAACACTCAAATTTTTGTGACCATTATCATTTGTCATAAAACTGTATCAATGAGAATATAATGACTCCATGTAAAAAGGTTGTAAATATGAGGCTTCAATCTTAACACGACACAAAAAAGCGTGGAGAAGTTGTCGGATAATATAGTATGGTAAAGACATGCATTTAACTGCTGCCAATTTGGCAGAAGAATTTTGGTTGTGCATTCAGCATTTAAACATTAACATGTAAATAGAACGGCAACAGTAAGGTCTAGGTGGTGAAAAGAATGTTGGAATTTGGTGGGAATCAACCGAGTTACTCAGATACTGCTCATCATGTCTCGTTCAATGTCAACTCACGCTGCCGACAGCCAAAGGATAATCATTAGGACGATTGGATCCCAAGAATGCGACCAGTGCTTTCTTTTTTTTTCATATTTTTAGATAGTTTTATTAATTTTTTCAAATGATAGTTTGATAATTGTGTTAAATGATCTGATCAAGCGACCTAACTCATCGGAAACATTTAATACGATCCCCCTCCATACCTTCTGGCATGGAAGATTTTGTGAATAATCTATAGAACCTGCCTATTCATGACAGGTGTTGAAACCTTCATCCTTCTTGGTGCCAAAGCAGAGCGGCCAACCGTGTGGTGAAGCTGCACTTGTCATCGACCCCACCCCAAGTTGCTCCCGTAGAGTCTGTTTTGTTAATCCAAAGCCCGCCTCAGCTTGTTAGGTCCCACAACCCTAGCTGCTCTACCTCAACCCACCAAACAACCCCCTTCCTACAGTTGCCGGCGTATTTTGTTGTAGGAACATGCAATAGAAGAAACTGATATTGAAGATTCATCTTGAACCAATTCACAATTTCAGTTAAGTTATTCACCACTGAAACAGTCAATACTCCAGCCACTATACTTTAAAACCAAGTGCCCAGCAGCTTAACTACAAATACTACTACACACAAAAAAACAGTAGAACAAGTAAAATGATCCATCTAACAAAAGAAACATAAGTACAATGGCCAAAAAAACCCGGACGCAAAAGTATTAACTAACGAGGACAAAATGCTACAGACAAAGGACGATCAACTGGATATCAGAACGTTATGAAAGGATTAAACTAGACCTGAAAAATGTTTTTGATTGTGATATGTAAAGGGAACGATCGGATGCAAAGGGTTGGAAATAGTCGAACCTTGAAGTGAAGAGGAACGCCGGTATTGGGGCCAATACCCTTCTCGCCGGTGCAGAGAAGACGAAAGTTCTCGGCCGTCTTCGGCACCACGTCGGCGAAGAGCTCAATCACGATTCTCCCTTCCAATTCTCCATCAATGCTGACATCCATGAAACACCTCGGGTTCTTCACAGAAGCCTCCAACGTAAGTCCCTCCATTTCCCTCTCCATCTAAACAGCTTCCGTGTTTCCTTATCGATATGCGTCTGGTTCTCGAACTATGTCGCCCACAGCTTCCAACGAGAGAGAATCGACGAAACCCTAAAACCCTGCGACTGCTTCACTTCCAGTCTTCCAATGGCTTCACTTTTATCTTTACGCTTTGATTTGAATTATGGGGAAGAAAATAATTCATTCCCCTAAGACGAAAAAAGAAAAACATTACTCCAATTTTTTTTGATTAAAATAATAATATAAAATTCTGAAATCAGTGAATCCATTGAACCTTGAAATAAATACTGATATTATGATTTATACGTAATAATTTTATAACATTACGTTTACATATATTTATGTCAATGTATCAGTCATATCTATTCATGGGTTCCTCTGAATTTTCAGAAGATTTTGGCCGACCTGAAGGAAAGACAGCCCGTCTGAACGAGTCGCGCACATCTAGCCGTACTCGTCAAAATACCTGAAATCATGCTGAAAGAAGGGGCAGAATCAAGCACGTGCACTCAAGCACGGTGCCAGTCACTCGTATTCTGTTAAATTTAAAATTCAACAAGAAATTTTGAAGTCAGGGAACGACAAGTGTGTTGTCTCGTTGGGGTAACGGGGAACCCATGCAATAGTGTCACTGCGTGATGACATCCCACCACTCGTTGTCCCTCGAGTGCTTGATTGCACTTCAAAAAATATTGTGAGAGAGAGATTTTTTATTTAATTAGATAAAAAATAAAGAGATGAAAACATGATTGAATGGAGGGCTATAAATGTTTTGATGGTCACAATTTATGCGCATTTGGTCGGACAAAATTTTTCATGAAGACAACACATAGCTGGGAGACTATGCGGGCCACTTAAGGTTTTTGATAGACTGGTCAAAATTGGACCGTCTTGTTTTAGAGTGGTCGAGTGCTCAAACAGTTAGAGAAGTGCGACACAACTGGCGAGAAAATTTTTTTGTGGATAATCCGGAAAGGGGTGAAAAATCACGGTCGGAATTGTGCCGACCAAACATCATTATTTGTTGGAGGAGTGCAGAACTTTGAGGGAGAATCAAAGACGATAGACCGCTACTTGTTACACTTGTGGGGAAAAGAGAGAGATGAGTGCTTGGAGAATGACAAACCACTACTCACGGAGCTAAGTTCTTTCCTTGCTACGGTGAAGAGTGTTGTGCTCTGAGCACTCTGGAACTTGACTGTTGCAGGGAGGCTTGAACGATGAGCTCTGCGCACTGCGATCTCTGCGGCTTGTCTCTGGCTGCATGCATGAAGACCTGTAGCGCTAAGTTTGTCATCGACTAGAGTGTGCGGAGGAACACTTGTTGTCGAGGAGTACTAAAAAGTGTTTCTGTTGTGCTAGGATGCTCGCTGGGGAGCGCTGGCTTCTGTGTTGGAGTGCTGAATGATGTGCGCGCAGGAGAGCGGAAATCTTCGAAGATCCTTCGAGGCATTCGAAGATCTTCAAATGGGTCTTTGAAGTACGGAGGAGACTCTGGGGAGAGCTCTGGTGAGCGTAGGAGACAAAGATGGAGGAGAACAAGATGGAGAAAACATGGAGACCCCAGGGTCATATTTATAGGCAAAAGTGGTGGTTATAGTGGTTACGCAGTTATCCGCAGAACATAATCACTCAATATGTTGAGACCAGAACTTGGTCTCAAGAAGAGTTCGGACCCAAGGGGTGTAGCCCGCACCTACTTCTCCTGAGCCAGAGCACTTGACTGGTGGCTAAGAACTAAGGAACGGACTCAGAGCTGCAGTGAGGTAGTTCCACTACACACCCGGAAGATCGAATAGAGCTTCCCCTCCTAAGCCAATACTGGAGTTGGGCACCTTGGAGGGCACTGGAAGCTAACCAAAGCTGACTAGAGGAGGAAGTAGCCAAGAAACGGATCCCCTCCAAAAGTGTCATAAAGGGTCTATTTATAATGTTCCAAATCTGGTATGTCAATAGCGTAACCCCGCCTTTTGAGTATACTATATGCAGCTCAAAGTGGTCTGTTAACAGTGAAACTATGTTGTTTGGAGGGATTATTAGCAGGCCAACATGGGCATTTTGGTAAAAATATTATTGGGCGAGTGTCTGATGAGGCCAACACTCGCTGCCACCCCGGGGCTGAGAGCGAGTGCGGGCCTGTTTACTCCACTCGCCTCTCTCTTGCCTCAGTATAGGGGCAAGTGGGGACCCATGCCATATGCCCCACTCACCATCATATTGATGGCGGCTTGGTCTTATAAGAGTTGGAGGAATTTCATTTCCACTCCCCTAGACTGGCCCGCTTGAGTCCAAAACGGCTCCATTTACCATGCCTTCTTCCAAGGGGTCCACTCGGCGAATACAGGGTTATACGCAATCCCCGCTTTACAAGATTGTCTCAAACTCGGAAAGAAAAGCTCAATCCCAAGTGTTTGGCGAGTAATGGCCGACCTTGAGGGAATCTTTTGGTGGGCCCCTCCCCTCCCCCCCCCCACCTCATAGTCCTATAAATACACATGTCGTAAAGGGGGATGCACTTACCTCCTTCCTTTCTTTTCCTGTCACTGCTACATAATGTCGCTTTCTAAGGAGTTTTAAGAGTGCATCGTTGAGGTGTGGGAGCTGAGTAGGTCCTCCACAGTCGAGTTCTTTCCCTGGCTCTTCCAAAGGCCCTCAGACTCGCCTTCTAAGGGTAAGAAAAACAAGAAGGATTGACACGACCCCGCCTCGAGTGAGCCTGCTCCTTTCAAGATATCGGCGCCGACAATCGTCCAAGGGGCCCAGTACGCTGGGGAGAAGCCGGCAGAAGACAGTACGCCTACTCGCGGCGATGCGAGCCGTCAAAAGTTCCTAGAGGCCCAACTTCTTATGGTCGCGGGCAATCAAGGCCCCTCCAGCGATCCTCCACCGGTCCCCGATAATCCATCCACCGCTTAATCCTATCAATTTATTCTGCTCATTCCTCAAAACAACTCATGTCTCGCTCTGTAACTTCCCACTTTGGGACCACTGCTCTAGGCTCCCTTCCACCGGAACCGTCGACTCGCAGGCCTTCTGATGACCTCCCTCTCCACTCACCCGTCACATTGAAAAGCACCATCAAAATTCTTCTTCCCTCTTCTAGCTTGATAACATATCCATACCCCTCCCACCCTGGTCTTGGGAAGTCGCTCACCCTTCCAACCCAGCAACCCCACCAAGGACAACCGAGCTCTTCCCATCAGCACTCTGGCAAAGAGCTGTCAGTTTTGCCGGGTGAGTCGTAGTTTTCTTCCCCTCACTCTTGTCATCTTTAACCTTTCCTTGGCACCTACTAATATGTTGGCTATCCTAGGGGCCTCCAAGACTGAAGAGCTGTCTAAAAGGGACACCGAGTCACCACCTCCCTTCCCCCATTCGATCGTCGGATACTCGGGCGACCCTAGCAACCTCGAGGAGATGAAGAGGCGAATGATATATATCTTGACAAAGTACGGGTTCATGCTGCGAGGACTTCAGGAGAATAAGACCATGGGTGACCATTAGTTGTGAGACCTAGAAGATGGTTACGCTCAACTCTCTAGAGAGGTGTGAGGAATGACCGGCGTCAAGGCGACATATCCGCGAGCTCATATTGAGCAATCAGAAGAGCACATGTGCCTCTCTCAGTTGGAAATCAATGCTCTCCATAAGTATAATAATCCTCGTCGACCGTCGGGGATAGGGGCATGAGCTCGGGGAAGAGGAAATGACTCTCATTTTGAGCCTACCGGTATTCGCCCTCTATCCCCTAAAGTTCTCCTTATCGTGCTTCCGTTTTCTGCAGAATATGCTTTCAATATGTTTTTAATTTTTTCTTCTTACGTTTATGGACTCGTTAGACGATGGTTTATAATAATAAATAGCATGTGTTAACTTCTTGCTACTGTGATGTCGTCATTTTCCTTGATGTTTTGCGTTCATGGAGAGCTTATCATCTTGTCAAACTCACGGGTAGGTGTAGAGAGGTCTTGTGTAATACCACCCTAGACGGAGTGGACGACTCGCGGGTAGGTGGGTAGATATCTCAGGGCCACGGTATTTGGCAGAGCGAGTAGCCACCGGCTTGACGCCCGCTCATCCTTACTCCACCCCCCCCAAACCCGGTGCCCACATAATTTTTTCAATAAATAGGCCCTCTACCTCCTAACCACCTACCGCATTAACTGTTGCCGATCCTTCTAGGGGCCTTGCCTCCCAAACTTCTCGCATCTCACGGTACTCGCAAATTCTGCTACACTAATGGGCAAGACAAAGTCAGGTGTGGATGGCCGGACGAT
This sequence comes from Platanthera zijinensis, assembly GCA_039513925.1. Classification (NCBI taxonomy): domain Eukaryota; kingdom Viridiplantae; phylum Streptophyta; class Magnoliopsida; order Asparagales; family Orchidaceae; genus Platanthera; species Platanthera zijinensis. The sequence goes on from CM077085.1 coordinate 14,361,299, forward strand.
GTACGTGACACAGTTTGTTGAGTACCCCTTCTTCAATGGGAACTTGACCGAGGCGGAGTACCTCTCCTTCGTGGCCGACTATGTCCCGTCGGGATGCACAACACGTCGCCCTAAGAGGAAGGAAGCGATTAACACCTTCCTGGACAATGAACTCTCCTTCCCCATCTCGCACTTCGACGTGGGGCTGTGAATCCCCCTTTGGCCCAAAGTGTGACAAGTTTTGAAATACTTCAAAGTCGTTCCCGCACAGCTCAACCCCAACTCAATTGTCATGATTGTTGCATTTGCTTCCTTCCTCTGTAAGGAGCGGATAGAGTTCAACTTGATCGTCTTCCGGAAGCTCTTCATTTTTAGGGCAAACAACGATGGGGTCTCCTTCTTCTCCGACTCGCAGATCAAGGTGTGCGAGACCGCAAACAAAAACCATCACTGGATAACCAAGTTTATCCTCATCTCGAGAAATATGGGAAACTTCCCTCACTCGCCAGTCCAGCAAACCGAGGATGTCCTCTGTCCCCAACCCTGACGGGAAACGATCCTCCACCGGTTCTTTCTTCATAAAAACTTCAAAGTCGCCTACCTGAAGAGGGGACTCGACTCGCTCCTCCCAGTTCTTCCGAGTGAAGGCACGACTACAACTCGCCTCTTTTTTCTCTTTCATTGTTTCGGCCATCTTTCTTCAGTTACCAAGCCGTAGTCGCACATGGGAGCACCTGATACCAAAGAACCTATCATACACGAGTGTTAAGGGATCAACTGATTCACTTGCCCTGGCGAAGGCCACCTTAAAAACATTCAAGGAGATATTGAAGACCTCTGCCCCCCATCAAGTAGCCAGAAGCGGGGTGGACCGGCTAACTCCAGCCGACCACGGAGCTTGCCTTCGTCCAAAAAGCTTAAGAAAACCACAGCGTCCAAAGGGAAACAAGTTCAAACGACCCTTCAAGAGGAAATACCGGCCGCGAGTGAGGTCCCCGAGCCATCGATCAGATGTAGGTCGGGGACTTGCGCGTAGGGAGAGTCCAACTTACACCGCAACTTTGGGCTTGGTGCAAAAATTAAGGATAGCACCGGCAAGTCGATGGTGCTTTGGGACGAGAAGGCCCACCGAATCTCGATATCATCACTCCACCCCTCGTGGTAGGAGTGGCGCCCCTAGTGGGCATGGCTTTGCCCTTTCCTTCGGGCTCTATGGCCGTGAGGATGTGGCGGTCTATGAGTCCATATCGATGCAAGGCTTGACCATGAGAGTGCACGAGCCTAGCTCTGCGCCGTGGAGCTCTCACACATGGCGGCGCGTTGTGGCCTTTCCCTATCCCAAGATGGCTACAAAATCGAGGCCGCACGAGAGGCTCTGGAAGTTGAAGTGAGGGGCCTTACCCAGGGACTGGGGACCGCAAAAATTCTCCTCGAAAAGAGCTCTGGCGGGGTTGTATGTACCGAGTTCTATTCACACCAACTTGCGCATTGTAACACCTCCCCTTTAATGACCATATAATAGTACTACCCATCTCAAAACTCAGAGAATAAAATAACAAAAACAAAACGACAAGATTAGAATTTGTCCACAACTGCATAGGAGTCTGAAATGGCTTTAAGACCTTACAAAATTCAAATATCCAAAACAACAACAACAACACTCATCAACAACGTGCCAAAGCACGTATAGGCTACCTCGACATGTAAACCAGATTATATTGAAAGAAACATAATATAAGAACACACCAAAATATATCAAAAAGGGGGTACACTTCATGAGGCTTAGGCTTTTTGGCCGGCGAACTTACTCCAACTTGCTATCTTTACCCTATAAAAATTTGTTGTAATGTAGATCACCAAAGGCTGATCTCAACTGTGTAACCAACACCCCACCTCCCGGTCGTCCCTAGCGGATCCCGGGGAACTCCATCACTCTGCAGGTTAGCACTTCGTATGCATGTAATAGAACATAAACTAACATAGAAAATAATAGGATTTGGTGTCTTAAACATCAAACATGTTTTTATGTTGAGCATGTAAATAGAAAGGGGATTATAATATAGCATGCATGCAAACTTGGGTTTCACCCAAGGCACCCTATAACGCGTATGGTTCTAACACACCATCACAAATCATCACATGGGTACTCTCATTCCCCAAAGGCATACAAGCTCAGGACCAAGAACTCGCGCTAAGACCCCACCCACACATGAATCACAACACCATCGAGTTTGTCCATCAGCTCCACCGTTCTCACCAATTTTACCAATTTAAGCACAACTGATGATAAGAACCCTTGCTTGACCTTACCCGCTCATGGTTTTAATCGCTCGGGCTTGTCCAAAAGCTTGGCGTCCTTGTCAGTTTCCATATGAGGGGACTTATCTTGCTGGGACACCCTCCATACGTGAATCACAACATCACGGGGTAAGCCAGTCGACCATAAAGACAAAGTCACTCCTCCACATCACATTTATTGAAACCAAAAACTTGGTCTATCGTGGAATTCGGGGTCCCAAAAGTGGGGTGACCTCACACCTACTACACTCGGGGGAACGTCACAGACCAAAGACTTGGAAAACTAGGAACAGACCCTCGGCTCTAGCGTGGAGGTCCCACCACACACCCGGAAGGTCACAAGAGCACTTCCCCTCTCCCTTACCAATGCCAGAGCTGGGCACCTTGGAGAGCTTTCTCAACTCAACCAAGAAGAAAACCAAGGGAGGAGGAGGCCAAAAAACTCATCCCCCAAAGGTACCCAAGGGGTCTATTTATAGTTTTTCCAAGCCAGGGGGCCGAAATGTCCAAAATACCCTTAAGGCAAAAAAGACCTCGAGCCAATAGAAAATCCCCACACCGGGGGGTAAAGAGGTAATCCCCCCTAGAGGGCATAACAGTAAAAATACGGCCCAAAGGGGTCCGGGGGCTGAACCATACTCCCCCACCCCCTCTGAAGGAACCACCCGCCGGGGGCGAGCACCAGGCCGCAGAGCTTGGCTTGCCCGCAGGGCAGGCTGTCCGGGCAGGCCGCGGGCCTGGCTCGCCCGCAGGGCAGACCGCCCGGGCGAGCCGCAGGCCTTGGGCCTGGCTCGCCCGCAGGGCAGGCCGCTCGGGCGAGCCACAGGCCGCGGGCCTGGCTCGCCTGCAGGGCAGGCCGCCCGGGCGAGCAGCAGGCCGCCGACCTGGCTCGCCCGCAGGGCAGGTGCCCAGGCGAGCCGCAGGCCGCAGGCCTGGCTCTCCCGCAGGGCAGACTGCCTGGGCGAGCTACAGGCTGCGGGCCTGGCTCGCCCGCAGGGCAGGCCGCCCGGGCGAGCCGCAGGCCACAGGGCCTGGCTCTCCCGCAGGGCAGGCTGATGCGCCTGTCTCGCCGCTCCTACCTCGCACCAAGACAAGCAGGGGGTGGGACCGACCATCTTGTCACACTCACCCAAAAAAGGGACCAGGGGGAGGTAGATTTTCCCTCCCCATACTAGTATATTTCCAATGTCAAGCCAAAATTGGCCACCAAGAGTGCAAGATCTCTGAAAATCTAAAAAAACTCATAGTTGGTCATGCGCCTGCCGGGAGGGCCCGACTCTGCGAATACGGGGTTGTACACAATCCCCGCTCTTTTCGAGGTTGGCACAAGCTCTGAAAGAAACATCAAACCCAACGTATTCGCTGAGTGGCCTCTTCTCACGGTAGGAAAGATTATAAGGCATCTCCGAGGGGTCAACCTGTCATGCCAGCTAATGGGAGCATGGGTGGCGAGACAGCCTCGGGGTAAAAACACAAAGCCTCCCGAGGGATCAACCTGTCATGCCAGCTAATGGGAGCCTGGGTGACGAGACAGCCTCGGGGTGAAAACACTTAGCCTCCTGAGGGGTCAACCTGTCATGACAGCTAATGGGAGCCTGGGTGACGAGACAGCCTCAGGGTGAAAATACTTAGCCTCCCGAGGGGTCAACTTGTCATGCCAGCTAATGAGAGCCTGGGTGAGGAGACAGCCTCAGGATGAAAACACTTAGCCTCCCGAGGGGTCAACCTGTCATGCCAGCTAATGAGAGCCTGGGTGACGAGACAGCATCGGGGTGAAAATACTTAGCCTCCCGAGGGGTCAATTTGTCATGCCAGCTAATGAGAGTCTGGGTGACGAGACAGCCCCGGGGTAAGGGAACTTGGGCTTCCACGAGAGGTACGCTTGCCCTGCCAGCTAGTGAGAGCCTAGCAGCGGGACCATCATCGGAGCAAAGGAACTGGGATTCCATGAGAGGTACGCCTGCCCTGCAAGCTAGTGAGAGCCTGACAGCAGGACCATCATCGGAGCAAAGGATCTTGAGCTTCCATGAGAGGTACGCCTGCCCTGCCAGCTAGTGGGAGCCTGACAGCGAGACCGTTATCGGAGCAAAGGAACTCGGGATTCCACGAGAGGTACGCCTGCCCTGCCAGCTAGTAGGAGCCTGACAGCGGGACCGTCATCGGAGCAAAGGAACTGGGCTTCCACGAGAGGTACGCCTGCCCTACCAGCTAGTGAGAGCCTGCCAGAGAACCATCATCGGAGCAAAGGAACTTGGGCTTCCATGAGAGGTACGCTTGTCCTGCCTACTAGTGAGAGACTGACAGCAGGACCATCATCGGAGCAAAGGAACTGGGCTTCCACGAGAGGTACGCCTGCCCTGCTAGCTAGTGAGAGCCTGAAAGCGGGACCATCATCGGAGCAAAGGAACTGGGCTTCCACGACAGGTACGCCTGCCCTGCCAGCTAGTGAGAGCCTGACAGCGGGACCATCATCAGAGCAAAGGAACTGGGCTTCCACAAGAGGTACGTCTGCCCTGCCAGCTAGTGAGAGCCTGACAGCGGGACCATCATCGGAGCAAAGAAACTTGGGTTTCCACGAGATGTACGTCTGCCCTGCCAGCTAGTGAGAGTCTGACAGCGGGACCATCATCGGAGCAAAGGAACTGGGCTTCCACGAGAGGTACTCCTGCTCTGCTAAGTAGGGAGAGCCTGGCAGCGGGACCATCATCGGAGCAACGGAACTTGGGCTTCCACGAGAGGTACGCCTGCCCTGCCAGCTAGTGGGAGCCTGACAGCGGGACCGTCATCGGAGCAAAGGAACTCGGGCTTCCACGAGAGATATGCCTGCCCTGTCAGCTAGTGGGAGCCTGACAGCGGGACCGTCATCGGAGCAAAGGAACTGGGCTTCCACGAGAGGTACGCCTGCCCTGCCAGCTAGTGAGAGCCTGACAGCGGGACCATCATCGGAGCAAAGGAACTTGGGCTTCCACGAGAGGTACGCCTGCCCTGCCTGCTAGTGAGAGACTTACAGCAGGACCATTATCAGAGCAAAGAAACTGGGCTTCTACGAGAGGTACGCCTGCCCTGCTAGCTTGTGAGAGCCTGAAAGCGGGACCATCATCGGAGCAAAGGAATTGGGCTTCCACGAGAGGTACGCTTGCCCTGCCAGCTAGTGAGAGCCTGACAACGGGACCATCATCAGAGCAAAGGAACTGGGCTTCCACAAGAGGTACGCCTGCTCTGCCAGCTAGTAAGAGCCTGACAGCGGGACCATAATCGGAGCAAAGAAACTTGGGTTTCCACGAAAGGTACGCCTGCCCTGCCAGCTAGTGAGAGCCTGACAGCGGGACCATCATCGGAGCAAAGGAACTGGGTTTTCACGAGAGGTACGCCTGCACTGCCAGCTAGTGGGAGCCTGACAGTGGGACCGTCATCGGAGCAAAGGACTTGGCTTCCTCAAGGTAGCCTCAACTCATCCAACCAGTGAGAGCCTGGCATGGGGAGGTTCTCTTGGGGGGGGGAGGACTAAGCATCTCAACCAAACCTTACCAAATCCAACATCCTCCAAAGGGGAAAACATGATGGGTTACATGACCCCCCCCCCCCGACTCAACTAGTCATTACATCATAAGAAAAAGTACAAGACTCTGCCGAGGCGAGGTTTCTTCAGGGGGCCTGGACATGAGGGCCGTCAGCCTTCCCCTCAGATACCTCTATCTTGCTCAAACTCTCCATGATCTTTTCCATCTCCTCTGCCTTGGCCAACCAAGAGATGGTGTTGACGGCCGTGACATAACATTGTCTTGCCATCCTGGAGTCTCCCTTGTCTCTAACCTGGATCCCTCCTGAGCTGAACTTGAGGCACTGGTGGAACGAAGACGGTATGCAACGAAAGACGCTGATGAGGGGCCTTCTAAAGTTTGCATTGTAGCTTATCAGAGCGTCAACTATGACGAACCGGCAGTTCCTTGATGTCCCTCCCAACTTCACTTGGAGTCATACTCCACCTTCAACCTCCTTCCTCTCCCCTGAAAATCCGAACAGGGGTCCGTCTGAGGCCAACGCCCTCCTTGGCTCCACCTTCATCTCGTCAAACGCCTTTTTGAAAATGACGTTGACGGAGCTCCCGTTGTCAACCAAGATCCGGGAGACGGTGTAGCCCTCGATGGCTGTCTTGATGACCAGCGCATCGCAGAACGGATCTTCATGGTCCGGCAGGTCCTTCACCGAGAAGGTGATCTTCTCTTCCGGGGGAGGGGTCTGGGACGTCGAAGCGACGCTTCGTCGGTACATGACATGGAGACTCGCCTTCTGAGTGTCATCGATCCCTACTCCTCCATGGATCACTGTTATGCCACCTCGGTGTCCTTCATCGACCCGGTCCTCACATATGTCTTCTTCCCCCACTCAGGGTGGAACTTCTTCAACCTGCACCGGCGGCTGCTGCTGGAAGGGCCTCTTGCCCCCTCACTTCTAGGAACTCGGGGCAGGTAGTTGTGGCGTGCCCCTCTACCAGGTGGAAGTCACAGTACGGCAATGCTCTATCTCTCCTCCTTCGGCGGGCTCGGCGGTCTCTCCCGTTGTCTCTTCCTCCTTCACCTATTGCCAAGGCTTGTTGTGGTGGGGGTATGAGCTATCTTGGGGCTTGCCTCTGGAAGTTTAACCTCTCTTGGCCCCCGTGAAAGTTTCCCCCACCCTGGATGAGAGCTCTTCCTAGACCCTGGGCAGTCCTCCCTACTGCCTCCAGCCTGGTTCCGGACCCTCCTTCGGCATGCCGCCTCCATGGCTATCTCCTCTGCCGCCCTTTCCATCAGCTCCTCGAAGGAAAGGGGGGCCTTTTGGGTCAGGCTCATCTTGAAGAACCCCTCGTGCAACCCCACCGTTAATGCCATCTAGAGGGCATACCCCGACATCTCCTGGATATCCAGGATCTCTTCTTGGAACCTGTCAACGTAGTGGGCCAGCGACTCCTCGGCCCTCTGCCTTATCAGGAAGATGGATTCATGACTCTTCATCCTCTTCTTGGAGGTGGAGAAGAGGAGATGGAAGCTTCGGCTCAAGTCCTCGAACCCATAGATCGACCTTGGAGGGAGTTGATGAAACCAGTCTCTTGCCTTCTCTTTCAACGTGATCGCAAAGAGGCGACACTTGAAGGCATCCGTCATTGGCCTGATGGAGAGGACATCCTCAAACCACTGCAGGTATTGGACGGGGTCATCCTTCCCGATATAGTAAGCCATGTCTGGCTCTCTGAACCTCTCTGGAACAGGAGCTGAGATGATCAGCTCGTTGAAGGGTGACCCCCTGAGGGGTGCTCTCACCACCTCCACTCGCGCGACCTGCTTGCCTGGAGGGCTAGCACTCGGCGGGCTGGGGAACAGCTCCCGGCCAGTGAGGTCTCACTAGACCCCTTCTCCCATCCTCCTTCCCAGGTCGCCTACCTGGTGCACTTCCTTCTCCCCCTGCTGGGGTCATCTCGCCTCTGCTCCTGAGAGGCAGCTCACCGAGACCACTCTGGGTCAGCTCGACGAGACCCTTGGGAGGCAGTCCCAGGGGGGTGGGGGTTGAGCTATCAGCTCGAGGGGCAATGCCTCTCAGCATCTCCATGATGCCTTGGATGGAAGCCATGAACTCTTCCCTTCCTACGAAGGGTACGGGGTTGGGGAGCTCGCCGAGATCAACACCACCTCCCTGATCTACAGTCATGGCACTCTCCCAAGATCTTGTGTTGGTCACTCTCCACATTCACCTCCCTCACCAATGACAGAGTTGGGCACATTGGAGAGCTCTCTCAACTCAACCAAGAAGAAAAATAAGGGAGGAAGAGGCCAAAAAACTCATCCCCCAAAAGTACTCAAGGGGGTCTATTTATAGTTTTCCAAGCCAGGGGCTGAAATGTCCAAAATACCCTTAAGGCAAAAAAGGCCTCGAACCAATAGAAAATATCCACACCGGGGGGGGGGGGGGGGGGTAAAGAAGTAATCCCCCCTCGAGGGCATAACGGTAAAAATACGGCCCAAAGGGGTCCGGGGGGCCGAACCGTTCTCCCCCACCCCCTCCGAAGGAACCACCCGCCGGGGGAGAGCACCAGGCTGCGGGGCCTGGCTTGCCCGCAGGGTAGGCCGTCCGGGCGAGCAGCAGGCCGCAAGCCTGGCTCGCCTGTAGGACAAGCCGCCAAGGCGAGCCGCAGGCCGCGGGCCTGGCTCGCCCGCAGGGCAGGCTGCTCGGGCGAGCAGTAGGCCACCGACCTGGCTCGCCCGCAGGGCAGGCCGCCCGGGCGAGCCGCAGACCGCGGGCCTGGCTCGCTCGCAGGGCAGGCCGCCCAGGCGAGCCACAGGTCGCGGGCCTGGCTCGTTCGCAGGGCAGGCTGCCCGGGGGAGCTGCAGGCCGCGGGCCTGGCTCGCCCGCAGGGCAGGCCGCCCGGGCGAGCAGCAGATCGTGGGCCTGGCTCGCCCGCAGGGCAGGCCGCCCGGGCGAGCCGCAGGCCGCATGCCTGGATTGCCCGCAGGGCAGGCCGCCCGGGCGAGCCGCAGGCCGCGGGCCTGGCTCGCTTGCAGGGCAGGCCGCCCGGGCGACCCGCGGGCCACAGGGCCTGGCTCGCCCGTAGGGCAGGCCGATGCGCCTGTCTCGCCGCTCCTTCCTCGCACCAAGGCAAGCTGGGGGGGGACCAACCATCTTGCCACACTCACCCAAAAAAGGGACCCGGGGGAGGTAGATTTTCCCTCCCCCTACTAGTATATTTCAAAGCCCAGAAAACCCAACCTATACAAAGAGCTCTTTTCAGCCCCTACTCCTAACAAGTGAAAGTTGCTGTTGACGAAGTTTCATTCGTTGCAACGAACCGCCGCGTAAGGCCAAGCCAAAATTGGCCACAAAGAGTGCAAGATCTCTGAAAAGCTTAAAAAAAACTCATAGTTGGTCCTGCGCCTGCCGGGAGGGCCCTACTCTACGAATACGGAGTTGCACAACATTCAACAAGTATTTCCCTTCCTGCCCTAAACCACCTTTCATTCTCACACGAAATTTAGGGCATCACAACAGCGTCTTCACCGCAACCGGATTTCTAGCAAAATCCCTAATATGCACATTAAGCAACATCACCAAACCGAACCGCCAGTCGTGATTTCGGCTTCACCCACCATGCCTAATCCACTAGCGGAGCGAATTTCTAATGCAAAAGTATGTCGGGGATGAACACAATCGACCTGGTGGCTCATTTTGAACAAAGGCAACCCGAACCTCTCCCATTTGAGAGATTCGGTGCCTAAATGCTCGAATAAAGGCTTAAATGAAATGGATGTTATGCACGCATCCTAAAAAAATAGGAGGAGTGTCGTTACCTTACAAAACCTCTTTCTCGTCATGGAGACTTGTAGAAGCACTGATGAACGTGTTCACCTCCAAGCACTCTCCACGGATCTAGCCTCAGATCGACGAACGGAACTCTAAAGCTTTGTTAATGGCGAAAGATGCTTCTTCTTCCTCCTCCAACGTCTCTCCAAACTCTAGCCTCCCAAACCCTAGAGTTGGAATAATGGGAAGAGAGAACCCATCTGCCCTACTTAGGGTTCGCAGACGGGCATTTCTGGGCCACACGATCAAGTTTTAAGAAAATCGGACGCCTAGAAATCGCCTCTACAGAACTGGTTCAATCCACTACTGTCGGGTTGTAGCTAACTACCGCGTCGAGGTAACTTCCAGAGCCTGCTAACTTCCTCAGGTCATCGTGCTACCGCCAGTGGTAGAGCTAGCGTTAGGAGTTAGCTGCTTATCGTTATCGCTCTCAATTGACGCTAAGTCCCCACTCGATGAAAGCTACACGTCGAAAAAGGGCTACAGTCGGGTAGTAGCTACCTACCTCCGCGCACTCGACGAAAGCTACACATCAAAAAAGGACTGTCGTCGGGCGGTAGTTACCTAACATCGCGCGGTAGCTTCCAGAGACTCCAAATTCCTTAAACAGGAAAAATTGGGTGTTACAACTCCACCCACCTTAAAAGAATTTTATCCTCAAAATTTAACATAATATCAAAACAACAAGCATATCTGATGTAAACAGTTCCGGTAAGTCTTCGTGCATCGCTTGATCGCGTTCCCAGGAGAATCGTCTCACCCGCAGTTATTCCAACGCACTTTCACGAGTTTAACCTCTTTATTCTGCAACCACCGAATCTCTGAATCCTTTACGCAAACCGGACGGACTCTTACCCTTAAGTCCTCTTCCATCGGCACCGCTACCGACTCGACCACGACACTTGCCTCCACTGAAGCTTTCCTCAGCACTGAGACATGGAAAACATTGTGTAATCCACACAGCTTTGCGGACAACACCAACCTATAGGCTGCTTCTCTGATGCGCTCCGTAACTTTGAATGACCCCAAATACCTCAGACTCAACTTCTTAAGTCACCAAATCCGTGAAATTCCTTTGAAAGGCTTAATCTTTAAATAGACCAAGTCGCCTACTGTGAACTCAACATTTTTGTGGCGCATTGAAATATTTTGCCCGCTGATTCTAAGCAACTTTCATGTGTTCTTGAATCGTTCACACCAACTCACAAGCGTCGACCACCACTTCTTTTCTCAAAAGTTTGGTGTCTCCCACTTCTTTTCAAGACATCAGCGTTCGACACCGTCTTCCATACAAAGCCTCGTATGATGTCATCTTGATACTTGTCTGGAAACTATTGTTATAAGCAAACTCCACCATGAAAATGTGGTCTTCCTACTTCTTACCAAAGTTAAGGAAACACATTCTCATTATATTCTTCATAGTACGATTCATCCTCTTCATTTGACCATCAGTTTGAGGATGGAACGTTGTACCAAACTTCAGCTTTATGCCCAGACTTTTTTACACTAACCTTCAGTCCTTGGATGTGAATTGTCCATCGTGATCACTAACAATGCTCTTTGGAATCTCGTGTAATTGCACAATGTCACGAACATACAATTCCACGAGCTTCTCCACGTTATCCTCCTTCCGATTTGGAATGAAGTGAGCCACCTTGTTCAAGCGATGCATAATCAGCCAAATCACATTGTTACCATGTTGCGACTGAGGTAAACCATGCATAAAGTTTATGGAGATATCGTCAAATTTCCATTCGGGGTATAGGAAGAGGTTTCAAGAACCCGCCCGACCTTTGGCACTCAGCTTTCAGTAAGACACAAGTCTGACATCGACTCACGTACAAGGCTACATCCCATTTCATCTCAGGCCACCAAAAGGATTTCTTCAAATCTAAGTACATCTTTGTACTTCTTGGATGAATGGATTACTTTGTAAATTGAGCCTTAAACATCACCTCCTCACGGAGCTTGCCAAAGCCCAGAACACGCACCCTTTCATTCCTCCTTAAGAGTCCGTCGACCATCTCCAAAGCACCAACTTTGCTTTGTTGAGCTTCCAACACCAACCATTGAAACTCTTTGTCCGCACTAGTTTCCTCCCAAATTCGATAGGCTAAATCACATTGCATCTCTATCCAATTCAACCGAGCTGCGCTAGACTCACTTCTAGCCACACAAGTAATGTCAAGGGACTTAAAGTCTCGTACCAACTACTTATCATGCTATTCGATCCAGTTCCCTTGCCTGCAATACTTTCTACTCAAGGCGTCAACCACCACATTGGCCTTGTCTGGCGTATATTGAATCGCCACGTCATAGTCCCCAAGGAACTCAACCCACATACGTTGTCACATATTTAAATCTTTCTAATCTATGAGATACTTCAGGCTTTTGTGATCCGTGAAGATCTCCACTTTTGCACCATAAATATAGTGCTGCCACAACTTCAACGCAAAGATTACCGCCGCCAACTCCAAATCATGGACGAGGTAATTCCTCGTATGAGGTTTCAACAGCCTCGATCCAAAAGCTATCACGTTGACATGTTGTACTAGCACGCAACCTGACGCGTCGCTGAAAATTTTAAATTCTTCAGTTCCCCTAGGGAGACTTAGGATTGGAGCCGACATCAATCATTCCTTCAAGGTTACAAATGCAAGGTCACACTTTGACGTCTACACAAACTTCTGATCCTTACGAGTAAGAAAGGAGAGGGGCAATGTCACCCGCGAAAAGTTCTCAATGAACCTCCTGTAGTAACCAACTAGTCCAATGAAACTTCTGACCTCCACCACAGTTCTCAGAATATATCAATCTCTAATGACTTTAACTTTTGCAGGATGCACTGTCACCCCTTCGCCACTAATCACATGGCCCAAGAATGCCACCCTCTCCAACCAGAACTTGCACTTTGAGAACTTAGCGTAAAGTTGGTTCTCCCTCAAAATTTGCAAAATTGTCCTCAAGTGAGTTTCATGCTCCTCTTCTGACTTCGAGTACTCAAGGATATCATCGATGAACACCACCGCAAATGAATTCGAGTATTGCCAAAACACTCGGTTCATCAAGTCCATGAACACTGATGGTGCGTTCGTCAAACTGAACGACATCACTGAGAACTCGAAGTGGTCATACTTCGTACCAAACACTGTCTTGGGTATGTCATCTTCCTTGATACGCAACTGGTAACACCCCGACTTCAAGTTTAGCTTGGAGTACACCACCGACCCTACCAACTGGTCGAACAAAGTGTCTATCCGCGGAATCAGATACTTATTCTTGATAATCAGCTTATTCAGCTCACGATAGTCTATGCACAACCGCATACTGTCATCTTTCTTCTTTATAAATAACATCGGCGTGCTCCATGTCGAAGAGCTAGGCCTAATGTACCCTTACTCCAATAGCTCTTGTGGCTGTACTTTAAGCTCGGCTAGCTCGTTTGGTGCCATCCTAAATGGAGTACACAACATCGACCCTGCTCTTGGCACCAATTCAATCGTGAAGTCAATCTCCTGTTGAGGAGGGGCTCTTGGAAGCTCCTCGAGGAACACATCCTCAAAAAACTCTATCACCACTGCACTTATCTAATGAACAACTTCATAGAGTGGACCTCCAACAAAGTTACGAATGCTACACATCCCCGGTTTACTACACACACCAACTATATGGCCGAAATCAGGGAGCAGGCCACTCCACTAAGGCCCTCGATCTTGACTTCTTCTTTTCCCTCGTTCCTCAGAGTCACCACCTTTGATAGACAGCCAATGTTGGCATGCTGCTCTGCAAGCCAGTCTATCCCCAAGATCACATCAAACTCAGCTAACGGTAAGATTGTCGTTATTAACACAAAGTCAACTTCGCTCATACTCTAACCAATACACCCTTTCTTCTTGGTAGTCATGAAAGACCCATTGGGCATGCACGCCCTAAGCTCCGTATCCTCCGTAAAGGGCTCGACCCTAATTCTCTAGATAAAGCTTTCCACGATAAAGGAGTGTGATGCTCCCGTATAGAACGACAGTCAAGTAGGGTAGCCAGAAACTAACACGAAACCTAGCATACATGCAACAAACACAAAAGGTCGCAAATTGTTTTAAGCTAGCAAATGAACTTAAACTTCCATACATGTCACCACATCCGGCTGAGGAATCGCTTCCATCAACCCAAGATTGTAGTCTCTTGACTGCACTAGAGGGATATGCAAAGCACTGGACTCCGCCGCCTTCCCTTTGTCTGCATAATTAGGACTAGAGTGCACTGACTGCTCCTGCCTCGGCTTTTGGCCCAGCACCACCCTTGGTACAATTTCGAGCTCTGTGGCCTATCTTGGCACACTTATAGCACGTCGATGGTCCCTTAAAACGAGACTCCCCCAACGTAACACCGCTCTTCTCCCCTGACCTGAAAGGATGAGGCTTCTTCCTCCACCTACTCCCTTCTGACTTCCACTATGATTGAGAAGGCTTTCCTTCTCCCTGCTTTACTGCATGACCCTTATAACGTTGAGTCCACTCAATATCGCTCTCTAGTATCCCAGCGGCTTCAACAAACTCATTGAAACTCGCATTCTTTAGAGTTATGAGTGGTTGCCTCAAGTTCTCTTTTAACCCATGATAGAAGAGGTTGTCCCACTCTTCAGCATCAGTCATGGTCGTTCCCGCATACCAACTCAGACGAGTAAACTCCTGCACGTTCTTATCCACGGTTCTATCTCGCTGCACCAAATGTAGAAACTGTCTCTAAAGATCTAGCCTTGTCGACGATGGAATATACTTCTTCTAAAAGGCACTTGCAAACTCATCCATAGACGGGGTGCGTCCAGTAAAATGTCAGCTGCTATGGTTCACCCACCACAACTTTGTTTCACCTTCTAACATAAAGGCCGCAAAATGGTATTGTTTATCCTTTAGTGTCTTTGCCACCCTTAAGAGTTCTTGAATCCTTGCCAACTAGTCCTCGACATCAGTCGATGTGCCAACTCCCTTGAACGTTGAAGGATGGAAACTCAGAAAATACTTCATCTGACAGTCTCCCTGCCCAACGACAGCTCTTTCAGCCAACGACTCTGCCTGCCCAACCCCTCCGCCCGGTATGACCAGAGTCATATCTGGGGTAACATGAGTCGTATCTGGGGTAACGGGGGTCACAAACTGCGGTGTCATTGCAGCTTGGACCGCTATCATTGCATATGCTGGCATGCGATATAAATCGGCTGGGGATTAACCCATGCTCATGGGACCTAGAGCAGTAGCACTGCTCGCTAGAAGCTCTTCTTGTGACCTCGACGTCTCCGTGTTATCTCTTTTACCCTGGCATAAGCAGGGTAAACAACGAATCAAGTTCTATTCGCAAAGCTTGAACATTAGGACGCTCATGGTCTAGCGACACTCCTTTGTGGACAACTTTTTTATGTGATCTGATTACACTAAATCGACCACTAAACCTCAACTTGGACACTAACCTCCCTTTGATATCAAATTGTAACACCTCCCCTATAATGGTCATATAATATGGGTCCGGCCGAGGCCCCACAACATATAGACGTCACATCTTTAGTATTATAAAGTGATATAAAAGTACTACCCTTCTCAAAATTCATAGAATAAAACAGTACAAACAAAATTATAAGACTAAAAGTTGTCCACAACTGCATGAGAGTCCGAAATGGCCTTACGGCCTTACAACATTCAAGTGTCCAAAACAATAACAACACTCATCAACAACGTGCCAAAACATTCATAGACTACCTCGGCATGCAAGCCGGATTACATTGAAAGAAACATAACATGAGAACACACAAAAAATATCAAAAGGGGGTGTACTTCATGAGGCTTAGGCCTTTTTGGCTGACAAACATGTTCCAGCTTGCAATCGTTGCCCTATAAAAAATTGTTATAACTGTTGGGTTTTACAAGACGACACAACACTTGTGCGCGCAACGGAATAAGAAGAACAAGAAAACCCAAAAGTTTGGATCTGATAACATTCATGAATCAAGAAGTAAAACCTTGCTGTAATAGAAAGTTACCTTCAGCTCATTCACTCAACGCCTATTCTACTGATGCTCGATTTTGACTAAGTCCACAGGTGCTGACGTCAGCAAAATCGATAAAGTCAACTAATTTCAAATCAAGTACGGAGAAGCTACAGAACACAACAAACTCTGTCGAGAAGCTACTATACATCTTCTTCCATTAAAGCAAGGCATAGTTGGAAGCTGCAGGTGGGGCCCACTGATCTCTAAGAGTCGTTTATCAGAGAACTACAAAAGTATGAGATGGGCCAAGACACAAAATAACTTTTAGGGCATTCTCAATTTAAAAAAGATAGTATCCGACTTCATCTGTCTCGCCATTGCTGCATATAAAAGCTTGAAGCTCTCCAACAAGAAAAAGTTTAGATAGTTGTGCAGTCTCCATCTGCCACAGCAGGATCAAAAATAGTTCTGAAGAAAGAAGAACCTTCAGCCTTCGGCAGGTTCAGTGAGCCGCTTGAAGACTCAAGATCAACAGATCTTTAGTCTTCTACAACAAGTTCAGGAGTCAATTTCTGAGTTCCTCCATCAAAAAATTTCTCTGCTGTAAAGAGAGTTAGAGCAGAAATTTCTCAGCTATAGTTATTGACATCGAGAAATTTCTCTGTGTCAAAATTAATTAAATTATTTCTTGTTGTAGGATCCTTCTGGATCTGAGCTGTAGGGAATTGGTCCTAAGGTATGACAAATTTTCCTAAGCTGCAGGAGAGGGCTCCTCTCTGAGTGTAGGATCCTACTGGGATCTAAGGTATGTGAGTTTTACTCACTTAGAAGTAGGGCATTTGTGTCTGAGGCAGAGTCTGTGTGCAGATCTGTGGTTGGGAAAACTTGCCCAAGCTATAGGAGAGTAAATCTCTCTGAGTTATAGGAGCAAGTTTGCTCTGAGGTAGGGATATCCTCCATAGCCTTAGTGGTAGGGCTTAATTTCCTGAGGTAGGTGATACTTGTATCACTGAGTGTAGTCCCTTGTGGCTGAGTTGTAAGTCTTGGAGGAGACTGAGAGATCTTGAGGGATCTGAGGTGTAAGCTCCTTGGAGCATTGGTTTGGAGAAGTGCCTTGACTAGCAGGAAGTTAGCAAGATGGGAGGAGAGTGAATGTACCCATAATTTTAGGGAACCACTATAAAATACTTCTGTGTTTTTCGGTGATTGTTTTTGGCTTGCAGGTACTTAATAGCATTCAACTGATCACACACAAAGTAACTTAAGAAGAATCAAAAAGAAAATCTAAAGGACCCAAATAAACTTATTAACCCCCCTCTAGGTTGCTAGTTACCTTGAATATAAGAACTTTCAACTCCCAAATCACCATGGTAATACCAATAATAACATGGGTCAACAAAAGCTGACCTCAACTGAGTAACCAACACTCCTCCTCCCGGTCGTCCCTAGCAGACCCCGGGGCACTCCACTACCCAACAGGTCAGTACTTCATATGCATGTAATAGAACATAAACTAATATAGAACCTAACCAGATTTGGTTTCTCAAGCATCAAACACGTTTCTATGTTGAGCAGTAAATAGAAGGGATCCTACAATGCAACATGTATGCAAACTTGTGTTTCACCCAAGACACCCTATGGAGCATATGTTTCTGACACACCATAAAAAATCATCACATCACAATCATCACACAGGTACTCACAATCCCCAAAAGCATACAAGCTCATGGCCAAGAACTCTCGCTGAGACCCCACCCGCACATGGATCACAAAACCATCCTGCTTGTCCATCAGCTCCACCGTTCTTGCCAATTTTACCAATTTAAGCTCAACTGATGCTAAGGCCCTTGCTTGTCCTTGCCCGCTCGTGGGCTTCAACGCACGGGCTTGTACAAAAGTTTGGCGTCCTCGTTAGTTTCCATATATTCTCCTCTTCATCTCTGGGAAGAACTTCCTCAATCTGCACCGACTGCTGCCACTTATCGAACCTCTTACCCTTCTTATCTTCAAAAACTCTAGGCAGGTGGCCGTTGCGTGACCTTCCTTCTAGTGGAAGTCACAATAAGGCAACTCCACCCTGCCCCCTCCTCTTCCTCCTCTTCTATTCCTTCTTCCTCTCCCTCTTCCTCGGGCGATCGCCATAGCTTGCTATTGTGGTGGGGGGGGGGGGGGGGGGGAGGCCTCAGGCCCTGACTCCACCTCGGAGGGTTGAACTGCCCTTGCCCCCGATGAAATTCCCCCCATCATGAAATCCTCTTCCTTGGCCCTGAATAGGTCCTCCCCGGGTTCTCCATGCAAGCTGGTTGTTTGGCTCCCGGTACCCTTAGCCTTGCTGCTGTCCCTGGAACCCCTGACCTATGGTTTCATTTCTCCTCCTTATTTTTTGCTGCCTGCTTGCTCCCCGCTCCCTCACATCATCCTCTATCAACCTAGATAACTTTTTGGTGAACGTCGGATTCACTGTCTCCCCCTCGATTTCCTTTAACGCCCTCTCCGTCAACTACTTGAAGGATAGAGGAGGCTCCCGCTTCAGTACCATCTTGAAAAACCCCTCACGAAGCCCAAGGGTGAAGGATAGCATCAGGGTATATCCTAAAACTTTCTGAACCAAGAGAACCTCCTTCTAGAACCAATCCACATAACTCCCCAGCGTCTCCCCCAAACCCTGCTTGATTGCGAACCTTTGCTCCCTTCTTCCCCTTCTTTGACGTCGAAAACCTCAACAGGAAGCCCCGACGTAGGTCCTCAAAGCAATAGATCAAACTAGGGGGAAGCTGGTATAACCAGTCTCTCGCCTTGTCCTTGAAGGTGATCGCGAAGAATCTACACTTAAAGGCATCCAACATCTGTCTGATGGAGACGACATCCTCAAACCACTAGACATGATGCACAGGATAATCCCTGCCCGTGTAGTAGGACATCTTCGGCTCTCTAGACCCCTCCGAAATAGGAGACAAGACGATCAACTTGCTAAAGGGGCTCCCTCCTCTTATAGGGTGAGTTGACCCCGCTCGCATTGCATGCTCACTGGTCCCGCCAACACTCGTCGGACTGGGGAACAACACTTGCCTGACGAGATCCCTCTCGCCACCTTCGGAAGGCACCTCCTTCCTAGGTTGCTGCCCAGGGGCATCCTCGCCTAGAGACGGGGGCGCGACCATCGGGACGGAAGGTGTCGCTCACTCGCTTCTTGCAGCGAATGCGAGATTACTGGTCTGCAAAACCTCCCTCTTGAAATCTTCAAGCATCCTTATCGTGACTCCATTCACCGGTGGTGGCGGATTTCCTGAGTCGGCTCCCTCTCCTTCTCCTCCAGCCATGAAGCTTAGCTCAGGAGGACACTGGAAGCCAACCAAAGCTGAACAGAGGAGGAAGAAGCCAAGAAACGGATCCCCTCTAGAGGTGCCCTTAAGGGTCTATTTATAGTGTTTCAAGTCTGGTCTGCCAATAACATAACCTCGCCTTTTGAGTATCCTATATGCAGCCTAAAGTGGTCTACCAATAGCGAAACTCCGCTGTTTGGAGAGGTTATTAGAAGGCCATTAGGGGCATTCTGGTAAAAACACTGTTGGGCGAGTGGTTCCTGCGACCACCACTTGACTAGGACGGCGAGTGCCTGATGAGGCCATCACTCGCTGTCACCCCGGGGCTGAGGGTGAGTGCGGGCCTGTTTACCCCACTCGCCTCACCCCTGCCTTAGTCCAAGGGCGAGTGCGGGCCCATATGCCCCACTCACAACATGCTGATGGCGGCTTGGTCTTATGCGAGTTGGAGGAATTCCGTTTCCACTCGCCTAGACCGGCCCGCCTGAGTCCAAAACTACTCCCTTTATCATGATCTTCTTCCAAGAGGTCCACTCGGCGAATACGAGATTATACACAATCTACTATTTGCAGGCAGGAGCTTTATAAATATTTTTGTGGTATTATTATACACACACCTGCCTGGCTATTCACACCCCCACATCGGGTAGTTATGTCGGTGGTTACGCAGGATGTTACATGCGCATCGGTCGATGGAGATCGTATAAGACAGATCAGATGGCTAGGATTCGACCGACGGCGGAGAGGGATGAGGCTTGGTCGATGGGTGGCCGGTCGGCCGAGGGCGAGGCTGCGACGGGCAGTCGGCCTTGCGACAGGCCGCGAGCCTCCGCGACCGAGGGGGCGCAGCCGCGAGGCAAGGAGGCGGTTGTCGGCCATGAACCTCCGCGGCCGCGGGGGTGCGACCGACGGTCAAGGCGGCGCCCGACCTTGCAGCCGACCGCAGGCCTTTGCAGTTGCGAGGGAGCGGCTGCGGACCGCGACGGCCGGCCACAGGCTTGTCACCAGGAGGTACGGTGGTAGTTAGGCGGCGGTCGCGTACTAGGATTGCGTACGCGGATTGCGCCTGCGGTGGTTTGGGTGGTTCTCTCAATGACCCTCACTTAGTTAGTGTGGGTTAAAAGACCATTTGGTGAAACATTTATTTTTTTTCTTGTTTCACCATTTCTCTATTACATCATTTAGAAAAAAAAATTAAAGTACATTTTAAGATGAGAATTGATTCCCGCGTTATCTAAATGTGCATATTTTTTTGATAAAAGAAAAATATAAAAGAATGAAATTAGTGAATCAGTCGAATAAGTCACAAACTAATCTGAATCGTGAAATTGATACTATCCATTTAGCCTCAAATGGAGAGGATCCTCATACATTTCAGTCATAGCAACTATTTCATAAACGTAGTGTTCGGCGATGATATCGCATTAAAGTCATCATATGAGTACCTCATGTACAAAAATATTATTATTTATGTAAGAATTGATTGAATGCAGTTTGATGTAAAGCCAGTTTTGTTTGGAAGCGTTTGATTTTGTGTTTGATTTCACTTCCATTGTTTTTGAAGTGTTTGATTTTTAGTTTATTTGTTCCGGTGAATTTGGTCAAAAATAACATTATCATAGAATGTATTTATGTCCCCTACCAGAAAAATAAACTAGTTTTGAACATAAAATGCTTGAATTTTTTTATATGAGGTTGGGTCTTCACGACCACCACGGTTATGACCAAATGAAGCCCTGATCTCCACATTAGTTTTCCCCAGCTATTCTCCACGCAGCCAAAACCTTCTTAAACAAAACCTCAAAAGCTTGTGGCATCATTCTGACACACAGACGAGGAGTTTGTCAATAAGTTCTTACGGCAGCAATTGTTATTGTTTAAGCAATTTCATAATGCTAGAGCTCCTGCTTTTGAAAATGGAGTTACGGTAGAACCCGACATACTATCTGTTGAGGTATATTGATTAGATGTGACATGTGCTTAACGGGTTAGATTTAGGATCCGGATGACATCCAATAACCCGTCGTCGGAGATTTAGAATTACGCCTATAAATACTCATGATGGGAATAACGTGGAGATCGTTCCAAACTTGACGGTCACACGTGATGCTTCAAACGCACTAACACTACCACCAAACATAGCCACAATGGTTTGAGTTCACATCTGTCTTAGGAAAATCAACTGCAGACCAAAGATTTCACAAAGAGCAGAACAAATCCATGAACCTTTGTCTGGTAAAAGTCTAACCAGAAACTCACTGATTGAAATATTCGAAGGTCTTGGCCTTATTTTTCCAAGTAGTCCACAGAGAAATTAAAGGTCAAATATTGAGGGTAACAGGAGCATATGAGAAAAGAAAGAAAAAAAAGAGAGCAGTTGTTAAGGAGTTTAATGGAGTTTAACATAACGAGGATAAACGCCATTAAACAAAATGCAGAAAGTTAGGCTACAGCATTCAAATGTGAATTAGCAGCTCAGTCCGGCTTCCTTCTATGCAAATTTGATGCTCTGACGGCAATGGCTGCAGGAGAAGTTTGCAAGTCACTTCCAGCCGGCACATGACAGCCTGCACGAACAACAAGAGGCATGCTAAGGGAGTTGAAAATGTGTGAGAAATAGCTGTGAAAATGAGTTTAAAAACATCAAATTAATGGTTTTTGATTCATATAATGGACTCATAATTTGCTCGTATTCCGCATAGAACAATGAACGCCTGTTAAGATGCTGAAATTGTTGAAGTGGAAGAGAGCAGTCTGATTGGAAAAACTGCACAAAACGCTCAGACCATATAGCCGGTTAGGCGGCTAGATGTTGGCGGATAGCTGGTTTCCGACTTCTATTCTTCTTTATGTTGAAAATGGTGAAGTGAAAGTGGGTGATTGGACGACTTGGACGCCCTGTCCACACGGACTATGCGGACAGGAGTGGCGGACCGCTAGGTCGGCAGAGCTGTTGGACAGTTTGTTCTTTGGCGGCCTGGGCGGTCTGTTCGCGCGGATTATGCGAACAGAAGCGGCGGCCTGCCAGGCCGGCTTATGCTCAGTAGGCAGTTGGATCCCAAAAGGTAACTGGGCGGATAACGACTCTATCCGCGGAGTCCGGCAAGCAGCGGACTGGACTGGAGCTCGACAGACCGGCTTGGAAGAAGCCTTGGTCTAGCTCTAGAGGAGCGGCTAGCGGAAGCCGTGGAGGTCGCCAGTCAGTGCGGACAGTTGCTGGAGTTCGCCAAGTCAGACGGACTGATTCCAGTGTCCGCCAGTAAGTGCAGACTGACCCTTGTGGCCAGTGGTGTGGACTTGGTTGGTTCTGAACCAAGTCCAGGTTTGGCTAAGTCCGGAGAGATCGCGCAGTTAAGCGCGGACTGCTACTTAGTCCGTCGAGCTCGACAGAATTGCAATGTGCCTTGGTTGCGAGCTTGGAGATTGCGGACTGGAGTTGCGTCCGCAAGGAGTGCGGACTGGAGCTGTGTCAGCTGAATCCGGCAGTTGCCTTGGTGGCTTGGCTGCAGGATCGGGGTATGCAGACTGGAGTTGTGTCCGTGGATTAGCAGACATTGTTGCTGCAGAGTCCGGCTGTGGAGGCGTCCTGGCTTGGCCTTGAGCGACAAAGCAGACTGTCTTGTTGTCTGGCCTTGGTGAAGCAAGGCGGACTGGCTTGATGTCCGGCCTTGGTGAAACATAGGCGGTTTGGCTATCTCGCAGAGGTCGCGGCAGACTTGGAGTGTATCCGCGGCTTGCGGATACACTTGTTCTTGCTGTGGGATGAGGCGGTAATTCTATCGGCTAGGGCGGTGACCACACTCCTTATCGTGCCTATAAATAGGACCCCTGTCACATCAGGAATATAGAGCGAATGAACAGTAAGTGAGCCCGCAAACAGTTGCTGCGGACTGGATTTTGGTATCCGCCCGGGTTGATGGAGTTGACCGGTTTGTGCTGGGCAGGTTGTACGGATAGCACTGGAAAGCCAGGACTTGGCTCTGATTGCGGTCAGGGACAGTGCGGACTCTGCGGTTAAGCAATAAGCGGTAAACAGCAGGTCGCGGACAAGGATCAGGCGGTTTTCTCTTTGACAACTTGTTTCGGGGTTCAATAAGTCGTCTGCTTCAGGCGGCCTGTTCAGTTCGGCATCAGCAGCTCATACGGTTTGACAGCCAGGCGACCTCGCGGTTAGGCGGACTGCAGATCAGCGGCTAGAGCTCAGCTTTGGAATAAGGGACAGTCCGCACAGCTTGGTTTGCGGTCTGGCGACCTGGCAGACTTGGCGGTCTGCGCGGACTCCATAGTGCAGCAGTAGATCCGTCAGCTTCTTATTTAGTCCGCACGGCTTGACTTGTCTTGTAATTGTAATTGTCTCTGCTCTCCCTGTGGTGGTTTTGGCGAATCATGTCTCGCCATATATGTCACGCATTGTAAAGAAGATTGTTGTTATCAATAAAAATTCTTTTTGCTGCATGTGTTTCTGGTTGTAATTAACTTTAGTTGAGATAACTCTTGCTAATTCCAAGATCCGGAAAATTTAACATGGTATCAGTGGAAGGTTGGAGTGGATAAGCTGTGATCAACTGCAGTGGTTGTTGCTCTTGTGAAGAGGGAACCAGTGGTAGAACCATGGCAGCGGGAGATGCAAGTGATCTTTGGATTGATCTCCTAACAGAGACTAACTTTGAGAAGTGGAAGTCTTGTATGGAGAGCTATCTTCTTGGCGAGGACTTTTGGGAGGTGGGGTGCGGAGCAGAAAGACAAGAGGTTACTTGGCAATGCTGAAACGATGAGAGCTTGGAAGGAGACAAATGCGAGAGCGGAGTCTATTCTCAAGCAGACAATCTCATCAAAGCTCTTGGACCACATCAGTGGATGACGGTCAGCTGCGGAGATTTGGACTTCCCTTGATGGGTTGTTCTACAAGGAGATGAAGGAGGCTGCGGAGGATGGTCCTTCTACTTCATATCAGCAAGAGAGGAGTGATTCTCCTAGGCATGATGGGAAGAGGAAGGAAGGACCAAAGTACTATAGATGCAAGCAGCATGGCCATCTCAGGAAGGAGTGTAAGGTTGTCTTGCACTCGGTGAACGTAGCTCATGCTAGGAGTAAGGAGAAGAACTTGGTTGGATCATCAACAAGTTCTGGTGATGATCGGATGAAGGCCAGTGATAGTGTAGCTATCTGGCATGAAAGACTGAGGCACGTGAGGATTGACAAGCCGAAAACAATGACGGTGAGAAGCCTTGTGAGAGGCTTGCCTAGGATGTCATCCTTCGGCGATGTTCAGGCTTGCACGGGATGTCAACACGGTGAAGTTTATCGCATTACATTTGATAAGGTGAAGTCCAGGTGTAAGGCACCATTGGAGGTTATCCATGGTGATCTGGTGGGACCGACCGTCACCGCCAGTCTTGGAGGCAGCAGGTACATGCTGATATTGGTTGATGATTATTCAAGGTATACTTGGGTATACTTCATGAAGGAGAAGTCGAACATGTTCCTCTTGTTTGTGGAGTTCAAGAAGCTTGTGGAGGGTCAGCTTGGCCTGCAGATAAAGAAGTTGAGAGCAGGTATCGGTGGTGAGTTCGGCTCGACCGAGTTCTCGAACTTTTGCAGGAAGCATGAGATCCGAATGGAGCTTTCTCGTGGATATACTTCACAGCAAGGTGGTGTTGCAGCTCGGATGATTCGTTGGTTGACGGAGACCTGCAAGTGTTGGCTTCAGTACAAAGGCATTCCTAAGGCCTTTTGGGCGGAAGGGATGGTCTGTGCGGCACATGTCATCAATCGGATGCCTCTTAGTCTTATCAATGTGAAGACTCCATATGAGCTGATGTTCGGGGTGAAGCCCAGTGTGAAGCACCTTCGGGTGTTTGGATCTACCTGATACGTACACGCACCTGATGCTCTCAAGACGAAGCTAGTCTTTGTTGGGTATGATGAGCAGAAGAGAAGATGGAGGTGTATGGATCCTGCGACGAAGAGGTTCATCGTGTCGAGAGACGTTGTCTTCGATGAGCTGACGTCGTATTGGGGAAGCTCATGTGTGGAGCTGGAGGAGAGCAGGTCAGATGGTGGGCTGAAGGAGGCTGCTGCTAAGGGTCAGTTGGAGTTTCCTGTGTCACCAGGAGCTCTAGTTTGTTCTAGCTCCGGGGCAGAGACGTCTGGGTCGGGAAGCAGGGGGAACGATGCTCTAGGTGCTTCTGTCTCAAAGACGGAGGCTTCTGGTTCAAGAAGCAGGGAGAGCAATGTTCCAGATAGTTCTTGTTCAAGAACAGAGGCTTCTGGTTCAGGTAGCAGGGGGTATTGCTCCAGGTGCTCCTGGTTCCAGTGCGGTGACTTCTTGTTCAGGAAGTAAGGGGAGCATTGTTCCGGGATTGCCCGGGAATGGAGCTGGTTCAAGAGAAGCAGCGGAGGTGGCTAGCCGTGATCAGGCTCTTCAGAGGTCGAAGAGGATCAAAAACCCACCAGCTCGATATAGCGAAGGAAACGCGGTGAGCTTGGTCTCATGTTTCTTTGCAGGCCCTCAGGTCGAGCGAGTACCTTCTAGCTGTGATGACACCACTGGAGTCAAGGAGGTGGATGACGCCATGGCTGAGGAGGTGACTACACTCAGAGGTGACGAGGCTTGGGGCTAGGCCTGAAATTTAAAAACCGAAACCGCAAAAAACCGCAACACCGCACCGCACTGTTTTCGAACCGCACCGAACGGTGCAGTTGTGGGGCGGTTTTGGTTATTGGAAAACCGCCTAGTTTGCGGTGCGGTTTGGTTTTTGTCTTGTCAAAACCACACACACCGCATTCTTTACAATAATATTTTATTTTTATATGTAAATATCTTAAAAATATTTTTTTAGGGTCACGGTCTCACGGCCTCACGGAAGGCGCCAGCTAACTTATAATATTTTTAGGACTTATAAATATTTTATTTAGAGTATTGCTTGCCGACAGAACTCACAGTCTCACCAATTTCAAGGAATCCTTTAGGCTCCAACTCACGGTAAACTTATATTTTATTTAGAGACTCTCGATATCCAGCACAGTTATAATACTTTACTCCGCTTTTTAGTTAGGTCACGACTCCGCCGCCTCACGGGAACTCGGGAACGACGGGAAGGGCGGAAGGCGCGTCTTCTCCGACGTGCGACAACATTGGGCTCTGCGGCGACCCTGTCTTCTTTCTCCGGTGGGCTCCAGATCTCACGGCATCCAGCTTCTTCAGTTCTTCCCCGTCGACCCTGTCTTCTTTCTCAAAGTTGTGCCCTGCACGCTGCAGGTATAACGTTTTTGGCCTTCTTTCTCTTGCTGACCACGGTTTTGGTCTTCTCCAACGTGCGACGATGGTCGATGGAGCATCCTATTAATTTTTTGATCGATTTTATGATATTTTAGGGTTGAGCATTTGAGTTCGTGACTCCGGCGTTCACACGGGGGCAGCTATACTCTAGCGAATTCCAAATCCCTTCTCCGGCGGGCTCCAGATCTCACGACATCCAGCGAGCCCTGCATGTATCAATGTATAAATTCCCTTCACTATACATGCTGAGCATTAGAAAAGGCATCTAAACCTGAGTCCCTGGAGCAGTGTAAATCACCAGCTGCATTAAGGAACGAATTGAGTTCATTTCCACTACAATTTTCATCAATTCGTCTCAACTTGAATATTTTTCTCTCCACGTTTCTTACCATCAAGAGATTGGGCAAGTTCTCCTGGAAAATTTTCAAAGCAGAGGTCTGAAGCTACTCCTCAGATAAAAAAAGTACGAAGTTTTTTATACCACGACATCCAACGTTATCATCGTTATCATCCTATAATTTTTTTTGTTTCATAGTGCTCTTCAAATTTTTACTTGTATCAATTTTAGGATCAAAATATATAAATTTTTTCAATGTCATAGGATGCTTACTTCGAAGAGTGACAAAGGGCAAGTGTCCAAAGAGAAAGAATGTGTGGTTGTCAAAGCAATAGAGAAAATTGACGCAAATAATGTTCATGAGGGAGAGAAAAAGGAGGATGTTTGTGGTGCTTCAAAAAAACAAAAAGTTGAGGAGCGTGAAGGTTGGAAAGTTAAATCTGCAGTGTGGGAATGGTAAAAAAATCTTCACAATTACCATGGACAATGCATCTGCTAATGATGTGGTGGCAGAACATATAACCAAAAAAAGTATTGGATGGAGAAGTACCATTCTTGGACATGAATTTTTACATGTTAGATGTTCTGCTTGTTGAAGTGGTGACCGGACGGTCTGGCGGTCTGGCTTGGCGAGTTGATGACCGGGCGGTCTGGCGGTTTCCCTTCAGCGGGTTGGTTGTTATGTGTTGCTGTCTGAAATCCAAGCGGTCTAGCGGCTTGTCACTGGCGACTTGGAGACCGGGCGGTCTGACGGTCTCACATTACGATCTCTCTCTCTCTCTCGGGCAGTTGCCGAGCGGTCAGCCCCTCTGTCTAACCGCGCGGCTTGTGCGGTTTGTGTCTGTACAGTCCGCTTGTGTCATGTATTTTTTTAGTCCCACATCTCTTATTTGTATTCTCTCTTTTCTCCTCCATTCTATATAAGGGAGGTCATACCTTTGTAATAGATACCTTTTTCTATAATAAAGTTTCAGTTTAAACCGTTTCCGACTTATTTTAGTTTGTTTCTCACATGGTATCAGAGGGAGGTTGTCCTGCTGCGGGGGTGTGTTGGAGTAATTTGCCAGCAGGACACGTGTGTGTTGGACCGACCCCGTGGCTTTCCCCATCGCGTTCCTGGTCTGGGTGTTGACCCCGGTGGACCCCCTGTGGCGGAATATCCACGCGGTCCTGTGGTTGGGATTAGTCCCACATCGCTCGCAGCGCTCGCTCCTCAGTGTTTATGTACCCCGCCACCCTTCATCTCAATACCTGGGTTTTGAGATGAAGGGTGGCGGGGTACATAAACACAGAGGAGCGAGCGCTGCGAGCGATGTGGGACTAATCCCAACCACAGGACCGCAGGAATATTCCGCCACAGGGGGTCCACCGGGGTCAACACCCAAACCAGGAACGCGATGGGGAAAGCCACGGGGTCGGTCCCACACACACGTGTCCTGCTGACAAATTACTCCAATACTGCTCATATTTTAAATTTAATTGTGAAAGAGAGATTGTCTGAATATAATGAATCAATTGAAAAGATTCGGTTGGCAGATAAATTTGTGAAGGGGTCGTCTCAACGACTTGAGCGCTTTAAGAAGTGTGTTGCAAATGCAGAGATAGAGTGTAAAGCATTGTTATGCCTTGATGTTGACACTAGATGGAATTCAACCTATTTGATGTTAGAAACAGCGGTAAAATTTGAGAGGGCATTCAAAGGATTAGAGGATGCAACTTCATATTCTAGTTACTTTCCTAATGGACCTCCTACTCCATTAGATTGGAAGAATGCTAGCCTTTTTGTAAAGCTCCTCAAATTATTTTACAGTGTTACTTTGGAGGTATCTGGTTCTAAATATCCGACTTCACATCTATTCTTTCAAAATATTTCAATGATGGAGCATGCTATTAATTCAATGTGTGACATCACTGATATGGCAATGAGTAGTGCTGCTAACCGTATGAAGACTAAATTTGATAAGTATTGGGGCAGTTCAGAAAAAAGTAATGTATTATTATATGTTGCCTTTGTGTTGGATCCTCAGTGTAAGATTAAGCGCTTGACCAAGTGTTTGAATGCAATACATGACGCTATAAAAAACAATGACTATTGTTCAGTTGACCGAAAGCACACTCACTCGCTTATATGATCATTATAATGCAAATTTCAACCATAATATTAGTCAAACTTATGTTGGTCAATCATCAAGCTCTGCACAGTGTATGGACGTAAATGTTGAGTTTAGCTTTTTGGAGTACAAAAAAAATGTGGTTGGATGATTCTGATGAAGAACAACCTAAAATTTGTGCATCTGAGTTGGCATTATATTTAAAGGAAGATACACTAAAAATGCAACTCAACTTTGACATATTGAATTGGTGGAAAGTGAACTCAACAAGATTTCCAATACTATCTGAAATTGCGAGAGATGTCTTGGCGATACCAATTTCAACTGTGGCCTCTGAATCAGCATTTAGTACCGGTGGCAGAATACTAGATCCATTTAGAAGCTCACTAGCACCAAAAACTGTTGAAGCTCTTGTATGTTGTCGTGATTGGTTGCGTTGCAAGACAAGTCTCAATGAGATAGAAGAAATGATGATCGATACTGAGAAATATGAAGAACTTGATAAAGGTAAACCTATTTTTTCTCTTTATTATTTGCATATTACATTCTAAATTAACATATTTTAATTTAACATCTTTATTATTTTCTCTTATATATTGTCTTTTTTTAGAGTTAGAAAAGGAAATACGAGAGAGTTCAGATAATCTTGAAGAGGTAGATGTTGTACTATGAGGACTCCGAAAGTACTCACGAAAGGAGAACAACTGTTTGGGAACTCGAAAAAGGTATATTTATCAGTTATGTTTGCTTACATTGCTATGATTATAATTTTTTTATGCAACTAAAGTTTCCAGATTTGAATTCACAAAACAATGTAGATGTTATGATTATATTTATCTAAACACTATCTAAAATTACATTCTTATGATTATATTTATCAGCTGTGTAGATGTAGTCTAAAGATCTCATAACTTACTTTAATTTTTAACAGTTATAACATAACATAAGCAAGAATACAATATAGAAAGGTTTGATAAATGTGCAAAAACCGAAACCGCACCGCAAAAAACCGACTCCAAACCGCACCAATGTCAAACCGCACCGCACGGTTTGGATGCGGTGCGGTTTTGTAAAGTCCAAAACCGACTCTCTTCGGTGCGGTTGCGGTTTGGGCTCAAACCACACCAGTTTCACCCCTACTTGGGGCCTTGTGCCCAAGATCGTTGGTGATACTCCTGTGACGCACGAGTGGAGGTCGAAGCTGAAGAAGAAGGCAGAGGGAAGCATGGTTCCTTTTGGGAGATGTTGGATGCTCCCTCATGGTCCAGGATATGCAGACAGGGACTATGTCTTGGATATCTCCTCGAAGGCGCTATCAGAGGGACCAGGTGCATGGTTACGGGAGCTGCTGGGGTTGTTCACCACTTCTCACTTCAAGGGGGAGTGTTGAAAATGGTGAAGTGAAATTGGGTGATTTGACGACTTGGGCGCCCTGTCCGCACGGACTACACGGATAGGAGTGGAGGACCGCCAGGTCGGCAGAGCTGTTGGACAGTTTGTTCTTTGGCAGCCTGGGCGGTCTGTTCGCGCGGATTATGCGAACAAAAGCGGCAGCCTGCCAGGCCGGCTTATGCTCAGCAGGCAGTTGGATCCCAGAAGGTAATCGGGCGGATAGCGACTCTATTCGCGGAGTCCGGCAAGCAGCGGACTGGACTAGAGCTCGACAGACCGGCTTGGAAGAAGCCTTGGTCTAGCTCTAGAGGAGCGGCTAGTGGAAGCCGCAGAGGTCTCTAGTCAGTGCGGACAGTTGCTGGAGTTCGCCAAGTCA
Source organism: Platanthera zijinensis (assembly GCA_039513925.1). Taxonomy (NCBI): domain Eukaryota; kingdom Viridiplantae; phylum Streptophyta; class Magnoliopsida; order Asparagales; family Orchidaceae; genus Platanthera; species Platanthera zijinensis. The sequence goes on from CM077085.1 coordinate 14,391,709, forward strand.
GACGGACTGATTCCAGTGTCCGCCAGTAAGTGCAGACTGGCCCTTGTGGCCAGTGGTGTGGACTTGGTTGGTTCTGAACCAAGTCCAGGTTTGGCTAAGTCCGGAGAGATCGCACAGTTAAGCGTGGACTGCTACTTAGTCCGTCGAGCTCGGCAGAATTGCAATGTGCCTTGGTTGCGAGCTTGGAGAATGCGGACTGGAGTTGCGTCCGCAAGGAGTGCGGACTGGAGCTGTGTCCGCTGAATCCGGCAGTTGCCTTGGTGGCTTGGCTGCAGGATTGGGGTATACAGACTGGAGTTGTGTCCGTGGATTAGCAGACATTGTTGCTGCAGAGTCCGGCTGTGGAGGCGTCCTGGCTTGGCCTTGAGCGACAAAGCAGACTGTCTTGTTGTCTAGCCTTGGTGAAGCAAGGCGGACTGGCTTGATGTCCGGCCTTGGTGAAACATAGGCGGTCTGGCTATCTCGCAGAGGTCGCGACAGACTTGGAGTGTATCCGTGGCTTGCGGATACACTTGTTCTTGCTGTGGGATGAGGCGGTAATTCTATCGGCTAGGGCGGTGACCACACTCCTTATCGTGCCTATAAATAGGTCCCCTGTCATATCAGAAATATAGAGCGAATGAACAGTAAGTGAGCTCGCAAACAGTTGTTGCGGACTGGATTTTTGTATCTGCCCGGGTTGATGGAGTGGACCGGTTTGTGCTGTGTAGGTTGTGCGGATAGCACTGGAAAGCCAGGACTTGGCTCTGATTGCGGTCAGGGACAGTGCGGACTCTGCGGTTAAGCAACATGCGGTAAACAGCAGGTCGCAGACATCGATCAGGCGGTTTTCTCTTTGGCAACTTGTTTCAGGGTTCAATAAGTCGTCTGCTTCAGGTGGCCTGTTCAGTTCGGCATCAGCATCCCGTGCGGTTTGGCAGCCAGGCGTCCTCGCGGTTAGGCGGCTTGCAGATCGGCGACTAGAGCTCGGCTTTGGAATAAGGGACAGTCCGCGCAGCTTGGTTTGCGGTCTGGAGACCTGGCAGACTTGGCGGTCTGTGCGGACTCCGTAGTGCAGCAGTAGATCCAGTGGCTTCTTGTTTAGTCCGCGCGGTTTGACTTGTCTTGTAATTGTAATTGTCTCTGCTCTCCCTGTGGTGGTTTTGGCGAATCATGTCTCGCATTGTAAAGAAGATTGTTGTTATCAATAAAGATTCTTGTTGCTGCATGTGTTTCTGGTTGTGACAAACTTTAGTTGAGATAACTCCTGCTCATTCCAAGATCCGGAAAATTTAACACTTTATTGCGGTCTAGACCAGTAAGCATCTTGGGAGGTAACCGGACGGTTAGCAGTGGGCTAACTACGGTTGTTGCGGTCTAGTGGCGAGACCGCGGAGACCGCTTGGAGCTGGCAGGTTCTCTGGCTTGCGTTGAGGCAGACTGTTAGACCGGATAGCAGAGGCTAACCGCACAGTTCGTTGTGTTTTGATTGCGCGGTTAGAAGCCAAAGTTCGCTGGTTTTGTGGACTTGGTCACGGTGTTGTGATAAGTCTGGTTGGTTTCCTAGTCATGGACTGCAGTGTTGCGTGGTCTGGAAGCGGAGACCGCAGAACTGCGCGGTCTGGTGGCGGAGTCCGACAGATCTTCATAGGATCCGACTTGGCTCAGAACGCGTGATTGAATTTCACAAATCCACGCAGACTGAGGAGAGTGTCCGCATTTCTATGTTGTTTGATGGTTCTTGTCACATATGCGGTTAGATGGTTATCATTAGCTGATTGACGCTAGTATTCGTACTTGTGCAGATAGGTGGTGATAGCTGCAGGATGACGAGCGGTTATCCTATCACTATGGGCAGTGATCACACTCCCATGTCGCCTATAAATAAGGGTCCCCGACTTGTTATAAAGACGAGAATAATGAGAACTCAGCTCACGTTTTAATCTTGCGGCTAGGTTTTTCTAACCAGCGCAACTAAGTGAAGTTGACTTGTACTGTGCAGGCTGTGCGGCTAGCACCGGGCGATTAGACAACTAGTTGGAAGGCTCACTGTGGAACAGTTTGCGATTTACAGTCTGTGGTATACAGCAGGTCGCGGCTTGAAGTCACTTCCTCCGGGTTGCGGTTAGTTCGAACAGTTCGCCCGGTGTATCGGCGGGTAGGTGGTTTCTTTGTTCAGCAGTTCTGTTCGCGCCTAGCTTTGCGGTCGGGCGACCTGAATGGCAGACAGAGGTGTTCTCTCAGCATTCAATAACAGGCAGTCCACGCGGCTTGGTTGCGGTTTGACGACTTTGCGGTTTCAGCGGACAAGTCTGGCGGTTAGCGGCTTGCGCGATTTTAGTGTTCTGACCGCGCAGTTTCTTCTCTGCCTGTAGTTCATTCCTTGTTTCCATCAAGTACATTGTGAATCATGTCTCACAATGTATACCTCGTCTTGTAAAGAAGTTGAAGTTAATTTCATTGAGACTCTTGTGTTTCTGTTGTGCTGATTTCAACTTGACTTTAGTTTTGGTTGAGTGTTCTTGTGATCTTGCTCAGCTTCCTAGCAATTTTTTCTTGGTATCAGTACGATCAACCTGATATCTTGAAAATTTTCACATAAGAGTGTTAATTGACCCACATTTTTGAACATGAATTATTCACCCAAAGCATATTATAGGCCTTCGAAGATTTCATATGTATTTTTATTAGTAACTTTATATTTTGTTTCGTATCCATGTTTCAGTTGTAAGAAACCCCAGTATAAAAGGATTCTGAATACTCTTTTACAGATTTTGGTTTTTCTCTTTTTTTTCCTAGAGCATTTTAAACCCGCCTTTCCCTTTGTTTAACTTCGGTTCCTGGCCGGGTTCGCTGTAGTCAACAGTATTTTTCCACATTTCTGTTAAGGAGGGGTAGCCCCAGCCTTCACGATTGCAGTGTAGATGTAACCACCTTCAACCAGATCACCTAGGGGTGTGAGCAGCCAGATTGTGAATCCCCATGGGGCAAATTATTGGGGGGGGGATCGAGGCTCGACCTCCTTTATTAGAGGGTTGTAGGCCAAACTCATATACCCAACTGCGCACCTTTTGTTAAGAACGAGGGGAAGCCCCAACCTTACGGACTACAGTCCAGATGTAACCACCTCCAACCAGATCTCGGGGTGTGAGCAGCCGAGCTGTGAATCCCCATGGGTAGCTCAGTTGGGTATAAGAGCTTGGCCAATTGGCCTAATGCCCTCTTATAATGGAAGCTAGGGGATTGAATCCCGCCCCCTCAACAACCTACAAATGAGGATGTTGTAAAATCTGGTACACAACGACACAACTATAAAAATCTGCAGATAACAAGAACACAAAAACAACCACAATTTATATAATGCAAATATAAATTCAAATACATGAGAGAACTTTGACCATCCGATGAAATACACGCGGATCCGCCGGACACGCACGATCCGCGAGTGAGTAGAAGATCTTGACTGCAATTTGTCTCGCTGATGCACAAGGTTCACTGGAACCTTCAACATTGAATTCTGACGTTCAATCGCAACCACCACCGGAGAACAACGCTGCAACCGGAGAATAACGCCACCACTGGGGAGAAATCACCGCGTAGGCTAACTGCACTCATGCACGCCGTCAACACCACACCTCTCCACCCCAAAGAACGGTCACTGCAACGCCGGCGGCAAACTCCACCAAGCCCGACAGCAACACCCTCTCTCAACGCCGGCGGCTACCTCCTCTAAGACCGACAACAACACCCAAGGCCGGCGGCCTCACCGAGTGCACGAACGAGGGAGAGAGAGAAGGGAATTGGCTTGTCTTCCTCCCAGGCGACTCGTCCAAAAACTCCAGGCGATTATCTATATTCTCCCTCACGGTGGTAAATGGTAATCAAATAGATGATCTATTTTTTCTCTTAAAAGAGAGAAAAATATCATTCTCCCAATGTTCCCGGGAGAATCAAAAAACAAGGAAAAAAATTACCCTTTTTCCTCAATTAGGTGGCTACTTATGGTAGGGGAAAAATTTTCCAAATAAACATTAGGATCGGGTTGGGATCTGAAACAAAAATTTCAACAATCACTATCTTGGTTCAAGATCCAAAACCATCACCTGCACAAAGCACTCCTTTCACAAAAGCACCATCTGCATTAGGCAACACTGCACGTAGCACGATTTGCACGAAGAACAGTCTGCACGAAGTACCACCTCAGTCTGAGGCATCAGCCGACCTGCTTTAGTCGACTCATCCCTGCTCGGGCTCAACCTCTGAATGCCGACACAATTGGGTCGCTAAATCTGACTCGCCTAGTCAGAATACTAGAAGGGCAATCCCCTGCACCATCTCGACCATTAATTCCGTCTGCCGCAAAAATCATGGGCACACCACCTCACATAATAGTACCCATCAGCCGGTACAAACTACCGCACTACATAGCTCGCATGATCATGGTGCACCCTCGCATCGCCGTCAGAACTCCGCATCTCGCTGCAAAACTGCATCCTCTGGAGTCTAGTCTGCCCAGCGATATCAAATTCCTACGCAGCTTGGGTACCAGGTGCACCCGCTCAAGCCTGTGCACTGCTCCGTCATGCGTCTTAATGTCCACTGTCCCTGTCCCCGTGACCTCACATGCTGAGCCGTCACCCAGAAAGATTGACCCAGTTGTCACCTCTAGTGAACTGGACATCCCTGCATCTAAGTAAATATGATGCAAAACACCATAATCTAATATCTAGCTATCTGAGTCATATGGACTCTCAGTGAAGAGAAGAGACACATCACTATCATCTACCGTAGCTACCACCACCTTGACCACACCTTGGACGTCCCCAGAAATCTACGCACCCTGTGGACAATGTCTCCTGATATGACCACTTTGTCTGCAATGGTAGTACGTCACTGCCTTCCTCGATGTAGATCTGGACCATACACTCACAGATCCCTTCTCGAACTGTCTCCCTTGTTGTCCTCCTACTGCCAAATCATGCTCACCCTCAGGAGCGGGGTCCGACAGCAACTGACTGGACAGTAACGCAGATGTGATCTGCTCCACGTCTACTATATCATTCATATACAACAGAGTGGTCTGCGTATGCTTATACAACGCTGAGTGCGAGGTAAGAAACAATAAGGTCTTGTATTCTTCCTCCACCTTCAAACCAACCACATGCAGTTGGCTAAGAAGTCCATTGAACAGGTTGAAGTGTTCCTTTAGGTTATCACATTTCTGCATCTTCAGATCGTACAATCGTTGCTTAAGTAACAACCTCGTGGTCAACGACTTGCTTATGTACAGTCGTTCAAGCTTCTCCTATAGCTTGACTATAGATTCTTCAACACCGATGTTGAACATCACTTTGTCGTCGACGCACATCCTAATAGTGCTGGTGACGCGCTCATCCATCTCCATTCACTCAGAATCCTTCACCGAAGCGGGCAAAGAATCACGCCCCTTGCTCAACTAACATATCCTTGACTTGAATCTGCCATAGGCGGAAGTTCTCGCTACTGTCAAATTTCTCCACCAAATATTTGGCCAACACAGTGTTTTTCGTTGTCATAGCTGTCTGCAGTACCTCTAGGTAATCTGATTAATTCACAGATCAGATCTAGAAAGATAGGGAGCAAACCGATGTCGTCACTGTTGTAAAATCCGGTACACACACATGCACAACTATAAAATATTGCAGGTAAACAAGAAACACAAATGAACACAAATCTGCACTCGGCAAAACCCGCCGAGACACAATCACAAATATATAAATATATTCATCAATATAAATATAAATGAGCACAAGAATAAACCAAATGAAGAAATGACTGTCCGATGAATACGTTGTGGATGTACCGGACACACACGATCCGCGTCGAGAATCTGAGATCTGAACTGCAATCCGCCTTGCGGACGCACAAGGTTCACCGAACCGTCAACGTCGATATCTGACGTTCAACTACACCACCACCGGAGAGAACGCGTCGTCAAGGCCAACTGCACACGAGCACGCCTTCGACACCAAGCCCGCACCGCAACACCGCCGTCTAGTTGGAGGTGGCTACATCTGGATCTGGTTGGAGGTGGTTACATCTGGATTGCATCCCCTCCTTGCCGATTTCTACTCGAGATCCCATCATATATCCATTAATTTTGTCCTATATATATATATATATATATATATATATATATATATAGTAGAAAGGAGCCCTTGTTTAAGTTAATCAAATTCGCTTTATGAGCATAATCTTCTAATTTTGATGGTCCATCGTGGGATGCTTATGGCCGGAGCATAAAAAGAAGCTTCTAAATGGAGTAGTACACGGCACTTGACATCACCAGAGAGTCAATGGTGACATCATCACCAATAATAACGATATCGTCTGTAATATCCCAACTCGGACATGGTCAATTAATGGGCCACCCAGAAGGCCTGGAAGGTTTAATTGACCCCCTTGAAGAGCTTAGGCTCTGTTTGGCGGGACATTTTTGCTCCGATGAGTTTGGACAAAAACTTCACCATCATAGAATGCTTGTTTGACATGACAATGGTTGTCACCACTATCAAAAAAAGAAAGCTAATTTTGAACATAAAAGTGAAAGAAGTTCACTAGGCGAGGTCGGAGGTTCATGAATAACAGTTTACAACAACCACGTTCACGACTGCTGCCGTCGTGCCAAACTGAGCCTTAGGCTTCGTTTGAGGGGACTTATGTTCACCGGTCAAGCGGTTACGACCGCATGAACCGGATCTTAAATTAAGGTCCGGTTTATAAATTTAAGGTCCGATTCATGCGGTCGTAACCGCTTGACCGGTGAAAATAAGTCCCCCAAACAGAGCCTTAGTTGGGGCCACAATAACTTTCATAAGCTTCATGACCCGACTTGGCAACCAGAGCGAGGTATCAGTCCAAACCGAATAATTGTTTGCTTTGATGATTAATTAAAATATAAATTTACTTGGGCCAAATTAGTTATATTAAAATTATAATTATTATTTTCTTTTCAATAAAAGCTTAGGTGCACCTAGTCGTGGTCAAAAAACCCGACCGGGCCGGGCCCAGCTTGAACTGGGCCGGGCCGGGCTCGTGCTCCCTCTCAAAAGGGGAGCCCGGTTAGACCCTTCAGGCCGGCTTGAACACAAAAGGCGGGATTTTAATCCCGCCTAAGATTAGCCCGGCGCCGGGCGTCGGGCGCCGGGCTCAGGCTAGCCCGGCGCCCGGGCTTTGCCCGGCCCGGCCCGGGCATTGGGCATCGGGCCGGGCAACTGGAAAAAATAGGGCCCCAAGCCCGGCCCCGGCCCGGCCTGGGCTTTTGCCGTTCCGGACCTAGCCGGGCTTTTGCCAGGCGGGCTTTCCAGGCCCGGGCTATTTGCCCCTGACTAGGTGCACCTGTCCTTAATTGGTAATTTCACATGATAATTATATCTACTAATCTCACTATTTATTTCTCAATTACTCAAAAATAAATGCAATATATTTACTGTTGTGCGGATGCCTTTTATAATGTAATAATAAGAAAAGGGCAATGTTAATAACACCTCTCTAATAGCTAATATCACCTCAAAAAAAACCAAAAAAACACATTTCAAATGACTGCTAATAGCGATTTTAATAGTGCTATTAACATTGTCCTAATAAAATCATATATAATATACTCACATACTTTAAAAATATTTTTCTAAAAAATAATCTCTTCCAATCAATTCATGCTTGAACATAACGCTGATCAACAAGACAATTATTCTACTTAATAAAGGAATAAAAATCACTTATAATCAATGCATTTGATGACGTGCTTACCCTAGTGTAAGAGATGTATCGGAGCTATCATCATTTTCGCGCGGGTTCCCCGAGTTCGATAGATTAGTAACCGAGTCCGACGACTGCCCGTCTCCATGCACGACATTCACCGACTCCGCAGCCACCTCTTTTCCCATTTTTGACATTTCTATCGCCTGGATTACACAAAATTATGAAAATAACCCTATAAATAAGGAACAATACTGTATGTATACCCTCAAATAAACATATGTACTGGTGGGGCCCACCCGATACAACGAATGTATATATATAGGTAGAATATATGTTGTAATGCCAAAAATATAGTGTGACTGTATAAGTCGCGTATATGTCAAAAGGCTACGCAAACGCTACGATGTGATTGTATATGTATAGTACTACAGACAAAGGCTCCTTTAATTGGGGCGGGTTTTTTTTGCTCCGGTGATTTTGGACAAAAACACCGCTGTCATAGAATGTATGTTTGGCATAACAAAGGTCATGACCATCATCAAAAAAAAAAAATAGTTTTGAACGTAGAAGTGGATGAAGTATCATAGAAGAGGTCGGGCGTTCACGAACGACGGTTCATGACCACCGTGTTCGTGACCGCCACCATGTGCCAAACGGAGCCAAAGACGTTGCATATAAGCTACGAAAGAGCGTATATAAGCTTATACGCTCCTAAGACTTTCACACATACAAAGAACGAAATAAGTGTTGAGATATAGAATGATGTCACCTGTTGTCGCAACAATGTATTTTCTTCCATCAGTTGCAACCCCTGCAAGCAGATTAAAACAAAATGGACACTTAATTTATGCAATCCATACTTTGTTAGAACACGTGCGCGTTTTGTTGGATTTTGATGGAGAAACCTGTGAGGATGGGGGCTCGAACTCGGTTCGGCCGAACTTATTATTGTTCAAATGCATTTTACGAGCAGTTTTCTGCTCTGTTTGGAGCAGCGTTTTTGCTCCGGTGAGTTTGGACAAAACACCACCGTCATAGAATGTATATGTGGCAAGACAACCGTAAAGACCGCCACCAAGAAAAAAAATAAACTAGTTTTGAACATAAAAGTGGGCGAAGTTCCTTAGGTGAGGTCGGATGTTCAGGAACAACGATTCATAACCACCGCCGTGTCAAACAGAGCCTGCTCAGACGCATTCGTTCCATATCAGCGTAGAGTTGATATTTTAGAAACTTCAATGAGTGCATGTGCTTGTTTGGAGAAGTTTGGTCTTGGGGAAGATACCAAATGGAGGTATCAGTTTTTTTTGATAAATAAATTATAAATATTTTGTGTTAGATGAATAAATTTTCTTAATTATTGTCTTTATCATTTGAAAGCAAATTTTTTGAGTTGATCTTTCTAGCATCACAATTAATTGGTGATACCTTTCAACATTACTAAATATAAATCTAATGCATGATGGGAGCTAATAATAAATCATATTTTTCTTAAAAAAATTACGAGAGATTCCGGTGATGCCGAAGAAACTAAACACGTACAATCTACACATTTCGAGAGATTCGGGTGAGATCAAAGCCCGGACAAAGTTTATGAAAAAAACTTTAAAAATCGCGCAAAATTATAGAAAAGGAAAGCTTGTAACCTTCTTTTGTAAATCATCAATTTGCTCCATGATTTGTTCGGCCTGAAAGAAATCCAAAATAGAGTTGGTTACCACAAGATCCGAATGCAGGATAATACACTTAGCACTAAAGAAAAAAAATAACAAAGACTTAAACTTTGCCCACCAAAACAATCAAAACACCTTCAAGCAGCATTATGTATGAAGTTAGTAGTTCCAAGGCCTCTCGGGCGTTGACCATTTCTCGTTGGCTTTCAACCAAATATACACAGAGTTTGAGTTACGGAATTTACTTAATTGAAGATCGCCCTAAAAGCCCATATAACCCAACACTGGGTTCGTGGAGGGGTCAAAGCACACAGTCTATGTTAATAAATGAACAAACACATAAGAACACAAGATTTACGTGGTTTACCCGAAGATAAGCTAACATCTATGGGGTCACAACAAATTGTTTCACCAGATGGAAGCACTAATAGATACAAGAGGAGAGACGTCATTTGAATTTTCGTTTGCCCCAATCCGAGAAATAGGAGTTTTATTGACAACTCGGTATGTACTAAAATGCCCAAAATACCCTTCCAAATATAATTCAAATATGACAAAGTGCTGAATGTCATAATTGAGAATCTCTAGATGAGTTAGGAATTGGGGCCAGGCTCTTGATCAGGCAAAATTAGATAGCGAACCGTACACTTATCTACGTACATTCAAACAATTGAGAGCCAATTTGGAGTAAGTGGTGGCGGTTGGAGATGGAGATAAAATAGTATTCTTGAATGGACCTCCCTCCTTGCGCTCGGACTCAAGACATAAAACAGCATTTTTGTCGTGTTGATGGTTCCAAATGGAGGCTATTCAAACAACAAAAAAACAGCGTTTCCGAAAAAAACCCTGGAGAAAAAGTGCCTAAACAAACAAATCATAAATCATTATTCAGGCCAAATTATCTGCTCGAGATGCACCTTCCTATGAAGAATGCGACGCAGTCCAATTTCGAGCGTCTTCTCCAGCTTCTGCAGCTCCTCTATCGTCAGCCCTTGAAGGTCTTCTCCTCTCATATTTCTGCAGCAGATACAATCTTTTTTCGAGTAAATCATAAACAAAAAGTTTACACCCAAAAAAACACACCTCAACTGCTGTGTCACTTCTTCCATTTGCTTCCTTAATCTGACATAATCCTCGGTTTCCAACTGCGAGAAACCCGAACAGTACTGTCACATATACGCTTAAATTTGTCAAAAACATAACGCTTAACATGCAAGTTAAAAAATCAGGCTTGCTAAAAAAAAAATCAAAACATCAACATACCAGTTAGATCATAATGAACCCAAAACATAGAGAAAATTAACGCTCTTCAAGACCAGCAATCTGGCCAAAAGCATGCTTACCTTTCGAGCAGAAAAGAGCAAACAAGCATCCGAACGATTCGTCATTTTCCCGGCCATATCCCTCGATTCGCACTATGTTTTTGTGACGACTTCCTTCTTCTTTTTTCATGAAGGACTCGGTCAATGCCTACTGCCTCTACCTATATTTCTTTTTACAATAGAAATAACTGTGGGAGTCCAACTAGCCACATGAAATGCTTCATCATATTGGAAATGAACACCAAAAAGATGTACCTATGCAGTTTATGAACCTCCATAAATAAACAGGGTGGTACACAATTGATTCAGCAGCTCACATGATCTTAAAGACAGACCATAAAGCTGAAACATATGTTTCAGTATATTGAATTCCTTTAAGAAGCTCTCTACCCAACCAACTTCAGATTTCTTGTGGGAAAAACATCACATAATTGGCTCTATTTGTTTGGGCGTTTCGTTGCTCCGTTTTGGGCAAACGCAGCCGGAAGGAGGGTAAACAAATGAACCTCCGTTTCCACCCGCCCGCCTTGAGAAAAGCCCCCCAAAAGCTCTGTTTGGAGCAGCCACCTCCCCCCTCCGATTCGAACATTCCGTTTCCACCCACCGGATCGACCCGTCACCGCCGAACCAAATGAAGCCTAAACTCATGTTCACTATGAGCTGGCACAGGGGCTAAATATGAGCTGAAACTGTCCTGTGCTATCAAGTTTCCTTTTCTCCATTTCCAGTGGGACAGAGCTGGAGGAACCTCGTCTGTACCAGCTTTTCATTATGTTTTCAATGAATGCTACACTGTTTCGTCGATACATTTGTACTTGCTTAGGATTAATTTGCAATGCACAATATGTTTCCATTGAATTGGGTAATAGAAGCTATTAGCGCTCTAGCGTTAAATTTATGATATTTATCCGTCTTATGATTTCCGCTCGATAGCTCACCATTCCGAATTCAAAACCTTACCGTCTGGTAAATTAGTTTTTACATACGTAACTTGAAGAATCCAAATTCGCTTGCGTTGAAGATATGATCATTCGAAGAGAGGCACTAACACTAAAGTTAAACAAAATACTGCCTCTAAAATACAAGCACTTTATACAAAGTGGCATTTAACAAATTGATTTGAGAATTATGAGGAATAAGTTTTAAAACCCTACTCTCTGTTCTACCATATAAAAGGGCAGCCCGGTGCACAAGGCATCCCTGCGGAGCGAGGGTCCCACCACAAGGGTGAAATGTAGGCAAACCTTACCTTGCTTTTTTGTAAGAGGCTGCTTCCAAGACTCGAACATGTGACCTCAAAGTCACACGGCAACACCAGAACCTGTGCGTTAAGGCTCCCCTTCATTCTAAATTTTAGGTAGATTAGTTAAGGTCTCTGTCATAGAAGATGACAGAATGAAGCCTAAAAGAGAACATATATAAGAAAAAAAAATTAAATTGCTGAAAAATAGAATATGCAACAGAGCTTATATATATATATATATAGCAAAAATGAGAAATGAAGCCCAAGAGTGTGGAAAAAAAACATACTTGTAAATCAGCTGATGATGAGGGCTGGTCGGGTTTCGAGGTGTTCTTGGAATGGGTGATTTGCTTGTCAATTATCTGCTTCATACTTTTGGGGGACAGAGAAAAAAGACAGAAGATATTAGACAGGACAGCCTAGTAATAACTTAGGCTTCTTTTGGAAGGACTTATTTTCACCGGTCAAGCGGTTACGACCGTATGAACCGGTACTTAATTATGGCCCGGTTCATGCGGTCGTAACCACTTGACCGGTGAAAATAAGTCCCTCCAAACGGAGCCTTAGTAGCTGGACAATAATATTGCAGATAATTAAAAAGAAAGCTTCCAAAGAGAAATAACAAAGATTTTTTTATGTTAACGAGTTAATCATGGAAGTATTAACCCAAAAGCTTTGGAGCATGTAGCTGTGAAGAGGATGGTGGCCAAAAATATTTTTGAATTGGACAAAAATGGCAACTTTCTAAGGTTCTATTGGGACAGCAGTGGCCGTGTGAATCTGTGGTAGTAAACACATTTTTAAGGATTAATCTCCGTGGCAGTATTTATGGCCAAAAAAAACATTAGGAACGAAGATTGAGAGTGACAGAGAAAACACGAGAAAAACATATACTTGGTCGCACGGGGAGCAAATTTATCCACGGTATAGCCAAGATGACGAACAAAGCAAACCTAGCCAAAGGCACAAGGTATAAGGGTTGAAGGTAGAGGTGTTGGGAAAGAGGATGAAAAGTTGTGTGGCAAAATTTAGAACAGAAGAGGACGGGCGATTAATGCGGTAGCAAGAAGTGGACACAACGAAATGCCAATAGACAGTTAGTACATGCATTTGGAACATAAGAGACCTGACAACATCGAGGAGGTGACTATTCTTTTGCTCGGCCGCATTGCACTGTTGCGACGTATATGGGCATGAGGTTTGGTGGATTATAATGCCCAAGATATTACTGGTGCCCCAAACACCGACTAGTATATTTGTGAGCAGTATCAGATCGAGGAATTTTAAGGGAGCGCAAGAACTGTGTTTTAGTCTCAACGAGAAATGAGTAAAAAATCAATAGTGACTCAGAGCGATCACACATCATGGACAACCACGTCATTCGAGAATGATCATTAACAAAAGTAACAAAACAATGAAAGCTAGAGACACTAGCCAATTTGTAGGGGGCTCGAATATCTAAATGTACTAAATCAAAATGAACAGTGCTCCAAGTACAATAAAAAGAAAAGTAGATCTATGTTACTTCCCATAAATACATGGTTAGCGTTGAAAATCAGAAAAAGAAAAATCTGGAAGAGCGCATTTGAGAATAGACAGAGGAGCATGTCCAAGATGTTGGTGTCAGTCAGTGGAGGTAACAGAGGAGAGAACGGAGGGTGGAATATCCAGAGTGTATAGTCATTTGAGAGTCCGTCGATCCATATAAATAATATTTCGCGTCTGTCGATCCTGCATCATAAAAGAAGATGGAGAAAGCTTGAGCAAACAATCAAGGTCCTGAGTTAAATGACTAATGGAGAGAAGATTAAACCGAGAGACAGGAACATGAAGGAAAGAGCAAAGAAGAAGAGATGGAGTGAGAGACACATCTCCAGAACCGTAGATTGTATTGGTATTGCCATTGTCCACCATGATAAACTTCAAAGAAGAGGTATGTGAATATTGGGAAGGATTGTGTAGGGTGATGTGATTGGTAGCCCCAGAGTCCACTATTCACACCAGACTGTGGAAAAATCATGGTATACCTTTGTTGGAGGTAGAGGCGACTGAGTTAGAGGCCCGAGTAAGCAACCCCCGAACTTACTGAAGTTCCTTGCGCAAGATGTAATGTCAGAGTGAGAGGAGGAAACATCCACGACTAGAGAAGCATGAGGCGGTGTATTGGATGTTGGCGGTGAAAACCAATGTTTCTTGAAGCATTTTGCCTCAGAATGAAGTGGGGGGACACAATAAGTACACAAACAAATCTCCGTCCAAGAGGAGTGATTGCGATCATTAGTCTGCCACTGTGAGAACTATTGTGATGACCCCGAGACCCAGAAAGAAGGCGCATAGCTGGGCAGTAGTGCATAAGGGCAGGAGAGGGAGGCATCCCCGCTTCAGGAGGGAAAGTGACTTTATAGTCTTTATGGATCATGGAGCACACTCCAGAAAGAGACAAAATAGTGGGATAGGCAAGGACGATCGCCCAGACACTATGAAGTTTGGGAGGTAGTCGTGCCATCACAAGGGCAATGCCCACAACCTCCTTTTGTGCACATTGAACAACAAAATCCAAGGCGGAGGTTGGTGTCGAAGTAATGCCTCTGTTGGGGGTGATGTTTGGTTTGACCTAAGTCAAAGACCAAAAGAGAATATATATATAACATTACATATATATATTTTAAATTGAAAGTTGACCGGTCAATGGCTAAAGATGGCAAGTTTTGGAGTTGCCGTGAAATGCATGCAAGTATTAAACGGGTGTTAATTATTTGGGGACACATGGCATTATCTCATTTGTTGGCAAAATCTATAAATAGGCGTGAAAGAACAGAAGGCAATATATTGCGGAAGCTTGGCAAGGTGAAGGAAGCAGCGCATGTGGAGTGGCGATTAGGTGAGGTTGTGGTCTCCCTTTGACGAACAGTAAATCCAAGCAAAGTTGGGGGACTGCCTAATCACATGATCACGATTAAGAAAACTTGCGGCCTGTTATTTGCGAACTCCTCCCTGGACAGCAAACCAAAGTTGCGAACAACTTATTTTGTGGACAAATCTTGCAGACAACGACTTCCTCGCGGAGAGCAAATTCGGCGACCTTCAAGAGACATTTTGTTGGCAAGTTTTAGTGTGCGTGCTTGTGTAGTGGAATCGCGTTGAGTTGTAACTCATAGAGGAGTTGTATTTGTGAAGTCAAGTTTGTAACTTGTTTTGTAATTTTATTTGTTATAGTTGAGAAGTTGTTTGTTCTCCATTTCTTGAGTTGTTGTGCCCATTGCATTCGCTTTCAACAGCCTCAACGAGGGTCTTGGACGTGGCGACAAAGGCCAAGTCACTAGTCACACCTAGGTCCACTACCTGAATCTGAGTAGAGATATCAAAGAAATGTTAGAGATTGTTTTGGCGATAAAAAAGGGACTGAAGCTCATCTCACATGGCTTTAGCAGTCTTGTGATACATGGTCTTTCACTATGGTTAAGTATCCATTGAATTGAGAAGTCACGACTGAACCCGACCATCATCACAATCTCACATAGCCACAGTTAGTAGGTTTGGCAGGGAGCATGGGTAATATGATGAAGCATCCTTTTGGTTTGAAGGACACGCTGCACTGAGTACGTGCTCCCATTCCACAAAAATTGTCTTCCCATTGAGGGAGATAGTAGTAACCCTGAGTTCAGCCCGCACTTCAGGTGGGGTAAGTCAGGGTAAGAGAAGAGTCCGCATTAGCGGGTTAGGCGGTAGAGTTGCTCATTACCGCCCAATATAAGGGGAGAGACGAGTATGGGTGGTTTCAATAGAGAGGTGATGCAGACTAGTCATAGCGAGGAGTCTGAGCGGTTATACTATAGAGCCAGCACAAACAAAGCACAATAAGGACACTGGTGGGTTTAAATAGAGAAGCTACACAACAGGGAATCCGAGCGGTTGCAAGAGAGAGGCCTCACAAACAAGGCACAAAGAAGGCTCCACAAAGAAGATTGGGCGGCCACAGAGAGGTCACGCAAGGAGAATACTAGGCAATCTTGCAGATGGAGGCTGCAGGTAGATCATCCCAGAGAGGAGCCTAGGCAGTCTCTGTAGAGATGTACACGTAGAGTAGGTTGAGTGGTTTCAAGAAGTAGTCTGCAAGGCATAACCTAGCTCAGAAATCATGTAAAAACCAAAACTTAAAATTAAATTGATAAACTTCATTCTCCTAAAACCTGCTTATTACATGGGTTCACCCCTCCTTAAATAGGGTTGAGGAGGAGAGAGAGTGTACAATGCGAGACTAAATAGTAAATACATCAGGCAGTTACAACATAGGTAATCGCCCTGACTACAATCAGGAAGCAACGCCGGACGGTTACACATGGGGGCCACCTGACCCTTTCAGAGTATAACACTGGACGGTTACACAAGAGTAGCCGCCCAGCCCTTTACAATGCAGCCGCATCACCAGGCGGTTACACATAGGTAACTACCCAACCTTTACATAAATTCCTTCAACACAGAACAATAACATGATCGTATCTAGAATATTCTTTTGGTTGTACACTTGTGTTATTTTTTGATACTCCACCGGACCGGTCCAGCTGGACCGGTCCGATTTTTTGTTTATTCAGTTATATATATATATATATATATATATATATATATATATATATATATATATATATATATACTTGCACAGACAGAGCAAGAGTAAGAGCCCGATTTTTTTTCCTAACCTAACTGAGCGGAAGAACAGTGGAGACGGGCAGCGGCTTCGAACGGGATCAGGCGTGGAGGCGGGGCTCTTCTTCTTCGGCGCCATTAGGAGGAAGATCGAGCGGCGGAGGCGGGCGGTTCTTCTTCTCCGGCGACATCAAGGAAGAAGAGGCAGATCGGCTCTCGATCGGGGCATCATCCTCCGGCGACCTTGGTTCTTCTTCTCCAGCGGCGGCAGATCGGGAGCGGCGCCATCTTGGGTTCTTCTCCGGGTTCTCCGGCGACAGCGGAAGATCGAGCGGCGGCAAGCGGAGGTAGATCCTGCAGGCGAGCGGTGGTCGACGGAGGCGGCGGAAGATTGATCGGAGTTCCGATCTAGTGCACGGCAGCGGCATCGGCTCCATCTCCGGTGTAGGAGAGGGGAGATCCACGGCAGCGGCGGGTGTGGGTTTCTTCCTTCGGCGGCTCCGGCGATCCAGCGGCGGCGGCGACTCCGGCGGTGAAAGAGAGCATAAGGCTGCGGTTCCTTCATCTTGAAGAGGGCAGCGGCTTTCTTGGCCGGACGGCGGCAGCGTGCTAGGGGAGTTTTCTTCCCTCCTTTCTTTTTGTTCTTGTTTTTCCTATTATAGGTTAGTGTCGATCCGAAAGGATCGTTGAGTGCTCTGTGTTGCAATTGAACCTCTATTTTGTTTAGTGGATCTGACGCGCTCTCCCCGTGGACGTAGGAGCTTAACTCCGAACCACGTATATCTCTGTTCGTCTGTGTTGTTTTCTGTGTTTTGGAAACTCGAACTAGTATCCTTCGGAGGATTAATTGGTGCGCGCCATTATTTGCTTAGTAATTTGTTTCCGTTGCTATTGTCCGCGACGAGTTCCGTACTCGCGGGCCGGTGCCAATTGCACAGCACACTTGTACCTATAATGTTATTTGACCTCGATCTATAATGAAACACGTGTCAAGTAATATTCTCTCAAACTCTCTTATCTATGATGATATGTTTGTCAAGATTCCAAGCATTAACGCTGAACACCAAACACTGTTAAGTTGCAAGTATATATCAAGTATGTAGCATTGATGCTAACCCTGGCCGTAGTAAACCTGCCATGAACAGCACACACACACACATATACAATATGTTCATACACAATTCCTCCGTTCTAGATCACACTTTTTCATTGTATGATTGAGGCTCTGTTTGAGACGGTTGTTGCTGTAGAAAAAACAGTGGTGGGAAACCAATATTGTGATTAGTTCGAGCTTTTAGAAAAGTAGTGGTAGGAAAAATAGTAGGAAGGGAAGGGGCCGGGATGTTGAGCTCAAACCAGTAAGTCATCAATATAAAACAGACAAACAGTTGAAAACTTTCATATGAACAAGGATGATCATGATTAGCGAAATGGCTGTAATTATCCCCAAAAACATAAAGACGGGATGTTAATGGAAACTCATTTCATCAAATATATTTCCAAAAAATTGTTGTTGACATTTTTTTTTTGTAGAACTAACGTCATTTGATCATATCTTGTACTTTATTCCCTCTAAATTTGTTATCGTTTCTTAACTACAAATCTCGAATATATCAATAGTTGTAGCGCCATGTTTCAAAGATCCGAAAAGCAATTAGCGTCTCTAGAGTGATATTAACTAGTTTTATCATAAGAATAGTTAAAATGCTTGGATTATTTTAGAAGAAAAGGGAGATATACTTAAATTGTTCCCCCACACATGCATGGACTGGATAGATATAATGTACTAAAGTACTAGAGATAAGCTTAGGATTTAATTTGTTTGGCACGGTGGTGGAGGTCATGAATGTGGTGGATATGAACTGTCGTTCGTGAACGCCGGACCTCACTAAAGGAACTTCATCCGCTTCAATGTTCAAAATCAATTTTTTCTTAGTGGCGGTCATAATCGTTGTCATGTCAAACACATGTTTTATGACGGTGGCATTTTTGGCCAAACTCACGGGAGCAAAAACTCCAGAATTAAATTCAAGGTTTAATATCATGTAATAGTAGTAGCGTACTTGCATCAAATGTTTGTTCTAATATGTAACTAAAATATGCACCAACA
This sequence comes from Platanthera zijinensis, assembly GCA_039513925.1. NCBI lineage: Eukaryota > Viridiplantae > Streptophyta > Magnoliopsida > Asparagales > Orchidaceae > Platanthera > Platanthera zijinensis. Next base: position 14,410,420 of record CM077085.1, read on the forward strand.
TCAAAGATTTTAGCTCTAATATATATGAAGGAAAAATAAGAGAGAATGGTGGGGAAAGGTAGACGTCACTACCGGCACTTCATTAACTTCAAAATTAATTGGAGTCATACAACCCTTCAACCTCAGCACTTAGCAGTTATAACACCATACTACTCGTTACACGCACACACAATGCCTTTATATATAGGCACCAAACAGGGGTAGGAAAGTAAAAATACAACATGACTTAACACCAAAAAATAAACACAAAACCAAGAACCACAATAAAGTTTGCCGCGGTTATCAAAGTTCTGGCACAATTGTTGGTTTGCATGTTGGCTAAGTCTTTCCTTTTCCTTGCAGCATATGACTTTCCACTTCTATGACATGCAGGTTGTCGATGTCAATTCTGTCGTGATTGACTTCCAACACCCTCCCGCAATTGCGATAGTCCAGCATTTTGAGTTTTCCCCTGAATTTGTAAAGGGAAAAGACGGCAAGGGTTTAGTTAGCAAGTCAGCGAGTTGGTTCTTTGTTTTGTAGTGATCTAAGGTAATTTCTTTCTGAGTAATTAGGTCTCTTGTGTAATGGAGCTTGATCTCCAAATGTTTAGTTTTGTTGTTGAAGACAAGATTTTTTGCAGGAGCAATCGCAGAGGCGTTGTCTACTCCAATCCGCGTTGGATTCTCTTCTTCTTCGATTAGCACGGTATATTCGGCTTCTGTTGATGACAGAGCTATTGTCTTCTATTTCTTGGAATTCAAGGAAATTAGGTTTCCTCCAAAGAAAAATAGAAAGTCGGAGGTGTTCCTTCTATCATCTGAGCAACCTGCCCAGTCGCTATCAGAAAATCCCTTCAATTACAGCGTGTCGCTTTTGGTATATTTCATCTCTAGGTGATTTGTGTCATTAACATAGCGCACAATACTTTTAGCGGCGACAAGGTGCTTTACACTAGGCGCCTGCGTATACCTTGATACAATACCAACAACCAGTTCAATATCAGGTCAGGTGTTGGTTAGGTATATTAAGGAGCCAACTATGCTTCTGTAGTTCTCTGGACCCACTTTCTTCTCTCCATCATCTTTGCTGAATTTTTCTCCAGTTGTCATGGGGGTAGTGGTAGGACGAGAATTAAGCATTTCAAATCAACTTAGTAAATCTTTTGCGTATTTGCTCTCGGTGATATGTGTAGCACAAGGAGTTTGATAGATCTGGATTCCTAGGAAGTAATGATTTAGGCCCAAATCAGTCATCTGGAAGGCGACCATGATTTGTGCACGAAAGTTATCTATGATGCTCATGTTGGAGCCTGTAATGAGTAGGTCGTCAACATAGAGACATATGATTAGAACTTCTTCAATGGATTTGCGCTTTATGTAGATGGTTAGCTCATAGTTAGTCCTCAGGAATCCATTCTCTATCAAGTGAGTATCAATTTTGTAATTCCATGCGCGTGGGGCTTGTTTTAACTCATATAGAGCCTTTCTCAATCGCATAACATTTCCTTTTTCTCCCTTCTTTACATAACAAGTGGGCTGCTCAACATAGATCTCTTATTTAATGCTTTCGTTTAAGAACACAGATTGAACATCCATTTTAAAAACTAGGTATTGTAGTTGTGTAGCTAAGGCAAGCACTATTCAAATGGATTGAAACCATGCTACATGAGCAAATGTTTTTGCATAATCAATTCCAGGCTTTTGTGCATAACCTTTAGCCACCAATCTCGCCTTGTATTTCTTTATTTCTCCATTCCCATATCTTATTACTTTCAAAGGCCTTCAATTCCTCATTCATGGCTTGCACTTAGTGAACATTGACAACTGCCTCAGCGTATGATAATGGATTTTTACCAAGAGGGCTATGTTGCAATTTTGGTAGATTTCTGAGATGGATTTGTATTTGCATGGCAATGAAGGGGATGATGAGTCATCATTGTTGGAAGCATCATCAACAATCTCTGGTTCTGAAGTTCTAGGAGCACAGCCCAGGATGGAGGGCACTGGATCTTCTTCAATAAAGTTGAGCTGATCCAGTGTAACCACCGGCAACAGAGACTGACCTAGAGCCCAAGTCCCAGTCCCATGACTTTTCTTCACCAACTATGACATTTCTGGCTATAGTTAGTTTTTTCTTGTCTGAATTGTAGATTTGATACCCCTTTGAGCTTTCACTATAGCCCAGCAAAATGCCTAACACAGCTTTTTCATCAAGTTTGTCACAATTGTTTTGGAGTTCTAAACTAAATACATGGCTACCAAATACTTTGAGGTGTCTAACATTAGCCTTGTGACCGGTCCATGCCTCAATTTGTGTTGTGAGAGTTAGAGCTCGACATGATACTCTATTGAGGAGATAGACTGTTGTAACAACAGCTTCTGTCCAAAATTCTTTGGGCAAATGTTTGTGATGTAGCATGCATCTCGTCGTCTCTACAATTGTCCTGTTTCTCCTTTCTGCTATCCAGTTCTGTTCAGGTGAGTAGCTCATGGTTAGCTCCCTCTTTATCCCGTGCTCTTGACAGTAGTATTAAAACTCATGGTTGATGAATTCTCCTCCCCTGTCTGTCCGTAATACTTTGATTTTTGAATTTCTCTCATTCTCAACAAGTGCTTTAAATATTTTAAACTTCTAGAAGGCATCGGATTTGTGATTAAGTGGGTTATCCCACATCATCCTTGTAAAATCATCTACCGGCGACATAAAGTAGCGTTTCTCAGATAGTGAGCGAATACATGATAGCCCCCAAATATCAGCATGCATGGACAATGTCCAAAGGAGCTGATGATTTTTTGGATGCAAGAGAGGGAAAAGGTATCTTATGCATTTTATTTTTAGCACATGTATGACATAGTGACTGGGGTGTTGTGATTTTTGGTAAGCCAGTGACAAGCTCTTGAGTACAAAATTGCTTAAGATCATCAAGGTTGAGGTGCCCATACCTGTGATGCTAGCATTGGCTTGATGAACCCTCAGTAGCTTTCATGTTCTGATAGACATGTGGGAGACTTAGGCTGTGTTTGGCGCAGCTTATCGTGACTTATTTGCTCTGGTAAAGTTGGACAAAAATGTCATTGTCTTACCAAAATCTTATGCCTCAAACTAATTTCTTTTTTGTAACATTTGTAATACTAAACATACATTCTATGGCAATGACGTTTTTGCCCAACCTCACCGGAGCAAATAAGTTACGATAAGCTGCGCCAAACGCACCTTTAGAGGAAAAACTTTGTTGTTTGACATTCTAACCTTGGACATGATTTGTGAAGATGCTTTCTCAAATATGGTGCAATGATGCTCATCAAAAACCAGCTTATAGCCTTTATTTGGGAGCTTTCCCACACTGAGCAGGCTTTGAGCCAAACCTGGAACATACTGGACTCCTACAATATGTTTAAGTTTGCCTGATGTGGTTCTAACGACAATTGTGTCTTTCCCTTTAATGTGCTTTGTGCTTCCATCTCCAATGATCTTGAGAGTTCTCATTTTCATTCAGGTATAGAAACGCAGTTTTGTTGTTGGTCATGTGGTTTGAACAACCACTATCAAGATACAAAATGGTATTAATTTCTTTAGTGCCTTGATCACCGGTATAAAACACATATTCATCATCATCTTGACTTCCAAAATGAGCTTCTTCCTTGACATTACTTCAAGGTTTTTTGTTTTGACCAACAATCTTTTGCAAGATGAGTTGGTCGTTTGCATCTCATGCATCTGTAATAGCAGTGTTCTGCATCATGGTGGTTTCTTTTGCACGGATTACAGTACAAAGGGGGAATGGCTGATGTCTTTCTTTTTTCTTCTTTGTTATATGGCTCTATCTGGATTTTTTCAGACTAAATATTAACTTTGCTCTGAAAAGCTTGCTCCAGGGATTGGGTATCATACATCTTGATTCTTTCTTCATGTGGTTGGAGGGAGCCCAATAACTCTGTCATGGTGAGGGTGTTAATGTCTTTAGTTTCTTCAATGGTAGCAACAATCGATCATGCCATACTTTTGGGCAAGAGTTATAAGGACTTTCAAAATGATTTCGCTGATCCCTAAAAATCTGTTTATAGAATTTGCCAAGCTTCTTGAGCAGAATTAGCCCCCATGATCTTTGGAAACTAACTTTGTCCAATCCCTTGTTGAATGCACAAAAGTGTTTTTGCATATCTCTTGAGGTTTTCGGCATAGGTCATTGCCTGAGCTATTTCCCATACTTCTAGAGGGTTGGCGTAAGTTGGTTTGTTGAACCCGACTTGAATGAGGTCCCAGAGACCTTTTTGTGACACAAACAGGGTGCGCATTTGAACATTCCAATTGTCATACACATCTCCTTCAAAGATCGGTACTCCACTTGGGGAGTAAATAAAGTTTGTAGATGGGTGATTGCTAGATGAGCCATATGAGGAGAAAAGAGGAAGAAAAACAGAACTTGAGAACACATCAGAAATCACACAGGTAATGACAGGCAGAACTCTCTCGAGCTCTGATGGCAGATAGCAAGAGAGCAACCTGACTCTGATACCATGAAAGAAAATATAAGAGAGAATGATGGGGGGAAGGTAGGCGGCACTACTGGCACTTCATTCACTTCAAAATTGGAGTCATGCAGCCCTTCAACCTCAACACTTAGCAGTTACAACACCACATTACCCGTTACACGCACACACAATGCTTTTATATATAGGTACCAAACATGGGTAGCAAAGTAAAAATACAACATGACTTAACACCAAAAAAGAAACATAAAACCAAGAGCCACAATAAAGTTTGCCATAGTTATCGAAGTTTAGGCACAATTATTGGTTTGCATGCTAGCTGAGCCTTTTCTTTGAAGCATTTTACTTTCCTCTTTTATGGTATGCAGGTTGTCGGCGCCAATTCTGTCGTGATTGACTTCCAGCATAATATACTGTTTTGACTTTTGATAGGTTTTTTCAAAGAGCTTCAATTACTTTATTGCTAATATTAACATATTAATATATTCCATTATTTCCTTAAAATTTTCATGTCACCTGTTTTAACAACCATTTCATTAAATTGGAATATTTATAATTGCTAAAATTAATTTAGGCTTTGATTGCTTCTTGACAGAAACCAATTAGTGAATCTCTAATAACACTGTTTCTTAAATTTACGAGGACAAAAACCAATGGTTGAAAAGTTGGATGATTTGTCCATCATATAAAGGTAAGGTAAATTAGGGCCTCCATCATATAAAGGCAAATTACCAAAATATATACCCTCCAAATTTTGGTTTAAGTACTTTAAATAATTCATTTTATATAGGATTTATAGGTAAGAATTAATCATGGGAGTATTGTTCTTTCAACTTGCATATATATATATATATACCTTCAAACCGCGACAATACCCCGACGACGATAGACTTGGGGCTCCGACCTTATGAATTAATTAATGCAGCTTAAAATAAACACATTATCAATTAATTAATGCAAAAAGTAATTATACACAACTTTTAAATTTTTGTTAAAAAAATTCTCATTCTGATGCATATATCATCATGCATGTCAAATCAAAATTAATAAAGTTGATGAGAATAATGATAGCTCCTCGAAAATACTGCTGATATGACTAATGATAGTTTTCCTCGAAAAGACCAATGACATGTCTAATGACAGCTTACTATAATAGGTATAAGGGCTCTGCTATAAACTTTTTCGATTTTATGGATTTCCATGATTACTTTTAATTTTGGATATAGTGTAAAAACTTGAATGAGCGTTGTATTTTAATTTTTCGAAATAGATTCTAATATATGTTAAGTCATTAGATTAAAACAATAAAGCTATATTTCACCAAAGACAACTTTTTTTAATTATTTATATATTGAATCAATACATGCCTCTTCATAGGTGCTTGGAGTTTAACATATAAGAACCATTTCAGTTTCTTGATAGATATCTTGCATGATTTAAGTTATAAATGGCGACGATGAGGGAGAACTAGAATCTTAGGAAATTTAGTCCCTGGGGACTATCATTGTTGAGGCGTCAATGTTGATATGGAGGGGCGGGGGCATGTTACATGCTCACCGTCAAACTGGGTTAATGTGAATGTTGATCCTCTGACTGTGATTCCCACACAGCGTGTTCATTAAATAGAACATTAATTTCGAGAGATAATTACATTCATAGTGACTAGGTTGAACAATTTGTAAGCTTTTAATTGCTCATAGTAGCCCACAAATATGCATCTCTCACTCCTTTTATCCAATATATCTCTCCCTTTTGGTGCAGTAAGCAGTACATCCAAATTTTCTTAGGTGCTCAACAAATGACTTTCTCCGCTTTAGGATGAAGCATGATGTATTATTGATGAGAGCTCTTGATGGGACTCGATTTAAGATGTAGATTGTAGTTTGAGTATAGCTTTAGCCCAAAACACTTTTGGAAGGCATTTAGTATGCAATAAGCAAGGTTGTTAGGATCGAGATCCTAGATGAGATCATTTCGAGGAAGGCATTTAGTATGCAATACCTCTTGGTCTTCAACTTTATCTTGTATCAAATACTATCTTTTTTTCTTAGCTGCAGGTTAATTGATTTCAAGGTTCGGCTTAGTTACTCATCAACAACTCTCACAAATTTAGTCTTGTCAACCTAGAGAGATCCAAAGTTGGTCAACACAAGTGATTAAGCTCATACTAAGCCTTGAAGCGAGGGAAACCATACTCCATTAATTCTACATGCACCAACATATATTAACATTTCTTATGTGGAACCAAACTAATTCCTCCTTAGGTATAAGGGCTCTGCTAAAAACTTTTTTGATTTTATGGATTTCCATGATTACTTTTAATTTTGGATATAGTGTAAAAACTTGAATGAGCGTTGTATTTTAATTTTTCGAAATAGATTATAATATATGTTAAGTCATTAGATTAAAACAATAAAGCTATATTTCACCAAAGACAACACACACACACACACATATATATATATAGAGAGAGAGAGAGAGAGAGAGAGAGAGAGTACATCTTGTACCCAATAATTTAACATTAATTGCAAATTAATTAATTGGCGTACCCACGTGTTAGTATGCCGCAACTAGACCTTGCCGGACTTTAGGGAGAACGACTTTTCCGATGACCCGCATATCAACAACTCATAGAACAAACGAAGTTTTGCATAATCACTCAATGTCTAAATTCAACATAACCTCTCGAAAGTAAAACATCAGACAGTGTTGAGCAAGCAAGTTCATCCTAACAACAAGCAAGGACATCTAACAAGCCATGACTTGTGACATTCAATCCCAAGTCCTAACACTACTCTCTCACTTTATGGTATGTCTCCTCCTTTGTCCAATCATTTCCTTCTTTGTTTCATGTACTTGGAAGCAAGGGCGACTAATACACCATGAGTTCTAACCATGCATTGTTAGTAAATCCGTCAATTGTTTGTCGGTAGGGCAATGATTCACAGTTATTAACCCTTTTCAACTAGATCACTGTTGAAATGAAATGACAAGTCAATGTGCTTGTTTTTCTTCTGTGTGATAGGTTTTTTCGCAAGAAAGATCGTAGAGGTATTATCACACAAAATGTTTGTTGGTTTTCATCTTCTTTGCCTTTAATTTCAATCAAGGTTCTCTTAAGCCACAAGCATTCACAGGAAGTTGTACTAAGTGTCAAATACACAGTTTCAATCGTCGATAGTGCAACAATAGACTGTGCATGAACGAACTGAGTAATAGGTTTATATCCTAATAGAAATAGGAAGCCACTAATGATCTTTTTATCATCTATACTGAATCCCCAATCCAAATCAGCATATCCATGTAGTTAAGGATTTACATCATGCTTATAGATGAGACGATAGTTTCGAGTGCATTTTATGTAGTGAAGAATGTGATGTACCGAGAGTAGATGACTTTTTGTTGGTTTTTGCATAAATCGGACTACCATATTTATAACATTCTCTATATCCGGTCACGTGATGGAAAAGTACATGAGAGATCCAACAATAGATCTGTATTATGGCATGCATGTATCCACACAATCTTCTTGATTCTCAATTCTCAAAACTTCATTGGTCGTCATAGGTGTTCAAGTTGGGTTGCATTGATCAAATTGAGCCCTCTTCAACAACTCAGCTGCAATTTTTTGTTGACTGAGAAACATACCTGAAGGTGATTGTTGAACTTGAATTCCTAGAAAGAATTTCAAAAGTCTCAAATCTGTCATTGCGTATTCAACTTGCATAGTTTTTCTCAATTCTTCAATCTTGGTGGGAGAGTTCCCTGTAACAAGCATGTCATCCACATATAATCCAACTATAGTTATTTTAGCTCTAGCACCTTTTAGATACAAAGAAGGTTCATTTGCACATCGTTGGAAACTATATTTAATGAAGTATTGATAAATATTTGCATTACAAGCCCTTGGGGCCTGTTTAAGACCGTAGAGAACCTTATGTAAGAGGTATAATTTCAAAGTATTTTACTTTCTTGAATATATCATTTGGGCAGCTCTACATATAACTCTTCTTTTATTGTTCCATTTAGAAATGCTGAATTTACATCTAAATGATACACTGGATATTTATTTAGAAGGCATAATTAAGCTAACAAGGCAAATTGTGTATTTAGAAGGCATAATTAAGCTAACAAGGCAAATTGTGTCCATGAGGGATACTGGAAAAAATGTTTCATTATAATCTTCTCTTGGTTTTTGTGAATAACCTTTCATGACTAATCGTGCTTTATGTTTAAATATAGCTCCAGTTTCTAAGTATTTAGTTTTATACAACCATTTAAGTCCAATTAGGGTTTTATTTTGCGGCAACTATAATAAAGTTCTGGTTATATTTTTCTGGATAGTGTCCTATTCTTCATTCATAGTTGTAGATGAGGAAAAAGGAACCTTGTATATATATGTTCACTTGTTTCAAATACAAACTATGAGTACATATTTATAGGAGGGAGAAAGAGAGAGGAAGGTCCTATACATGATGTGGGACTAAAGAGAAGAGAGAAGAAACAATAAAAATACATAATGGGCCTATGTCAAATGGGTTTTTCTAACAATAGCAAATGTTATATTGAATCAATACATGCCTCTTCATAGGTGCTTGTAGTTGAACATATAAGAACCATTTCAGTTCCTTAATAGATATCTTGCAGGATTTAAGTTATAAATGGCGACGATGAAGGAGAACTAGAATCTTAGGAAATTTGTCCCTGGGGACTATCATTGTTGAGGCGTCAATGTTGATATGGAGGGGCGGGGGCATGTTACATGCTCACCGTCAAACTGGGTTGATGTGAATGTTGATACTCTGACTGTCATTCCCACACAGCGTGTTCATTAAATAGAACATTAATTTCGAGAGATAATTACATTCATAGGGACTAGGTTGAACAATTTGTAAGCTTTTAATTGCTCATAGTAGCCCACAAATATGCATTTCTCACTCCTTTTATCCAATATATATATCTCTCCCTTTTGGTGCAGTAAGCAGTACATCCAAATTTTCTTAGGTGCTCAACAAATGACTTTCTCTACTTTAGGATGAAGCATGATGTATTATTGAAGAGAGCTCTTGATGGGACTCGATTTAAGATGTAGATTGTAGTTTGAGTATAGCTTTAGCCCAAAACACTTTTGAAAGGCATTTAGTATGCAATAAGCAAGGTTGTTAGGATCGAGATCCTAGATGAAATCATTTCGAGGAAGGCATTTAGTATGCAATACCACTTGGTCTTCAACTTTATCTTGTATCAAATACAATCTATTCTTCTTGGTTGCAGGTTAATTGATTTCAAGGTTCGGCTTAGTTCCTCATCAACAACTCTCACAAATTTAGTCTTGTCAACCAAGAGAGATCCAAAGTTGGTCAACACAAGTGATTAAGCTCATATTAAGCCTAGGTGAAAGATAGGATAATGATTTTGTACTGCATATGCTAAGATTGTTGGAAACGCTTAGCACGCCCCTCGTCTAAAACACCTTGACGATCACCCACGACGAGATTACCACCACGGCGAGACTACTCCGGCGAGAATGTAACACCCCTATCCGTCGCATAGTATATAGCAGTAGGTCCGGCCGGGGCCCGATGCCATATACTACGGACAGACCAGTTGGTTATGCGTTGAAACCATACAACCAATCACCAACGTCCTACACAGAGTCATTCTAGCGGAAGCAAATTATTAAGTTGCACAAATACAAGAACCCTGCCAAGCAGGAATGTCCACTACAGAAGTAACAATAGGAATGAGAATACAAAAGTACCTGTTGATGCGCGAAATGCGGTTCCAACCAGTTAACGGGTGTTCGATCTCACAGGCTAAGGATGAAGGAAGAAGGGTTGCGGGGATAGAGAGGAAGCTTGCTTGAGCAGAGGAGAAGCTTGCTCAGGCACTGTCGAGCAGACAGCCACTTGAATGGTTAGCTTTGCAGGTTGATGCCGAGAGAGGAGAGAAGAAGAGAGGAGGCCGCTAGCAGCGGCAACAACAGACTTCGCCCGCCGCGGCTTGAATGCCACTCTTGCGACGGGCTTTTCCTTTATTCAAGAAGAGTTACAACTTGCTATTGCACCATTACACATAAGAGCAGTAGAAGGTACAATGGGGGAAGCTGGCGGCTGAGGAAGGAGATGCCAGGAACTAAGTAAAAGGAGCTGCAGAGGACTGGAGAACTGAAGCTGCAGATGCTGCTGAAGCTGCCTGCTGATGGCAGAAAAAACTAAGTCCCCAGCCTCTGACGACCTGGGAGACCTAGAAATCGGAGGCTGCGGAGGCTGCGCAAGCTGCTGAGAGTAGAAAAAGTTAAGTCTACAGCCCTTGACGACCTGGGCGGACTGGAGATTTGGAGGCCGCAGACCTTGCCTGATCAACCTTGACGGACTGAGAAAACCGAGTCCGCAGCCTTTGATCAAGGTGGCAGTTCTCCTCTTGCGTCTCCAGAATGAGAGGTCTTGGGGGGTATTTATAGGCCCGGGGAGAATCTTTGAAGCGGGGCCCAGTGACGTCATCCTTGACGACCTCGGCGACCTGAGCAATCTGAGGAGCAGGCAGACGGACCCCGAGCAGGCAACTCTGTGCTGATTGGGGGGACTCCAGGAGGAGTCCTCCCTTGCCGGAGCGGAGGCCGCCCCCTAGCGGGCGGCCTGGGCGGACTCCGGGGGGAGTCCGCCCGGCAGGCGAGGCCGCCCCCTAGCAGGCGGCCTGGGCGGACTCTGGGGAGTCCGCCCGGCCCGGGGAGGCCGCCCCCTAGCGGGCGGCCTGGGCGGACTCGCGGGAGTCCGCCCGGCCCGGGGAGGCCGCCCCCTAGCGGGCGGCCTGGGCGGACTCGGGGGAATCCGCCCGGCCCGGCGAGGCCGCCCCCTAGCGGGCGGCCTGGGCGGATTCCAGGGGGAATCCGCCCGGCCCGGGGAGGCCGCCCCCTAGCGGGCGGCCTGGGCGGACTCGGGGGAGTCCGCCCGGCCCAGCGAGGCCGCCCCCTAGCGGGCGGCCTGGGCGGATTCCAGGGGGAATCCGCCCGGCCCGGGGAGGCCGCCCCCTAGCGGGCGGCCTGGGCGGACTCGGGGGAGTCCGCCCGGCCCGGCGAGGCCGCTCCCTAGCGGGCGGCCTGGGCGGATTCCAGGGGGAATCCGCCCGGGCATCGGAGGCCGCCCCTGGCGGGCGGCCCACGGAGGCCAGCGGAGGCCGCCCCTGGCGGGCGGCCCACGGAGGCCAGCGGAGGCCGCCCCTGGCGGGCGGCTGGCGGAGCATCCAACCTTGGGCGATTTTGGACCCGGCAGTCCGCCTTGCGCGGACTTGGTGGACATCAGGGATAGCCTGCTCCTTGCGGAAAGGAACCTGTAAGAGAGAAAACCAGAAACAATAGGCACGTTGGAGAGGATTGCCGATTTTGGGGTTAACAGTACCGGCCTTAAGGCATGATCCCCATAAGTCAGCATGTATTAGCTCCAATGGTTGAGATGATTGAATAGAATTTATCCTTGTATAAGGGAGAGTATGTAGCTTGGCAAATTTACATTCAGAACAGAATTCTTTCTGCTGCCAATTTAAAATAGGCAAACCTCTAACTAATTCTTTCTTTGACATGAGTTGAATTGCATTCCAATGCACATGTCCTAGCCTTGCATGTCAGAGAGCTGTTGGTGAGTATGATTGTTGGGAGGAGAGGGCTTGAAGAGAGGGTTTAGCCATATCCAAGGTGAATACCTTATTGCTGGTCATATGAACTGTAGCAATGATACTTCCACTTTGCATTTCTTTTATATGACAGGAGTCTTCAAGAAACTGTAGTTCATAGCCTTTACTTAATAGTTGCCCTACACTCAGTAGATTCTAAGCAAGTGTGGGCGCATAGTGTACTTCTGGTATTGTTCTTGCTTTTCCAGTTGAAGAGGTAATAGCAATAGTTCCCTTTCCTTTTATTGGAATTGTTTTACCATCCCCTAAATGAACTACAGATTTATACCTCTCATCAATTGAAATAAAGTTACATTTGTTATTTGACATGTGACTTGAGGAGCCACTGTCAACATACCAAATGGTGGTTTCATCCATGGAGGCTTGCATACAAGAAGAGAACATCTCTTCCTTTTCTTTCTCTTCTATTGTAGCTTTCCCTTTCTCTGTATATTGAGCTTGCTCATTTGAATTATGCCAACAATCTTTTGCTGAATGGTTTAGAACTCTGCATTTTTTACATCTGGAATAGCAGTCCCTTGAATCATGTGTTGTTTTGTCACAGATAATGCAATATTTCTGATTGCCCTGAGATTGAAATTGTTTTGACTGTACTTTTCCCTTTTGTTTAAGCTTATATCCTGCTCCAGGGGTATAAGGCTTGTTTCCAGAGACTGCTGCTGACTGAGCAGGTTTGGGTGAGTTCCTGGAAGGTTGTTGTTTAACCACAGCCTTAGATTGGAAGGCCTGTTCAAGAGGTTGAGTGTCTCATTGCGGGCGGTCTACATGAGCCTTTAAGGATCCTGCCAATTCAGTTAAGGATAATCTCTTGATATCTTTTGATTCTTCGATTGCCATAACTGCAGGATTAAATGGAGCGGTTAAGCAGCGCAAAACTTTGGGACCTATTGTGCTGTCATCAATTATTCCTCCAAAATTCCGAATTTGGTTGATTAGTTTAACTATCCTGGCGATAAAAGAATCAATTGTTTCGCCAAAGACCATCCGAATAAGTTCAAGTTCTGTCCAGAATCTTTGTAACTTCATTTCCATGACTTTTATACTTCCTTTATACTCCATTTGTAGGGCATCTCAAGCTTGCTTTGCTGTTTCAGCTCCCATATGATCCGAGGAAAAACAGATTCAGAGACTCCTTGATGGATTAAGGAGACGTCTCTTGCATCTTTTAGTTTAACTTCTTCAACCTATTTTGAGATTGATGCATATGTTGCTTTGCTTTCTTCAGATAGGGTTGGCAGTTGAGGACCTTGTGTTACTAGATCCCACAAACCTTGAGATAAGAAGACAAACTTCATTTGAATGCTCCATTGATCGTATTTTTCACCGTCGAAGATTGAGATAGATGTATGAGAGTATGAGAAAACAGAGGAGCTAGAGGAAGATGCCATGAAGGTGAAGATGATAACTCGGTTAGAGCTTTTGTAGCTCTGATACCAACTGTGGGAATTAAAGCACAAGAACTTGAACGAATTGGAAGAAAAAACTTAGCACACGATATATTGATATGATGCTTTATATATATAGCAGATACAACATTGGATAGAGTTGATTTAAGTCAAGCGGTACAGAGATTGGATTTGACTTTGTAACTGCTACTTTAGATATTTGTTTTTACATGTATAGGTACACAGGTGTACAGGTGCACCTATACGGTGTTGGTTTGAGTTATTGTTGACCGGGTCAACTTGTCCTTTATATGTTATTTTATTTTGTAATGGCGGAGGAGAGAGAGTGAGAAACTTGCATTTATATAGGTTGGCAGGTGGCGGGCCCCAGCAGGAAGTATTTCCTATATATATGCTGGCACTAGTGTTGTAAAAAGGAAGAAGTTAAAAAGGAGTTATTTTCCTCTTTTTTGGTTTTGTTCTCTGGGAGAGAAAAGAGAGCGGGAGAGAGAATGTGTGATGCGAGAGAGAGAGAAAGTGAGAGAGAACTCCCGCAGGAGAGTAATTAGAGAGAGATAGGGAGAGGTAGAGAGAGGTAGCTGGCGGAAGAGAGAGGCACAGCTAGAGAGATTGGGGGAGAGAGTGAGGCGAGAGAATAATAGAGAGAGAAGCGAGAGAGAGAGAGAGGAATAGCAGGAGAGAGGTTCCTTTTTTGGTTTTGTTTCTCTGGCAGAGAAAGAGAGCGGGAGAGAGAGAGAAAGTGAGAAGGCGAGAGAGAGAAAAGAGAGTGAGGCGAGAGAGTTAGAGAGAGAGTGGTCAGTTCCCGCAGGAACTTGTTCTGCTGCCGCCGTAAGCTCTCGCCGGAGCAGCTCTCGCCGGAGCAGCTCTCGCCGGCCCGACTCGCCGGCTCGACTCGCCGAGGCATCTCGCATTGTTGCTCTCGCCGGCCCCGTCTCGCTGCCGAGAGGAGGTCTCGCCGGGAGTGGTGCTCGTGCCATCTCGATCTCGCCGGAGTAGGCTCTCGTCGTGGGCGATCGTCAAGGTGTTTTGAAGGAGGGACGTGCTAAGCGTTTCCAACAACTGGTATCAGAGGGAGGTTGCGACCCTTGGAGTAACTCGGAAGGTGTGAAGTATAGAAGAGATGGAGACAGGAGGAGCGATGCCGGGGCAAGTCCCCAAGTTGACGAAGACCAACTACGGCAATTGGAGTATCCAGATGAAGGTGTTGCTCGCCTCGAAGGAGCTATGGGAAGTAGTCGAGGACGGCTATGAAGAGCCTGATGCTGAAGCAGAGGCGGCATTGACCAACGCGCAGAGGACGGCGTTGAAGGAAGCGAGAAAGAAGGATAAGAAGGCATTGTTCACCTTATACCAAGGAGTGGATGAAGCCACTTTTGAGAAGATCTCGGAGGCAGTTAGCTCAAAAGAAGCATGGGAGGTGTTGCAACGCTCCATGCAAGGGGTGGACAAGGCGAAGAAAGTAAAGCTGCAGACTCTTCGGGGTGAATATGAAATGTTGAGAATGCAGGCCACGGAGAAGGTCGGAGATTTTGTGACCCGTCTGCGGACGCTCACAAACGAGATGAAGAGAAACGGAGAAGCGATAGATGATGTGAGTCTCATGGAGAAGCTCCTGAGGGCCATGTCAAGGAAGTTCCGACATGTAGTGGTGGCAATCGAGGAGTCGAAGGACCTCACCCAGATGACCGTAGATGAGCTTGTAGGCTCATTGCAAGCTCATGAGTACAGGATGATGCAAGATGATGATGAAGCGAGTGGCTTGGGAAAAGCACTCCAGAACCAGCTGAACTTCGGAGAGAGCTCCGGAAGAGGAGGCGGCCAGCGTGGCCGAGGTCACCAAGGCAGAGGCCGAGGTAGAAGAGGAGGTAGAGATCAAGGAAGGAACCAAGGTTTCCAAAGAGAGGCGGAGCGACCTCAAGGAGGTTGGCAAGAAGGAAGAGGAAGAGGAAGAGGCCAAGGAAGAGGCCGAGGAGGAAGAGCCCAAGTTCAGTGTTACAACTGCAACAAGTTTGGGCACATGAGCTATGACTGTTGGGCTCCGAGAAAGACAGAAGAAGCCAACCATTATGCGGAGGCTAGGAATAATGGGAACAATGCTGGGGGTGGAGACCCAATGATGTTCTTAACCTACCGAGGTGTGGAAGAAGGAAGGAATGAAGTGTGGTACCTGGACACAGGAGCGAGCAACCACATGTGTGGAGATAAGGAGATGTTCTCTAACCTTGAACCCAGTGGGGGTGAAGTTAGCTTCGGGGATGCTTCGAAGATTTCTTTGGAAGGAAAGGGCCTGGTTGTAGTGAAACTGAACGGGGAGAAAGTACACTTGAATGATGTGTACTACGTGCCAGGGTTGAAGACCAACATCTTAAGCATTGGGCAGTTAGTGAAGAGAGGCTACTGTGTGCAGATGAAGGATGGGTCTCTGGCAATGAAGAATGATCAAGGGAAGGAGGTCGTGAAGGTGAAGATGACGGCGAACCGTCTCTTCACGCTGAAGATGGACGCTCAAGAGACGGTTTGTCTCGCGAGAACAAAAGAAGAGGAAGAAGCATGGCTATGGCATCATAGGATGGGTCATTTGGGCTTCACAGGGTTGAAGCTGCTATCCCACTCCAAGATGGTGGCGGATCTGCCTTTGATCTCCCCTCCGCAGAAAGTGTGTGAGGCGTGCACGAAGGGGAAGCTCAAGCAGCAGACATTCGAAGGAGGGAAGTCCTGGAGAGCAAGGCGGCAACTTGAACTGGTTCACTCGGACATTGCGGGTCCGTTTGAGACCACCTCAATAGGCGGAAGCAAGTACTACATCACCTTCACGGATGATTATAGTCGGAAGTGTTGGGTGTATTTTCTGAAAGAGAAGTCTGAGGCCCTTGACAAGTTCAGGGAGTTCAAGGCGATGGCCGAGAAGGAGAGTGGGCAACCATTGAAGGTGCTTAGGACAGATCGAGGTGGGGAGTACACCTCGAGGCTGTTCGATAGTTTCTGCAAGGAGAATGGGATATCACACCAGCTGACGGCGGCGTACTCACCGCAGCAGAACGGAGTGGCAGAGAGGAAGAATCTCACCATCATGAACATGGCGAGAAGCATGGTGAAGGAGAAGGGGCTACCGAAGATGTTCTGGGCGGAAGGAGTGCAATGTGCGGTGTATCTACTGAACAGATGCCCCACAAAGAGTGTGAAGTTCATGACGCCATTTGAAGCATGGAGTGGCTGGAAGCCGAGTGTAAAGCACCTAAGGGTCTTCGGGTGTGTAGCTCATGCTCACATCCCGGACCAGAGGAGGAAGAAGCTCGATGATAGAAGCGAGAAGTGCATCTTCGTGGGCTATGCTCCGGAGAGCAAGGCATACAAGTTTTACAACCCGGTGACTGGGAAGGCCATAGTCTCAAGGGACGTGGTGTTTGAAGAAGACTGCTGCTGGAGCTGGGATGAGGAGACAAGGAACATGAAGGGGATGTTCTTTGAAGATGAGGAAGAAGGTGGTCATGAAGCGGAAGCTGAGGTTGGTGGAGCTGAGCCACCATCACCACCGAGTGGGAGTTCAGGGGGAGCTTCTACCCCCTGCTCAAGTGGAACAAGTACAAACGGAGGAAGTCCTAGTGGAGCGAGCACTAGCCGAGGCAGTTCTGACCGTCCTCAACCTAGGATGAGGAGGTTGGATGAGCTTTACGAGGAGACGGCACCAACTCTTAACAATTTCTCTTTATATTGTTTGTTGGCAGATTGCGAGCCGCACTCCTACGACGAAGCTGCCCAGGAGAAATCTTGGAGGACGGCGATGGATGCTGAGATAGCTTCCATAAAGAAGAATGATACTTGGAGGCTGGTTGATCCACCCGCAGACCACAAACCTCTCGGGTGAAGTGGGTCTACAAAGTAAAGAAGAACAAGGATGGAGCTGTGGAGAAGCACAAGGCTAGGCTCGTGGTGAAGGGCTACAGGCAAGTTCAAGGAGTGGACTACGACGAGGTCTATGCCCCAGTGGCGAGGATTGACACCATCAGGTTGATCATCGCACTGGCAGCTCACTATGGGTGGACTATCATGCAGATGGATGCGGTGGCGGCGTACTTGAATGGCTACCTGGAGGAGGATGTGTATATTGAGCAGCCTCCGGGGTATGTTGTAAAGGGCCAGGAGAAGAAGGTGTGCAAGTTGAGAAAAGCACTGTACGGGCTGAAGCAAGGGGCAAGAGCTTGGAACGGGAGGATAGATACATTCCTCCAAAAGCATGGATATGTGAAGTGCCCATATGAGTATGCTCTATACATGAAGGTGGAGAAGAACGGGGATATCATGATCTTATGTCTATACGTGGATGACATGATATTCACCGGGAGCAACCCTGCGATGTTCGAGGAGTTCAAGAGGCTGATGAAGAAGGAGTTTGAGATGACAGACCTAGGAGAGCTGAGTTACTTCCTAGGGGTGGAAGTACAGCAGAGAGAAGAAGGGATCTTCATCGCGCAGAAGAAGTACGCGGAGGAGATCTTGAAGAAGTTTAGGATGGAGAATAGCAAGCCTATCTCCACTCCTGCTGATCCCGGAACGAAGCTGAGGAAGGATTCTGAAGAGGAAGGAGTGGACCCAACTATGTTCAAGAGTCTGGTTGGGAGTCTAAGGTATCTGACTTTCACCAGACCGGACATCATGTATGCGGTGGGGGTCGTGAGCAGGTACATGGAAGAGCCCAAGCAGGACCACTTCACTGCAGCGAAGAGGATCCTGAGGTATGTGAACGGGACTCGGGACCATGGCTTGATGTATTCATCTGGAGAAGAGTTGAAGCTAGTCGGCTACTCGGATAGCGACTATGGAGGAGATGTGAACGACCGGAAGAGCACTTCCGGGTATGCGTTCAACATGGGAACCGCGGCGTTCTCATGGAGTTCTAAGAAGCAGGCTACTATAGCCTTATCATCTTGCGAGGCGGAGTACATAGCGGCGGCGGCATGCGCTTGCCAAGCCATCTGGCTAAGGAACCTTCTGGAGGAACTACATCATGTGCAGGATGGCCCAACGACATTGTTAGTGGATAACATGTCCGCCATCCAGCTTGCAAAGAACCCGGTGCTACACGGGAGGAGTAAGCATATCGAGACCCGATATCACTTCCTCCGTGAACAAGTGGAACAGAAGATAGTGGAGGTGGTGTATTGCCCAACCGGAGAGCAGGTCGCGGACATATTCACCAAGGCGTTGAAAGCGGAGACGTTCGAGAGGCTCAAAGGCAAGCTCGGCATGTACAGCCAAGCTTGAGGGGGAGTTTGTTGGTTTGAGTTATTGTTGACCGGGTCAACTTGTCCTTTATATGTTATTTTATTTTGTAATGGCGGAGGAGAGAGAGTGAGAAACTTGCATTTATATAGGTTGGCAGGTGGCGGGCCCCAGCAGGAAGTATTTCCTATATATATGCTGGCACTAGTGTTGTAAAAAGGAAGAAGTTAAAAAGGAGTTATTTTCCTCTTTTTTGGTTTTGTTCTCTGGGAGAGAAAAGAGAGCGGGAGAGAGAATGTGTGATGCGAGAGAGAGAGAAAGTGAGAGAGAACTCCCGCAGGAGAGTAATTAGAGAGAGATAGGGAGAGGTAGAGTGTTGAAGCCAAAAATGACCTCAACAAATGTTCACGAACCAAAGTGCAGTCAATGCCTACTTCTCTCAAACCTCGACCCCTGACAGGTTGCTAAGGCCCTAACACTGACCCAAAGCCTCAGCTGGGAGGTCCCACCACACACCCGGAAGATCTCTGAGAGCTTCCCCTCCAAAGCCGAATGCTGGGCTGGGAGCTCTTCAGAAGGCACTAGGGCTAGAGGAAAATGATCAACTTGCCTTCTAAAGAGCCCTTATGGGTCTTTTTATAGTCTTCCTTTGACCTGAAAATACTGAAATACCCCTGAGGGGTCTGCCCATAGCCAAATCCCGCTGTCATTTAAAGGGCATTTGGGTAATTTTACCTCGGGATAATATATTGTAAAATAATCCTCTTTATGAGCGCCGGGCCCCACCACGTGGGCCCACTTGGCGAGAACCCTGGTTGAGAAGGCTCTCGCTGGACCCCCACCCGGGCCAACCTTGGCGAGACCCCTTGCCAGGGAGGTTCGCGCCCTTCACGGTCTTGAAACTACCGCGACTGAAGGCCTACTTGGGGCCTTCTCGCCTCTCCTGGGCGGGAGCTTGTCCTAAGGCGGAAGCTTCCGTGGTCGACGATCTCTCCTACCGAGAGCTCGACTATCTGCCTTGGTCGGTCGACGATCTCTCCTGCCGAGAGCTCGACTATCTGCCTTGGGCGGTCGACAATCTCTCCTGCCGAGAGCTCGACTATCTGCCTTGGGCGGTCGACGATCTCTCCTGCCGAGAGCTCGACTATCTGCTTTGGTCGGTCGACGATCTCTCCTGCCGAGAGCTCGACTATCTGCCTTGGGCGGTCGACGATCTCTCCTGCCGAGAGCTCGACTATCTGCTTTGGTCGGTCGACGATCTCTCCTGCCGAGAGCTCGACTATCTGCCTTGGGCGGTCGACGATCTCTCCTGCCGAGAGCTCGACTATCTGCTTTGGTCGGTCGACGATCTCTCCTGCCGGGAGCTCGACTATCTGCCTTGGGCGGGAGCCCCTTCAGGGCGGGAACTCTATAAGTATGTCTCAGGGCCAACCCAAGGCTGACCTGAGCCTAGCCCAATTCCTCAGTGATGTCTCCGGGTCCCCCCCAGCGAATATGGGGTTGTACACAATCCCCGCTCTTTTCGAGCTAGCCCTGCGCTCGACAAGACAAGTCCAACCCCCAAAATATTCGCTGGACACGTGCCCGCCTATCGAGGGAATCTTTTGGCGGGTCCCACTGCGGCTATAAATATATGCTGGTGGACGTCCATACGCCCTGCCCTTAAAATACGACTCTCTGACTGAGCTCTCGCCTCCGGGATTCTCGCGCGAGCTCACCATGCATCCCAAGCGTGCTGCCAAACCGCTTCCGCAGGACCTCCAAGACCGGTTAGCCGCTGCCCAAGCGCGGGCCTTGGCTAACTGTGCGGCGGTGGCTCCATGGTTAGCGAAAAAGACTTCAACCGCCGGGCCTTCGGAGTCGAAGAAGAAGGGAAAGAAAAGGGCGAAGGCGGTCCGACGGGACCTTTCTCGCGAGAACAGGGATCCTCCTTCCCCCACTCCCAATCCTGCCGGGGATTCTTCCCTACAGAAGGTAAGCCTTTCGCCCGTGCCTACCGAGCTGACTGGACATTAGATTCGATGATTAAAGTATGCTTTCGCAGGAGTCCGCTCCCAATAATGACGCCGAAATTCCGCCCAGCTCTTCGAACCTGCCCGCTCATCCCCCCGAGGGCCAAATACGGGTCTCGGAAAGGATTCCCCCAGCCGGGGCCGGAACGACAGGTACATTTTCCCTTGTCAATATTTTAACCAGACCCTTTCTTTTCTGAACCGTCTTCTCGCAGTGCCAGCTCCCGCCGACCCGGGTCTATCCACCCGGGAAGATGAAGCGAGAACCGTCGAAGTGCCTCCCGCGGTGGCCAATCCTCTCCTGCAGGCGGGAGGGGCGGCTTCTGAACCTCCCGCTACTCTCAAGGATGCTGATCGCCCCTTGAGAGAGGACAACTCCCCTCATGCTTCCGGCCCGGCCGGGATCATCGTGCGCGAGCCCTTCCGCCCGGGGCTGGGCAAGCCCCTTCACCTCCTTTATGGAACCAACGGAGGGGTCGGGCCTTCCCGTCCAACTTTGGCTGACGGTTCTCGCCCAGCCGCAGGTATGCGAAAACTTTTTCGGACTGTTGATCGTCATGTCTTGACCAAAATTCTCGCGTGTCTCTTCCGCAGGTGATCCTGGCTTGCGGTCGGAAGTCAACGAGGAAGGAGAGGAAGAGGAAGAAGAAGACGAGGAAGAAGAGGACGAAGAGTCCCCCCTCCCTTCGTCTGGCGAGATAGAGGAAACCCTGAACAGTGCAGGGAGCGCGAAGGGGAGACGGAGGAAGATCTCGGCCATCCTGGCCAAGCTTGTCCGGCGGGACCGTGCCCATGCTGCCGCGGCGAAAGCGTTCCGCGAATCCGTGGAGCAAAGACTGGAGGCTCTGGAGCGGGACTTCTTCTTGGGCGAGACTGATTGCCCGCGCGGGCCTTCCGCCGAGTCTTCGCCAGGGAGGTGCATCTCGCAGATCCGGGACTACGCCAGGCGGATCAACCTTGGGTGTACCACGCTATCGTCTTACTTCAACCCGTTGGCGCCCCCAAGAACTAGGCGGCGAGAACGGGGACGATGGAGCTGGAAACCCTACTAGCCTTCGCGCTCTGAATCTTAGTGTCTCTCTTTTTTCTTTTTCTCTTCCCCTTGTTTCTCTTTTTCAATGTCTGTAATAAACATTATTATTAATTAAGTTTTTATCCAGCTTGCGCTAGCGAGAGTCTCGCTTCTACCCATGTCTCTTTTCCCTTTCCTTTTTATCGCTCTGCGGGGCTTTTTAATCAAGGCGCTTACCTCGATCTAGGACGCTTGCGCTGATCTAGGAGGTTTGCGTTAACCCAGGAGGCTTGCGCCAGTCTAGGAGGCTTGCGCCGATCCAGGCAGTCACGTCGAAACCTGAAGCGACCGTTGACCGCCGTCATCCTGAGGGGGAGAACCGAGGCGTCGTTAGCCCGGATTCTGACAGCTGTACTCCGCTGTCACTTTCTCTCTCCGCCGGATGAACTCATGATGACTACGATTCCCTATAAATAGAGAAGCCTACCAACCGCATTTATTTCTCCGATCCGGGACCTCAGCCTCCCTCCGTGCTCTCGCGTTCCTGCTTCCGCTTCGACTCCCCTACAGCTCTCGCTCTTACTCACGAACTAGCCATGCCTGGCGAGAGCAAGGGTCGCGCCCATTGCGCGGAAGCCTTCCAGAAACACCTCTTCCCTTCCTGCAAGCTCACCCTCGACGAATACAACGCGATCGTCGACCGCTACGTTCCCGCCGGCTTCTCGGCGCGGAACCCGGGGAATCATGATAGGGTGAATACCCCCGGGGCGGGAGAGCTTGCCATCCCCCTCGAGCATTTCGAGGTGGGCTTCCGCCTCCCCCTGTGGCCGGAGGTTCGGTTAGCTCTCCGTTATTATGGGGTGGTGCCCGCCCAGCTAAACCCGAACTCCGTCGCGATCCTTATAGCATTCATATGCTATATGCGATCCGAGAGGATCGAGTTTAGCCTGCCCATCTTCCGGAAGCTATTCAACTTCCGTGCCAAGGGGGGGGGGGTAGTTTTCTTCTCCGGGCAACAGCTCGAGGTTACCGGTCTCGCCAATAAGCACCACCATTGGGGCGAGAAGTTCGTATACGTCAGCGGGGACTTCGGCAACGTCCCGCTTCAGCCCGTCCAGTATGAAGGCGCTGCCTACAAGCCGCCCGCCCTGGGATCGCGCGAGAGCGCAATCCTGGAGTTCTTCGGGACCAAGGAGTTCGACGTCCCCTATCTTCTGCGGGACGTCGACTCCCTCCCTTTTGTTCAATCGGGCGAAGGTACGGTCTCGCCTCAGATTCTCTTTTTTATCCAAAATTTTCTTGCGCTGAAGTGCTAAAGCGTTTTTACTTTGCAGGAGAGCGGGAGGTCCCCCTGCACCAACCCTTCGCCGCAGGCCGGGGTGTCGAGGGTCTGGCAGCGAGAGGCCCCCTTGCGCTCGCGGAAGCTAGCGCCAGCGCCTGCCGAGAAGATCCAACCCCTTCCATGCCGCCACCGGCCAAGAAGCGGAAGGCCACCCTTCCTCCTCTCCGCGCGCTGAAGAGGCCCAAGCCTTCTGCCGCCGACAAGGGGAAATCGTTGGCGGTCTCGCCCGCCCAACCTCCTCCTGAGGGCAGGTCCTTTGAAGCGATCCTTCAGAGGGCCAGTGAGATGGATGCCGCCGCCGCCGCCAAGAGCCGTGCCGAGGCTTCCGCCAGGAACACATCGGCCGTAGGCGAGGCTGGGGGAGAAGTGGTTGCCGCCGAGACCTCCGCCAACGTCCCGCCCCAGGAGGTGCCGAGAGGGCACCGGAACTTTGGTTTAGGCGTCAGGTACGCCGACCCGGAGGGGAAGCCCCAGATGGAATGGGACCCCAAGACAAACTCAATCAGGGTCTCGACCCTCCTTCCCCGATGGGCGGAGGGGGAAAATGTGACCGGCGAGGCCTTCTCGCTTGGGTATGGTCTATACAGCCGGGAAGATGCCAGTGTGTTCGACCAGACGCCTACCCGCCTTCTAGCCTTCGACGCCACCCGGGCCGTAATGCGCGGGTTCGAGCTTACACATATGTGTGCGCGTCGAAGCATCACCATTGACAAGAACTTCACAGATATGCGCAAGGCGAGGGAGGACGCGATAGCTCGCGCGCATGCCGCGGAAGAAGAACTCGCGAGAGCTCAACAGGAGCTTGCGGATGCCAAATTGGCGCTGTCTCTGCGCCCCGCGACCGAGGTAGGCGAGACCTTCCTGAGCTCTTGCCCCCGTTTCCTCGAAGTTTCTACTGTGTAATGCGTGACTAAGATCTTTTATCCCTTTTGCAGGATTCCGCCCAAGTCAGGGAGCTTCGCGCAGAGCTGGCCAATGTGCGCTGCGAGAGCGTCCTTCTGAGGGAACAGCTCCGCGCAGAGCTAACGAAGGGCCCGCCCCCGGAGCTAGATGCGAGGTTGCGGAGCCGTTACCTCTCGGAGTACGACGTCGATAAACTGCTTCAAGCCAACGCTCAGGCGACCGTCAAGCTGACGCTCGAGACGCTGCGAGACGTCGAGCTGCTCCGGGAGGATGGCGCGACCATCGACGCTCGCCAACTTCTCCCTTGGCTTTACGACCCAGTTCCTAAACCTCCGGGCGCGCCGGACTCGCCGCTCTCAGACGTCCCGAGGTCCTCTCCCGCTGTTGACGAGACGTCCGGGGAAGGCTCTGGCGATGCTTCAAGCGAGAGCACCAGTGGGGACTACAGCGCGTCTCCTTAAGTTGTCTTTTATTTTGAATATCCTTTTGTAATGAGCGAGAAGCTCCTCACTTCTGTAATTAACTTTATACAAAGTAATGTTTCATTTCTTCACTGTCATTGTGTGTTCTAAGCGTATATTATTCTGCCGAATGACCTCCGCGTGAGCTTCCGCCGAGACCCTTAGTCTCTTTAGGGTGACCTTACTTAGAGATCAGCTAGGCGGAAACCTCGCATCGTCGATTGAATCGTCCTGCCTGGGCCCGCCGGGAGCTTTCTTTTTGCGAGAGCCTCCTTTAGCCGAGACCTTTGCTGGCCGAGACCTCTGGGCCGGGATCCTCACTGGCCGAAACCTCCGGGCCGCGATCTGCCGAGACCTCCAAGCCAAGACTTTTACTGGCCGAGACCCCTGAGCCGAGACCTTTACTGGCCGAGACCCCTGAGCCGAGACATTTACTGGCCGAGACCCCTGAACCGAGACCCTTTAGGGATTTGCCCCCGGTCTAGGTCAGGGTCCTGCCCACATATTTTTCCGACCAATCAAACCCCTACCCCGTCGACGAGCCGTTGGACCTGCCAGCTCACATGGGTGCCCGCGCAACGGGTCTACCGGGGTTTGAGCCGAGCTCGTTGTAACGTAGTAGCTACCAATCAAGAACCAAGGATCAAAAGGTCAAGGACTCCACCTATCCCCCGTAGGCGAGCCTTCGGACCTGCCAGCTTGATGAGAGCCTGCGCAGCGGGTCTACCTGGGGCCGAGCCGAGCTCGGGGTGTCGTTGAAGTGGCTAAGAACAAAGTATCACAAGAGTCAGCCTATCCCCCACAGGCGAGCCTTCGGACCTGCCAGCTAGATGAGAGCCTGCGCAGCGGGTCTACCTGGGGCCGAGCCGAGCTCGGGGTGTCGTTGAAGTGGCTAAGAACAAAGTATCACAAGAGCCAGCCTATCCCCCACAGGCGAGCCTTCGGACCTGCCAGCTAGATGAGAGCCTGCGCAGCGGGTCTACCTGGGGCCGAGCCGAGCAACCTCCATCGCCTCTCCCAGGCTCATCCCCCCTTCCTCAATTCCTTCCTGCTCAGCCATCTCCCTCTCCAACTCCTCTGCCTCCTCCATCCATGACACGGTGTTAACCGCCGTCACATAGCACTGCCTTGCCATCTTCGGATCCCCCCTGATCCTCACCTGCACCCCTCCATTGTTGAACTTGAGGCATTGGTGGTACGAGGAGGGTACACAGCGAAAGGCGCTGATGAGGGGGCGCCCAAAGATGGCATTGTAACTACTCGGGGCGTCCACGATTACGAACCGACAGTTCCGTGAGACGCCCCCAAGCCTCACATGCAAGCCTACTCCACCTTCCACCTCTTTCCTTTCGCCGGAGAAGCCAAAAAGCGGTCCATCGGAAGCCAGGACCCTTTTTCCTTCCACCCTCATCTCATCGAAGGCCTTCTTGAAGATCACGTTCACCGAGCTCCCATTATCCACCAGTATCCGGGAGACGGTGTAGTTCTCCACCGCTGTCTGGATCACAAGCGCGTCGCAGAACGGGTCCTCGTAGTCCGGCATATCCGCGGATGAGAAAGTGATCTTCTCCTCTGGGGGGGAGCCTGGGAGGTCGAGGCGACCCCTCGGCGGAACATGGTTTGAAGGCTCCCCTTGCGGGTGGCCTCGATCCCCACCCCCCCGTGGATCACTCCGATCCCTCCTCGGGTCCCCACGTCAGTCCTGTCTT
The DNA here is from genome assembly GCA_039513925.1 of Platanthera zijinensis. Lineage (NCBI taxonomy): Eukaryota > Viridiplantae > Streptophyta > Magnoliopsida > Asparagales > Orchidaceae > Platanthera > Platanthera zijinensis. The sequence continues at coordinate 14,436,646 of CM077085.1, forward strand.
CACATCTGTCCTCCACCTCTTCCCGCTGTACTTCGACGATCCTTACAGGCGGATCTTGTCTTCCGGCCACTCTGGCCCCTCTAATCTCCAGAAACTCTGGGCAGGTGGCCGTTGCGTGACCTTCCTCCTGATGGAAGTCACAATAAGGCAACGCCACCCTGCCCCCTCTTCCTTCTCCTCCTCCCCTTCTTCCGGCTCCCCGAAGTCTTCTACCTCTTCCCCTTCCCACCTCCATAGCCTCCTGCGGCGGTGGGAAATGACCCCTTGGTCCCTGTCGCCATCCTCCCTGCTCCAGCCTTCTGGGCTCCCGAAAGTTATCTCTTATCTGAAGTCCTCCCTGGCCCTGGGGGCGGCCCTCCTGAGGCCTCCAACCCAATCGGTTGTTTGGCTCCCTGGCCCCCCCCATGCTGTTGCCCCTGCCCTCGGGGCTCTTCTCTTCTCCTATCTTCCCTCGGCTCCCTCTGCTCTCTCTGCTCTCTCTGCCTTCCCGCCACCGGCTCCTTCACGTCGTCCTCGGCCAGCCTGGCTAGCTTCCTCGCAAACGCCGGGTTTGCCCTCTCGAAGTCTATCTCCTTCGCCGCCCTCTCCATGAGCTCCTCAAAAGAGAGAGGGGGCACTCTCTTCAACTCCATGCTGAAAAACCCTGGCCTCAGCCCCAGGGTGAAGGCTAGCATCAGCGCATACCCCGGGACCTCCTGGACCAGGAGAACCTCCTCTTGGAACCGGTCGACATAGCGACCCAACGTCTCCTCCGGCCCCTGCCTCACTGCAAACAGGCACTCAGCCTCCTTCTTCCTTTTCTTCGAAGTTGAGAATCTCAACAGAAAACCCCTCCGCAGATCCTCAAAGCTGTAGATGGAACTTGCCGGCAACTGGTGGAACCAGTCCCTGGCCTTTTCTTTCAGAGTGATGGCAAAAAGCCTACACTTGAAGGCATCCGACATTTGCCTGATGGACACCACGTCCTCGAACCATTGCACGTGCTGGACCGGGTCATCCTTCCCGGTGTAGTAGGTCATGTCCGGCTCCCGGAACCCCTCCGGCACTGGAGCCGAGACAATGAGCTCACTAAAGGGGGTCTCGCCCCCTGCCTGGCGAGAAGGCACGTCCCGCGATCTCGGTTGGCTGGACCGATCCGCGAGACCTTGCCCAGGGAAGAGTTCCCGCACCGTCGCCTCCTTCTCGCCCAGATCCGCCGGGAGCTCCTTCCCGAGACGCTGACCTGGGAAGAGCTCCCGCGCGGCTACGTCTCTTTCGCCTGCCTCTACCGGGACCTCCTTACCGGGGCGCTGCCCTGGAGCGTTCTCGCCTAGCAGCGGAACCACCTCCACCGGAACCTGCGGCGTCTCCCACTCGTTCCTTGCCGAGAAGGCCAAGTTGATCGTCTGCATGACTTCTCGCCTGAAGTCCTCAAACATTTTCCTCGTCGCCTCGTCCACCCGGGTGGGGGATCCTCCCGCACCTGATCCTTCACCCTCGCCTCCTGCCATGGGACTTAACTCAAGATTTTCTTGCACCGACTGCTTCCACGCTCACCGCACCAGAACTGTTGAAGCCAAAAATGACCTCAACAAATGTTCACGAACCAAAGTGCAGTCAATGCCTACTTCTCTCAAACCTCGACCCCTGACAGGTTGCTAAGGCCCTAACACTGACCCAAAGCCTCAGCTGGGAGGTCCCACCACACACCCGGAAGATCTCTGAGAGCTTCCCCTCCAAAGCCGAATGCTGGGCTGGGAGCTCTTCAGAAGGCACTAGGGCTAGAGGAAAATGATCAACTTGCCTTCTAAAGAGCCCTTATGGGTCTTTTTATAGTCTTCCTTTGACCTGAAAATACTGAAATACCCCTGAGGGGTCTGCCCATAGCCAAATCTCGCTGTCATTTAAAGGGCATTTGGGTAATTTTACCTCGGGATAATATATTGTAAAATAATCCTCTTTATGAGCGCCGGGCCCCACCACGTGGGCCCACTTGGCGAGAACCCTGGTTGAGAAGGCTCTCGCTGGACCCCCACCCGGGCCAACCTTGGCGAGACCCCTTGCCAGGGAGGTTCGCGCCCTTCACGGTCTTGAAACTACCGCGACTGAAGGCCTACTTGGGGTCTTCTCGCCTCTCCTGGGCGGGAGCTTGTCCTAAGGCGGAAGCTTCCGTGGTCGACGATCTCTCCTACCGAGAGCTCGACTATCTGCCTTGGTCGGTCGACGATCTCTCCTGCCGAGAGCTCGACTATCTGCCTTGGGCGGTCGACGATCTCTCCTGCCGAGAGCTCGACTATCTGCCTTGGGCGGTCGACGATCTCTCCTGCCGAGAGCTCGACTATCTGCTTTGGTCGGTCGACGATCTCTCCTGCCGAGAGCTCGACTATCTGCCTTGGGCGGTCGACGATCTCTCCTGCCGAGAGCTCGACTATCTGCTTTGGTCGGTCGACGATCTCTCCTGCCGAGAGCTCGACTATCTGCCTTGGGCGGTCGACGATCTCTCCTGCCGAGAGCTCGACTATCTGCTTTGGTCGGTCGACGATCTCTCCTGCCGGGAGCTCGACTATCTGCCTTGGGCGGGAGCCCCTTCAGGGCGGGAACTCTATAAGTATGTCTCAGGGCCAACCCAAGGCTGACCTGAGCCTAGCCCAATTCCTCAGTGATGTCTCCGGGTCCCCCCCAGCGAATATGGGGTTGTACATAGAGAGAGGTAGCTGGCGGAAGAGAGAGGCACAGCTAGAGAGATTGGGGGAGAGAGTGAGGCGAGAGAATAATAGAGAGAGAAGCGAGAGAGAGAGAGAGGAATAGCAGGAGAGAGGTTCCTTTTTTGGTTTTGTTTCTCTGGCAGAGAAAGAGAGCGGGAGAGAGAGAGAAAGTGAGAAGGCGAGAGAGAGAAAAGAGAGTGAGGCGAGAGAGTTAGAGAGAGAGTGGTCAGTTCCCGCAGGAACTTGTTCTGCTGCCGCCGTAAGCTCTCGCCGGAGCAGCTCTCGCCGGAGCAGCTCTCGCCGGCCCGACTCGCCGGCTCGACTCGCCGAGGCATCTCGCATTGTTGCTCTCGCCGGCCCCGTCTCGCTGCCGAGAGGAGGTCTCGCCGGGAGTGGTGCTCGTGCCATCTCGATCTCGCCGGAGTAGGCTCTCGTCGTGGGCGATCGTCAAGGTGTTTTGAAGGAGGGGCGTGCTAAGCGTTTCCAACATACGGGAAGATGAGGAACCCGGTTTATATTTCACATTTAACATATCTTATGAGGAACCAAACTAATTCCTCCTTATCCTTAACAATTTCTCCCGCCAATGAGATTTCTCCGCATCCACCATTGCAATTCCCTTCAATTCAATGGAGAGCACATGGGTGAAATCCAATGCACATGATTGAGCCATGCAATGCTCCCGTGCCTCGGCAATTTGGACCCGGAAAGGTTCCAATAAATCATGTAAATCCTATATTGCAATGTAGAGAGAGAGAGATGCTCATTTATACATGTATAGTAATACAAGAAAAATGATTTTTTTAAAAAAAAAAATCTAACAGCTCTGATTAAATTAACCCTACTAATTATCTCTTTCACCCAACAAAAAAGAAACAGTAAACAGAAGCGGATGCAGAAACATCAAATATCAAAGAAAAAAAAAAGAGTTCAATCACTGCGCCAAAAATGCAGAAACGTACCGAAATTAAGTAATTAACTACAACCGAGAACAGTGGTGAGGATTGACAGGACATAGAAAAGCAAATAGCTGGCTTTCAATTCAAACTTGAAACCCTAATTAGGCTTGTTAGCTGCTATATATATATATATATATATATATATATATATATATATATATATATATATATATATATATATATATATATATATATATATATATATACACACTGGCACATATATAAGAAACTCAGGCTCTATCAATATATTCCTCACTTTCTACGCACAGGACCATCCACTAATTCCACTGGCAAGTACTAGAACGTACTAAGGCTCCGTTTGGCACCGTGGTGACGGTCATGAACACGAGGTTAAAATGTCATTTGTTAACGCTCAACTAAGGAACTTCATCCACTTTAACAAATGTGTTTGCAACCGCCACCACCGTGCCAAACAGAGCCTAAGTTTTTCCCAATTCCACACCCTCTTCAATTCGTCTATGCTCAAGATCTATCAATTCTACCGTCGCTCTCTCTCTCTCTCCTTCACATTATCCCTCTCTCACTACACAATTTTTTTTTTGTATAATGTTGCCTAAATATATGAAAATTGTTATCTTTGGGAATAAGCAATGTGAGTATCGGCACTATTCTACAACAATAATTATTTATGATTTAACAACAATTTACAGTTTTACACAACATTTATTAAGCTTTACTAAAGTCCAAAAAATATTACAGCATGATGATGAATATATCAACAAACATTCGAAACCGATACTATTCATTTTAGAATCCAGATGTGTTTCAATTATCCCGTCATTTAAAATAATTTTCTTTTAATAATAATAAAAAAGCCTAAACCTTTAAATGTATCCCAGCAGGATGATCTTGTCCATCAAATCTCCAAATGAATACTGAAGATGATTCCGATCCACAACAAACACATGAAAAAATAACGAAGAGGGAATAAAAGCTAAGCTGGACTCCATTATCTCTTCTGATCTCTCTCTCTCTCTTACTATTATCACTCCCTCTCTTTCTCTCTCTCTATGCCTCGATCCGTTCTTTCTAGAAACTAGCAAGCTATATATGAATTAAGGGCGTGAAGAAGATCGATCCAGTTAGAGCGGGATGAAATTAAAAGTAATTAATGAATAAATAAAAAGAAAAAGAAAAAGAAAAATAGTATAAAAAAGTTGCCGGGCGAGGTCATGAGCTGCTGTAGTGAAGCAGCTGGCATACGTACGTACCTTGAGCTGGAGAAGTGGAAGAGCTTTCCCGTGGAGGAGAAGATGATGAGGCCCACGTCGACGTCACAGAGAACGGCGAGCTCCTCCGCCTTCTTGAACAGCCCCCTCCGCCTCTTCGAAAACGTCACCTGCCTCGCCGTCGAATTATGTATCTTCTTTATCTGTATCTTCTCCCTCGCCATCTATATATTAATTAACCACGTGATGACGTGGACGCCTTCTTCTTCTTCTTCTTCTATTTTTTCCTCTTCTGGAAAGCGAGAGCGTAGAGCGGGAACTTTCCAAATTAAGACCGCCCTAGCTATTGCCGGAAACCCTAATAACGGGATCTGCCCGCGGGACAATTGAAGATGATGGAGACGAGCTTTTTTGCAGATGATGGAGAGGGGCTGCGTTTACTTTCCGGTCTTTGCGGACATCTGCAGCTAGCTGCTGCTATATAGTACTGAATTATAGAATCCCGCGCTTGGAAATCCGCGATACCAAACGCAGGAATGAATGAGGTGAGAGAAAAAAAAAGTATCTCCCAATGTAGAAATAAATAAAATAATAATTATTAATAATAAAACTAGAAATCAAGATCCTCTCTTCCTCTATTTAACCAAAAAAAAATTTCCTGCCCAACCGGCTCTCGGAGGAAGGAGGGTGGGTAATTAGGAGCCGTCCCATGGGCTTTTAAAGTTTGTGTTTTGCTTGTTTTTAAAATTTTTTTTTTTTGGTAAATGATGATGTTGGATTTAAAGCATAGCGGCTTGGATCTCACCCGCTCGCAGTGAAGGGAACGCTACTCGTACAAAAAAATTGCTCGCGAGGATCACGGTGAAATGTTTTTTGAATTGACAGGTTCATTATTTTTTATTTTTTTAATTAAAAAAATCTTCACCACTAAATATCTTATCTTGTCCGTTAAATAATAAAATGGATTCCATTTCTAACCTCCTGATTTTCCGGGAGGAAGGATTTCAATTTTTTGGATATATAATGCATTTGTGTTAGTCTAATTAAGTTTGACAGACTATTTTTTTTTCAATCGCGATTTTTTTATGTCCGTGTGAATGATTCGTTGAAAATTTGGTAGTACAATACATTTTATCTAGTTGGATTACAATTGGATTTGTACCCGTTCCTAGATTTCACCGCATGTTACTTAGGGGTGCAAGCGGTTTGGACCCAAATCAAAAAGGAACGGTTACTTATTTTCCCAAGCCGAACCAAATTACCTAAACCGAACGGTGCGGTTCAATAATCATAGTGTTTTTTTTGGATGATTTTCATTTTTATTAGAATAATTTTTAAAGCACGAAATTGATATTATTATTAATTTGTATATTATATAATATATAAGTATAATTGAAAATATTAATTTTGAATAGAATAGTCATTGAAAATAAAATGCAAAAAATTATGATATTTAAATTAAAAAAAGCTTGCACAAAATCAACATATAAATTAAATGAGACAAATTTACTAACATACTCATGTACGTAATCAAAATTAACATAATTCGGTCGTGAGGGTTTGAGGGAAATAATAAATATACATGAAAAAATTTACTTTCAGTTTTGTGAAGATTGATTATATGATTAGAGTGAAGACTATAATGTATTTATGTATTATTAATTTATGTCGGTTCGGTGCCGTTTTATCGGCTTTTGGAATCGAAATCGCATCAAATCGAAACAAGGGCTGTTATCATACATGAAAAATCATCCTTAGGCCAAACCGAGAGGTTCGGTCAGTTTGGGCGCGCAATTTTTGGTTTTTCGCGCACACCCTTAGCGTTAACCGCACCTTACATATTTCTCCGGAGGAAGTGAAGGAGAAATTATTAATCAGCAATGCATAAAAATTTGTGGGATAGATTTATAATGAGTAATTTTAAGTGATTGGGTAGGGTGAAAATTATGGTTATATAATTCTTTGTTATACAAGTTTGCTCCATTCTTGTTCTTGTACCTAGTATCAAATGGACATGTTCATATCTTATACATGAACTGTTAAAACGAGATACTAATTATGTGGTTCACACAGGGGCGGATTTAGAGGGGGGCCCGAGGGACACTGGCACCCCTATTATTTTTCAAAATAGTTAGTGTATTTGGATTCCTCTTGTCGAGGCAATGAATTTTGACTACTTATACGTCAAAAACGGTGACCAGATGAGGGAAAAACAGCTCCGAGAAGATTGAAATGTTCAATTGTTTTTTTGGAGGAAGTTGATGTTTGACCTCCCATGTTAAAATTTTTAAAACTAAGTGACGCATTCAAAAAAAATATGTGTGCACCCTCATTATCAATTTATGCACCCTCATTATCAATTTGTGCACCCCCATTATTAATTTTCTGGATCCGCCACTGGGTTCACATCAAGTTGATCTACGAGCAACAACAATCCATTTTTCAATAGATTAAGAGCGTAGACATGTACACAGAGTGGGTAGATTTAATATTTAAAAATAACTCAAATCCCAAGATGACAATGGATTTACATAACAGTCAGTACATTTGCAAAATACCCCTGATAACTATCCCAAAAAATGATTAGGGTTGAGATCAGTACTGCCAACGTTGTGTATTGGTTATTTTTTGAGATATATATTAACAATATTCACCTTGCATTGAATCATATCAAATCAGAGATGACTCGATCACCATATGTATATGTTGCTACCGGCCCCCACCTGTGTGGCTAGGGGTGCAACTGGGGTCAGTTCGGTCCGGTTCCATCCAAAATCAAGAACCGACTCATATATGTTCGGTTATAAACATTTGGAACCGGAACCGACCTACGGTCTTGATGTATAGAACCGCTTCTGAACCGTTTGCTTCGGTTCGGTTCTGCTTCAGTTCTCGGTTCTACCTATGACTAAAAATATTTAAAAATGACTCTTTTAACTCTTGATTCAGTTCTCAGTTCTCGGTTGGCTCCGGGCATGAGTACAGAGGAGTTCCGGGCACGGTTTAAGTGCGAGGGAGCCATACAAACAGTTTGACCGGTCCTGCTAAAATAATATAAAGGAATTGGTAGCGTCCTTCCTAACACTCCGGGGTTTTGGGAGAGTTGGTAGGCGTCATTCCTAACAACTGGTATCAGAGCCGAGGGGGAGGTCATGGGTTCGATCCCGCTGGATGGCGTTCCAGGGGGAGTTTGTTGGGTGTGGCCCGCCATCCAGGTGTTGGATGGGGTGCCTCCCAGGCGCACCCGGGTTGGCTCCTGGCATGGGTGCAGGGGAACTTCATGGTACGGTTTAATGCAAGGGAGTCGGGTTGGCTCCGGGCATAAGTACAGGGGAGTTCCGGACACGGTTTAAGTACGAGGGAGTCATGCAAATAGTTTGACCGGTCCTGCTAAAATAATATAAAGGAATTGGTAGCGCCCTTCCTAACACTTCGGGGTTTTGGGAGAGTTGGTAGGCGCCATTCCTAACAAAAATAGTTGAATCATGACTCTATATAATATTGAAGTCATGCAACTATACAAGTACAATAAATATTTTTTTAGTCATGTTACTACATTCTCAATTTTTCACGTATTTAGTCATACGACTACAACCGTTGTCTCAAAATAATTTTTTAGCATTGATATTCGATTTTCGGGTCGATTCTGCGTACCCGACTCTTGGAACCAGGAACCGAACCGAATTGTCGGTTCTGGTATTATGGGAACCAGACCCGAATCAAACCAATTTGAAATCGACCCAACCCATTTGATTTGGTTCAGTTTCTGCCTGGTTCTCAAATCTTTGATTATTTTTGCACACCTCTACGTGTGGCTATCTCCAACTGCCAGTGTTGATGTAACGACCCCATCCGTTAAATGACGTATAGTAGAAGGTCCGGCCGGGGCCCCACACTATATGCCACAAACAGACGGTGAGGTCACAGGATAATACCAAACCAAACACGAATCCTAACTCAGAGCATTCTAGCGGAAGCTTTAAGTAGTATTTTGAACTCTAACCAGGAATGTCCAATATATAAACCACCTTTATATATAATCACGGAATGTACACAAATACATTGAGTTTGGCCTTAAGGCCTTACAGTTCCTCTTTTTACAACGTATGGTTTACAAACCTCGGCGCGCAGGCCGGCCATACATGAGTAAAGCAAATAAGCAAAAACATTCGCTTAGCCTTCAAGGGCTAGCCGCAGCAGCAGCAGCACCAGCAGTAGGGCTTCAGCCCTTCACTTACCACTTGGCTCTCCAGCACCTGCACGAGAACAATCCACCCAACCGGTGGCAAACAATGCAACGGTCAGCATTCAGCTGACCCAATTATAACAATCTTACCCCTTTCTCGGGGCATTAGCATTCTTTCCCTGCAAAGCATGGCATCATCATATAGCAATTATGTGCGCGCAGGCACATTCAAGCCATCACAACTATCGGCCACACGGCCCGACAGTCCGTGCACTCAGGGCACATTCTCGGTGTACCGGAATACCAGGGTCAACACCACCGTCTACACGGTATTTGAGCATTCTAGTCTTTCCGGCGCGCGGGCCTAAGACTCTCATTAGGCGCTCCAACAAAACCTATAACCAGGCTTCCAAGTCGGACGGACCTAACGCAGGTACGGATCAGCCACCCCCCGTTGCTCAAGTCGTCGTGTCACCTCGAATACGGAAGTATCCATGGCTATTTATAGGCGCGAGTCGGTTTCACCTTTCCTGTTCAGCAATCTGCCTTTTCATCGAGTTGCAGCCCAACGGCTCAACCGCTCATAAAGTGGCAACGCACGACCACAAGAGTTGCATCCAACCCTTTTCATTTCCTGGACATCATCCAGTACTTCCTGCTGCACCAAGCAACAGGTAGGCACAAGACAACACAAGCCATAATCACGGAGCCTTCTCCGATATGCAAACAAGCATCACCAATCCAGACCATGTCCAGATGGGCTTCACACAGCATGCCTAGAGCCGTACTCCAATTCCGGCCTCTAACAAGGGGGACTTCACATATCTACCCCAAGGGACACCACAACCCACCGCACACTCGCGGGGAAGGGTTTTCCCTATGCAATGCAGAAAAGAAGGACTTCACATGTCCAAGAAGGGAGATCGTTACCCTTGTCGATCTCTTGGGAGCCATCGAAAACTAGCCGGTGAGAAAGAACCGCAGCAGCCTTGCCTTCACAACGCCGGCTTCGGATCACGAATCGGACCACGGGAACTCCGCCGGTGGCTTGATCTCCTCCTCCTTCTTCTTCCTCCTCTCTCTTTCTCTCTTCCTTAAGCACATGAAGAATGAATCTTCATCAGCCTTCACGGATTAAATCCAGCCAGGAAACCACCTGAGCCCTTGGATCAAAAGAGAGAAATCTGAACGGCCACGATTTGCCCAAAAACCCAATTTTTTGGCTGACACGGCCTGTGACACGCCCGTGTCACAGGCCGTGTACCCTTAAGCGGCACACACGGTATCATACCGACTGAGATTTACCAGAACACGGGCATCGACACGCCCGTGTCGAGCCTGACACGCCCGTGTCATTCCTGAGACACGCCCATGTCACCCCCGCCTCATCGAGCTGCAAGAAGTACACGGGTCGGAACACGGCATCGGACACGCCCGTATCCAACCTGACACGCCCGTGTTCCAGGCTTGGTTCAAGGCCGTGTAATCTTCTGACTCGGGCCACATTTTAATTTGCGTGACACGCCCTGGGACACGCCCGTGTCCCAGGCCGTGTACCCCCGACACGCCCTGGGACACGCCCGTGTCTCAGGCCGTGTAACCTGACCTGCACCTCAAAATTATTTTGAGTCTTTTTGGGGTCTTTTTGGGGTGTTACAATCCTCCCCCCCTTAAAAAAATTTCGTCCCGAAATTTGCACGGTAAGGAAACAAGAACCAGCAATGCTATAACTTGACACTATGTTATAACAAAAAGTACATGGTCTACAGTTTATACAAATAACTCGGGAAATTCAGCTCGCATGGTCTGCTCTCGCTCCCATGTTAGCTCTTCACGGCCACAATTGTCCCATCGGACCTTGACCATCCCGATCACTTTGTTCCGCAACTGTTTCTCGGCTCGATCCTCGATCCGAATGGGTCTAACCCTCATCGTCGACGTCACAGAGAACGGCGAGCTCCTCCGCCTTCTTGAACAGCCCCCTCCGCCTCTTCGAAAACGTCACCTGCCTCGCCGTCGAATTATGTATCTTCTTTATCTGTATCTTCTCCCTCGCCATCTATATATTAATTAACCACGTGATGACGTCGACGCCTTCTTCTTCTTCTATTTTTTCCTCTTCTGGAAAGCGAGAGCGTAGAGCGGGAACTTTCCAAATTAAGACCGCCCTAGCTATTGCCGGAAACCCTAATAACGGGATCTGCCCGCGGGACAATTGAAGATGATGGAGACGAGCTTTTTTGCAGATGATGGAGAGGGGCTGCGTTTACTTTCCGGTCTTTGCGGACATCTGCAGCTAGCTGCTGCTATATAGTACTGAATTATAGAATCCCGCGCTTGGAAATCTGCGATACCAAACGCAGGAATGAATGAGGTGAGAGAAAAAAAAGTATCTCCCAATGTAGAAATAAATAAAATAATAATTATTAATAATAAAACTAGAAATCAAGATCCTCTCTTCCTCTATTTAACCAAAAAAAAAATTTCCTGCCCAACCGGCTCTCGGAGGAAGGAGGGTGGGTAATTAGGAGCCGTCTCATGGGTTTTTAAAGTTTGTGTTTTGCTTGTGTTTTTAAATTTTTATTTTTTTTGGTAAATGGGGATGTTGGATTTAAAGCATAGCGGCTTGGATCTCACCCGCTCGCAGTGGAGGGAACGCTACTCGTACAAAAAAATTGCTCGCGAGGATCACGGTGAAATGTTTTTTGAATTGACAGGTTCATTATTTTTTATTTTTTTAATTAAAAAAATCTTCACCACTAAATATCTTATCTTGTCCGTTAAATAATAAAATGGATTCCATTTCTAACCTCCCGATTTTCCGGGAGGAAGGATTTCATTTTTTTTGGATATATAATGCATTTGTGTTAGTCTAATTAAGTTTGACTGACTATTTTTTTTTCGATTTTTTTATGTACGTGTGAATGATTAGTTGAAAATTTGGTAGTACAATACATTTTATCTAGTTGGATTACAATTGGATTTGTACCCGTTCCTAGATTTCACCGCGTGTTACTTAGGGGTGCAAGCGGTTTGGACCCAAATCAAAAAGGATCGGTTACTTATTTTCCCAAGCCGAACCAAATTACCTAAACCGAACGGTGCGGTTCAATAATCATAGTGTTTTTTTTGGATGATTTTCAGTTTTATTAGAATAATTTTTAAAGCACGAAATTGATATTATTATTAATTTGTATATTATATAATATATAAGTATAATTGAAAATATTAATTTTGAATAGAATTTTAGTGAAAATAAAATGCAAAAAATTATGAAATTTAAATTAAAAAAAGCTTGCACAAAATCAACATATAAATTAAATGAGACAAATTTACTAACATACTCATGTAATCAAAATTAACATAATTCGGTCGTGAGGGTTTCAGGGAAATAATAAATATGCATGAAAAAAATTACTTTGAGTTTTGTGAAGGTTGATTATATGATTAGAGTGAAGACTATAATGTATTTATGTATTATTAATTTATGTCGGTTCGGTGCCATTTTATCGGCTTTTGAAATCGAAATCGCATCAAATCGAAACAAGGGCTGTTATCATAAATAAAAAATCATCCTTAGGCCAAACCGAGAGGTTCGGTCAGTTTGGGCGCGCAGTTTTTGATTTTTCGCGCACACCCTTAGTGTTAACTGCACCTTACATATTTCTCCGGAGGAAGTGAACCAGAAATTATTAATCAGCGATGCATAAAAATTTGTGGGATAGATTTATAATGAGTAATTTTAAGTGATTGGGTAGGGTGAAAATTATGGTTATATAATTCTTTGTTATACAAGTTTGCTCCATTCTTGTTCTTGTACCTAGTATCAAATGGACATGTTCATATCTTATACATGAACTGTTAAAACGAGATACTAATTTATGTGGTTCACATCAAGTTGATCTACGAGCAACAACAATCCATTTTTCAATAGATTAAGAGCGTAGACATGTACACAGAGTGGGTAGATTTAATATTTAAAAATAACTCAAATCCCAAGATGACAATGGATTTACATAACAGTCAGGCCGTTTGCAAAATACCCCTGATAACTATCCCGAAAAATGATTAGGGTTGAGATCAGTACTGCCAACGTTGTGTATTGGTTATTTTTTGAGATATATATTAACAATATTCACCTTGCATTGAATCATTTCAAATCAGAGATGACTCGATCACCATATGTATATGTTGCTACCGGCCCCCACCTGTGTGGCTAGGGGTGCAACTGGGGTCAGTTCGGTCCGGTTTCACCGAAAATCAAGAACCGACTCATATATGTTCGGTTATAAACATTTGGAACCGGAACCGACCTACGGTCTTGATGTATAGAACCGCTTCTGAACCGTTTGCTTCGGTTCGGTTCTGCTTCAGTTCTCGATTCTACCTATGACTAAAAATATTTAAAAATGACTCTTTTAACTCTTGATTCAGTTCTCAGTTCTCGGTTGGCTCCGGGCATGAGTACAGGGGAGTTTCGGACACGGTTTAAGTGCGAGGGAGCCATGCAAACAGTTTGACCGGTCCTGCTAAAATAATATAAAGGAATTGGTAGCGTCCTTCCTAACACTCCGGAGTTTTGGGAGAGTTGGTAGGCGTCATTCCTAACAACTGGTATCAGAGCCGAGGGGGTGGTCATGGGTTCGATCCTCCTGGATGGCGTTCCAGGGGGAGTTTGTTGGGTGTGGCCCGCCATCCAGGTGTTGGATGGAGTGCCTCTCGGGCGCACCCGGGTTGGCTCCTGGCATGGGTGCATGGGAACTTCATGGTACGGTTTAATGCAAGGGAGTCGGGTTGGCTCCGGGCATAAGTACAGGGGAGTTCCGGACACGGTTTAAGTACGAGGGAGCCATGCAAATAGTTTGACCGGTCCTGCTAAAATAATATAAAGGAATTGGTAGCGCCCTTCCTAACACTTCGGGGTTTTGGGAGAGTTGGTAGGCGCCATTCCTAACAAAAATAGTTGAATCATGACTCTATATAATATTGAAGTCATGCAACTATACAAGTACAATAAATATTTTTTTAGTCATGTTACTACATTCTCAATTTTTCACGTATTTAGTCATACGACTACAACCGTTGTCTCAAAATAATTTTTTAGCATTGATATTCAATTTTCGGGTCGATTCTGCGTACCCGACTCTTGGAACCAGGAACCGAACCGAATTGTCGGTTCTGGTATTATGGGAACCAGACCCGAATCAAACCAATTTGAAATCGACCCAACCCATTTGATTTGGTTCAGTTTCGGCCTGGTTCTCAAATCTTTGATTATTTTTGCACACCTCTACGTGTGGCTATCTCCAACTGCCAGTGTTGATGTAACGACCCCATCCGTTAAATGACGTATAGTAGAAGGTCCGGCCGGGGCCCCACACTATATGCCACAAACAGACGGTGAGGTCACAGGATAATACCAAACCAAACACGAATCCTAACTCAGAGCATTCTAGCGGAAGCTTTAAGTAGTATTTTGAACTCTAACCAGGAATGTCCAATATATAAACCACCTTTATATATAATCACGGAATGTACACAAATACATTGAGTTTGGCCTTAAGGCCTTACAGTTCCTCTTTTTACAACGTATGGTTTACAAACCTCGGCGCGCAGGCCGGCCATACATGAGTAAAGCAAATAAGCAAAAACATTCGCTTAGCCTTCAAGGGCTAGCCGCAGCAGCAGCAGCACCAGCAGTAGGGCTTCAGCCCTTCACTTACCACTTGGCTCTCCAGCACCTGCACGAGAACAATCCACCCAACCGGTGGCAAACAATGCAACGGTCAGCATTCAGCTGACCCAATTATAACAATCTTACCCCTTTCTCGGGGCATTAGCATTCTTTCCCTACAAAGCATGGCATCATCATATAGCAATTATGTGCGCGCAGGCACATTCAAGCCATCACAACTATCGGCCACACGGCCCGACAGTCCGTGCACTCAGGGCACATTCTCGGTGTACCGGAATACCAGGGTCAACACCACCGTCTACACGGTATTTGAGCATTCTAGTCTTTCCGGCGCGCGGGCCTAAGACTCTCATTAGGCGCTCCAACAAAACCTATAACCAGGCTTCCAAGTCGGACGGACCTAACGCAGGTACGGATTAGCCACCCCCCGTTGCTCAAGTCGCCGTGCCACCTCGAATACGGAAGTATCCAGGGCTATTTATAGGCGCGGGTCGGTTTCACCTTCCCTGTTCGGCAATCTGCCTTTTCATCGAGTTGCAGCCCAACGGCTCAACCGCTCATAAAGTGGCAACGCACGGCCACAAGAGTTGCATCCAACCCTCTTCATTTCCTGGACATCATCCAGTACTTCCTGCTGCACCAAGCAACAGGTAGGCACAAGGCAACACAAGCCATAATCACGGAGCCTTCTCCGATATGCAAACAAGCATCACCAATCCAGACCATGTCCAGATGGGCTTCACACAGCATGCCTAGAGCCGTACTCCAATTCCGGCCTCTAACAAGGGGGACTTCACATATCTACCCCAAGGGACACCACAACCCACCGCACACTCGCGGGGAAGGGTTTTCCCTATGCAATGCAGAAAAGAAGGACTTCACATGTCCAAGAAGGGAGATCGTTACCCTTGTCGATCTCTTGGGAGCCATCGAAAACTAGCCGGTGAGAAAGAACCGCAGCAGCCTTGCCTTCACAACGCCGGCTTCGGATCACGAATCGGACCACGGGAACTCCGCCGGTGGCTTGATCTCCTCCTCCTTCTTCTTCCTCCTCTCTCTTTCTCTCTTCCTTAAGCACATGAAGAATGAATCTTCATCAGCCTTCACGGATTAAATCCAGCCAGGAAACCACCTGAGCCCTTGGATCAAAAGAGAGAAATCTGAACGGCCACGATTTGCCCCAAAACCCAATTTTTTGGCTGACACGGCCTGTGACACGCCCGTGTCACAGGCCGTGTACCCTTAAGCGGCACACACGGTATCATACCGACTGAGATTTACCAGAACACGGGCATCGACACGCCCGTGTCGAGCCTGACACGCCCGTGTCATTCCTGAGACACGCCCATGTCACCCCCGCCTCATCGAGCTGCAAGCAGTACACGGGTCGGAACACGACATCGGACACGCCCGTGTCCAACCTGACACGCCCGTGTTCCAGGCTTGGTTCAAGGCCGTGTAATCTTCTGACTCGGGCCACATTTTAATTTGCGTGACACGCCCTGGGACACGCCCGTGTCCCAGGCCGTGTACCCCCGACACGCCCTGGGACACGCCCGTGTCCCAGGCCGTGTAACCTGACCTGCACCTCAAAATTATTTTGAGTCTTTTTGGGGTCTTTTTGGGGTGTTACAATCCTCCCCCCCTTAACAAAATTTCGTCCTGAAATTTGCACGGTAAGGAAACAAGAACCAGCAATGCTATAACTTGACACTATGTTATAACAAAAAGTACACGGTCTACAGTTTATACAAATAACTCGGGAAATTCAGCTCGCATGGTCTGCTCTCGCTCCCATGTTAGCTCTTCACAGCCACAATTGTCCCATCGGACCTTGACCATCCCGATCACTTTGTTCCGCAACTGTTTCTCGGCTCGATCCTCGATCCGAATGGGTCTAACCCTCGTCGTTAGCCCATACTCGACCGGTACCCGATCATTCTCCACTACTTGAGCTGGATCCTTCACCGCCTTACGAAGGACTGAGATGTGAAAAACATCATGTAATCCACCCAAGTCTGCTGAAAGTGCTAGTCGATAAGCAGCTTCCCCAACCCGCTCCACCACCTCAAACGGACCAAGATACCTCGGACTTAGCTTTTTCAAACGCCGAATCCTGGACACACCTTTGAAGGGTTTGATCTTCAAATATACCCAATCACCCACCGCGAACTCCACGTTCCGGTGTTTGGCATTGTAGTACTTTGCTTGACGATCTTGGGCTATCAATAGCCTCCCCCGAATAGAGCGTATGAGCGAGGTAGCTTCTTCGACTTCCTTTTTCCCACTTAGCTTAGATTCGCCTGCTTTTGCCCAAGCTAACGGTGTACGGCATTTCCGACCATATAAAGCTTCAAATGACGCCATACCAATACTCGCTTGGTAGCTATTATTATAAGCAAATTCGACAAGAAATATATAATCTTCCCATCTCTTACCAAAGTCTAGGGCGCACATGCGGAGCATATCCTCCATCGTTCTGTTGGTTCGTTCAGTCTGGCCATCCGTTTGGGGATGAAAGGCCGTACTAAACGCTAACTTTGTACCCAACATTTGATGAACGAGCCGCCAATCATTCGATGTGAACCGCCCATCACGGTCACTAACGATGCTCCGAGGAACACCGTGCAGTCGAACAACTTGCTCCACATAAAGCTTGGCCAAGGTTTCCACTGAATCGTCTCTTCTGTTTGGAAGGAAGTGCGTCACTTTTGTCAACCGGTCCACAATCACCCAGATTGAATCATGACCGCGTTGAGATCTCGGCAACTCGTGCACGAAATCCATCGAAATATCATCGAACTTCCATTCCGGAATAGGTAACGACTTCAGGAAACCGCCAGGCTTCTGGCATTCTGCTTTCACCAACGCACAGGTATTGTATTCAGCCACATAACGTGCGACATCTTTCTTTAATCCGGACCACCAGAACAGCTTTTTCAGATCTCTGTACATCTTTGTGCTCCCTGGGTGAACTGAGTACTTTGCAAAGTGAGCTTCGTACATCAACTCTTCCCTCAATTTACCCACACTCGGGACGCACACTCGACCATTTCTTCTTAACAAACCGTTATCCCAAGAGAATTGGTCATCCGGCCTATCTTTTGCATAGCGCTGGAGGCTTTCATCAAGCTCCGTTGCTCGCCGAACTCTGTCCGTAAGGTCATATTGCACCTCCGTCCAGTTCAAGCATGCATCGGTTGACGAACCCTTGTCAACACAAGATATCTCCAATGCTTCCAATTCCTGGATTAAACGCTGATCATACCTCTACAACCAGCTTGCCCGTACCGGAGTCTTTCGACTCAAAGCATCAGCGACCACATTTCCCTTCCCGGGAGTATAGTGAATCTCGAAGGTGTAGTCCCCAAGGAACTCCATCCATCTTCGTTGTCGCATATTCAGATCCTTCTGATCCAACAAATACTTTAGGCTTTTATGATCTGTATAGATATCCACTTTAACGCCATATAGATAGTGCCGCCACAACTTGAGCGCAAAGATTACCGCCGCCAACTCCAAATCATGGACGGGGTAATTCCTCTCATGCACTTTCAACTAGCGCGAGACATAAGCAATCACTTTACCAAACTGCAGAAGAACGCAACCTAAGTCGCTCCCAGAAGCATCACTATAGATCTCATACCCGTCGGTACCACATGGCGATGTCAACACAGGCGCCGTGGTCAAACGACTCTTCAATTCTTCAAAAGCTCGCGCGCACTCCGGCGTCCAAATGAACTTTTGATCTTTTCTCGTCAGCGTGGTCAGAGGTAAAGCAATCCGTGAGAAGTTTTCCATAAACCGTCTATAGTAGCCCGCAAGTCTAAGGAAGCTCCTGACTTCGGCCACTGAAGACATCACTGGCCAATCTCGTATGGCACTTATCTTCAACGGATCCACCGCGATACCTTCTCTGCTTACCACATGGCCTAAAAAGGCTACTGAAGAGAGCCAGAACTCACACTTTGAGAACTTGGTAAAAAGCTTATTCCTCCGCAGGGTATGCAAGACCAACCGCAAATGGTTTGCGTGATCCTCTTCCGACTGAGAGTATACTAAGATGTCATCGATAAACACAATAACAAACAAATCCAAGTACTCTCAGAACGTTCGATGCATTAGGTCCATAAATACCGAAGGCGTATTACATAGGCCAAACGGCATTACCGTGAACTCATAATGACCGTAGCGTGTTCCAAACGCCGTCTTGGGAATGTCACCTTCCCTAATCCGCAGCTGATAATAACCCGATTTCAAATCCAATTTGGAATAGACCGTTGATCCTGCCAGCTGATCAAAGAGGTCATCAATCCGCGGGATCGGATATTTGTTTTTCTCCGTCAGCTTATTCAATTCGCGGTAGTCAATACACAACCGTAAGCTACCGTCTTTCTTTTTCACAAATAGAACAGGCGCGCTCCAAGGTGACATACTTGGGCGTATATATCCCTGCTCCAACAACTCTTGCAATTGGACTTTCAACTCAGCCATCTCTTTTGGCGCAATGCGATATGGTGAGCGGGCCACAGGTTTCGCACCTGGCACCAACTCAATAGAGAAGTCAATCTCCCGCTGGGGTGGTAACCCAGGAAGATCTTTCGGAAACACATCGGCAAACTCTGACACAACCAGAACTTCACCGACACTGGCCTTTAGCTCAACAGCCTGAATTAGCGTGAAGAATAACTCCGCGCCCTTCCGAACAACATTGACGACTTGGAGTGCAGACAACAGAGTCCCGCCAACTCCTCGCATACCAGCGAACTTCGTCACAAGTCCGGTATTCTGGCCCAGTGTAATCTCCTTGGAGTTGCAATCAATAAAGGCACGCTGCTCCGAGAGCCAGTCCATACCAAAGATCACATCAAACTCCGACAACGGTAGCACCGCTGCACTCAAACCGAAATCCCGACTTCCTATTTGCACATCCACATCGCAAGCCCTATCCGCAAGCATCACACAGCCATTCGGCAATAGCACCCTTGTACTATCCACCGTCACATGACTTGATGCCCCAATGCGAGATACGAAATCCTCAGACAGGAAAGAATGCGAAGCACCCGTATCAAACAGGGCTCTCGCCAAATTATTCCGAATCAGGACAAAGCCTGCAGCACACACACATGCACAAGCTATACATAACCAAAAACCATAGCACATAAGCAAGTAAGCTAACTCAACTCGTACCTGTGACGACGTCACTTTGCTTAATCGCTTCCTGTTGGCCAAGCTGATAGATTCGGGGTTGTGCCTGAGACGCAGAGGAATCAACCACCGCTTTGCCCTTCTCAGCATACGACGCACCCGCTTTCTTATCCCCTTTGGGCTGAACAACCTGACAGTCACGAGCTATATGCCCCACTCGGCCACAGTTATAGCATGTACGAGAATCCGGCCTTGATGTCGCTCCCGACACAACGGTCGTAGTTACTTGCCCAGACGGCTTGGACCTCTTGCCCCCTTTCTTCTGGTAAAACGATTTGCTCGGGCGAGGTGCTTGTACCTCTGGCTTTGACATAACTAAGCCCTTGTTCCCTTGCACCCGCTGCATGTCCTTCTCCAACGCACACGCAGTATCAACCAACGCCTGAAACCCTTGGCTCACTGAACTCGAAAGCAGGAATCGCAACTCATCCCGCAATCCTTCATAGAACCGATTCGTTTTCCTTTGGTCATCCGCGAAGATTGTACCCGCATACCGTCCCAACCTGGTAAACTCATGCAAGTAGATATCCACGCTATCTTCCCCTTGCGTTAACCGTTGGAACTCATTTTCCATAGCTATGCGTTGCGCCGCTGGGACATGTTTCGCCAGAAATATTCGAGAGAACTCCTCAATCGACACTTGCGTTAATTGCCTGCCCGCCAAATGGTGTACCTCAACCTCGTCCCACCACAACCGCGCCTCTCCTTCAAGCATGAAGGTGGCTAAGGTGACCTTTAGAGTTTCCTCCGCCCTGATCGCTGTCATTATCCTCTTGACACGCGATAACCAATCTTCCGCCTGCGTTGGGGATCCCATTCCCGCAAACGTAGGAGGACTGAAGCTCATGAATTGCTTCAACTGTCGGTCAGCTGCTCGTGGATCTACAGCCTCAACCGGCTCGGGTCTTACAACAACACGAACTGGCTCGACTGCCGGCTGCGCTTGCCCGGTCGGCTGAATCATGGCAAATAGAGCCCCAGCAACTAAACGAACAGTTTCCGCAGATGGAGGAGGTGTGGGCACCTCAGCTGGTGCCGCACTCTCATCAGAGTGCTGGGGCTCAGACTGCCCAGCACCACTACGCATCACCTATAGGTGGACAAGACACACATTAGCGAACGTATGCAAGCAAGACAACACAAAAAGGAACGCGCAGATTCCTCAAACAAGATTTTGTACATTCCTTAGTGGACATTCCAGAGTTCATTAGCGTTAAAGCAGGGCGCATAAACACGCGCGCGCCACCCCATAAAAGAATTCGTCCACGAATTCGATAGAGGAAGACCGAACGAAGCTGATACCAAAATGTAACGACCCCATTCGTTAAATGACGTATAGTAGAAGGTCCGGCCGGGGCCCCATACTATATGCCACAAACAGACGGTGAGGTCACAGGATAATACCAAACCAAACACGAATCCTAACTCAGAGCATTCTAGCAGAAGCTTTAAGTAGTATTTTGAACTCTAACCAGGAATGTCCAATATATAAACCACCTTTATATATAATCACGGAATGTACACAAATACATTGAGTTTGGCCTTAAGGCCTTACAGTTCCTATTTTTACAACGTATGGTTTACAAACCTCGGCGCGCAGGCCGGCCATACATGAGTAAAGCAAATAAGCAAAAACATTCGCTTAGCCTTCAAGGGCTAGCCGCAGCAGCAGCAGCACCAGAAGTAGGGCTTCAGCCCTTCACTTACCACTTGGCTCTCCAGCACCTGCACGGGAACAATCCACCCAACCGGTGGCAAACAATGCAACGGTCAGCATTCAGCTGACCCAATTATAACAATCTTACCCCTTTCTCGGGGCATTAACATTCTTTCCCTACAAAGCATGGCATCATCATATAGCAATTATGTGCGCGCAGGCACATTCAAGCCATCACAACTATCGGCCACACGGCCCGACAGTCCGTGCACTCAGGGCACATTCTCGGTGTACCGGAATACTAGGGTCAACACCACCGTCTACACGGTATTTGAGCATTCTAGTCTTTCCGGCGCGCGGGCCTAAGACTCTCATTAGGCGCTCCAACAAAACCTATAACCAGGCTTCCAAGTCGGACGGACCTAACGCAGATACGGATCAGCCACCCCCCGTTGCTCAAGTCGCCGTGCCACCTCGAATACGGAAGTATCCATGGCTATTTATAGGCGCGGGTCGGTTTCACCTTTCCTGTTCGGCAATCTGCCTTTTCATCGAGTTGCAGCCCAACGGCTCAACCGCTCATAAAGTGGCAACGCACGACCACAAGAGTTGCATCCAACCCTCTTCATTTCCTGGACATCATCCAGTACTTCCTGCTGCACCAAGCAACAGGTAGGCACAAGACAACACAAGCCATAATCACGGAGCCTTCTCCGATATGCAAACAAGCATCACCAATCCAGACCATGTCTAGATGGGCTTCACACAGCATGCCTAGAGCCGTACTCCAATTCCGGCCTCTAACAAGGGGGACTTCACATATCTACCCCAAGGGACACCACAACCCACCGCACACTCGCGGGGAAGGGTTTTCCATATGCAATGCAGAAAAGAAGGACTTCACATGTCCAATAAGGGAGATCGTTACCCTTGTCGATCTCTTGGGATCCATCAAAAACTAGCCGGTGAGAAAGAACCGCAGCAGCCTTGCCTTCACAACGCCGGCTTCGGATCACGAATCGGACCACGGGAACTCCGCCGGTGGCTTGATCTCCTCCTCCTTCTTCTTCCTCCTCTCTCTTTCTCTCTTCCTTAAGCACATGAAGAATGAATCTTCATCAGCCTCCACGGATTAAATCCAGCCAGGAAACCACCTGAGCCCTTGGATCAAAAGAGAGAAATCTGAACGGCCACGATTTGCCCCAAAACCCAATTTTTTGGCTGACACGGCCTGTGACACGCCCGTGTCACAGGCCGTGTACCCTTAAGCGGCACACACGGTATCATACCGACTGAGATTTACCAGAACACGGGCATCGACACGCCCGTGTCGAGCCTGACACGCCCGTGTCATTCCTGAGACACGCCCGTGTCACCCCCGCCTCATCGAGCTGCAAGCAGTACACGGGTCGGAACACGACATCGGACACGCCCGTGTCCAACCTGACACGCCCGTGTTCCAGGCTTGGTTCAAGGCCGTGTAATCTTCTGACTCGGGCCACATTTTAATTTGCGTGACACGCCCTGGGACACGCCCGTGTCCCAGGCCGTGTACCCCCGACACGCCCTGGGACACGCCCGTGTCCCAGGCCGTGTAACCTGACCTGCACCTCAAAATTATTTTGAGTCTTTTTGGGGTCTTTTTGGGGTGTTACAGTTGAGCAAGTATAGAAAATGAATAAACTTACTCTTCATGAGTAGTTTAGAAATTGAATTATCTTCCGTGCCAACATTCTTCACTTTGATTATTCTTCTATCTAGCAGAATTAATTGATAATGCACATCAATGTGTTCAGTCCTGTCACGATGCACCCAGTCTCTAAATATGTGACACTAAAATTATCGTTCAAAACAATAGTTTGATCTTTGATGAAAAGTAAGATCACCCAGTAGGCCCTTCAACTACATACATTCCTTAGTTGCTTCTGTCAAAGCCGGCCATGTGCTTTACTGAGTTACCAATTGAAGGCTGCAAAGTAACCTTCCAAGTTCCAACTGACTACTGAGTTATCAAGGGTAAAAACATATCTTGTAACAGACCTTTTGTCATGCACGTTTCTGTATAGTTGGAATCTAAGTGTCCAATAACAAGACAGTCATTGTTGTCTCCCTAGGATAAGAACATCAACTAATATGATATTCCACTGAGGTATTGAAAAATGCATTTCAGAACTTGCCAGTGCTCCTTACTAGAGCGAGTCAAGTATCGACTCACAATATTAAATGCATGTACAATATCAGGTCTCGTGCACATCATAACATATATATGGATGCCCATAACACCAAAATATGGAAGAGCTTTACACTACGAGTGATCTTTATAAATATCCATTCATATTCTTTTTTATAATACACCAAGACCCTACGAATCAAATATGTGCACTAAGAATCATTTTTGCTTGAGTTTTTCTAGCACAAGGTCGGAGGCACACAGATACATATGTGCGCTTTGGGACCATTTCAGAAGTCATTGAATGCATCTAAAAGGCGAAGACATGACATTTTAGGGCACAAGACCCGAGGCACTCATGCATGTGCCTAGGGCATGTGCCATTCTGACTGTTCTATGTCGGTTGACAGGTGGTTGTCGATGAAAGGACACATTAATTATTGGGCCACATGTATGCCTAAGGGCGTGTCAATCTGCGCGAAGTGCTATATAAACTCTTGATCATTATGCCTTCCGTGGAACCATTTGGTGGTAGTTTTGAAGCAGTCCTTCTAGGGTCTAGGCATTTTGAATTCTGTATTTTGCCCACCCATTGTAACTGCCTCTATTATAAATAGTGAAATCTGATCGTTGCTGCCTGTGGACATAGATCGACTATCTTGGGGTGAGCCACATAAATTTGTGTCTACTGAACTTTGATGGAAGCGTTTCGATTAGGAATAGTGGCATGCCTCGAAGTATGTTGGAGCCTTTGTGCTAGAAGAGGAGCAGATCGAATTCCAGAGCAAAGGATCGGCATAAATCCACGATCTCGCCAGAAAACCTCAGAGCGCATTTTAGCTTCTGGAGTTACTTGTCTTCAAATGAAGGTCTGTGAGTCTATTTAAAGTTTTATGGAGGGATACGTCAGTAATTGTGTCGGGACGTAGTTTGTGTTGGCGAATGACGTCACTCCATTTTGGTCACCTGAATCACAAAATTTAGCAAAATGACGAAAGTGCCCCTGTGCGGTTCGGGCGGCCCGGGCAGAGTGCCCGATGGTGACGGCGACCGGAGGCGGCAGCGGCGACCGGAAGCGTAGGGGGTCGCCGGCGGTGGCGGCAGCCACCAACGCGCGTGCGCGCAGGGAGTGCGTGCGTGCCCGTGCGTTGTGCGCGCCTGCACGCTGCGTGCGTGCGACACTCATGCGTTTCGATCAGGTTGAGCCCCTTCCTTCGAGGTGATCCTTCCTGCGTTGTTGCTTGGGTGCCCATGGTTCGTTTGACACTCTTTAGGGATGCTTTTGGGCCTTTGAGGTGAGCGCGGCTTGTAGTGCGAGCGACTCGCTTGGTCGGGTCGGTTTATCTCTGTGCCCTTGGCTGAGATATTTCCGGTCGGCTTATCTCTTTGACTCAAGGATTTCAGGTGGAACCCCATCAATAATATATATTTAAAATAAAATAAAACATTAAAGTTGCAATTAATTACAAAAATATAAATATAATGTATATTTAATTTAAGAAAGTTAAAACAAAAAAAGAATGTTTTATTAAAATATATTTTGAAGGCATTGTTTGGGGCGATGAAAATTCCGTGGTGCGGATCTTGGATCCATGTGCATGCAATTATATTTGTTGGGGATGATCCTTATTTTATAAAGGCTGTGTGTGCGCATAACCACACATCCATGATCTTTACTACAAAAGAGGTGGGATCATGAGATTGACCGCGTGCGCGATCACCGCACCCGATCCCTCGCACACCGATCTCATTACGTGTAATGAGCAAACCGCTGTGAGAACCACCTCGCCGGCGGACGCCTCCTCTGTGGACGCCGGACGCCCCCCTCTCTTGCCAAGCCGGCCCTGGCCGCAGCCAAGGACGCGGCCGCCAGGGCCGCGCCGCCGCGGCCGCCCGGGCCGCCCCCTTGCTCGACCGCCGACGCGGCCAAGGGGGTTGCCGCCCGGGCCTCCCCCTCCCTCGACCGCCGGCGCGGCCAAGGGGGTGGCCGCCCGGGCCTCCCCCTCCCTCGACCGCCGGCGCGGCCAAGGGGGATGGCCGCCAGGGCCTCCCCCTCCCTCGACCGCCGGCGCGGCCAAGGGGGATGGCCCCCCGAGCCTCCCCCTCCCTCGGCCGCCGGCGCGGCCGAGGGAGCGGTCGCCTGGGCTGCCCCCTCCCTCGACCGCCGTTGCGGCCGCTAGGGCCGCCCCCTTCCTTCGTTGCCCGCACGGCCAAGAGGGCGACCGCCTGGGCCACCCCCTCCCTCGGTCGCCCGCACGGCCAAGGGGGCCGCCCCCTCCCTCGTCCATCGGTGTGCGGCCAAATGGAGCGGTCGGGGGCCCTCCCTGGCCGCCGTCAGCAGTCCTCCCCTAGTGGACAAATTTGGCGGCGAGTTCACCGACCGCCCATGGAGTCCCACCCCAGTCGTCCGATCAATTGGGGGGGGGGGAGCTCCCGGTCATCCGATCCATGTGTAACCACCCACTAACCACCAGCTTAGTGGGGGGGGGGGAGAATTAATTAATATTTTGTAATTTATTTAAATGGTCTCCAAATAGCGAAATACGCGCATTTAAACTATACTGAAAATAATCATGAGCGTGGTTATGGTGCGCGGATAGCCGCGTAACCACCGTAACCACCACCCGGAGCCTATAAAAGGAGCTCCAGACCTCGTCATTTCTTACCTTTTTTCCCCGAGTCTTCTTCTTCCTCAGGTCAGAGCTCTGCCAAATTCCTCCTACGAGCCGCACCCGAGCCGCACCCGAGCCGCACCCGAGCCGCACCCGAGTCAAGTTAAAGCCACCTGACGAAGCCAAATCTCCCAAGTCCCAAGTGGCCTCTGCAACCGCAAGTCCAGGTGCTCCGCTCCACATTCAGAATCAACAAGCAGTTATTTGAAGACCACTAGCGCGAAACATAATTTGTTACAACCCGCGGCGCGATGGCCTGTCGTCCGCCGTGCGTCAAGTGCTCTCTCATCCCAAAGCTGTAACGAGAGGTAGCTTGTCACCCTCGACTTCACAAACACGTTGTAACAGACAAAGAATAGTGGACTTTGACCGGCACAGATCCGGTCAAGTGGTTTTTTACCCAGTTGAGGGGTTTTTTCACATTAAAACTTCGTGTGTACAATCGACCTACTCTATTGACTGTGTGTGCTCGACCGTTCCGAGAGCTAAGACGGTTCAGGTATTCCGGTCCGACCGAGACGTCGAGTTAGACCGCAACAATATTAAAGCAGAGAACAAAGTTTTTATTTGAAGAAAAACCACTAGGGCAGTAGGGCTTACCCAATTAAGGATCTGGAAAGGAAAAAAACCACTAGGGCAGTAGGGCTTACCCAATTAAGGATATCCATTATCAATATTTATTGACTACGAGTCCTGACACGACGTGGAAAAAACCATGGGGCTTGACTTTAAAAGGAAAGAATCCACATGGTCGGGCATCAACAAATTTTCTCTGTTGCAAATCCACCATGCCAAACACCGCCCAAATGTTTTGAAAGGAAAAAAACACCGCCCAAATGTTTTGAAAGGAAAAAAAAAACTCCCCATATATGACTTGTTCTTCCGAATAATACATGGGCTCTGCCTGGCATGGTGGTGACCGCCATAAATAGGTGCGAATCCAGAAATTTTAATAGGGGGGCATTGAAAATGTCTGAGAAACTCGTAGACGATGAATACAATATTGGTGTTTGATTTTCAAAAATAAACTAAGTCATGTAACAACTTAATTGTGTGCATGAGAACACTAATTAAAAATTTAAATAAGAGAATATTTATATATTTAATGCACATATTTATATAAAATATTAATTAGAGATTTATATAAAAATGCACTAATTAGAAATCATGCTCCTAATTAATTCCTAAATCACGCTCATGCGAAAATCAGCGCGGCGCGCCTCTAATTCTTGCATCCAGCTAGATATGTCTCTGATCTTTAATATATTTTTTGTTTACAAAAATTTCTTTATATCTAAGGATCAAAATGAAAAACAAAAACGAATAAACATCTAAACACTAAACAATATTAAATCATAGTGCCTAACATATTGTTTCCTTTAATAGTTTATTGACCGGCCTTGATCTCGCATGCTCATTTGGTGTAATAAATGAGACATTATCAAAATAAGCAAAATTATAAGTGTTGAGTAAAAAAGATATTGTGTTATATCGTGCTAAAGATGACAGTGTTTCTTTCAGAGATTTCAAAAAAATTATGAGAAAAGATGCTATATTTTGGGAAGTTAAAAATGGTTACAGCTATACAACACTCAAGTCTTTATCCCGTTATCCCATTATAATGGGGTCGGCTATTGATCCTTTGTCGCCATTGTGCCCCATCATTTGTCATAGTCTCACTAATGCCTAAGTACATCATGTCTTTCTTTATAATTTTATTCAAAGTCTTTATTGGTCTATCCCTCCCTCGTCTAACATGCCTAGTGACTAGACTCTCATAACGCCTAACAGGTGCCTGTAATGGTCTCCTTTGTACGTGTCCAAACCATCTTAGATGAGCTTCTCACATCTTCTCTGGAATTGGCGCTACCCCTGTCTTATCTTTGATACTTTCATTCATAATTTTATCCAATCTCACGTGTCCACACATCCATCCAATCATTGTCATCTCCACAACTATCATTTTTTGCTCATGTACACAATTCACTGTCAACACTCAGAACCATAGAGCATCACCGGTCTAATTGCAGTACAGTAAAACTTGCCCTTAAGTTTTAGTGGTACTTTACGATCATATAGGATCCTTGACGCGCCTCTCCACTTCAACCAATCGGCTTGAATTCTGTGTCACATCTTTATCAATACCTCAATCCTTCTTAACTCTCAATCCAAGATATTTAAAAACTAATTAGCTATCATGTTACAACTATCTCAACTAAATTCACTCATATTACCTCTAAAAAAAATTATTTACACTAATTAGCTATCATGTTATATTCTCTTCCAACAATAAATTTTTTTTTGAATGTCTTCACATTTTGGGCCCATTTCTCCCTCATATGTGCATTATTTTTTACGTATAAAT